>JACSVZ010000014.1:9288399-9888399 GCA_014706295.1 Lycocorax pyrrhopterus obiensis | reverse complement strand
TCATTAGGAACAAGGCCCTCTTTTATCCGTTGATAACATAGGCGTTGTTTATAGTATTTTTAGATGACAGAGCATCGTTAAGGCTTTGTTTCCTTGACACTTGTTTACAGTGCAGAGCTGTCAATCAGCAGTTGCTTCGGGGGATACGTTTATCTTCAAAGGCCATGCAAGCATCAGCAGGGAAAAGGCAGAGGACTGAAAGGACATTAGTAGGGAAATTGAACATGATCTGTGCACATGCACCTGGTAAGCTCCTGGACATACATGGCCTGTGGGCAGATCCTGCTTTGGCTGTCCCCAGCTGGTCACAGGGTTGCTTCTGTCCTAATGGGCATCACTGTTTTTAATAAGTGCTGGGTGCCTCTGAAAAGATTTTTGAAAGGTTTCCCCCACCTCCATTCTTCCCTCTGTGCTGAGCCACAGGCAGGGCAGCTCTTTGTGGGCCTTTAATTGGTGGCTGTGTGTTTGTATGGTGTAGCAGCTGGTAGAAGATGCTCTAAGTGGGATCTCTCTGGGCACATCTGTGACTATCCTGACATGCGTGACAAGCTTGTCACCAAAGTGGAATGGTGACTGAATTCTGCTTGAATGTAACTGTTTATTGCAGGACATCACCGTTGTATGAAGCCCCAGAATGAGCTCTGGTACTCATACAGTTCCGCCTATATTCTTAATCTGGTCTCCTCAATGTAGCATAAAATCTACCAGCAGCATTTTATCTTTTGCAGATTTGCATCAGTTTGGGGGAGTTCAGCATGATCTCTCTTCTCCTGCTACATGCCAATAGGCTTTTCTAGTTAGTGTGAGATGCTTATTTCGTGTTAACCCACATGTTACTGTCTTATGATCTGTCCCAAGCTGAACAGTTCTGTGCAGGTATCATAACAGTATTTCAGTGATAGTGGGCCCTTTGACAGTAGTCTAATACTGCTGTTTAGACTTTCCTCTCCTATGGATACAGGAATCATACTTCAATATGTTGGACTTGGTGTTTTCCTTAGGCAAGGTTTCAGAATAAATGAATCTTTAAAACAGTTTTATAATATTTGTTCTAAAGTAATGGAAGAATAAAATTGCTTGCTAAGCTTATAATACATATATTTATCTACTTCTGTATCTCCCAGCATGTGAGCTTGTTTGATTACTGAGCATTTGTTTGTTAATCTGTTGTTAAAGGTGGTTACCAGAGTTTAGCAAAGCTAAAGTACTACACAATCCACTCCTAATGCCTAGAAGAATAACTATATCTTTTTATTCCCTTGTGGTATACCTGCAGCTAGCAGAATTGTTTCTCTTCAAATGGAAGTGTCTTTTGATTATTAAAATACGTGGCAGTGAGAAAGACAGTTAAGGAAAGGGGACATGTAACATTTTCTGCACTTGAATTTTTGACCACCTGAAACTGGATTCAACACTGATCCCTGGCCTGTGACTGGACACCCCTCGAGCACATTTGGGCACATGTGCTGTTCAGGTGGTTGTTACTTTAAGAGTTGAATTGGAATGTGTCACTGTTCTCACCATGGACGAGTAGAGAAACGACACGATTTCCAGGCTCAGGGATAAATGGAAGTGATGTAATAATCTTTCTGAAGGCTTTTATATGTTAGTTCGCAAAAGTGTGTTAAATAGCATAAGGTAATCGGTTTTTTGCCATCCACCCCTTGAGGGGATTGGTCAAGTTCTAAGACACCCATCTCTGAATGTTTTTCTAGTTAGAACCACAACAATTCTGCAAAACAACCTGCAGGTACAAGAAGTTTACAAAACTGTAACATAGTTTTGAGTTACTTGCATGGGAAAGACAGAACTTGCTGTAATCACGCAGGGGCATTACTCCGCACACAAGATGGAAAAGTGCAAAGCGTTTATTGCGCAGTAAAATATTACCTAAATACCAGCACCTAACAGGGTATCACATAATATAAACAGGAAAGATACTCACCTCAGTGTCCCCCCAATCACCTGGGGTAGTTCACAGACATTGCCCACCATGGCAACAGGCAAACAACACCCCACAAGGTCACAAACCACAATCATCACATCTCACAGGTCCAACACTGTCCAGAAACCCACAATCCTCTCTCAGCCCATCCCCAGTGACCCTGGATGCACTCCCAGGGTCACCTCCGGGTCCACGAAAGAGGCTCTCTCTCCGGACCTCAGGGCCTATCTCTCTTCCAGCACATAGTGCACCCCAACAGAACTCTCACAAAAATGCTGCAGAGAGCTGAAGACATTCTCTGCTGAAGCTTTTTCAGCATCCATAGAATGTATTCCTGTAGTGCTTCCTCAAATACATGAATTCCATTCTGTGAACAAGGCTTCTGGGAGACAAAAACAGAAGTTCTTCAGGGGTCTCCTGCTTTTCACTCATGTCTCCTTTCTTCCTCTAGGACAGTCTCTTGCTTCCTTCTTTGTCTTTCCCCTGAGGGATGGTACAGGGTGGGTCCTGCTTGTGTTTGGCCCTACCTGCCAGTATGTCAGATGGCCCTACTTGCCAGTTGTGTCTTCTTGCTTAGGTGTCAGTGACATCTCCACCGCGGCCTCTTCTGGTTCATCTGGCTAGGGATAATCTCATGGAACCAAAAGTGTAGGAATATGGTGTTTGGAGAGTGGCAGGAATGGAGTCAAGCTGCCAGCCTTTTCCTCGGGTTGAGAATTGCTCCTTGGCTGGATACAATGGAGCTTCCACAGTCTGATTGTTGCAATTTGGCTTGTTCTGGCAATCCTAAAGAAGGAAAGCCCTGCCAAGTAACCTGGTTGTGTGGCTGCTGTACATCTGTTCTCACATGCAGTAGTATGGAAAACACTGCAAGCAGAAAAATGTACACTGAAAGTCAATGCAGTTTTCTGTGCATCTGTTCTTTGCCATGCTTGGTTTGCCTCGTTTCTCCACAACAGTAATAAATATCTGGATATTCTCCTTGACTGACTAGTGCTATGGTTGCATTATGTGGTTGTGTTGCATAGTTTTGTTTTTCTTTTTTGAAGATGATCCAAAGACAGAGTGCGTGGTGGTCTGTGGGTCCTTTTTACCCCCATCCCCCAACAGATTCATCCTTCAAACTTTCATTAGTATTTGCTGGAGTGCTTTAACATCCATCCCTTTTCTTTGTGTTGGAACTTCAACTATCCATCTGCCAGCTCCCTTCCTCCAGTCTTTTGTCTGCAGAAATACTCTAATTGACAGGTCAAACGAATCTCATCAGTGATCTCAATACATGAGAATCCGGCTGTGTCTGTGGCTCCTGCTTTTGGCCTTGTCACCTTTAACCAATATGAAGTTGTTAGACCAGAAGCTGGGTCTGACTGGAGCTTTTATAACAACGTGGTTGCATTTCACTGGAAGGGTCATTGATGGGGTAGGTTAAAAAAAAGATTGGTCTTTATGAGCTTGTTTGGATGGAGTACCCAAATTTAGAATGCTCCTTTAAGAGAATGATTTTTTGAGAATATGAAAGAGTGACTCTTTTTATGTAGTTTTAAGGAATCCTAATCTCTTGTTTAAATATGTATCTACTTATTTGCTAAATATTTAGGAATAGTGTTGGTGTACAGAGCTGTCAATCATATTTCCAGTTTCCGTGAGTCTTTGTTATCAATCTACTATGTCATGATTTCATTACTTTGGTGTTTTTTAATAAAAAAGGTTATGTTTACTGAGGGAAATCTATGAGATTGTTACTTCAGGTTCAGGATGCGGAAGTAAAAAAATATGCATAACATCTATTTTGCTTTGATTCTTAATAATGTAAAGTTTGTAAAATGGTCTGTTCTTTGTTTCTTCTCATGTCTTCTAGTATCTTTGGGAGTTTTTGGCTCTTTCTCTGAAAGAGAAGTGGAGGTATCAAAGCCATTAAGTCCTTGAGAATTTTGCAGGTAAAGGTGGGAACTTTTGATCAGTGAGATGATGGATGTACACATTCAGCTTGGCCAGTGGCTCAGCACAGCTGAAAGTTGTTACTGAGCGAGGTGCTCAGTAACATGTTCCTGCTGATGGTGAGGAGTGCTGGGAGTTTGGGAGAGTTTGGAGGAAATTGCTTTAACTGGGAAAATGAAATACATATAGTAAGCAAATCTGTAGGGGAGCAAAGCTTTGATAGTTCTGCTGTTTGTAGAATTCTTTTTTCTTTACTCCATTTTCGTGATGCTGAAAGGAATAGTCTGGCTTGGAGGTAAATAGAATTGTTTGCACTGGTTGCCATATTAGTAACATGCTGTACCTGCTGCCCATCACAGCACATGCTTTGTGTGTAATCATTAATAATGAGCAGAAGAGAGGGGAAGGACTGAAGCTTTTCTACATACCCGGCCAGTGATGCATATAATGTGACATCAGTAGGGACAAATCTTGCCAATTGCGTGCCTTATTTTCTAGCTCTTCAAAGAAGAGAAAATTACCAAGAAAAGCCTGTTTTGCTTTGGTTCTGAGCAGACAGATGCTAGCAGTATGCTTGGTGGTGAACAGCAGTGGGTGGTATAAACAACAGACCCAAATACCTCTGTCTGCTGCTTGCGCTTAGAGGATAGATGGGTAGTGGTACTTCTCCAGCAGCTGTGTGAGCCTGCCTTCTGATACCAGCTGAAAACCAGCAGCCTGAAGATCAAGCCCTGCCTCTTCAATTCTCTTTGTCTGTCAGAGAGGAGCAGCTGCAGTCTCTGCACAGTGTCAGCATCAGAACTTGGTTATATTTACACATACATCAGACACGTACACACGCGAATCCACATGCATACCTGTAGCTCTGTCACTGCAGAACAGTTGCACTGCAGCTAAAGCTCTTGGGCTCAGATCTATTTGGTGTGCTGAGAAGGCTTCTGTCCTGTTGTATGGATTGGTTGTTACCAAGCTGTGGCCAAAAAAATTGTTGTGTTTGTTTCTTTTTTTCAAGAATCTGGTGCTTAACAATGGACTTAGCCAAGTCACTTGCAAATTGCAACAGAATGTAAGTATTTAGTGATTTAGTCTGGGATATTTAGGTGCTTTATATACACACGGTCTCTGGAAAAGGACAAGCATTAAAAACAAGTAAGTAGTCATGAAAAAGCTGGTGGTCTTGGTTAAACAGTGGCTGTGTTTAAACACGTTCACTGTGTGTTCCAGTTCTCATGGCAAATAGCAAATCCCTAATAAACTGCTTGTTGATACATGGAAAGCCCAAGAGTAGATCTAAATTTGTTCTAAATTTGAACTTACAGTAAAAGCTCACACGCTGACACAGCTTTTTGTTTGAAGGTTTCTTTTTTCAAATTTCACTCTTCCCTCCTACCCCCTTTTTAAATGCGTATATTTGAAACAAAGACAATTCTACATGATCAGTCCAGATTTGAATATCTGCTAATTTGTATGCAGTGTTAACTCTATCTGTTTCCTTGACTAGAACAGTCATGGACCAAATCTGGTCAAAATCATAAAAATGGAGACTGTGGATAGGGTGAATGGCTGTTTTATCCAGCATCCTCTGCCCAGCAATAGTAAATAAGTAAATATCCAGATATGAGTAAGAACATGGCAGTTGGACATCTCCTGTTTGGTCATCCTTGCTTCTGTTTTCAACTCTGGTCAAATTTTTGGAGGAAAACCTATTGATGAATTAGTATTTCACATATTTTCTGGGCATCCCTTGACTCAGTGTTAGAAATATGTAACTTTACATATGAATTACAACACTTAAAAATTGATTTAGATGTATCTTCATTTGTTTTTCTCTAGGTTTCTATCAGTTTCATTTGATGCTTCTTGGAGTTGTTGTCTTGGAGGACACACTGAACAATCAAACACTGAGCATAGTGTTTGAGATGGTTTACTCAGTGACATAGTTACTAATTGTTTTTGTATTTCTTGGTAATTCCAAACACTTGACAGCTTTGTTGGGCGGCTATTGAGATTAGTTTGTTATATCGTTCCAATTTTTTTTCTTCATGAAAACAGCAGCTCAAGTTCTTTCTGCACAGTAGCAGGTAGATCAGAGTCCATATGCTGCCTTTGCCCCCACACTTTGCAATGCTGTATCAGGTTTCATTAATCTATTAATTACACTTTTTTTCTTTCTTGTCCAGCTGCTCAGTCTCAGGAGCTTTCTGACGTTCGTTGGTTGCTCTTTTTCCTTACTCTCTTGAATAGCTTCTTAGAGTTTTGTAGTATCCTTTATAACAGATTGTAAACTAATTTTTAATCCAGATATAAAGACAAGGAAATTGGTTGAAGGAGAAAAGCTGTAGCAGAGAAGCTTCATTATTAATAAAAAAACCACAATAAACATTAAGTTGCTTTTGCAAATGAATTAATATAGAATTGCTGAATTGCTAACTGTGAGATCTAAGCTATCATTTCAATTGGCTCTAGAAGATGGGTAAATTTGTCGACAATGAGGTGTCTTGAATGGCAGGGAAGTAAATGGATAAAATGAGCAAGTGGTGGAGAAGAACTCCAGCAGAGATGAGGAGTAGTCTTTAACTCAAGACATCCCAAACTGGAAGGTTTCCAGAGCATCTGGAAGTCAGGGATTGTGTCCTTTTATCTTTGCTCTCTTCTTGCAGCCTTTCTGTAAAAAACCTGCTCGTGTCTGCTGATGAAGGCTACTGAGTTGAAAGGTTCTTTATTTTGATCCAGTCTGGCCATTGCTGTGTTCTTATGGCACAGGGTATATAACCGGTTTTCACCAACCAGAGTATTTTTGCCATATCTGTTTTTTAATATAGGTGCCTTCTCTTGAAAGTTGTGCATGGAGTGGAAAGCAAAAATTGGTTGTGGTTGCTGCCATGAGGTGTGAGTAATTCTTTTAAAACCAGTTTCTTTCTGGCTTTATTTTCTATATGGAGTCTGGAAGTTCTTTGTTCATCTTTGTGCTCAAAGAGCCTCAGTAGATCTTAATGTTCATTAGACTGGTTTTGCTGTGTCTATAGACAACACCAAAGTGTTTGAACTTCATTGCCTGCATATTTTAAAACAGCTGTTGTCTTTTTCTAAGTAACTTATAATCAAAAGGAGAAACTGTTTTTTTTCTCTGGACAGATTTTTACATCATGTCAGTTTGGAATGGCTGAGTACTTGCTGAGATTTTTTGATGTATCTTTATATAATGTAGTTAAATCACAGCTGGTGGCAGATGCTTGTCAAAAAACAACAGATGTGTTATAATCCTCTTTGCATTGAAATGCACAGCACAAGCTACTGCTGCTTCTTGGAAGCAGAACCTCAGTCCCAGCTGTCAGAAAAAAAAGGGATAAATTAGAGAAGTACAGGTTTCTCCTTACACAGAGAACTGCATGTTTCTTATTTTATCCCTAGCTAAGCTACAGAGACAACATGCCACTTGTTTATCCAATTAAGTGTTCTCTTTCAAATCAGGAAACGGATTTCACTTGGCTTTGGAAAAGAGATCAAAAGTCTGAGAGTAGTAGCAGTTCAGGAGAGAAATGCCAAGGAGGGTTAGGAAGCTAAATGACCATTACTGCACCTGTGAAAGCAATCCAAACCTAAGGAGGGAATGAAACTGGAGAGGGTAAATTAGCTGCGACTAACCACAAAGCCCCTGCCTGCAGTAGTAATCACTGTCTGCCAGAAAAAGTGGTAACTGTCTATTCAAAGAATATAAAATTAATATTTTAGTAAGGTAAAACAGAAGTAATAAACATTAAATTCATTATATGTCATGCCAGATCATCAGCTACAGTTATTTACCCAGGTGAGGTTTTAGGCTGCTAAATTTATTTTGCAGCAGTGCTCTGAATTGCGTTGGTCATTAGAAGGGAGTATTATCTCCAACCCAGTTGTGTTATCTTTCTGGCCATTTTCTCATAATTAGGACACGTCATCTTCTGGCAAGGCAGCAGAGCAGCTTTTGGCATAGTCTCTTCATGTTATGGCTCTGAATGTTGCTTTATATGGTACTATTTCTAGTTAAGTTGATTATCATAACCCTTCTCAAGAAATGTGTTCTGTAAAGGACTGGATGACAATTAGATATTTTAAAATATAAACAATCCAAGTTTGTTTATGTCAAGCTTCTTTATGGAGACTGGAGATAGCTGAACTGAGCTGCATTTTTTCATCCTTTGACAAATGTTCCATGTTTCCCCATTAGTAAGAACTTCTGTTCTTTGAACTCTAAAGTCCTATGTATCAATTGAATTGAAAGCCATTATTCATCCAGACAGTACAGTGTGAAGACTCAAGATGCAGAACATAGAGATGAAGTGATGTACAAAGTCTGTAAGTGGATAAATGTGTGAATTAGAAGCCCAAATCAGAAAAACACATTAGGCATAATAGCTCAGATTCTCACAGTGAATGGAGTTCTGTGAAGTGTAGGAATTTGTGAATTGTCCATCTGCCACTGGCATTCTTATCCCTTACACAGGCTATTTTTGTACAAGTCAAATCAAAGCAGAAAACCTTCACTATCCCACCCCCCTGCCCCCAAACCCTTACACTTCAACCAGTGTTCTTAGGGCCTTTCTTTTTAATTTTTTTAATGTGATTACAAGACAAGGTCTCTTTAGGAGTTCAACCTGAACATGGCAGTAGATTGAGCTGTTTATCTGTATTAGATCTGCAGCAATGCCACAGAGAACAGAGTAGTATTCTTCACTGTCATTTGTCATTCCAATGCAGAATTAAATCAGGTCACTGATTTGTACTTGCATGGTACATCTACGATTGGTGAAGTGCCACTGTGACATTGCTAACTGGAGTCGCGTTAGGCATTTGGGAACTGCCCATCATCCTCCCTGTGCACCTGGCTGCATCCCAGTAACTGGGCTAATGACACATATCTGGCAAGGTGAGTATGTATTTATTTGTGTGTAGCATTTTCTCTTGTGTATTTGGGACGAATCAAGGGTGCTGATAGCTCTGTGTTTCAGAGCACCGTGTCACTTGGCATTACACATCTCAGTTCCGTGGTATCATTGGGAGAAAAAAGGCTGCTCATGTGGTCCCTTAAGTCTCTCTTCTGGGGCTGCTTTTATTTAAAATTTTCACTGGTGCTCATGGGACAAGAATCAATAATGTGTAATGAACTTTGCTCAGGATGCAAATCTAGAATGTGTCATCAGTACAGGGAAGGATCGGGATGTTGTATCATTAACCAGGAAATGGCGGATGTGGAGTTGAAGAGGGGAAAATTCAAGTGTCGTAGCATGGAGTCTAGAGTCACAGACTTAGCAAATAATAGAAATTTCTACCTTAAAAGCTCATGTGTTAGAAGTGTGAGGCTAAGACTTGAATATATTTGCTTTATACTTTGTGAAGATTTTTTGTAATTTTTCCCCCTAGCTTGGGGGGGAAGGGGGGGAGGGGAAAGAAAAAAGATCCTAGGATTTGAGCAGAGATTAGAAAAATATGAGAGAATGTGACTAAAGGTTCACTCAGGATACAGCAGGTATTTCTCATCACTCCATTTGAAAAAGACAGGGTAAGAACTTGTGGGAAGTATCCCATCTTATTTTACTGTTCTCCAGGTGTTTGCTTTCAGCAGTTTTGAGAAATAAGATGGGGGTAAGAGATGTTGGTCTGAGACAGTCCTTTCTTTCTTATGTGAGATTTAGTTTTTTAAGGTAGGACTGGCAACAGGGTTTGTGGATTTAGGGTTTCCTTTTTTGTCTTGTTTCTAGCTACCTGAGTTCTATTTTTAATGCTGAGACCACAGTGATTTGTGAGGATTCACAGTCTTTTCTTGAAACAAGCAGGCTGACGTTCTTGGAAAGACCTGGAAAACTAAGAAAACATAAATAAAGTTTTAAATTGGAGGATAAGAGATAAGGTAACTGTGGGAGATGATTTAGACATACTTGGCCCTGTATGAAGGTGAGATTTCAAGAAGTCAAGACATCCCCTTTTCACACTACTCTGAAATCTGATTGATAAACATCTTGTGTCTCTTGCAAGTGGCCTTTGTTCACTTCAACCTTACCGTTCATTTAAGGATATGAAGAGTAAAATTTGTATAGGTATTTGTATAGGTCTACATAACATGATTGATACAACTAAATAAAACCAACGCCTTTCCCAAATATAGCCCCACAATTACCCAAAGGCTTCTGAACCAAGTGAGATACCTAACATGAGCTAAATTAACACACTTGTGAGTGATACAGAAAGGGAGGAGAGACAAGAAGTAAAGGAGAAATAGAACTTTAAGACGAAGGGGAAAAAAAAGAAAAAGGACAGGGCGTTGTTCATGCAACTGACTGCAGAGGAAAGGTCTTGGCAGCCATGAAGTTCAGTTGTCTGGGATCTGTTACGCACGGAAGCTGAGGCAGCACAGTGTGTGTACATCCAAGGGGGAGAGAGCACAGCAGTATTCCTGTAGGGCCTGCATCAAGGGGCGTTCTGCAGTGGTGTAACTCAGCTTTGCAGCTGGGGAATCTGGCACATGCTGTTTGTGGCAGAAAAGGTTGTTCTGGGCAAAAAGCATGTTTACAAAGGGTTTATTTCAGGTTGTCCCGTCTGCCTTCCCATCTGAGGCATTTCTGTTCCTTAGCATTAAGTGTTTCTCTACTGATCACCGCACTACAGCAAGACAAAATGAAGTGGATCCTGAGAACAGGGATTGCACTAGGACTATACTCTGGACCCGATCCAATATCATCCTTTCCTCATCAGACTTTTGCCTAACCTCATTCCTTCAGGGGAACCAAGGTTACTGGGTGGTTTAGCTCAGAAAAGCAGATGAGAGCATCTCAGTACATTGGTATGAGAAATGTGCAGTGCCCACAACAGCAAGCGCTTTGGCGTTTGGTGCAGTGAAAGGAAGGAGACAAGCATGAGGTCCAAGCAGGGCTTGGGACGTTTTTATAACATCTTTCTTTGTCTCATTCTGAGATGAACCTGCTGATGCAAATACATGTCATACTTGTCCACTGTAAACAGTGAATCCTGGGGAGCAGTGATTGTATCATGTCTTCTTGGCCAGTCTTCATTTTAAAAGAATTTCTGAGCAGAGCATTGAGGGTTGCTGCATCATTCAGGCAGGTGCCTGAATGATGCACTGAAGAACATGAGTCCATCAGAATTGTTTTTACCAATATGAAACAGGAAAAGAATTTCTCTCAAAACTTTCCTTTTCCTTTTGTCCTACTGTAGTTGCTGGAATATTTTGTATCCATCAGTTTTCCTTAGAGTGTATGATGTCTGAAGCAAGTTAACATCTCTGTCTTCACAAAACCTTGTCTTAAGACCCCTTTTGTCCCTTCATGAATGACACATTGATGCTGTGTTACTTTGTGAGTGCAGCTCTCTAGAGTAATATCAGCTTTTAGGTGTGACTTCTCACTCTGCTCTGTGTGGTGTGGCTCAGGCCTCTTCTGTTCTTCCCTTGCTCTGGATTTTTTTGCTGATCTCTTCTTGTGGCTAGGGCCAACTGCTTGCATGACCTCCCCAGTCCAAAAACAAGGAGAGCATTGGATTTGGAGGTAGTCTGGGCGGGCCTCTTCCCCCCAATGTCATCGTTTTATTCTCTTCAGCAAAGCCCTGTGGTGCCTTTGGGCAGTATCAGAAAATATTTGATTGCAGGAGAAGGCTGGTTGAGAGCAGAGGTCTCATACACTGAGGGAGTGTAGGGATGATGGGGGTACAAGTTAGTCTAAATACAGCCTCTGACTTTTGTAATTAGATAGGCTCCAATTACTGCTTCGCATCTTTTGTTGGTGTCTCCCGGGGCCGTATCCTTGCTTGTCAGCAAGAGCAGGGAAACCTGGGAGTGACTGTAGGTGCTGCCCAGAATGCCCTGGAGCTCACTAACCCTTTGTCCAAAAGGCTTAATAGTACTACAGTTTGTGGGACTATCATGTATCTTTTTTGGTGTTGGTTTCATGAAGGATTCAAATTCATTGCTTTCTGTTGCTGAAGTAAGATAATGTATCTTAACATTGGTTTGTTACATGATCGGAGTGCACCAGAGTTGCAGAGAGAGAAGCCTGGGCATTCTGTACTTGCATGCTAAATTCTGCAGTGTAAGAGCCGGATTAACTCTTTAGAGAATTATTTTCTGAGGAGTTTGCCAGGGCTGGAAAGGCTTTTGGGGATCATCTTTCACTTTAAGAAGTTAGTGAGCAAGTATGTGAGGCAGCAAACTATTTACTTTCTGGCTTGGGTTCTTTTCTGCGTAGACTTGCACTGGTTTTAGTCAGACAGCAGACATGGTGCTTACTCTGTAGTCTCTGCTTTTTTTTGAACCTCTGAAAGGCTGATTTGTGCTCCAGCAACTGAACTAAAAACAGAGAGATGAACCTGATGTGAACAACAAGAAATTCTAATTATTTGACTATGCATGGGTGTTGGACAACATCACAGAAAATACACCCTTCGTGCTTCCAAGTCTGTCTTGTATAGAGGCTGAGGCAGAGACCAGCTCTGGTTTTCTGTTTTACTCTAATGCTGAAGAATGAAATGTGCTGTCTTCTGCAGCAGTGTAAACTTAATGGCTGACTTGTGACACAGCTCTCTGTGTTGCATTATCTGTTACCCGAGCAAAGGTTACCCAGAAGGGCAGTTCCATTCTGTGGTTACAGCAGGAAAAAAGAAAGTAGTCCCAGATTATAAAATGTGTTGGTTTTTACTCGTCAACTGTGCCAGATTTTTTAAATCTGGGGAATGGGTAGAACTGCTCCCACTAGAGGTGAGGTGTGGGGACAGGACTGGGGTTGGAGGAGTGATAGTTGGAGCTGGGCAGCAGTGAGTCAGTGTGGTGGGTGCCCATGAGGGACCACTGGGTGCTGCTGGAGACCCTGCTGTGTTTTCTTGTCTACCTCTGTGAGCCATCTCTGACAGGTTCCTTCCATGAACTGGCCAGCTGGCTCCTCTGCCCAGCCAGCTGAGTGGCTGCTTGCCCAACCCAGTTGTGAAATGCAAATTAAAGGCAGTATTTAAATGCAGAGGATTTGGTTTTGCATGTGAATTTACTGTAAAAGCTCTAATAGTACAGCAGCAGTCTGGCATAGTATCTCATGGGGCTTTTGGAGTTTGAGAAGAGCGGGGATTTTTGTTATAAGCAAAACATTTTTTGAGCCATAGAAAATGATAAGATTATTTGCAAAAGTCGGTCACAGCTAAGAGCCAAGTTCTGCTCTTGTTGCATAGCCAAGAAAAGGGTAAACACCAGAGTGTGATGTTGAATGTTTTTGCATGCTCAGAGAATTTTAGTGTGTTGATACAGACTTCCCTGCATATAATGAAGCAAGAATGTAGTGCTTTTAAATAATTCCATTTTTGCAGGATTATTAGACAACATGACTGTCGCACAAGGGTGGGATCTATAATCTGCTTTACTGAAGACTATAATGTCAGCATTTTCAGTGTAGCTCAGGTTACTTGTGTGGTTTTGTCAAGAACTGTGTGCAGAAGTACTGTTGCTATCTAGGGGGCTTTATTAAATACAGTTCAGTACCATTTGAAACTGGAGTTGTTGCTTGTTGTAGAAGATTTGAAGTGAACTACTTGTCTCTGTAACTACTAGTGGTAGAAGTAAGAGCACAGGCAAGTTTTCAAACCTGTCAGAGAAATCTGGAATCATGTCTGATAAACTCTAAGGAACGAGAAGAGTTCAGCTGCAGTTCTGACTGTTGCAGTTCAGACTGTTCTGTATTGCTGTGTCTCATGAGGTGTAAGCAGCTGTGGAATCTGGATGTCTGACATGAGAATGCAAGACCAGCACACTCCCAATTTCTGTACTTCTGTTATCGGAACATCTTGCACACATCCACAGTGGTTGGGGGTTTTTTTAATTGTTTGTTTGTGTGTTTGCTTGGGGGTTTTGGGTTTTTTGTTTGTTTGTTTGTTTTGGGGGTTTTTGTTTGTTTGTTTTTTAATTAATCTATTTTCACTTTAAAGTAGAAAACAATCTCATTGCATTCAGAAAACTACTGCAGGCTACAGATGATACTTATTGAAATAACAAGCTCATAAGAAAGAGAGGAGGCATTGGGAAGAATCCCCTGGGAATATAATCAAAGTTAATTTTGAAGCAGTTGTATTTTTTTGTGTTGTTCCCACTTGCATGGTAATGCTTTCAAGCTTAGTGGGAAAAATAGAAAGTTCGTGTCCTTAGGACAGGGCTGACTTGAGCCTGGTTTAAAACTCATAGGATATTCTTTGCTGCCACACATCCCTTCCTTCTACTTCATACTCTGTCCTAAAAACACCTCGTGTGTGTCCCTGCGGAAACACACATCAGAGAGTCGTAATTGAAGGGCTGATAATGAGGACAGGTTTAGACTGTTCAGATAATTGATTTTCAGGAGCTGTGTGTGCCTGTGCAAAGAAAGGTAAGTGCTGCATTGGATTTGCCAAAATAGAAAGATTGGAGAGAAGTGTAAAGCAGTGGCAGTCACTGTGCCGGAGAGAAAGGTGTATTTTCCCTTGTTTCTGAGAAAACCTAAGTGAGCCTGCTCATGTGAGCAAATCAACACTGACAGATGAAAGAATTACAGGGTGGCAGTACGTATATCTTGAGTGAGTTAAGCTCTAGCTGTACAGACAAGAATACCATGGAGAAAATTATGAAATACTGTGTGGTAGGTTGGTAGCAATGTGCAATTTTGAAGTGTATACTTTGTCTTGTAATTTGGTGTGGCAGCTCTGAAGAAAGAAATCAAGTCTAGTCTGGTACCTGCTTTCCAGCAAAGCTTTTCTGTGCTGGGAAAAGCCCAGGTGTTGGTGAAAATAGAGTAAATGTATTTCTTAGGCAAAGAAGAAGTGGCTTTGCCATCAGAAGAGATGTAAAGCAGCACTTGCAAGAAGACGTGGCAGTGCCAGGAGAGATTCCCTGGTCTGTTGTCTATCTCCTAGGATTCTGTTAACCCTTTTGACTGCAGACATATGTTAAGGGCAGTTTTCAGTCATCCTAAGGTGACACCAAGACTCTTGGAGTTGCTGCTTTGCAGACTACGCCCTGTTTCCAGAAGCTCAGTTTCTCTGTTGTGTGGATTTTTGTGGGAACATATCGAAATATGTGCTGTTTCCTGGAGCTCAGATTACAAATGGTTGTGGTGCTTGTGTGTCTTATCACCTGTCTTCCTGAGAAAGGTGTATTCCTGCACTGTTTGTACTGTCTGCAGGTGGGACCAGGAACATTTTAATGTTGTCTTTCAAATCTTTGTAAGAATGTTCAGTGCCAGAGGGACAAAACTGATACCTCCAGAGAGTTTCGGTAGAAATGTACCTGCTGGATAATGGCTCTTCATTAAAATTGTAACTTCAGCTCTCTCAATTATTAAGTTTTGAATCAGAGGAATGAGCATAGCTTTGATTTTTTTAGAAAAATCATTCTTCATAAAAATGTGCCAAGATAAATGCCTTAGAAAACCTAAATGTGTCATAAACATACCGTATGTTTTCTGTTCAAACTTGCAATCTAACTAGGAAATGTGATTAGAAAATGTAAAAAATGTAATCTCGTTAGATAGGATCTATTGGCTTTGGCCATACTTCCTGCTGTTAATTTTTTACCAGCCTGGTTAGTATCAGCTGTCCTTCCTTCTTTCCCTTCCTGCCCACCCTGAATCATGTCAAGCTGATATGACTGTCATGTTCTGTGATGTTCTGTGAGCTTCCAATACAAAGTCTGCCAGCACTGACTTTTCTGAGTTCTTGGAAATATTTCTCTTGTTTCAAAATTCCTTGAACACCACAGTAAGTTCCCAGGTCTTCTTGACCTTTCCTTTTACAACTCTCGGATACAAGTTACTAAAATTTGCTGGCCCTGAAAGTGTCAAGATTTAGGGATCGAGCTTTGCTCTTTACCACTTTCCTTAATTACTTTCGAAGTAGGAATAGTATGACTACCTTGCAGGACTGTCTTCCCATCTACAAAACAAGAACACTTGGGTTAACAATTCTGGTTTATTTTGTTTTGCTTTCTTGTATGTGTCAACATTTCAGTCATTTTGGTTTAGTATCAGAGGTTATATTTGTAGTTTCATTCCCAACAGGTATTTGTATTTATATTTCACTGCTTGTGTAGTGCCCTCAGTGTCTGAGGGGTAGAAAGGATGTAGACAAGGTAGATGTCTACCACAGTTGAGTTTTTTAATTCTGCCTCTCTGCTGACCTGGGCATTTGTTCATTTTGCCTGGGGACACTTCTGGGGCGATTTCTAAATACCAGTCCTTGCTATTGAGCCAGGTAGTGTGGCTTGTTCATGATGTAAATGGATGTTGGTAGTTACTGTTTATTAAGGTGAGATTGCGAAGACAGTGTCAGTTAAAATAACACAGCAGCATGTGGGCAGCTTTTCAGGCAGATAAGTAATTGTGTTTGAACTCCATTTGGACTTGAAAAAAGCCAAGTTCTAGTGGACAAATGCAGAACCATAGCTTAGATTTACCAGGTTTTGATTGCAGTTTGAGCAGCACGAAAAGAAATAGACTCTTTTAAAAACAGTACTTTCACAAGTGTAGTTCAGAGCAAATGAAGTTATTCAAATTGTGCCATCTGCATAAGTTTGATAATTTAAAATACCTAATAAAAAAGCTGAAAAAATGAACACCTGCACATCTGTCTCCCTGAAGGTTTTATTACATCAATTTCTTCTTTCTAAAGATTTTTAAATTTTATTACTGTGTGCTTTTATCATGTTTTAGGATGACTTTCTTTGCTTTGGCTTTTCACTTTTAGTTTCAAAAACTAGTGTGAGATAAAAATACAAAATAGATGAACTATATGAATACCAAACATTACCAAAAATTTTGTTTTTCATGAAAGCCAGAAACGCTCTAGTAACGGCATTATGGCTTATGCATCGAATTCTCCCCTGTTGATGATAGCTTGTGTTCACTCTCTTGGGTCCTTTATAAGTTTTGCTTCATTGTGCAGGCTTGTAAATCTCAATTATACTAATGGGTGTCATGCTTTCACATTATAGGAAAGAAATGCCAAATACAGCCCACAGTGGGATGCCCTCATCCAGCAACTAACTCTTACACTATGAAGCCTTTCTCTTAGCTATCAAAAACATTTAACACTGGGGAAAAGAACATTAATACAGCTTGTATTTGAGTCCAGGGACAATGATCCGGAAAGCTGTTTGCCATTGTGTCTGTCAGGCTGTTGCATATTGAAATGAGAGGTAAAACAGTTGTCACAGGAAAGGCAGTAAGTGGCATTTGCAGGGTTGATGGTCAGTTAATTATTGCTGAAAAATACATAGCAACTTGCTCTTGTTCTTTTTAGAGATGGTATTTGATATGCTACCCTCATTTACTGAAATGTCTTGTAAACTAATTCCTTCCTGTGAATTAGAAGACCAAACATTGGTACTCCCCTGTTTCTGAGAAACCGGTTCTTGGAAGGACATGAAACGTAGGCTGACACCATGATACGGCGTTTTAATGAGGCCTGATGTCCTGTCTCTGTTTTGAAAGAAACCGAGTCACAGATGTTGACTGTGGTTTCCTGAGGACTGCTGAGTAGGACTGAGTAGCTCTCTGATTGTTATTATATTGCTGGTTTGGTTGCAGTGTTTTAAAGAGAGGCTGAACAAAACCACGTACATTCAGAGAGATGTATGGACCAGTTTTAGGGGGTTTTGATGCTTTAAACCAGTGCTCTTAGAACTGCATTCATAAGAGTTTATTTCAGACACTTTAATGGGTTTATTTTAGATGCTTACCAGAGGACCTTGAGGTGGGAGCATGTTTGCATGGGATAGGGGTCCAGCCTGCTAAAGGTCAGAGTCATCCTTATGAAGGCCTCTAAGAGTGTCCTTCAGCAGCTGAGCTCTGAACTGAGGTTATTGGTGCTTCTCAGCTTTGGAAAGGCCTTGTCTAGCACAGGTCATGTTTATTTTTCATGAATAACTTCCATAGGTATTTCAAGCCCATAAAGTTATGTGGAGGGAATCTATGATGTTATCTCTGACTTAAGCAGGAGTTAAGTCTGCACATTCAGAAAGGAATGAAGTTACTACAGCCAGGATTTTTGCTTTGGCTAATCTGGTTTTACTCCAGGTTTTTGTCATACCTAGAGGGTCCTAAAAGTGTGCTCTGAGTCCTTAGCCACTGACTGATTCAATGAGATATTTTGTCTAGGCAAGGCTCCATAATTTAATATCGTCTCTCGACAAAATGGTGTATTTTTGCCTTTCTCTGTCTGTTTTCCTTCAATTTCTCCATTCCAGCCAAAACAAATTATCCTGATAAATATTTGACCTCACTGAGTATGCTTGAGACCATAGCAGAGTTGATGGGGTTTTCAACTCTGGGGTGCAATGAACAGTTTGACACTTGAGAGACTAATGTCATGGTTCTTAACATTCCCTGAAAGTCTCTGCTGCAGGTGATGCAGCAGTAAGGATTTCTTAGGATTTAAAAACGTGTGCAAGCAAGACAGTAGCAACATTTAATATGGTGGAGTAATGATTTCATATTATAAACTTGTAAGTCAGAGGGAAAACCATCTGGTTAAAAATATGTGCATTTTTCTCATTTCAAGTGTAGCCCCGGGGTTGTTTTTCCTCATTTTATTTCTGACTGCTTTTGATTTGCTTGAGGAACTAGTTAAGGGTGTGTGACAATCAAAGTCATCAATATCTAACAACAAAAATGAGAGTTAATTTTGGAATACTCTTGTCTCTCACTCCCCTCTGTTATCCTGTACAATGCTAAATGAACCTGTTATTCTTAGGTTAAATTATTAGGAGTAGACACTCTGGTTTTTTGTTGGATATTTGGGGGGCGGGGGGGGAGGGGAGGAGGGTTGATCTTTCCAGCAATGTCTCCTACAGGTGTTTAATATGTACGTTGTGGAGATATCCACAGATGCAAGAAAAGGGTATCAAATAAATAGAAGTGTGACTTCCTTCTCTGTTTATAAATGCTTTTATATTTTAAAAACTTTAATAGAGCGTGAACTGTCTCTAAATGCGTAATAGAAAACACTGGGTTTCATAATTGAGGGCCAGTTGTTGCTCTTGATGTAACAGATGTAATTCTGCTAAGTTCATGGATTATTTCTTCTCAGGTAGCTGTAGTGAAGGGAACAGACTCCATAAGGATGTTCCAAGAGTGAAGAGCTGGACCGGGGTGAGAGGCAGTAGGGCTGTTTAGCTGCTGCTCAGATGGACAAGAGGGCTTAGTGGCCTTCTATGAAGTGTGAGGTAATTGAAGAAGAGTGTCAGAGAGACTGTGTAGCAACTCACCTCGTCTGCATTTTGTAATGTGAATATGAAGATGCATGAGCAAGGACTGGACAACCTCAGGTGCCAGGAAGGTCCAGCTCCAGCAAACTCTACCTCCTGACAGCAGCCCAGACCCAACTCTCCCATCCTGGACAAGGTGAATTCAACACCAGCTGTTGTGTTTTACCCCATTGCTGTCTTGTGCTGTGCTGTGAATAAATACAGGCTCTGTTACATGTCTTAAATGAGAGGCAGCTTATTGAAATCTAAAAATATTTTAAATAACCAGGTATCAAGGTTTATTCTTGTTACCAACAGCTGCTAAGTTACCATCTGATTACTCTGGTTGCTTGAGTCCCATCACTTAGCTGAACTTTAAAGGCAGTGTGGAACTTTTGTTCTGACTTGAATAAACATTTCTATTCAAAAACTTAATAAAGTCCAGAGTTTTCCCTCTGTGTTTTTGTCTGCTTTGCAGCTCTGGTGTGTGGAAGTAATAAATGAAATTGAAATGGCTTTTTCAGTGTGGCTCTGGGCTATGAGACTTTTCACACCTGGTGGTATATAGGAATGTCTTTGAAATAAGAAGTCATCTTTTTAGAGAAAGTGAGGAATGTACGTGACTGACACAGATGGCCTTCCTTTAAATCATCTTCAGAGAAGCTCTTCTTTATTATTTTTCTTGTGGTCAATGAAGCAGTAAAAATTAATCCAGAGAAACCCTAATATCCCAAGTATTTTTACAGACTGCATCTCATAGTTGTTGGTTTGGGTTTTTTCCCCAGTCATAGTCCCCTTAGCATATGTGCTGAACTTAGGAAAACTGGTGAATGCTCTTCAGCTTGCATGGAGAGAGTATGTATGAGATGAGCGGATTTTCCAGCTGAAGCATGCTTGAAATTCATTACAGCCTTCTTTTTTTTTCTTTTTTTTTTAAAGCCTGTCAGATCTGAGTTTTCAAATATATTTTCTTTGTAGAGTTGCAGGAGTGTAGACTGTCCCTGCATTGTCAGTGATTGCATTTCCCTTCTTTTGGTGTGGCAGCTCCAACCTCAGTCACTCCTCCTTTCTCCTGTGTAGGCGTCTGAAAAACCCATATGTTTGGTGGTGCATGGCCACCCTGTGTTTGATACACTCTTATTCTGTGTGATACCTGTGTAATTCTGTTGCATGGCGAGCTTGAGACAAGTGACTAATGAAGAATTTTGGGCAGTACTCACTTCCTTTGCAGTGATAGTGCCTCATTAGTGGCAGGCAGAGGTAAGGAATTTCATTTCAAAGGTGTGTGTAATGCTCAGTGAAATGGATATTAGTAGTTTGGTGGGTTCAAGACACTGCCTACTTTTCAAAGTAGTGTTTGCTGAAAAGCAAACTGCATTCTGACAAAAGTTACTACAATATGTATTTTCATTCAGTCCTGCTGAAGGGAAAAGAGGGAAATCAGATATATGAAGATAAGATCCTATCTGAATCCAATTCATTTGTTAAGACAGCTGTGTAAAATCCCACAGTCCCACAAAAGGATTTAGTCTGCTCACTTCATGGGTCTGTCTTGCCCTGACAGCTCTTGACCACACTAACACCTCACCTGCAGCTTGGCTGCAGACATAGATTCTAGTGAGGGCAGTGCAAGGTTAATTGTAGTCATGGCGATGATTTTGGGAAATAACACCTTTTGTTTTACAACCTACTTGGGAGAATAATGTGCTCAGTAAGGAGGTGAGCCATGTCAAGGCTCAACTCAAGAGGTTTTAATTTCTCCCTGGCACATCCAGAAAATGCAGACCTTACTTTAGCCTTGGATCTCTGGTATCTCTAATCAAATGCTTGTATCTGTGGTGTATCTGCCTAAATAGGTGACTAAATTTGTTCCATATGAAGTAGTCAAAGCCACAGACCTGAGAGAAAGGACTTCACTGTGTAGCCCTTCCCTGACATGGACCACATGGATCTTAATGTTGTTTGCTTTTTTCATTTGCTTTTCAAAGGAAGATCTCCAAGCTTTCAGAATGCAAACATCTCAGAGATAGAGATCTTTATTTTTGAGCCTTCAACTCCAGTTTTTGTCTGAACCTCCAACATCAGCAGCTCTACAGATGTAATCAAATTGGGAAATGAGGCTGTTTTTCTGGTTTTTGCTTTAGATTTCTTTGGACTGTGTGGTGCCCAACTCTTACATACACAGTTGTCAGGGAACCAGAGCAGGGGAATGATCAGGAAGGTTTGTCTCTTTCTTTTATCTGCACTCAGTGTAGACAAAACAGAGTTCAGTTCCTGCTCTTTTTGGGGGAAGGTACACATTCTCTCTACGGAAATGAAGAGGGAGGCATAGCCATTTAAAAAAACCCAGCCCCAACCCCTACAAAGAAAACCAAACCAAAATCCACAATAAAAAATCCCTGACCAAAAGTAGCTGGTGCTGTGCATGCTGAGGAGAAACCATGTGAGACAGTACAGTAATAAAACAAGATGAAATGCAGCTTCTTGTATTTTTTCTTGATACTTTAATCACTCAGTGTGCTAGACCCGAGAACGATTTTTGACGTGCATAAATGGCAGAGATGGGTCGTGAAAACAAACGCTGTAGAAACACTGAGTTTAGGTCCTAAATAGATGAATCCAATCTATTGCTTCAGGTTTAGCAATTTCAGAATTATTGTTTTCAAACCCATGCATGCAACATGCTGTGAAATTACTTATGAAATGCTAGTGAAACTGTGGTGGTGGTGATTTTTTTTTTTTTGGCTCAAAGTGATACAAATTAATTCATGGGGCCTGAAAAGATAATGCAATATATCTACTTGAATTGAGATATCAGACTCTCACCTTAGATTTCACCCATTTAGACATGACTTGACAGTGTTTAACGTTAGGAAACTGAACTTCCATGTGCTGCTGATGCAGAAGGGAGACCAAGGGCACCTTAAGTGTCTGGAGTCCCATAAGTGCAAGGATTGTTTGGTATATCCGGATGATTCTTGTAAGTAAGTTTACTGTGTTGCAGAAAGTGGTGTTGGTTCCTTTCAGATATTCTTTGACAGTTTGATGTGAGGAAGATCCATCCTAATCCCATTAATCCCTAATGGGGATTAATTTCATCTTCACTGCTTCAGTTGGACTATCTAAAGATAATGTTTACTGGCACAGATTGTATTCATGTTCTTTCATTCTTTCTTCAGAGTTTTGTTTTTTCTACATAGGTATTCAGATTACAATCCCAAATATGTTGGCCATACAACAGAAGAGACCAAAGCTGTGTCATTTTGCTGGCAGATGTGAGGTTTCTGTGTGTGTGGTAGGTGGTTATAATCATCTGTTGGATGACTGTGTTACTTGCTGAAATTTTTCCGTTCCCCTGGTTAAGATTGATAAGAAATCTCCACTGATGCAAAATGTAACCATTTCTTCTTTAGAAAGACCATTGGAAATGGGTCATGTCTCTTATTGTCAGTGGCCTTTGCAGCTGCGTTGTTGCTGTAGGTGCAAGGTGGCAGTTCTGTGCAGGTATTCCTGCTGCTTCCACAGTGTTTAAATGAGTGAACCACATGTGTTTTATCCTTCTGAGCTTGTGTGTCTCTTTGACAAAGGCAAATTTTCATCGAAGGCAGTTTCTCTAGGCTTTTTCCACAACGATGTGCAGCTAAAAATTTGATTAGGCTGTTTCAGAAAGGTATTACCACAAGTGTTTTTTCCAGTCCTTTAGCTGGGATGCATTTGCATCTGACTCATCCCAAATGTCAGCAGTTAGAGGGAACTGGTTTGAGTTGAGAATTGCATCTGAGATCTGAAGATATTCAGATATTCTCTTGCTGTCACTAAGGACAGCTTAACCATCATTGCTGTTTGTTCTTTATAATTTTTCTTTGGTGAGGTTGAGAAGTGCTGTCCTTCTCACAGGTGGTAAATTTGTACAGAAGTCTTGCCTGAGCCTCACAAGCAATTATTAGAGTTACTGGGAGAGCAGAAGGGTTTCTAGGACCAAGGTGTAGATGCTGTGTGTGGTTGGGTGGTACAGTCTGAGCACTGGAAAAAGTGTGCACAAAGAAAAAATGTGGGAAATGATATGAACAACACAACAGTGGGTGAATCTGTTTCTTTTTGATCAGCTGTTGCTTGCTGGAAACTCTTATTTAGGACTTCCCTGGTTCTGATTGTGTTGAAACAAACTGAGTTGAAGAACTGTAGGTGAATCTGGTGAGAAGAATTGCTTCATTTTCTTTAGGAGAAATTTTATTGAAAGCTATTAAGTGCCCGAGAAAACTCTCCTCAGGTTCCAGGAATAGGTTGCTGATTGCATGCAAAATAAATTAAGAGAACAACAGATCCAAAATGGCAACAAAAAAAGATTATTGTATCCAGAAGTTTGTTTGAGATGATGAATGCCTATTTGTGTCTGGATGTTCATTCAAAGTAAAAAGCTCAGCCTCTAGGAAGCAGACTCAGTGTCCTGCATCCTTTTGAGCATCTAGGAATAAGATTTTGCTGATTTCATGTGTGTGTGAGTAGCAGATACTGTAAAGCCATATGTATGGTCTTTTTTACAGTCTACTATTTGTATTATTACTGAGAATTAGAACAGTTGTGTTAAAGCGCTTTTCTTGGTGGGTCGTGTGTGCTTTATTTTCTTTCTGGTTTTGTTTTTGGTTTTGCTTTTGTTTTTTTTTAACAGTTGCCACTCCATGCCACCTGGCAATTTCCCTTCTGCTGTATGCTCTTTATTATTGCTGGAAGATGCTTTGGAGCAGTAGGCATAGTGTACTTGTCAAATATATCACTCCTGCAAAAAATGGCAATGTGTGGGAAGAATACACAGCAAATTTAAAAAAAAAAAGGGAGGAGGGGGTTTATTGAAGAAATCCACCTAAACAGCATTAAGGTTGGTAAGTGCCTGCTGCAGTGGTTTTGTTACAGTAAGTATTGAATCCAGGGTGCATGTGGTATGAGATCTTTCAAAAACTTGGTTATAAATGCTTTCTGTACTGGTTTCTTTCAAGTGTTCCTAATGACCCTTAATTGTTGCCAATTCTCTCTGTTGCAACAGTTTCTCATTGCTTGCTGTGATTTTTTTTGATGAGAACATGTTTGGTGTTTTTATTTTTGTGAACAGACTTACGTGGTTCTTTCGAGTTTTTTTGTGTTCATCAGTGTGACACACAAAAATTAATAAATTTTTCACAAAGCTAAATTGGCTAACCTGGTGTTATTGTCTGGTTTTATATATATTAACTGAATACAGAGAGATGAAAATCAGATGTACTCACTGCTTTAAAATATTTATTATAAAGTATCAGAGAGTTCATTTATTCTTTCTCTGACAACATAAAATCACAAGTTTTTGGGTGTTCAGTTCCTGCCACCTTCCACTGCAGTTTGGATATAAAAACAAACAAGCAAAAAACTAATATGTTATCAGGTCCGGATTATGAGGTTTTATGTTAGTGACGTGCCCATGAATTGTGTGTTGATGTTTAAAGAAATGTTAGTTAAATATTTGCACAGGGCTTGAGAATACTTGATTGTATTGGGGAAAAATTGAGTTACTGCAAAAAACTGAAGTGGAATGTGCCCCTGCTTTTTCTGTTCATTTTATAACTTGGCTGACAAGGCAGATTTTATTCAGAAATAGCTTATAAGCACAGTGCAATGGTCCAAAATCTTGAACTCAATGCCATATTAGGTATAGCTGCAATAAACTGCAACTTTGTTGGAATGATTACACATGGGGACTGGAATTTGGAATGTGAACATAGTTATTAGCAGAAAAATGCCATTCTGATGGTTATTTAGCACTTAATTGTTGAACGAACTACACTTCATATTAATGCGGTTTCTAACACTCTCCTATCTTTCATCACCATCCTGTGAAGTTGTTGCACTGGCGAAGCAAAGCTGACATAATTTGGACTAAAAAAATAATGCTGTTCTCAGGTGAAAACTCTTCATTTTGGCTAATAGAATTAGTGGAATTAAAGGGAGAAATTTAAGAAGTATCCTGAAAAGTCTGTTGCATGCAACTGGCAGGGAAGACCTCGTCACTAAGCCTGTGTGTGGTTTTACCCATACTGCTGTTTTAAAACCAGTTAGAATTCCTAAATAGCCAGGATAGATCCCATATGTCTGATCAGCACATCTGCTTCAGGAGCAGCCTGAAATTCAAGGCAAATGTGGGCTGTGTGGGACACTGCATTAATCCCAGTTTAGCTGCTGTTTGCTTGATGCCTTAAGAGGCTTCTTAGACACAGAGACTAGACAGAGTAAAGGAACAAAAGTAGGTATTTATTTGAAGGGTCTTTAAGGTACACCCTGGGGAGCCAGAGGCTATTGCCAAGATGGACTCTAAGATGGACGACAGATCATGAGTTTTTCACACTTTTATAGGTTTGGTTCATTTGCATATCAGGGTCAATTCTCTAATTAAAACCCCAGTTAAATGATGTAATTCCCCTTAGCCACCCCCCCCTTCAGAGACTCCTTGGTTTACACCCCTTGGGCTCAGGATGGTCCAGGTGTCCTTGAAGAGCAGTCCGGAGAGGCTTTTTTGTGTCTAACAGGCATGAGAGAGCAGAAAGTAACAGGCTACAAGAAGCTTCAAAGTTGCACACTAAGCAGTACAGAATTTAAAAAAATATAAAAGTTAAAACCTAAGGCATCATGCTGAATCCAGTTTGCGATTACTGGAAGGCTGGTACCGAGCCTTAGCAAGGAGCGAGGGAAGAGGGTTTGAAAGGGATAAATAAACATTAGATTCTGGCTGCTGTTGCAACTGTCTAGGAAAGGACTCTGCAGGACAATAAGGACCTGCAAGGAAGGCTGTGAAGAAATGGTGCTCAGCTCCAAAGTATTTTTATAGCACTGCAGAAGCCAGTACATGAGAGCAAAGTTGTTTTTATCTGGCACACCACACAGTACATAGCTTTATTGACATTATACTTGGGAGGAAGAAGGTGTTTGTCTTTTCCACTCACATGAAACTAAGGCTTGCCCCCCTTTTCTAATGCAATTATCCTACACCCAGTTGAGAAGACCGTACTCTTTAAACCTTGCTCCAGACATAGGCTATGCTTGCACTGGAAAGCACTGGCAAAGTTCTCTGTGACTGAATTCCCCTTCATCCATGCACGCTTTGGAGAAGGTCAGTTTTCATAAAGGTATTGTATTCTTCTTGGCACCGGAGATAACAGTGTTGGAAAACAAAAGCAAATCTCAGATTTCATGTTTCAGTCTTCCAGCAATCTCAGTTGAATGAAAGGTTCATACAGAGACTGGCTGTGCTTTCACAGTCTTTCACATCTCTAATGTTAAGAATCCAGATTTAAGAAACTGAATGGTCTGAAGTGGTAGTGTTTCCTGACTTTATCTGCTTTAAGGGGGCCTGTACCTTATGCTTTGAGAATTGACATAGCATATGTAGCACTCTGTGCTCTAAACTGTGCCAATAAGCATCATATATATTAATTAGTAAAACTAACACAGATGAAATAACATTGTTTCAGGGTTAACATATTTTAGTGTTTATGGAGTGTTGTTTTACAAACTGCTTTGTTATGTTTTCATTTCATTATAGCTACTAATGAGTATGAACGCTATAGTTCAGCTGTATTGGAATGGGATGGAAGAATTAAATGCCTTACAGGACTGCTTTGTGAGGTGTAGGAATAAACACAGTACAGGGAGGTAGTATTCTTTGAGTAGTGTTATTCACAGCAGCAAAAATTTACACAGAGGCATAAGAACACAGAGAGTCAACTGTCTGGTCCAGTATTTTATTCACTGGTATTGCCACTGTAACTTCAATATTATGAAATGGTCGCCAATAGGAAATAAATGAAAATAATAAATTCATAAAAACCTAGATTAAAAGCAGAAAAGATCAGAAAGCTGTGGGGGAAAAAAATTCCACAAAGACATTCAGTTACATAAATTAGTGAGAATATTTAGATATGTGTTTCTCAATTAATTCTCAATTTTTCAATTCCTCAATTTTTATATTTTGCTTCCAGTTCTTTGTCATATTAAATGTTTCATTAGTTTGATGAATGAGGAGTTACTGCAAATGATCATCATTTAGAAATGATCAGCATTCCAGAATCTGCATCCATTCCTCATGTGGTGATTAGAATGTCTATACAGTGGAGAATATCCTCAGTGCTGCTTGTAGGGCTGCAGTGTTATGTATACCTGCCAAATTTTACATAAGTTGAATGAAGATGTTGTGCCCCAGGTGTCTGAACTTCACACAGCAATACAGACATGGCAACGCTCAGTTTTTTGCAGCTGAGTAGAGGTGGTGTTCACCAGTGTGGCAGAGAGAAGGCTGCAGTGGAACACAAAATACTGTAATGGTATCCCAGGTCACTGTAAATGAGATGTATTGGGTGGAATATGACTCTGTCCCCTTCTCAGCTTGTCCAGACCTCCAGGGTCAGTGAGGAGGACACTTGTAGGGCACTCCTTTGTGTGCAGTGTAACTCATCCCAGATGAACTTGCCAGTTCTTCAGTGATGGTGAAAGAGATTCCGAGGGCACAATCTTAAGGGTATATATTTACGTCTGGTCTGATGAGTGCCACCTCTGGAGTTTGATATTGGCCTTGAAAAATACTAAATTATGGGTGGAGCTGAATGGGCCCAATCTGCCCAGTGCTAGGAGGGTAATTATTTTTTTGTGTGTTTCAACTTGTAAGAATAAATTTAACATCTGGGATTAATTTTTACCAGCTTTGCCAGAGAGCATTGCAGGGACAGGGAGGGAATCTAAAGGGATAAAATCAACAATGAAAAGTCTCTCTAAAAGTAGTTAATATGTGGCCTCTTTTCTAGTGCAGGACATTGGTTTACATGATTAAAGTAATAGTTTCCATGATAGTTGTTCTGTAATCAGCTAGCACATAGCCACAAAATCTGCTGAAGAGGATCTTCTGAGTTACTTGGGATGTGCTGCTGAAGACTCTGCAGTCACCTTGCTGCATAATGTGGGCTGATGGTGGCATGAGTTCCTTTCCTTTCACAACCAATAATCTCTCTTCCCTTTCAAACTTAGGCTTCTGACTTGTGTCTCAGCTTGGGATCCCTGACCCTCAGAGTGTAGTCGTGGGTCCATTCACCGTAGTCCAGTTCCCACTGATGGGAATTCACTCAACAAAACTTACAGTGAACTCCCTCAATTTACTGTATAGCATAGCTTAGGAAAGAATCAGAGCATAAACAAGATCCTTATTGCACAATAACTGCTTAAGTGTGTTTGGTCAGAATTTGAACTGGTGGCCAGCTGTAGCCAGGAAATTTATTTTCTTCTGCAGCTGTAGTGCTACACATAGTGACTCCTCATGCTGTTCTTGAGCTCCCTTTTGTTTCGTGTCACTGCTGGAAGCTTGGTAATGTGGCATATGAGCAATTGATTTATTTTAACTCGGTCTGTTATTCATTACTGCATGCATTGCATCAGAATGCAAGTCAGCCCAACTTGCATAAGTCAGAATACAAGAAGGTGCTTCCAGTGTTGCATTCTGTGTGTTGCAGATTAAAACAGAATAGTGTCTTTACCTCAGACAGAGTGCAGGTGCTTCTGATTGTGATGATAACAAAGGATTTATTACTTTGTGAAGAATAAGGATGGGCAAACATGGCTAGTCAATGCCAGGGAAGTAGAGAGCTTTAATTAAACTGCCCACAGGCAGTCATTGTCTGGGGAGGAAAGCTGTTTCTTTCTAGTCCAAGAAGAAAAAGGCAGTCTGTTTCTTGAACCTTCATGATTTAGCACTCCCCATAGGTGCAAGCAAGTGGGTTTTGGTGCAGTGAACTAGCATGAAAGGTTTTGAAACTATTTTTCCTGCTGGCTGTTGGCTGAATCCATTATTAAAAACAAGAAAAAATTATTTTGAGGGAACTTTTTCTATCAAGCTAAATTGTTTTGTCTGGAGTCATCACTGGGTCTTAGTCTGTCTCTTAAATCACACTCTCAAACTTTGAACGTTTGAGAACATTCCGCTTGTGAGGCTCAGTAGTTTCTCAAAAGATCAGAGATAGACCTTTTTTCAAAAGACCTTCCTGATGAAACATCCTGCTGCCCCCAGTGCCATGCAATGGTACGGAAACCATGGGCTTGTCTGTTCACTGCAGCTTGCAATGCCCTCACTGGCTTTTCTTCTGGGAACCAGCAGCAGACCTTCACATGAGCTCAAGGGCTTTGTGTAGCAGCCTTTTCTGCTCCCCAGCCCTCTCTGTGGGCTTGACCATTCTTATCTCTTCTAGTCTCTGAATTTTCGAAGATGCTTTGGTGTCTCTGTGAGGAAAGACCTGAGTTCTATTAAGGCTGCCAAATCATTCAGCAACATTCAGTGTTAGAAGGAGCAAGGTGAGCATGAAGGAAAGAAGGAAGATTTTAAGGTTATTTCTTGCACCAATGTGGCTTAAATATTGCCTTTTCAGAAAGTTAGAAAGTTTCTGGTTTATTTCCAGCTTGACTCACTGTTTAGCACCCCACAGCAATTCACTCTGGAATCCCACATAGAGCACTGACCCCAGAAGCATTTGGGAAATACACCAGAGATACAGGATGGTCAGAATATCTGCTGGAACAGAACAGCAGAGCCTCTGTCATGGAGTCTGTTCCACCAGAGCCCAGGTCTCCACCATTAGATACCTGTCATGAGGTGACCTTCCTGATACCTTAAATCACCCTGGTACCTGCAACTCTACTTCTGTGGAGGCTTTCATGACTTCATAACATCAGGCTATCAGTCCTTATCCTTCCAAAACATATGACTGAGATTTAGCTCAGCAGATGGTTTTTAGGTGGTTCTTGGGTGGCAGACTCGGAGAGGTAGAATTCTGCTACAGCAATCTTCAAAGTGAGTTGAGCAGAAGCACAAACTTTGTTCCTTGATTCCTGCCTATAGCCTGTGAAAACAAAATGTGATGGCAATACCACTGACTGCCCCAACCTTTTCACTTGGTTAGTCGTGTCCAAATGGACAACTGAGACATCCAGTGCAGATGGAAGGGCTGGCAGAAGGATAATTACACCATGAGGAGGCAGTCAAAAGAGTACTCACCTCAACAGTGCAGTGAAAATACTGTGGGGTATTTTTCAACAGGATCTTTGAACCTAATAATGTTTTCTGTGTGCTCCTCCAAATGTTGTAAAATTATGTTCTTCTTTGATGGTGAATTAAGAAAAGTGCCATTATTAAATTTATTAAATCCTTCTACCAACATCTGGTTTTGAAATTCCAGATGTTGGTAGAAGGATGCTGTGGTCTAAGGGGATAGGTCTGAACTTGGATAGAGATCTTAATAGAAATTAATCCAAAAGTACTTCTCATGTGCATTTCACTATTCTGCTTGCAGATTCTTTTTCTGTTCGGGCTTTCCTATTAGAAATCAATCCACAGGCTTTCGTATTAGAAGACCCCTTGGAAGCCCCCTTGGAAGCAGGGGACTGATGAAACCCTTATTCTTTCACTCTTTGCAGAGATGCCTGGTGTTAATTATCCCAGAAAAGATTGTGTTTAATTTGCAGTGTAGGGATTGTGAAACTTTTCTGGGAATATGATACTGTGTTTGAAAAATAGTAAATATTGCAAAATAAGAATGAAAGAGTTTACCCCAGACTTTGTTACAGTTTGGGAGGAGATTAATAGATTGCTGTTCTTGGAGGGCCAGAAGTGGCCTGGATCAGTGCATCTGTGTAAGTACAAGCAGACAAACTTTAATACACAAACAATTGTCTCCATTATAGACTGGCTTTCTGATGTGCTTCTGATTCCTCTGTATATTGTGCATGTTTAACAGATCCTGTCAGACATCAAAAAAAAATACTGAATTGGTGGCCAGTCACAAAGATCCATAGGAAGCATATTTTTATAACGAACTGTGCCTTGGTTACCACACAAAGAGTTTGCTGGGTACCTCAAGAGGTAAAGTGTGGCCTGTAACATCTTCTAGCTTTGGCTGTAACATGGATTTTTTTGTTTTTGAGACTCACAGGGAGGTCTGTAAACCCACATATGCATCCCATTCTGGCAAATGAGTGTATGTGGTATTGTTTGTTGAATTGTTTTTCAAGACGTATCTCTATAGGGAGCCCAAACGATTAAATAAACTTTTCTCATGTGGAGTATTACTCATTTTTACTGTTGTTGTTATAAAGAGTACTAATTCACATGGCGGTAGGGCTGTGTGTCTGAGTCACAGGCATTGTGGTAGGTTCTGTATAAATATCACCAAAAATTGCTATGAAACTGTGAGTGTAGAATAAAAGGCCGCAGGATGAGTGCAAGCTGGAAGGGGATGTTTTTCTTCGGAAGATGTTACATTAGGTACAGGTTTTGCTGTTCTAACTTTTCCTCTCAGCAAAAGGAATTAAGTTTTATGTTTGATTCTGAGAGTTTGTTGAGCCTTTCAGTTCAGAAACCCAGCTTGTAAATCTTGGCAGTTCTGTGAGTGTCCCTAAAACATGCAGATGGCATGTGTCACCAAGGAGGCAGTGTTTGCTACTGGGTATGAGTGTCACTAATATTAGTGTTACAATCTTTTGTTTGTTGGCCATTAGTCCTACAGATAATTTGGAATTCCGGCTCTCACTCTGTTGTCCATAAAATCCATGTGGATTCTTTATCTGTGAAGAATCTTTATTGGTGGACCAGCAATATTGGCTGATACGCTCTGTGTCTGTTTCTTTTTCATATACAGGCACACCTGCCAGCAGGAGTATGGTATTTCTAAAAGATCTATGGCAGTAGAGGAAAATAATTTCTTTGCAGTTTGAAAAGGGCTACTATATATATATATTTCTTTTTTTTTTTTTACAAATGTTCCATCTGAAGGGCTGCAAATTCAGTTCAACTGATTTACTTGTGTTTATGCGTTACCAGTAGAATGAGACAAAAGTCAGAAGGTTTGTTGCAAGTCGAGGATTAATTGTGCTAAGAGTTCTTTTCTCAGTTCTAGTGTAGCTGTACTGCACAGTTGCTCAAATCTTCTGTAATTGTAGGGATCCAGCTGAGAAGCCTGTTGTATTTCTGGTGTTTCATGTGTTCTTGATTTTAACCCGTGTGTTTGTGTGTGTGTGTAACTGTATCTTTTGCTTATCCCTCCTTTGCTTGCTTTCTCCACTACACATTGCTGTGAATCAGAGCTGAGCATGGTTTCAAATGCTGAACCTAGAATGTTTCACCTCTGCAGGTGTGTTACAATCTTCCTGAATTAGCAGGATTATTGTTTAAGGACATCAAGCAATCAAATCCCAACCGCTTCCTTGGAGCCTCAGAAGGTAATGGCTGAGACTTGAACTATGGAAAAAACCATCCGAAAAAACTGTCTGAAAACTACAGAGACCAAAGATAAAAGCATCTTATGTTTATGTATTTTCTAGTGCTTCTCAGTGAAAGGTAATCAAAGACTGTGCCAAATTAATGGGGTCACATTAGGTGAGGAAGCCAAACACGGGGTTTTGGACAGTTTGGGCACTAACTGCATAGGGAGGTCTAGAGCCAAAGGAGAAGGGATCTGAGCAGTGCCTGGGCAGGCACAGCTGGAGGGTGGCTGTTGTCCTCTCAGCAGCACTGTCCAGACCTGTTGAAACTGCAAAAAGAGATGTGTAGGTCTTGATGTTTTGAAGAAAATCAGGCAGAATCCAGCAGTCTCCTACCATTTCTGGCTATGGAAGGGAAGGAGAAAGTGTGTCCTGGGCTAGGATTAGGTGGTGTAGCTGTTGGAAAACAGCCAGCAGCTCTGGGGAAAGAAGCCTCCTCAAAGTGATTTTTAACTGCCAGTTGCACTAAACCACCTCTGTGATTCTGGCTGTGCTCTGGCAGAATCTGTCTCAAAAGTCTTCTCATACAAAATTTGGGTTTGGGATCTGTAAGTGCTGCTGTGTTTTGAGTATTGAGCATAGAGTATGGTCAAGCATATTTTAAAGTGAAAATAGAAGGGATGGGAGCAATGCATGTGTTTTCATCTGAGCCTAGAGGGGATTATTCATTGCGTTTGGAATCCACACGTAGTTGGTTGTGTGATGTAGGCTGTCAGGTCCATTCCTGCTGCAGATAAATCAGTGGGGTTGAGAGCCAGGCATGTATTTGTTTATTTTCTGGTTTTCATTGTCATAGAGGAGAAATGAAAAAGGCTGACGAAGAAACACATCAGCTTGAGAAAATCTTGCCTGAAGTGTTTTGGAGAGGAATACACACACACACACTAAAAAAACCATTAGTTTCCCTTGTGCAAAAATATTGTTTGTCAATGATGACATTTCCATTACTGATGCTTCAGTGGAATTTTCATGATCTGGCATCATCCTGTAGAAAAAAGTCAATTGAGAATGTGTCTTTCAAAACGTCACAGTTGAAAAGATTTCTGCAGTAAAATTCTGGTATTTACCTGTGCAGCTCTGGCCAATAGTGAGAGCAGAATGAATTGCTTGTTGTATTTTTAAGTTCAACTTTGAGAGAGATTAATTGTGAAATATTGATGATTCAGCCCAGGATTCCTTTATAAATTTGTTTGTAAACTGTTCTCTGAACAAATAAAAGCTTGTTAGAGGTTTATGAGTCAAATACACCTCTCTTTAAAAGAACTCTTAAGTCCATTGGGGTTCTGTCAGGGTTGCTTATGAACTAATATTTAGTATCTTCTATTTCTTTCCATTGTTACCAAGTTTTTGAACTTTTAGTATTCCTAGATTAGTAAGAATCATGCTAAGTAGTAGCTGAAGATACTTGGTATACTTTGGGTTAAAGTAAACCTTTTCAGTAAAACATTTTATTGTACAGAACCATGAGCATATCTTCAGGAACATGTCTCATTTGCAGACAACATCTCTCTTATCTGTACAAAAAGTATTTTCTTATTCTTTTGTAGATTTTTTTACATATCACTGTATCAGTGTCACGTAAAAAGTATTGAAAGTCCTAAGGGAACAAACAGCTGAATTCTTGGAAAAGCTGAACATCTGTGCCTTTTTTTTAAGTTTAAAGGGATGTTCATGGTTTCTGAATTCCTGGGAGGTACATCATGAGGATTTTAAAACATGCCAGTTTTAGAGACAAAACTTTAACATCCTGTGAACAAAAGAAGACAACGGAACTTTAACAGAAAGAAAATGAGTCCTTTTATTATTGTAGCAAAATACTTTTCCTCACCTGCTTGGTTCCAAAGAATGTTTTACTGCAATTTTTTCACCAGATAAATAGCTCAATTCTTCTGTATTTTGGCCTTTTTTTTTTGTGCTACAGGGTACTGCATTCAAACCTAAAAATCTGACTGCTGCTTTTAAGACAAAATTAAATGCTTTTATTGCAAAAAGTATTGTATTTCCAAAACAGCAAAAGCAATCTCTTTGCAGACAATGAATGATTTTGATGGAAGGTCTAATTCTTGTCAGTTTGAAATAAAACCAGTAATTTTTTCAACAGTCAAAACCTGTTTTTTTACAGAAATATTTTACAAAGAAAAAACCCGCACATATCAAAACGGTATGAAATGGAAATCTTAAATTAATAATTTTTAGACTGAAACGTAATCCTTTGATCCTTTGAACTCATGGTTGAGTTGTACAACTAAGACATTTTCTTTTTGCAGGCAGACAAAAGTGTATTCCTCAAGAATGGTTTGGACAATGGGCACTTTTAAAAAGAAGTGGTTGCTACTTGCATGAGGAGTTAAAACCTGTGGCAGTACAAGGTTGGCCCAGAAGCCCAGCCTGCCCCGTAGTTAGTCTGGGAGAAGAAGGGTTAGTCTGAAGTGAAAGAGTTGTGCACATGTTCTGCTGTGAGGTCCCTGAAGGGTATCTTGGGCTGATGTTACAGCTTCAAGGAGATTGAAACCTGGAGTGTGAAAGGTGCAGTAGGAACAAGCCCTTTGGACTGCAAAAAGAATGAAGAAGCACTCAATCAAGACAGCCTCTTTTTCTACTGAAAAAGCTCCGGCAAAGACAGCATCTGAGCAGCAGATTGAGATTTCCTTGTTGGTGGAGGGTTTTAGTTTTCCAGGCCCTTGGCTTTGTTGTGTATGTGACTGACTCTCAGAAGGAAATAATGATCAATAGCAGGTTCCTGGCAAGAGGCATAAGAGCAGGATGGAAAGCAGGGCTATCTCCTTGACATACGGTCTGCTTCTGAGCTGCAGGAGGTATTTTTCTATTCAAAAATGAGGGACTGATCTTTGCTACATAGATTTATCCAGCCATTTCTGGTACCTCTCTAAAACATTTCTGATTTTCAGGTTTTTTTGTGGCATCTAGCAGGACATGAGCAAAGCATTTGACACTGTGCCCCATGACATACTTGTTTCTACACTGGAGAGACGTGTTTGGCCCAGAAGCCAGCTGTTTCCAGGGCTGCACCCAGGGCACTGTGGACAGCAGGGGAGGGAGGGGATTCTGCCCCTCTGCTCTGCTCTCGTGAGACCCACCTGGAGCCCTGCATCCAGCTCTGCGGTCCTCAGCATAACAGGGATGGGAACCTCCTGTCTTGGGTGAAAACATGCTTTGTTGCCTGCCAGCGTGTTTTGAAGCTCCCTACCTTTTTCACTAGGGCAAACGGGCAGGCACTCTCCAGATTGTCTGTGCCACTTGCTGTTTCCCCATGTTGTCTGTTTTCCAGCCTTTTTAGATGCTTATTACACACAGCCTTGCTCTGGAAAGTGTTGGACTTGTTGACTTCTCACCAGCTTCAGAAGCACTTTAAAGTATTCATCACCTCAGACACCCTTGAGATTTCATCAGGTCACGCTCCTAGCAGAAGGGTCCTGGAAATTACCAGAATTTTTATGCTAGTCTTAGTCTAAGGAAGTTACTGGTTTACTGAGTTACTAGTTTTGTACCAAATTTGATTTGGTATATTTTGGGTTTAAGTAAACTTTTTCAGTAAAACATTTTGTTGTACAGAACCATGAGCATGTGTTCAGGAACATGTCATTTGCAGACAACATCTCTCTTATCTGTACAAAAAGTATTTTCTTGTGCTTTTGCAGGTAAATACTTTCATTGAGTATGTCCTGCCAAGTTTTGAGCAGAAACTTGATTGTTAGTAGATTGAGGAGTATTTGTTTGTCTTGCAGGCTTTTTCTTTTACTGGAGTGGGCTTTTTGCACGACTTGTGTTTCGGAGTATAGGTCATCTCTCTGCAGCTCTGAGAGCGAAGTTAATTTTCTGCCTGTGAGCTGAAGTGTCTTGCATGCGCAGGTAAATTTGATGATGCATCAGTATGTGCACTGTGCCTCTCATATTAGTGGAAATGGGTTTCAGTCAGAATTCAAGCTTCAAGGAGGGATTTACATCACATTCAGAGCTAACTCAAATGCTTTGTGCTTTTAAACTGACCCGAATCCAGTGCTGAATCAGATCAGCCTCCAGCTTTGGTATGCGTGGGAAGGAGCTGGGACTCATACTAGATTTGTAAAAATATTCGTGGTGGTGTGCCAGATGCAGTCACGAAAGCACATCGTTCTCCCTTCTCAGGCTGACAGAAATAACCAGGAAAGTCAAGTGAGTGGCATGTGCTTTGCCCCAGGCCAGAAAGAGCTTAGCACTTCTGTGGTGATTGCCAGTTACCATCATGCTGGTTCTCAAAGTGGCGTGTGCTGAGCATGGGCTGTGTACTAGAGACTGCACTTTGTCCTGCAAGTTCTGGATCTCAGTTTGTTTTTATACTTTCATTTAGTTTCTTCTCCCCTCTCCTTCCACATCCCAGTTCTTACTTACAGTCCTTTTCTAAACAGAGACTGGTTTGTGGTGCAGAATAACCTTCTTGGTGTAGTGTGTCACTCACTTGTCACAGCTGCCCTCAACCAGGACTGAATTTTCCTGTTTTTTGAGGTATTTGGTTTTGATAAGCTCCCTCCCTCTTCATTCCTCCCCAGGGATAGCACAACAAGCTGCAGCTGGAGCATGGCTCGCAGGCTGTCACAAAGCTGTGCAGAGCAAATGGAGCAGCTGCTTGCACACACCACCCTGGAAACAAGGGCAGTGTGTTTCAAGCTGCAGTTGTTGAGCAGAATCCATGACTCCTCATGTATTCATGCGAAGATTCTCCTATGTCACAGTGCTGCTCCTTTGGTACCAGAAATTCGCCTTTTGGAAAGGCACTGGAAATACAGGTGGTAAGTAAAGAAGAGGCTGAGGGCATCAGGATGAGCTGCCTTTAAGGTCACCTTGAAATGACACTGATAAGTGATGGCATGACCCTTCCATGGCATGCTGAAATTCATTCTTAAGTCCTGTCTGTGCTGTGCAGCTGCATGAGTTTGGAGAAAAGAGAGGCAGAAGCCTCCTCTCCCAACACACCTATGATGACAAATGCAGACCTAAAATGTGCTGTCTGCTCCTGACACCACTTCTTGTTTTGGGCTGAATGGAGTGAAGAGAGGAGAAGAGCATCAGCAGGTGGGTCAGTTTGATGTTGCTCTTCCACACAGACTTCTGTTTCATCAAGCAAAATAATTTCTGTGGAGAGGAAGAGGTTTGGCTGTGACCTTCCCTAGCTCTGCTGTTCAGAGGAGTAAAGTTCCTGACAAACTTTCATCCACTGGAAAATGGGATAATTGTGCTTTCTTCCATCTATCTGCACACGTTGTGGCAGCTGTCATCATTTGTATCTCTGCTTTCTGGCTGTTGACTGGGGTTCCTGTAGATCACAGTAATACAAACAATACTTGTCAATAGAAACAAAGCCACTTGTCATTTGATCAAATGTTTGCCTTTAGTTATTCTCTAATAAAGTTTGAACTCTGCAGTATTAACATTGTCGTGCTCACTAGCTTGAAATTGGTTTTAGAATATAAGTGAGCAGGAAGCCAAAACAGCCATGGTGCTTTCTGTCTCTGTGATTAGAGATCATGTTTGCTTTGTGGATCCTCTTGCCTGTCTTCATTCTTAATAGACAGCACTGTTTAGGCATGGAACCTCTTAACAATCTGGTGTTAAATCTTTACTCTTCAGCAGTAGATAGGCTTTAAATCATCAAACGTAACCAGCTTTGCAAACTGTAAAAATGTACTGGCTTCCAAATTAAAGCTTCAAAACTTCTCATTGGAAATGTCAGAGGGGATTTCAAATGCTGAGAAGTACAAACTATTTTTACATAGTTAATTTGCATTTTCATGAAAGGCAGTTCTAATATTAATGAGATAAACACCCCCCCACCCCCCCTACCCCCAGTTTGTACGATATAAGCCCCCTGGATGCAGTGCATTCTGAACAAATTCAATTAGGAAAATGTGAGTGAGATATTCCAAGAGTATTTTCTGGGAAGAAAACAGCTGTTGCTCTTTCTTGCTCTCCCAAACTGTCTTTGGAGGAATTGGGCAAACTCTTTGTTTTGTCTCAGAACAGTAACACTTGCCTGAGTTGTTTTTCAATTTCAAATGAAGTAAAAACTTGATAGTCGCACCCTCTTGTGATTACAAGCAAAGTAAACCTCTTGCTCTTGGAAAAGCAGCAGGGTTTTTTTAGTATTTTTTTCCCCACTAGTTTCCATTAAAGTTTCCAATATAAAAACAGGGGAGAAGGGGAAAGGGGAAAGCATAAATATGAGGAATAGTAAAAAACTCATTAAAAATATGTTATTGTTCACCAAAGAGTGTCCTTCAAGCTGGATAGCAAAGCTGATTGATTTTCAAATTTATATTACGCTTGCTATTATATTCACCCTGAGGTAGAGCTTGAGACCTTATTACTTTTTATAGTCCTTGCTTGATGCAGTGCCAGTGTGACCTAGCTGACTTTTGTAGGAGGAAACTCATCTGGGTATATTTAATTCTCGAGGTAACATCTTCAAGTGGTGTAACTTGCTGTGTGGCTCAGAGCACTGGCTGGGCACCATGCCCCCAGCCTGTCCTGGTGGGGTGTCACCTCACTGCCTGTGGACAGACTGGGCAGCCCAAAGAACTGCGACCTTGTCCTCCTCAAAGACCCAGGGGACTCACCAGCAACTGAGCAACAAAGGAATACTGACAGAAGGAGCTCCAGATCTTTGGAGTGCTCTGGACTTCAGGCAGACCTTGGTGGTCTGTCTCATCTGCACTGTGGAAGTCACAGTGGTAAGTAGAAGAAAGGTTCAAACTTAGTTTGAGTTGATGAGTTATTATTCAACTATGCCATGCCATCTACCTCCTGAATTCTCAGCATGTGGCAAACACACCTTGTTTCAGCTTACTATAATCAGCACTGAAACTTCTGTAAAATTTATGAAATACTATCTTTGCTCAATATCAAGACCATAAAAATGTCCAGTTACTAGTACTCTAGTGGGCAGTAAAGTTTTACCCTGTTGGAATTTAATGGTGTGTCTGAGATTTAGGTACAGCAAAGGAGGACAGTTTTGGCTTGGATCCAGTGGGACATATTTCAAAAAGTAGAATGTGAGAACGTGGAAAGGAGCTGGACAACATGAAGTGACTGCTGCTGGGCACAGTTAGAGAGGTAGGAGCTTCATGTTCTTCATGAACTGCTGCGGATTTCAAACCAGAAGGCTGCAGAGATGCTACCTAATGAGGCTCAAAGAAACTTCATGGCCATGTGATTATCATCGTTTGTAGATCTTCTGCAATGAGAAAACAAGATGGGGTATTCCTACAATGCAAATATAGCTGCAGCAACGGGGCACTCACAAGTGAATATAGGAATAAGATACCCGGACTGTTTATTCTTAAGGAAAATCACAAAATGGAAGAAGTAATAAATGTTTTTAGGGTGGACGATGAAGATGATAGTTGAGGATACCATGACCTGAATGAAACATGAACAAAGATGTCTTTTAAAATTATGTGTTCCAAGTTGTACATTTTCAAGTGAGCCTGCTGCAGTCTGTACAGAAGATTAATTTCACAGAGAATTTCCTCAAGTAGAAATGAGTGTACCTAGGCCACTTCAGATTCTATGTGAGATGCAAAGCTTGCAGTGAGTCCATAGACATGACTCCTGATTCAGAATTATTTAGTGACCTGTATCTGTGGCACAACAGAGGGGCAAATGAAGGCATATTTTGGACATGTTTTTATAAAAGCTGGGGGTTTTTAATGCCTTAGCTTCTTAAGACTTATCCTAGCTAACCTTCATCCAGGAAGAGTGAAAAGAAGAAATGAAGTCGAGAGTGGTCACCATCAAGCTGGGGCTGTAACCCAGAGTACTGATTCTCTGCCAAGTCTCTCAGCTGAGTGATTGTGTATCTTTAGTGGCTGCATGGTAGCTGATAGACATGGCCCTAGAGACCTGACTTCTCTCCTTGGCTGAGCATATGCCCCCAGCCAGAAACACCCATCTCTCTGAGGTATCCGGAACTGATGTCTCTCCCTTGGGAACTGGAGGATGTCAGACACTCCTTCTTCTCCAGATACCTTGTTTTCTTCCACAAAAGTCCATCTTGCTGTAAATCTGGCTATTTTTTTTCCTGATCCTCTGTGTCCAAACTTCCTGCCCAGTTTTCTGGCAGCTCCTAAAATATTATAGCAAGTGTGACAAAAGAATGTAAAATCTTACGGAATGATAGTATTCTGTTCTTTTACTTACTTTGTCTTTAAAATTAGCTATTTTCATTTCCGACCAAAGGTATGTTAATCTACAAGTCTGTGTTTCAGTATCACAGCACCTTCTTCACTAAGCTGTGCTAAAAGCATAGTTTTATTCTGTAGAAGTGTGTAAGAGCTAGAATGCTCTCCTTTTCTGTGGGTGATGTTCATAAAAGTCTTTCATCAAATTACTCAGTACCTAAAAACCCCAACCTCTTTCTGTCTGAGCAACATCATGGCAGATCTGTGTTTTTCTAGCTCTGTCTGAGGATATAGTGAAAAATCTCATCTGGATGCTAGGTTTTTGTTTTGCCTGAAATAGGAACAGAGAGATTCAAAAAGAAAGGTCCCTGGGGAAAAAAACAGGACATACAGAAAGGAACTAAGTGATTAGCTAAAATAAATTTAGCGTGTGTAATGTTAACAGATAATTTACTTCACCAGCTCAGTTTAGATTATTTGCAGCTGCAGCTCTCTGGTAATGCATGTTCCATATGTCACATTCTTTTCTTTAATTCTTTTATTCAAACTTAATTTCTCTTACCATGTATTACAGTTATAATAAACACATGGAGCAAAGTACCTAAAGGTAAATCCAGGATCTTGTCCTCTTATTTTTGTGTCGTGTTGTTTCTAAAAGTCACTGTATTTTCAGATTCTGTCACTGCCCTGTTGTCGAAAATATTGTCTGAAATTTGTTGTCAGAAATATTATTTAGTTTCAGGGAGTTACACACTGTTCTCACTACGGATGTTATTTTTTTTGGCATTATTGTCAACATATTCAGTTATTGCAATTTTAGACTACAGATTGTTGGTTTTTCCCTCCCTTTTTCTCCTGAAAAACACCCACTAATTCCAGCCCCTCCTGTCTGGGGTAGTATTGCAATTCCAAAACCACAGCCAAGGGTAAAGCTCTGTTTCAACTTCCTATGTGAAACTGATGGAAAAAAACATGCCAGAAAATGTATTTTGACAAGCCCCCAAGCTTTTGACAGAAAGAAATATGTGAAAAACATCTGCTTTCCACTGGAAAGTGCAGGTTCTACTGAAAATCAAAACACTTGATTGAAAAATTTAAGTCAGAAGTGTCCCAGGATCACCATTGTCCTCCTGGCAAGTGACGTGCAGTGTAGGAGATGAGATGTGTTCAGGGAGCTGTTTGTGTCAAAATGCTGGGGCACATGAATTAAAAATCCCATTAAGTGATACAGCAGCTCTCCCAAATACAGTATGCTAAACATTTGCAGCCACAGTATGTCAGAATCTGAGGGCAAAGAGTGAGAAAGGGGGGAGAAAAACAATTTAGAAAAAATTCTGTGGTAGATTTGCAGGTTTTTGCCTGTAGGCTTTGAGGGAAACAAATACTCCCCAAACAAAAACACACACCCCATCCCTATTTTCTGACCATTTTAATTGCTGTATTACAGGCTAGCTTTTCATAAGGAAGTTTGAATGAGGAAAACTTCTCTGCAGTTATTTTTTTCTGTGGTGATAACTGAACCCTTTCATAAATGTAAATATGAATGGCTTTCTTGTGACGAGGCTTTCATAACTGCCCTCCTTTGTGTATTCTGAGGCTGTGTGAATGCACTCAAAAGCAGGTGATGCTACAAACGCTGCAGAAAAAGCGTATATTGTATTTACATAGCTTGAAACCTGATGGACTTTAAATGAAAAATTCCTGCTATTATATTTGTGAGTCAGAAAAGAACAGCTATGAAGAGCAAAACTAAAGATGTATTTAATCAGCAAAGGGAATTCTGCCAGTCCTCAGCGCTTTGAAGTAAGTTTAATGTGAAAATTGGCCTTTTTTTTCTTTGGTCTCAGTTGGTCTCAGCATTTAATTTCTTGGTGGATAGCCTGTGCAGGGTGAAAGCGAAAATGCGAAGCAAGAGTTCAGTAAGTGCTAGAAGTCTCTGGAAGCTTTTGGAAGGCCCCTACATGCTGGAAATGGACTTTGACAGTCACATTCATATAATAAAGTTTTGCTTTTTTTCCTGCTCCGTACAGCTTGGATTGACAGCTGAATTTTAACATGCAAGCATTGATGAGGGAGCTTGAGGTTACCACTGATGGACTTGCTTCACCTTTTATATGATTGCCTGGCTTTCTTGTTAGAGATGCACCTTGACACAATAATCCGGTGACTATTGCCACTTGCTCTAAAATACCAGGATCTGCAAGTGAAGATGGCTATTTCTTCCTTGTTCCAACTGGCTTAAAAACCCACAAAATAATCAAATAATCCAGTCTTTACAAGTATCCAGGAAAGACTGAACCCTGTGGAATGAAAAGGAGTGGGCAAGAATTTTTGAAGGTGCATTGATTCCCTGAGCAGCATGAGGAAAGCCACATCACAGATTTCCTGGTCTGACCACTGTAGAGGCATTCTTGCTGTATAGATTCACTCTTGCCTGACAGCTTTATCCAATGTGAACATGGGATTTACTGCTTCTGTAGTGTGACTCTGGTCCTATGCCTTGATTTATGATTTGAAAAGAAACATGAGCATTTTTTGTATGCTGTTTAAGAATCAGAAGTCTCAATGTCTTTTTTCTTAAAAATGGAACAAAACCTATACAGGCAATAGCCATAATCCCAGAGGAACAAACATGTGGACTATGAGTCCTGAACCTTTGGTGCTTTATGGATGTAAACTAGGCTTCAAAGCAATGCCAGACTCTGGCTTTAACTTTCATTGGAAAGAAAGAGTTTCTGATTTTCAGAACTGTTGGGTAAACTGTGAAATGACAGTCACAGTTATTTATTTGTACCAGTTTGCTGTGGGATGTATTGGGCCCGTGGCAATCAGTGGGGAGACAGAAGGTATCTCACTGAGCTGCCTTTTGTCTCCTTGTCCATAGAGCCCATGGTTATTTTATAGTTTTATAAGAATGCTTTTCTTCCATTCATGTGATTTCTTTCATATCCTTGCCCTCATACTGGCTTTCCCAACAGTCCAGAGGAACCTTAAGGCTTTGGAGTGTTTCAGAAGATTTTTGAATTTGTCCATCATTCTGAGTTTTACTGCATTTTCTCCCTGCTCCAGAACAGGCTAAGAGGGTTGCACTGACCACAGCAAGAAAGTGAAGAAGAAACAAAGTCATAATAAAACATAATAAAACAAAGCTGGAATACCCCAGCCTCCTGTCACATCCGCAGTGTGATCTGTGTTGTCAGTAGATCCTTTGCCTTTAGATTTAATTCTGCTCCATATATCTTGAAGTGGGAGGGCAATACAATGGTTTTGGAATGTTCGCAGTTCCTGCCAAAATGCTGGGAACAACGGACCAAGGCCATGTCTGATTGGAAGTGTCTCCTGGATCATGGCAGAGGGAGGTGTAAAATGATCCTGTGTAGTCCAGATGGGTATCAAAGGCCCTGTATATCAGACAAAGCCAGGAGGCTGATACCAAAGTTACAGCATGTGAAATATTGCAGCCTTTGTTAGCTGATCTATGGGACGTTCTCAATGGCTTGCTAATTCATGAAAAGCTTCTTATTTCTTCCATTGTAGTGTTGGCGTGGGTGCCAGTTAGGGTTTCTTGTCTCAGTCAAGCATGGACTACACGGTCCAGCCCGTCTGATGGTTTGGGTAATTGATTGTGGAACTGCAGCTGGGAACAGAATTTCGATTTGCACTTATGGAACAGCTTCTATTCCAGTCTTGATCTCCGGGGAATGGATGCAAAACACCAGAAGAGCAAGATGCAACTCTTCCTCATGCATCATGTTTGGCAAATAAACTTTTGACCTTTTAGTGGCTTTGCAAAAATGTGAGTGTCTTTGCCTCAGTTTCAGATTATTAGGAAGGAGAGATTTTTTCTGTTTCCCTTTGGACTGTTATGTCTGTGAGGAATGAAACAGCCTTGATGTATGCAGCAAAAGAAATACTGAAAACCTGTTGTTTTCTTATTTCTGCAATGTAATGACTGGCTTATGAGGAAATCTTGGCGATGGTGGTAAAAAGAGTATATTTATTTTTGGCTTCTAGTACAGAACAGGAGAGATTAACTCTTTTGTGCTTATTTTCAGACTGGATATTTCCATCTGCCCCATGGGGATTACTTCATTGAGCCTATTAAAAAGCATCCACAGAAGGAGGGAACACCCCATCCCCATATTATCTATGGTGCAAATAACCTTCACAATGCTTTAAGGAGAAGACGGGCCATCACGATGGAAAAGGAACGAGCATGTGGACTGAATGGTACTAATTTTGCTGGATTTCTGCCTACTTGCTTTCTGAATCTTTTTAAGCAGCTATTTTCCGGTGGTGTGTGCCTTTCCTTCTGCCAGGCTTTTTAAAATTCTGTAAGAAAAGATTATGCAGAATGAGAGCATCTCAATCAAAACACCACAGGAGCCACCCATCTGGGTTTCTTTCTGAAAAGTTAAATCCTTCTTATGACTGCTGGCATATGTTTTTCACGCCATTGACCCTTTCTACCCCTCAGTTTTTCTCCACCCAAAACTGTTCAGTGAGATTGAAAGTTGAATTCTTGAGGAGTTCTGGGATGACAAGATTTGCAGTCAGGATTATTTTTAATAAAATGTTCTCTCTTCTTGCAAGTTCTGTCCTCAACATAAAATAACTCCCCTCTAATCCATGGTTTAAATTTAGCATTTCTAGATTTTCTGTGATTGTTAGCAGGTTATTTAAAGAGTTTTATTTAGTTATTCTGAAAGTGAAGTATGGGGCATCAACAGCAAGATTTTTTGTAGAAGTAAAAATAGCTTAAATATAGGTGCAGTAATACTCAGGATCATGTCTTTTGGGAAAACAAACTAATACACTATGCTGGAAAGAAAGAGCATATCTAGAGGGTAGTTGGCATCTCATAATTACAAAATTTGTTTCTTTATTTAGTAAAATAATTTCCGTGATTTATTTTATACCAAATATGTACAGATTCTGTATTGGTTCTCTGATGTTTGAGGCCTTGAATCTGCGTCTGCACCAAACTTTAGACAGGTATAGTATTGGGTAGGGATGAATCAGTAATTACCTGCATGACCTAAGGCCCGAGTTATGTACAAATAGAGCTGCAGAATACACAGGAATGTGTTTCTGTCTTTCACAGGTCAGTGGTTTAAGAGAAGTTGGTTCCTTTCCAGGAATGGGAAATGAAAGGAGGAATGTAGAAATTTTTAATCCCCCATCATGACTGCTGCTGAGGTTTTACTGCTGTGTAATATGAATTGGTAAATTAAAGAAGCAAAGAACAACTTGACCCCACTGTATTTCTGGTTGTAGACCTGCATTGCGCTTCTTGCTTGCTGGCCCAAGGTAGTGCAAAATGGTAACAGGGGAAAAACCTGAGAAAGCTGATGGGGGAAGTTACTCAATCTCCTGTGATGCTGGGAAGGTAAAGATAAGGGGAAGCCATAAGAATTAATATGAATGCTGTTCCACTTTATTTTTCATCAAGTAAAAATCTACTTATTAGAAAATAACCCTGGATTTGAAAAACCAGGAGTGTCTAAAGGTGATGTTGTTCTTGGTGCAAATTTCAAATAGCTCCCTGAATTTTCATTCCTTCTGATGACTGCTGGGATAAACAAAAGTAGTTTAGATTTGCCTGTGAAGAATGAGGAAGTTGTTCTTGCCTACTGTCTTCCAGGTTTCTTTTATGGATGAAATAACATCTGTATGCAGTCATTTTAAGTGTGGAGAGAAGATAAGAGGTCCTAGAGAACATCCTGCGTATTTGCTTTGTGTGCTCTGCTTATTTTCTTTCTACCTCTCACTTTTAGCCTCTTGTGTCTTTTTTCAAAGTCATGCAGAATGAGACGGAAAGAGACTGGCTGTACCTGGACACTGGAAAAAAAGAGCATTAACTTCCCTGCGATTTCATCACTACTCTAATGGGCTTTTCAATTTAAACTTCCTGTCTGATGTTATTCATTCCAACATGACAGAATTATTTCTGGTGATAGTATTTTCATGATATTGCAGCCAAACAAAGGTAGTGTCTTAGGAACTAACAAAGTAATATACTGTAATTTATGTTTCTGTTTTTAACTGAGTCAGCCTTTAGAGGTAGTGTCTGCTTTGGAACAAGCAGTAATCTTGGCTGTCATAAAAGTTAAATAATTAGTGTGAAAAAGTGCATGGGGATAAAACCGTTTCCTTCGTTGTATTTTTCCCCTTTGTGTGACAGGATCTAACAATCTGATTCCTCAAAAGCCCTTAACTTTTATGTTGGGTGTTATGTGTCCTGGGCTGCATCCAGAGCCCTGTGGGCAGCAGGGGAGGGAGGGGATTCTGCCCCTCTGCTCCGCTCTGCTGAGACCCACCTGGAGCACTGCATCCAGCTCTGGGGTCCCAGCACAGCAGGGACAGGGACCTGCTGGAGCCAGTCCAGAGGAGGCCACCAAGATGATTAGAGGGATGGAGCATCTTTTCAGCCTGGAGGAAAAAAGCCTTTGGAGTGACCTAATTGTGTCCTTCCTGTAGGGGGCCTACAAGAAAAATGTAGAGAGACTTTTTACAAGGGATTGGACTTACAGGACAAGGGGAAATTATTTCAAACTGAAAGAAAGTAGATTTAGATTAGATAGTAGCAAAAAATTCTTTATCTTGAGGGTGATGAAGCTCTGGAACAAGTTGCCCAGAGAAGCTGTGGATGTCCCATCCCTGGAAATGTTCAAGGCCAGGCTGGATGGAGCTCTGAGCAACCTGGTTCAGTGGAAGATGTCCCTGTCCATGGCAAGGGACTGAAACTAGATGGTATTTCAGGCCCCTTCCAAATCAAGCCATTCTGTGTTTTGTTATCTCATTTCTGAGTAGCCAGCTTTTTAATAGGGATAGAAGAAAGAATTCAGTGTCATCTTCTATTTGTACTGTGTATTGTCAGAGAAGTTGCTCTTGTTAGAAGTGAAATACAGAACAAAAAAGGAAAGTGATACAATTCTTGCTTTTTATGCCAAATGTATTCAGTACTCAGGCTTTCGTAAGTACTTCGTGCATAAATAAATTGTAAAGGTAGTAAGTTGACTCTTTTCAGGATTTCACATACTTCATGCTTTTGAGGTTGATGCCAGAAAGCTTGTACACCCACATGACATCACAGATAGCTTAGAATATCTGTGATCACTTTTGGGATGACTTCAAAGCGAAACATTTTCAATTTACAGTTCACAGTTAATGGTAAAAAACTCATTCTATTTTATAGATTTAACTTCATTTTGTGTTTTTGACCCTAGCATTGTCCCCACTGAGCTGGGGCTTAGCTGATGAAGAGTTGCCCACTGTATGTCTTACAGGAACTGGTGTTCAGATATTTTAACCTCGTGGACTGAGATTCATCACACAGACTCTCTGCGTTTGTTTATTTGAGCTCTGAGTTTGTTTGGCTGTTTTCAATTAAGCCAAGATGCTTGAGGTATTTTTGTGACTTATGCTTGGTGTGTGTTCAGGTTTAAGAGTAGTGGTGATTTCTGCTTGAAGAAGTTGAATCACCTGGATGCTTACGGGTCAGTGCACAAAGTTGAGCGGTGATGATAGAAATCTTTCAGTCAGTAGCTAACCTATCTGTCAGGCAAGGAATAGAAAGACTAGTTGTATAGACAAAATCAAAGTAAAGGAATTATTACAGGAGGGAATAGATAGAGGATGCTGATCTCCTGTGCAGTCTTTTTCCAGTTGTTTTTTTTTTTAGTGCAAGGTCTGTGTCTCTTGGAAGAAGCTTTGTGCAACAACTCTTATGACTTTTACTGTGGCAACAACTGCATGAATATCCAGGGTCCATCCTGCTTGTTACCTGTCTCGCCCACATGCAATAATGCTTTAGAATCAGTGACTTTCCTGTGCTCTTGCAATGATTACATTAATTACTTTAAAATTGGTATTATCTTTAACGGTTTCAGATACTTGGAGAAAAATCATGGCAGCAAATTATGTGAATTGAAACTTATGTTTGTGCTGTACACTTCCATTGCTGCTCAGGCTACTGCCAGCTGACTCAGTCATTAGCTGCATGCAAAACTGAGTTACTAATCTTGAAAGTAGCATAACAATACTGCACATTTCTAGCATCTGTCTTACTGTGCCATTTGAAATATGTGTGAGGAGTAGTAGAAAGATAAATGAAAAGTGGCCCTGTGCCTTATAAAGAACCTCTCTAATCCTTTGTGCCCACAGGAGAGGAAACAAAGGATCTGGGAATTTGTTTTGTTCTTCTAAATAGGTTATCTTAAAAATTTGACAGTGCTCTGAGATACAATGTAAGAGAAGAGAAACTGTCCTCCCTTCTGCAGGAGAAGATCTCCCATTTCTTCTGCTTGTTTTTATGCAGTCTGTCACAAGGTATTGGTTTGTTTGTGAGCTTCAAAATAAGAGAAATTTTGTGAAGATGGTGAGTGAAAATGCTGTGATGTAATAAAGCTATTCTGACTAAGTGCTACTAAGAGGGGACTGATAAAGATGGACTTCTTTTTCTTGGGCTGGTGAGAAGGACGGGTCGCTGATGTTCAGAGAGAGAGGACAGTTGAGTTTATTCAGATTGCAACCCAATGATTGCTGCAGTAGGCCGTGATATATAACTAGGGAATGAAAGGTTTGGGGTGTTAAAATAGATCTCTGAGAATATATAATTGGAGCTTTAGATGTACAAAAGTTGTCATATACTTGACTCTCATTTTGGCATTGAAGGATTTGATAGATCAGAAGTTAGGATTAGTTTGGGTTTGCCTTCAACTCCTTGTCTGCAGAGAAATTACGAATCTTAAAACTGATTTTTTTGCATTTGGATCAATTTTGCTCCATAATTGGAACCGTGATGGGATAAGGGTGGCATGAAAGAAAGGAGACAAAAGGCTGGCTGCTGTGTGAAATGATGAGGAGGGTAGGGGGAGTTAAAGGAGCAGAGCAACGTTGTCTGTGCAAAACTGTTTTTTAAGTATTTTGAATGATGGTGGCGTAGTTTGTTTAACATAGGTCTAGAATCCCATTAAGCTGCTTCAGGCAATAACTACCTGTTTTACTTCCTAAGAGTTATGTCTGACTGCAGGACTTTATTAAATCGTGCTCTTGCTTTTTGATGATTAACTTGATACAGTCAAAGGCTTCTCTTCATTTTTTATGTCTGCGAGTGTACAGCATGAACTAGCAGTACTGGCTTTTGACCCTGAAATCCTTAGTTTAATCACTTGAAAAAAGGAGGAGAAAAAAGCCCAGGACAATGTTTTAGTCTCAAGTAATAACCTATCTTCTTCTCTTTTAGAAGGACATTTTGGCCAATGTAAGTAGCTTTGCTTGAACTCCTGGCACAGGCTCTTTAGCTTCTGTCTCTTTTAAAGAAAGCTGCTGATATTTTTCCAGTATTTGTTTATGCTGTATTTAACCACATCAGTTATAATTCAGCTTAATTTGCTTGGTTTCTCCAGGACACAGAGACTGCTATTCATAGGATGGTAAGTTCGCACCTTGAAATTTAGTAACTGAAGTTAATTCAGCCTCAGCTGAGGGAAGAGCACCTTTCTCCCTGCATACCTCTTCTTCCTACAACTGGCTCTTCTAAGCTGTTTGTGAGATGCTTGCCTTGAATGAAAGAGCAAATAGGGACATTCAGTCAGAATGACCTCTATTTTAAAGCAGGAACAGCAAGGCAAACAGCTTGCAGAAGAACACGGAGTATCTCTCATCCCTGAAACAGTTTGCATTGAACTGAAAAAAGTGAGTGCCTGCTTGTGCAGACAGCAATATTTAGCATTTCACAGGTGGGGTACCTGGGAAATAAAGACTTGATAATTGGTTTATCATAGCAGTCAATGAGACAATTGCCGCTAACTGGTATCAAAACATTTCACCCTTCCCCAGTCAACCTCATGGAGTGAAACCAAAAGATTCTAACTTTCTTTCAGTTTTCAGGAAAACACTGGAGGTTTTTTTAGTTGCTCTCGGTACAGGTAGATGAGAAAGGAATAAAACACTGTATTTTCTGCAATTCTTCCTCTCCAGTTAAATGAGTGAGGAGTCAAAACTAGAGGTTTACCCAAGTGGGTCCAAAATTTGTGCTGAACCAAGGGCCTGAGATGGCAGAGTGCTGGCACCTGCTTTCCCAGTCCTTGATTGTTTTCTCATGTTCTTCTCTTTTCTGATGGAATTTTGCTTTCAGTATTTCACTAGCTCCTATTAACTGAGGCAAGGTGAATTCTCCAAATGCTTGTGTTATGCATGAGGTGAGGGAGAAAAATGTGGCAACACAGGATTGTTGTTATAAGGTCATAATTGTCACTTGTTGCCACCAAGAGGCATTCGATACACTACCCCACTCAATGGCTGAATAAATTTTAAAGTTCTGTGACAAGCCATTTTCCAAATAATATGAATCAAAACTATAAGGAGGGAAAAATTTTCTTCATTGTGATTCAGCAGTCTTTCTGTTCAGTCACTGTGCCACTGGAAAGAAACAGTGTTTGCTATACCACGCTTGCTTACTCTACTTGCTTTCCTGCAGTTTTAAGGGTAGTCTGTGATCTCTTCCGTGTCTTCATTGAAAGTTTGCTAACTACTCATCAGACTGAGGGGTCTCAGTCTGCATCCAGGCTAATGCCTTAGTTCAGCATTTCTAACTGAGTACTGTTTTAGAGGAGTACATTGTGCTCTTGCTCTGTACCTACAGCTTTCCTTATCAAACTGTGTGTGATGCTGTTGCACTTCTTGATTCTAGCAGCTGATGAGGTAAACAAATGCCTTGGTAATGTAAATGTTAAATGACTGCAGTAGTGATTTGTAGGGCAATAGTATGCTTTAAAATCAAACTGTTACATATCACATCCATCGCTTTCTCTTTTGTAGAAAAACAATAGCCTTGAATAATTGGAAACCATATTTTCACAAGTGAAATAGAAAACCCAGAAAGCTAAGCTGCATTTGGTAAAACACTTTTGATGCAGGAGTTTGAAAATTTGCTCAGAACACTTGATCCATTAACAAAGTAATATTGGCAGAGATGTTCAGCCTTCAGTCTGGTTAGGGCCAGATTTCTCAGTAATACTGAACTCTCTGTGAACCTTCTAATAAGAAACTACAATTACCTTATTATTTCAGGGCAGATCACAGATTTCCAGTTCTTCTCAGAAGTGCTGGACTCTTTCGGTGGGGCTGATGAACTGACATGGGCTCAGTGTTCAAAATTAGTTTCTCCAGAGTTGCATGTCCTTGATGGGCCTCCTGTCATACATGACCCACTTTAAACAAGGTGTCTGAGCTCAGTTTTTCTGCATGAAACACTGTGTCCTTGAAGCTTGTCCGCTCCTTGCTTGTGGCTGTGTTCTCCACTCTTTGTGTCCCAGCAGCTGCTTGGACTTGGGTCCATTTTGTGTACTTGGAGAGACACCTTTGGATCAATTGTACTTCAAAGACAATCATAATATTCCTCTAAGCATAGATTTTAGCTTTATGGTTAGTTGGGAATGAGGGGAACTGCATCACTTGGGAGGTTATTTTTGCTACCCACCACTACGTTGGTTAACTTGGAAGCTCCCTCCTTTTTAGGGAGAAGTGGGGCCACGTTTGCATTTAACCTACACGACACACAATTGCTTGGGCTGCACAGATATTCTGCACCCCTGTGCTATTCCTGTATTGTCCTGAAAAAAACTGTATGTAAATAACAGACTGGAGAGACACCGTTCACTGAAAGATCATAAAGATTACACACAATTTCTTTTTCCAAAAAATGGAATTATCCCAAAGAATTAGGCATCCATCTTTATGCAAAAAAAAAAAAAAAGTGGCCAGATGATTGCTATGATATAAGATATAGCAAATGTTTTTAGTTTCTGCCCCTAAATACTGCACTTGTTTGAAGATTTTGTGGAACTATTTTCTTACATGTCCGGGTTTCTCTATGAAAGAGCACAGGAGAGAATACTGATTTTTTTTTTCCCTGATCTCATTTAGAGTTGCCATTTTTCATCTCTTGCAAATACTCAGCCTAAACCTACTTCAACAAACAACATGTAATCAAGTGTCTTAGCTGAAAAAAAAAGGTATTCCTGTGCTCTTTCAACAGCAGTGATGAGGTCTTTGTATACATAAATTAGACTGCTACAGAAAGTCTCTTCTAAGCTGTTCTAATCAGTGTCAAGAAGCACTGTACCAAAAATAATGTTTGTGCAAAATAAAAAGTCCAAAGCTTTTATGTCCTTTATTAATCTTTCTTGTAAAAAATGTCATGGTCTAATATTTTCCTCAGCTGCAGAACAGCTTTTGTGTTTAGCTGCAGAGAGAGACATTTTTATGTTTTAAATACTTTTTAAACACAGTTAAAACACAGTGTCAGCCTGTCTCCCATTCTGCCAAAGTTGAAATTAGCAGCAAGTTTCTTGCCTGCCCAAACTTTAAAACAAGCTGCATCAGGTTCTTTCCTCTCTGATCTGCACTGTTGTCAGTTGAGCCCCCAGTCTGGCTTCCCCTCAGCTCTGTGGAGGTTTGGATTTGAATCAAACTCTTTTTTCAAATACTGTGGTTTTAATGAGCAACCATTCCTGTCATTTTCTGTATTATTTGCCTGACATTCTCCAGATAAAATATTCACTGAACCACTCTCTGCTTTATGGCATTTTCTCTTCAGCATCCCAGTTGCATCCATTGCCCATGGTGAGGTGCTTCTGTCAGTCAGGTCTTCCTCAGAGTAAATGGAAGATGATGAGAGATTTGAAATTTCGTCTTGTCAGGGAGGTCACAGGAAGGAAGGGCAGTAAAAGGAAGGAGTTTCCTGCAAAGCCTGGACTGATAACACTGACAGGCAGATGAAAGTTGTCCAAGCAGAGATAACCTTTATGTTGGGGAATGGATTACTAAAAATCCTCTTCCTCAGCTGAGGGGTGTAACTTGGTTTTATCCATCATTATCCATTTTTTGGATATTTTTCTCTCCTTAAGCTATAGTTAATCATACTGTTTTATGATGAATGTGAACTGGATGTTTCTTTCAGGCAAACCTGCATTTTTCCCTCTTTCTGGCCCAATGCATTTACATACCTTTGTCATGTTGAGGCTTCCTGGAGAGAATAGGAGCCAGGGACTTTTTGAAAATGAAAACTGAAATTGTCGTTTAGAAAAAAACAGACGCTCAATCTGTTGGCAGGGCTTTGTTTGATTCTCTTTCCACAGAAGTAGAAATTTCAAAGTTCAAACGCAGTTCTAAGCAAACACTTTCAAACTCCTTGGCATTTTAGTGTGGGAGCTCCTGTCTGCAAAGGAGTCTGGCATAGTTTTCTGCAGGCAGTGAGCACAGGGAGTTCAGTTAATTAAAGCTGGTGTTACAGGTGAACCTCTGCTCCATGCATGACAGAAATGAAAATAAATTAATGGGCTTCTGACATCCAACAGGTTATAGTGCCTCTGACAATCATTTTTTAATAGGAAACTGGAATCAAAAGAAAAAGTCACTCTCAAAACTCTGGCTAAAACTGGAAACATCCTTTAGCTCTGCAGTGCTATTTGAGAAGAGCTGAGTGTGACACAGGCCACCCAAAGCTGATGTTACCACAATAGGATTGCTCATGCAGGATGCCTGGTGGCAGGAGTTTTTAACCTCTCACCTCAGAGACACTGTTGGCTGCCTCCCCTGAGATGATGTGATTTATGCTGTTCCTCCCCTTGCTCCTTCTAGCAGTTCACAGATGCCTCTATCAGCTCTCCCCAGTCTGTCCCAGCTCTGCTGCTTCAATGTCTGTTGTCTGTGTACAGGTGCCTCTTCAGTGGCTCGGTCAGGCAAAATGAAATCTCCTGGGCCGAGTTGGAGCAGGAGAACCTCAACAGTCACCTCTCAAAATGTCATGAAGCTGGAAAATGTTGTTATTAGGATTTGCGTCTAACGATAGAAAATGTTAAAGGCAGTACGTGTCTAAGATTTTCAAGATGTGATATTAGCATAATTCATTTAGGTGACTGACCAACCCTTTTCCTTCCTCGGGGGGTGAAGTTCTCTTTCTGTAAGAGCTGTGCTGATGTTTGCAGCAGAGGCACAGCAGGGTTGGGGCTGAGCCTTTGAAGGCTGTATTGCTTAGTAATGTCATCTGACATACAAGACATTTGGCCTCAGCCAGGGACAAGGAGGCCCCTCAAAATGCTAGCATGTGCTTTTTCCTTTCAGCACACCAGTGGGATTGATGTATTTTAAATACAGTGGAGAAATGAAATGGAAAAAACAACAGCTGGTCCAGAGAAAGGCCAACTCTGTTGTGTAAGCCAAGAGATAAGAAGGTTACAGCATATGCAGTGTTAATTTCATATCAAACCTTGAAAGAATAGCATTTTCTTTCAAGATTAATTCCAGAATGCCTTTCTCTTCTTTTCCTTAGTAATCTATACTGAAACCAAGCTAATTAAAAGTCATTGTTTAACAGCCACTTCAGACTATTCTGTAAATAGTTGCTTCTCTTTCACATCACAGACGTTATACATTAATTTAGTTGAGGTATTTTACACTTCTTAAACTGTGTTTTGAACATTTAAAAGTGAGATGTCATGTTTCAAGAATTATGGGTAAACTCTGGTTGCTATTTCTCATGTATAATGAACTTCAGTGCATGAAATGTTTACTTGGTGAGGTGCTTGCATGAGAACGTGGCTTCTGTGTCTGCAGCATACCTCAGGCATGAAGGTCTCCAGACAGGTGCAGGAGGGTTGAGAGATGGAGAACATGAAGCATAGAATCTCACTAACTTGACACCTGTCAGTCAGTGCTATCCCCTTCCCTATCTTCCTTTCAAATTTCATCTCACATAATGGTGCCAAAAAGACTGAACAACCTACAGTATTTTATGGAAATTGGTATTTATTTTGGGTGTTTCTAGGAATGGCTGATGAGGCAAGGAATAGCATCCAGCCATTCTCTCCAGCCTTCACCCTTATTTATACATAATGACTCATGCTCATCTTGCTCCTCATGGTCCTTTCATAATGAAAATAAACAATGATATCTCTGAGTGGTGTCTGGAAAAAGTGCTGTTTTCTTCATCATTTCAGAAGAAGCATGGGAAAAAAAGCAGTTGAAATTTAAGTCCTGTAAATTTAACATTAGAAGTCAAACATAAGGGCTTGTGCAGTCCATTGGAATAGCTAATTAGTCCTGTTATAAAACAAACGGCATTACCTATTTGTTTGCTGTGTTAGTTCAGGTAAATAATTTCTGAATATTACTATCTGTTGGCATCTTCAGACTGATTTGTCATTTTTAAGTTTTTACATAGTAAAACTCAGTGGTAGCAGGTGAAATGGTTAGAGATGCTTTTCTTGTAGGCTTGGGTCTTGCTACAGAAACTGCTTTGGTAGTTTGCCCTATTTCAAAGATCCTGAGGTGGGAGCAGGACAGTGACAGTGACAAACAGGAAGGCATGAAGCAGACGTAGCCGTCAGAAAAAATGTGTTTGCCAGACAGTGTTGGACTACCCTTCACACTGGAAGCACAGGTCTGCTTTATTTGCTCTCTAATCACACTCTGTGGTCCAGCACAGTATGTTTTATACCCCCTCACAAGAAAAGGCATGGAGGTTGCTGTTTCTTCTAGGTCTGCAGACCTTTCTGAGCTTGCAGTTAGCTACTGGCTTGCTGCTTGGCATGAAGAAAACAGAGTGGGGAGCTGAGCATCCTGCGTGTAGAGGGGGTTGCAATGGGCGTGCAAAAGCTGCTGGGGTGAAGGCTGCAGGGAGCACAGCTAAGATGGCTCTGACAATATGGGAGTCTCAGAAAAGGCTATCATTACTTGATTCTCACCTGGATCTGGCACCATGACCTGAAATATGTTGTGTTTCAGCCTGTCTGCTGTGCTGTGTCCAGTGTGCTGCAAGAAGTTCTTGTTTGTTCTGTATAAACTTAGCTTTAACTGAATTCATGGGCAGGTACAGTTTGCAGAATGAGATCACTGGGGAAATCCTTAGAATGTCCATAACACATAAAATAGCTAAGATAAGTACCAAATCTCATCTTCACTTCACTAAAAGCCAAGGACACTTGTTTACCCACAAGTTTCAGAGCATCTGGAAAGCACTGATTATTGTCTTGCTTTCTAGCTTTCAAAATCACTCTCAAGTCCTTTAAGTACACACTACCTATTAACTGTGAGAAAATATTTTTGAGAAAACAAATGTGAAAAGGACTGTGTTTATACCCATAAGCTAAATAAAACATTGAAATGCAGCCCTCAAATAAAATCTGGCAGTTTGTACAGGGAACGCAAATGGACCTTCTGTTCAGTTACTTGGATGATTGAAAATGTTTTGTTTAGAAGTTATGGGGAGTACTGCAAATGCTTTATATTTGGTTTTAGAGTACATTTCTTCCACCTCCTTGTCCCTCAGTGTGCTTTGCTAACAAATTGTATGATACATTTTCTTAGGTGTACCATAGGTTCTTCTACAGCTGACATAGAGAATACCTTCTGGTAAGTCTTGAAAAAAGTAGGGATCTGTTTTCTGTGTTAATAGACTTTAGATAGGGTGTAGAAAAAAGGGGAAAGTTTAATCTAGATTTTTTTTTAATATTCTCCTGCCCTTTTGGGTTATATGTCAGAATTTCAAGGCAGCGGAGAGATAATTTTTAAACTGTTGTTTATAAGACCAGGAAATTCTCATTGCCAGTGCTCAGTGAAATAATCCCATGTATATTTTAATGGATGCTTCGTTAATTTATATAAGAAAATGCATCCTCATACATTTTTACAGAAATATTTAAGAGCTGAGCTCAGATTATTTCTTAAAGAGTCAATTCTGGAAGTACAAGAAGAAACTTCTATCTGGAACCATTTTTTTAAAAAAAATAGTTTTATCTGCTTTATGCTTAGACTTGAAGTGATCCATTTCTGCCTAGTGCTTTATAACTGGACTACCATGTTACAGCTGGAGAACTCTCTCAAATCCATGTGTTTTAAACTGAATTCTTGACTTGTTTTCACATCTGAGGGAGTTACAGTAGACAAATCTGTCTTCTTGAAATCTACCTAATGTTTCTGTGGTGGCAGTTCCAAAAAATAAGGGGATAACAGTGGGGGTAGTTTCAGCTAGGCTCCCCAATTCCTTTACATGTTCAGTAACCTCTCTGTTGACATCTTGAAAGAGATTGTTTGAAATATGTCACAGTCAAAGCAGTAGTTTTTGAAGGCTGAACTAGAAACTATTGTTTCTTATAAATGTGAACATATTTGAGTAACTGAATGATAAAATACCCAGAAAATACTAATCCAATGCCAGTGTGTAGCAGAAACCTGACATTTTAAACATACAGAATAGCTGCAAGATCATGCAGTTTATATGGTGAACATAAAGAGATCATCTTTAACAGCTTTGCCTGAGAAATTTTATTTAAAAGATGCCTGTGGTATTCTCTACAATATATATTCTGGTTCACCACAGAACTTTTAATATGTAAGGTAAGTGCTGAGCTGGTATTTATTCTCATAGTGTAACACTGTAGATATTCATGTTCACCACTATTCCACACAATGAGATCATGTTTGTGCTAATCAGTGAAATGCTCCAGTATTCTTTGGCATGGCTGCCAAGTGGCACACAGCACTTTTCATGCGTACATTAAATTTTCTCAGACTCTTGCTCAGAGCGGTCGGATCCTGACTGCTGAGAGAAATGGCCGTGCCATGAACATTCACACTGTCACAGCAGGTCTGACAGGCACAACTGTTGGCTTGCTGGTTGTGCCTCTTAGAGCTGTTTGGAGATTCCTGGGGGGTGAGCTGAACAGCACTTTCCGAGCCATCTCTGACCCAGAATGAGTCCGAGCACAGTGGAGGTGTCAGGGCAGAGAGTGCTGACATCTGAAAGAGAGTTGGCCTGAAAATGGTGTGAGGGGTTCAGATGCCTGGGAGTCACAGCTGAGCTGGAACCTTGCCGAGTATTCAGTGAAGGGACTTTTTTGGTGTTTTGGGAAGAGGTGCAGTTAGGGAAGGAGGCGCAGAAAAGTGCTGTAAGATCAGGACTAGGAGCAGAACAGGGGTGGGATGATGTGAAATAGCTTTAGTTCATCAGCTGTGCCTTTCACAGATAGTTTCAAACCAAACTGCTGAGATTCAGTTTTTGTGAGGGTGAAGCTATGAGCTGGAGCAGAGTCCCAGCCTGCAGGGAGGCTGCATCCTCTTCTGGGACCACTCAGCAGCCCGGGTGATCACGGGAGTGGTAGCATCTCCCAGCTGTGCTGTGCTGCCTGCGTGTGTTTGCGTCTGACTTCCTTCCTATCCCTCCTGGAGAGGAGGCAGGAGCAGCTGGTCCCAGCTGGCTCTGTACTGCTCATTTGCAAGCACACAGAGATGCAAGGGACTGATTTCGCTTTATTAACTTGAAGGGAAATGATGAGCCAGTGAGGAGTTCCTGTGGTGCACAGGTTGGGTCTTGGGGACCTAGAGGAGGCCCTTAAGCCCATTTGACATTTGTGATTCTGCATGGGGGAGCATAAGCAGGCACAACAGGGCTGGGCATGTGTTAAGGTCTGATTTGTGAGAGATGCCTCTGCCCGAATTAAAGTGCAAACAAGACCATATGCTAAAGTTAACAATATGGATTTTATTTAACAATGAATGCGAGGTAGAGAAATAGAGAGAAGTAGAAGGGGGAGGAGGGGGAAGGATGAGATCAAGCAGAAGGTGGTCACCAGCTATGCATCAGGCACCATCCCGTTGGTCCTTCTTCACTCTGAGCGTCCTGGTGTACCACCTGCATACAGCCCAAGTTCCGGAGAGCCACAGGATGGTCACAGATGGTGTTCCCATAACTTGGGGTGATACATGTATGAGCAGGTGCTTCCTTTTCCACAGTTTTCCAGGGTAGGAATTTTTGTCCGGATGTGTTAACAAGGATGTGCCTACCAGATCCTGCTGTCAGGCATGGAATAGCTCCTTCCTGTTGCAAATTCCTCCCTTCTGTGCTTAACTCAAGTTCTCACTGTGGTGGTTTATCTCACAGCAAGTTCCGTCTGTGGCCTTGACAGTGTTTGAGACAGGCACCTGTACTCCTTAAGCCCTTAAAACATACTGGTTTTGTCATGATGAGGATATTACAGGGAGCATTTTGCAAAGGGTATCTGTGTGGAGGGAGACCTTCCACGTTGTGGCAAGGCTGAAAAAGCCAATATGAGCCCCTTGGGTGTATGGAGCAGCAGTCTGTCCTCTCCAGGGAGGTGCAGTGACATACTGAGGTGTTTGCAGAGGGCTGTTCTGTGATTCTATGGGCTAAACAAGAAACCGAGTGGGAACAGAAGCCTCTTGTTTTTCTGCATGGGGAAACACAAATGGGTTTCCATTTGGTAAAATCACAGGAACTCTGGCTGAGGATAGACCAGTGTGGAAGAAAGCACATTGCAGTCTGGAGGAGCATTATGCTGACATACTGTACTTTGCTCCTTTGCTGTACTTTGGCTTCTGGTTCTGTTGGGAACAGAAGAAAATGGTTCTTCATATTAGGATTTAATAGATACCAGTACCATACAGACTTTGGTGTCTGATAAAAGTGGAGCTGCCGATGTCTGAAGTAAAATATTTTCACAAGGAAATGCAGGAGTTTACTTAGAATCTGTGGATCAAATGTGATTATTCTCAGGTATTCTTTCATGAGGAAAGGACTGCTAATGTTTACCAGGCTTAGATTCAGTTGGTCTTGTGAACTTTCCTATGTAAGCATGAACACAAAAGATGCCCAAGTTGCTTTTGTGCAAGAGGAATGACTCTTCCCAGTCCCTGTGGCACAGCACCCAGCCTGCTGCTGCACACACAAACTTAATAAAGCCAGGAGATGGAGGCCCCTCTGATCTGCCTCTAGTCCCTTTAGAGGCTGGTTGCAATCTTCACAGCTTGAAAACCACATTCTCTCTTGTCTGAGCCACCTGCAAAGAGCAAACCTTCCCTGTAAAGCATTCACGGTGCTGAAATCCTTGGAATTGCAACCCTTAGTAGTCCTTTCCTGTCCTTTGATTCTTCCAGCATAGTTGGGGATTTTTTTTCTGGCAGCTTTCCTTGCATTGATACTCTGTCCACCATTCACACAGTCTTGCCAGCTCTTGGAGCTTGTCATTAGGGCAGCCTGCAGTGAGTGCCTTTGTGAAAATCACTTAGGTGACTTTAAAGAGCTAATGGGCACTCCAGAGACCTGTGCTGCCAGTTCCTGAATCCTGCTGGTCCATAACTCTCTACCTGTCCAAGAACCTCCATGAAACATGTACCCTTTGAATGTTTCAGCACTTTCTTTCACTGCTGAGTTCTGGAGTGCCAGCACAAACTTACCGGCAGCATGCAAGCTTTGGGAATAGAGTCAGAGAATCATTTAGGCTGGAAAAGACCTCTAAGATCACTGAGTCCAACTGTTATCCCAACACTGCCAAGTCCACCAGTAAATCATGTCCCCAAGTGCCACATCTACGTATCTTTTAAATGCATCTTGGGATGCTGACTCCACCACTGCCCTGGGCAGCCTCTTCCAGTGCTTGGCACCCCTTTTGGAGAACTTGTCCCTAATACCCAACCTGAACCCCCACTTGTTCGGCTTGAGGCCACTTCCTCTAATTCACTTGTTCCCTGGGAGAAGAGACCACCTCCCACCTGGCTACACCCTCCTGTCAGGAGTTGTAGAGAGAGAGATAAGGTCTCCCTTGAGCCTCCTTTTCTTCAGGAGAAACACCCCCAGCTCCCTCAGCTGCTTGTCATCAGGCCTGTGCTCCAGACCCTTCCCCAGCTCCGTTGCCTTCTCTGGGCATTCTTCAGCACCTCAAGGTCTTTGTTGTAATGAAAAAGACATCGTAGCCTTTTAGCCTTGTTCTTGGTCCTGACTGCAGCAGGTTGGTGACCTCTGATTGCTAGCATGTAACCAGTTTGGATTTTCTTCATTATTATGTGAATTAAATTTATGGAATATACATTTTTGGAACAGAAATATGGAACAGGAATTTTTGGAGTCTGGTTCAAGAGCTTCTGGATACTATTTGGAAAACCAAACTGAAATCAGATCAACCCTGACAATGCAGAGACAACTACTTCAAGATGCTACTCTAGGGTTTTTTGCATAAATTTTGTGTGAATGAATTTTCAGAGAGACATAAAAAGGGAAAGATTTTTAATAATGTCCATATATTTTAATTCTCATTTTTGTCACAATGGTACTCCAAAACTGCATTTCTCTGTTATTTTTAGATTAGCAGTTCTTAAATTTTTTGGTAAGAGACTTATTACATAAATATAATTTATTGGAAATTTGTAATCTGCAAATTTGCTTCACAGTGTGTATATTCTGTTTCAGAAGATACTTGTTTTTCATTTAATTTTAATAGAATTGTGCTGCAAGTTAAATTGTATTCAGATGGCATTTTACCAAGAGCTAGATTAATTCATAGAAATTTCACCACCTTCTTCTAATCCATTTCATTAATGTTTTCACCAAAATAAGAGGCACCAGACACTAAAGTTGCCAAGTGAATGAGCATAGAAAGTTCAAATTACATTGAGTAATGTACTCCTAGGAAAACATCTGACCCAGCTATAATTTTTAATTGTCCCTTACTGACTTGGGTTTAATTTCTGGGTAAAAAACATAAGAACATTCAGGCAGAAGGACAGTCATTGATGCAAAACATTGGCAACTTCAGGCATATGTCTCCCTCGACATTGTTCTCTGCGTACTTTCTGATGCCCAACACATCCATCATTGCATCTTTACAGCCTGAGTAGTAATGAGCAGCAGAGACACTCAGCAGCAGTATCTGATTAAGTGCATCAGTCAAGACAGGTCCGATTTTAGCTTCGTTCTGCTTCGGAGTGGTGTGACTTCACTGTTTGATATGCCATGTTTTTGACAGCAGGAATGTCAAAGTTAAACAAACCTTGCTGAGTTGTAAGCTTTCTTTCTCTTTGCTTGTTTTTGCTGGGACTTGGGGGTTGTCAGCATGGGCTTGTACGTGATTAAGTAGTTGCAATGGTTTCCTGTGTGAACACTTCTTCACACTCGCAAAGCATTTGTGTGACTTAGCTTCGCCTGTTTCAGGAATGCTTGTAAAAAGAGCTGGTTTGGTTATCTGTTCGGTTTTAAATTCACACACTCGCTTTCTTTTTTTGCAATATTTTTCCCATTATAACATGGGAGTCCTTACTCTCACATTGTCATCATCCAGACTTAGTTTTGTCTGTTCATTAGCAGATCCTGTGTGTACAAAACTACCTTGTTTATTTCAGGAGGGGTAGTTTGAACAGGGGAAGAGAATTGCTTACTGCATTTGTTTCATGAACAATTAGTAAGTTCTCACAGTAGATCAGCTATGAAAGTTGCTCACTTTCTTATGAGTGAAAAAGGAGAATATCACTTGTACAGTGACTGTTTCACCACAGGTTAGTGACCTGTTGAAAAACTCACCCCTTAACTGTATCTTTTTGTTAATACTTAAACTAAAGGCATGTCTTAGAACAAAGTGAAGGTTTTCGGAAGAATCATAATGTAGCAAGTTATGCACTGTGTGGAATTTATTCGTCTAGCATCCCTAGCGTCATTCACACCTCCTGTCTGGGGTTGTAGTATTTTGACTGCGAACAGTGTAGAGCGGCAAAAATGACAGAGCTCTTGCGCAAAGAGAAGGCAGCTGAGAATAGAAAGTGAAGACACAAGTCAATGCTTCTATATTTTGTGTGACAGTCTTCATTTGTAGGGTGCATTCTCCTCTTCTGGGAATTTCCAGACATTTTCACCTTGCTTCTGCAAAGTCCTATGCACCTCCAAAGGTGTTGAAAGCTGGCTTTGTGTAGTTAGCACCTGGAGGTCCCCTTGTCTTGCACCGTACACTGCACTCTTCCTTGAGCAACACCAGCAGGACACAAAAGTGGGAAAAAGCCATCTTTGTGGAAATCTCAGATGACACCTTTAAGTGAGGTGAGTCATCTTTGCTCTTTAAGGGAGTTTGGAGTGGTGGAAGGCAAGCAGAAATTAACTGCTTATCAGTCAAGCATGATGAAGCTCATTTTGAATGGGTGAGTTGTTCAAAGTGAAGAAGAACTTACATTGTTTTTTTTATGAGACCATTGATAGTTAAAGATTAGAAAGCTCTTTCTTACAAAGGACTGGCAAAGAATATTGTCACCTGATGAAAAATGAAATTGATTTGTTAGAGAGTATGGCTTTTCTTTCATATACAGAAACCATGCAGCTTTAAACTGTCCTGAAGAAGTTTGTACAATACTGCTTTTTTCATATATAGTTGAGTCTTACAGATAACTTAAAATATTTCCTTGTAGCTGAAAGTTAAGGGTCTTTTATGTTGTTGTTAGTCAAGTAGGATTTGTAGGGTAGTTTTAGGGGACGTTTTTATTTTCACTAAAAACAATTTGGAATTTGATCTTAAAACTCAACCATTTTACTGAAGTTTATCAGCCATTTCTATCTGGAAGCTGATGAAATGTTGTCATCTACACCATTTCTTCTGGTTTTGCAGTCAAATGTCTGGATATCACATATCCATGTTGGGACATGGTAGTTACTTGTTGAGCTGAATCAGTTTTTCTAATAAAAGCCTCACATCTGCAAAATTATCTCCCACAACAGCTAGAAACTTCTGAATATTGCTGCTTTAATTTCATGCAGTTTCTTACCTGAATCTCTTACCAATCTTCTTCTTCTTTAGTCTTAGACTGTCCCGGGTACACTCTCAGCACTGCATCCCTTTTCTATTCCTAAGGACTCCAGCACTATATGTCCCTGTGTTATACCTCTTCCTCAAAAATCCATGGAAACTCTCAGGGTAGGAGTACCCCCTCTGTCTCTTCTGTTTCTTGTGGAATGTGCTGTGCTCAGCAGTTACGAGGGAAGAGAGGCTCTCCTTTCCTCAGGCAGCACTGTTCCTAGTCTCAGCCCATTCCTCCCTTCTTGGATAGTCCTGAACTGGTCGGCTCCCAGTGAAGATTTCCATGCCTGGACAACAGGGTGCCTGGGATTTCTCAGTAAATCTGAAATCACTTGTAACACTTTACTCATTGAAGGTAAAGCAAGGTAAGGTTATTTCACTTCAGGATTAGATGGTTAAAAGAGACAGTCAACATTTGGAGAGACATAGAAGCAGAAGTAGGACTGTACTTTGTAGCTGCCTGTATTTTAGTGTGGCTCCAAGAAGTTATCCCTTTCTGCTTCATCTAACTAAAAAAGCTGCCAGGAGACTTCAAACAGTGGGGATCCAGTCCTTAGATGTCACCTGTCCAGGTGACGTACCGTGCACCGGAGGTTGTCCATCACCGGGGAGAGAGTTTTTCTGCAAAATTCTCTGGCTATCTGGCATTAATTTTCACCTTTTTTGAGATTTTCCTACATTACAGAGCCTCATGCTTAACCAGGACTCCAAACTTTCCCCTGATGGTTGTTCACCACTGCAGTCTCCATGATTTTAAACATTTTTGCCTCCAGTGCTATCAGCTGCCCAGACAATTAGCAATACTTTTTGCTAGCTGTAAACAGAAAACCTGACAGCTGGCCTGAGGTTTTATTTGGCCATAAACAAAGCACTTAACCAGCAGTCTGAACGGAGTTTTTTGTTCAGATAGCTGTGGGGAAGGTTTTTCTCAGCACAAAACCCTTAAAAATGTAGATAATGAGAACTGTGCTTCATAGAAATAAGAATGCTGAAAACTGCAAATGTACAAGGGAGGTTAATGAATACGGCTCATAAATAGCCCCTCATTGAGGAGACGACTGCTGTAACTGAACAAAGATTGAGGGAGACAGCTGGAGTGGTGCTGCAGCGTGGGTTAGTGGGGTTAGGGTGGAGGTTATAGCAGAGATAGCTCATTGCTGCTGTGTACAGCACACTTGTGCACGGTGGCTCTGTTCTAAATGTGGCCAGTGTTATTTTGTTTATTAATGTGGCATATTTCAATTGTACACATTATGTGTTATCAGGATCCAGGCATCTTTCAGGCTGACCTCAGAGAACCCATTTCTGAAAACCTGGACCTATAAACCAAGATACTTACCATCTTTTATGCTGAGAGATACACACATCTAGTGGTGCCACATTTTGTTAGGTACACAAGGTGCTGTGATTATTCTGTCTGTGTTTGGGTCTAAAGGGCAAACAGCTCATTCATGACGAAGGTGTAGCTGGTGTGAACACAAAGTTTGGGACCCAGCTGCTGCGTCATCCATTCTTCTAGGGCAGAGCATCTGGGCAACTGTTCCTCAGCACTGGAACACGGAGGTAATGCTGGATAACTGTCCCCTGCCACAGTCATAGAGGTGATGCTGGAAAGGCTGTCAGCACTTGGAGCTGTCTATCTGGCCTGTGGATGTGCCCCATCTGGAATTAGGACATCCTCTTTCATGAGTGAGATGCCAAGGGACTACTGCAATGTATGTAACAGAAACAAGTGTTCCTGATCCTTTGTAGGATTTGGGAAATCCCAGCACGGTAGAAGTCTTTCTCAGGATTATAGGTTGGAAAAAGGCCAGCAGTTGCTGTCAAACCTGGCCATCTCAGTTGCTTTTCAGGCCTAGCAGTATTTGCATTGTTGGTATTTCCCTGGTAGCATGGACAGCTGTCATTCAAGGCTAGAGTGAGTGGAGAGGAATTAGCACAGTGCAAGGTTGCTAGCAGCCCTGCAGAGCAAAGACTTCTTCCTGAGAAGCTTTAGATGCACAGATCCCAAGATTACAGTGGACACAGTAAGTGTCTGGCCTGTCATCAGGCAGGATGACAGCAGGCGAGGATCCCGTGGCTGCCCTGCTGGTGTTTAGATGACACCTGCTGGTCAAGTGTCCCCACTCGTCAAGGATATTCTCCATGCACAAAACAAGGCATTCTTGGATGTGCCACAGCACTGGGCTTAGTGTGCCACCCTGATGAGAAAATGAGCTGCCTGTGAAGAAAGCAAATACCTTATCTTACACTATCAACTGGTGTCATTAGAGAGGTTAGAGCCAAACCACAGGAGAGAAACTCCTTGAAAATGGCATCCCCCATTCAATTTTTTTTAGCTTGGCTCTGTCTCACAGTGTAATCCCTGGTGTTTGAGTGGGGTAACTTTTTGATGTGTGTTTAACCCATCTCAGGAGATTCAGAACTTCACTGGACAGGGCCCTTAGCAGTCTGGTGTCACTTTGGAGTTGGCCCTGCAGTGGGTCAGGTGAGTGGCAGCCAGAAGAGTCACTCCCAGCTAATACCATCCTGAAAGTGTTACAGCCATACAGTTCACGCTTGAAAATATGTTCCAGACAGCATTGCTTTTTACTCTTCCAGATACCCACAGCAGCATTGCTTTTTACTCTTCCAGATACCCACAGCTTTTTCAAACAGCAGCAGCATCAGAGGGAGAGATGGGAACAAAATCATGCAGCTGTCAGGAGGGTTTCTCGGCGCTCTGTCAGCAAGGAGCGATGGGTGGAGACACTTGTGGTTGCAGACAGTAAAATGGTTGAATATCATGGAAGTGACCATGTGGAGTCATATATCCTCACTATAATGAATATGGTATGTACAATATTTTGAGGTTTTTAGATAGACAAACAAAGCAAATCTGGATTTGATTATGCTGCTGATCTTCTAACACGTCTGCAACAATGTTCACGGAGAAAAATGTAGTATTATTCATATATATTAATTAAAACTCTGTATTTTAAAGTATTTTTACCTTGTATTTTGTATAGGCACAATTTTTCTCTGGGTTTATGTGAGAGAAGTCTCATAGCTATAAATGCTAGCACTCGCTTTCTTTCCACTGAAATTCTCTGTCTCCTTTGGAACCTGTTACTCAGTGGTGATTTCAGACTGTTGGCTATGGCAGAGAAATTCTACAGGTTTTTAGCAAATGAATTCTTTCACGTATTTGTGGGTGAGAAAGGCACACAGGAGCCTGCTGGAAATTGTAGTAACTTTGCAAAAGCCAAAATACCACCTTGTTACTGTTTTGGTCACAAATCCAAACAGCAATATATGAGCTATTATGAAGCAAGTTAACTGTCCCAGTTGAAGCCAATATAACTGTTTTTCCAGGAAAGTATTCTTCCTGGAGTACAAAGTTCACACTGGAATTAAGAAAAGTTGATCTTCAAGAGCTTTCCTGTGTGGCAGGTTCCAAAATGCAAGTTGTTCTGGGAAAAGCCATAGCATCTGCTAACAGATACTATTAATACCTGTATCAATATTAAGTGTATCGTGGCAGATATTGAGCTTGAGAGTCTATTGAGGATGTGTTCTGTGTGGTTATCATGGACACGTGCAATATATGTGGAGTTAATCAGAGTGTGATCCTGGCCATGGTGACTGATCTGTCCCGTGTGCTTACACGGTGTGTTCCCAGCTGTGCCCCAAGCAGTCCGACTTGCTGCTGAGGCAGTGAGCCTGAGTAAACAGGTACAAAGGTTGTTCGAGCACGTGAGGTTTTGTCCACACACGGAAAAATGCTTGGAATAAAACCCAGTCATTATCAGGTGCAGGAACAAACAAGATTCCACATTTTCTCTGCAGTCTGACCTTAGATATTAGGGTTACTTAAAATGTTTCAATTTTCAGTAGCGTACCTTGAAAAAGATCCATACCCAAATCAGACCTCTGTAAACACAATTTCCACTTCATTTTGGTATTTTCTCCTTTAGTGGTCTTCTCCGTAACAGTTTTGACCCAAAGGCAACCCATTTTGTTCATTCGTATTTCCTGTGATAGATGGCATGGGTCAGATATATAGATAGGTTGTGAATATCTTCCGCTCTGATTCCTTTTCTTCCTGCGTAATTCAACATTGTGATGATGTTTATGACAATTGGGTCACATTTTTGCAGAGATCAGTTCTTGTTCTTTTTTATGTGGAGTCTTTTTTGAATGGAGTCATTATCTTTGCTTTTGTTCTTATCATCCTCTCCTGTACTCTGAAAATACAAGAGTAGCCATCATTCAACTAATTTCTCTTTGCCTAGTACTGACTAAATTTTGCTTTTTTGTGACAGAATCCTGTTCATTTCAAACAGAATGATTTGATATGCTGGTTTATTTGCACCCTGAGTGGACCTCTCCATTAGTGTTGTATGACTGTAGATGTTGTGTTCCTTTTTACTAGTATTTTTATGAACTCTGAAATTTTTGAAAGGGAAGTGGACATAATCTTGTCTGGGCTTTTGCTCTTTAGCGTAGTAACTTTTGCCAAGTGCTATATCATCACTCATTTGGCAGAGCAAGCCTTTGCAGTAGTTGTAATATTTATTGCATTTCAGTAAACTTTCAATGATTTGAGAATTTAAAAAGCAAAACAATCCCCAGATCAACAATATGCTAGGAGTAAATGTATTTTCTCTCTGAAGTTGTGTTCTGCTGTATAGGAGTCAGTTAATCTCATATCTCCTGGCTCTGGCACAGGTCACAGGGTTGTTCCATGATCCAAGCATTGGCAATGCAATTCACATTGTGCTGGTCCGGCTCATCCTCTTTGAGGAGGTGGAGGTAAGGTTTTTATTTACCTCAAAATATCGCTTACAAAACTTCTGGGTTCAATGCATTGAGCTGTAATCATATTTGCTTGAAGTAATGTTTTAAATTTACTCTGTTATTGATCTTTAACATGTCTGATTTTTAAATGCTGCCCTCAATAGCAAAGTATTTTAGCTGATGACTTCAGGTTATTTCTGCATAAAATTGCATAGGAAAATGTAATTAAAACAGGCAGGTTAAGAATGGGGAAATGGAATCTCCCCAGTGTCAGAAGAACATGGGATGCCAAGGAAGAGTAGATGAGTGTCTTGGGGTGACTCTGTCATGTGTATCCCCTATCATGCTCTATGCCCAAAAAGTAATTTTGTGCCTTTTCTGTGCCTTTAAACTGAACTTGAGGGGAAAAAAAATCCAAACGCACTTTTCAAAGCAGTTTCTCAAGGACACAGAGATTACACTCCTCTGCGTTCTCTGGCTGCAGGAACACAGAGGGAGCACCCTGCTCGCTTTCCTTCAGCCAGCTGGTTTTTTTTTTTCCTTTTCCCCTCTCGGCGTGAGACGGAGAGTTGAACTCTTGTTTCCTGGGACTTTGGTTTTTCCCTTCTTTTCTTCTGGACTGCTTCAACAACATCAGAACACATTCAGGAGAATTTCCTCCCCGGGGTGCGGGGGTGGGCCCTCGCCGACCCAGCTCCGAGGAGGAGAGAGACCACACCTACAGAAGGACTCTGAAATCTTCCCAGGTTTCTCTCTATAGCGAGAGATTTCATTTCATTATTTAGCATCACTATCCTTTTCCTGTATGTTTGTTAAAATAAATAGTTTTTATTTCTTTCACTTTCCTTCGAGGAAAAATTTCCTTTTTTTTCCCTGAACCTAGTGGGGGGAAGGGTAGTTGTAACCTGGTTTTCTCTCAAGGAATATATTACTAGATTTTAGCCAAGCCAGCACAATGAGAAACAGAAATTACATATCAACACTCAGAATCTAATTACCAAGCATTACATGGAATGTGTTATGAACTGTAGTGCTGTGGTATTTGCAGGTTTCTGAAGAAGTAAATCTCTTAATGTGCAGTTCAAATACATGTTTTTCTTTTTAAATCTCTTTTGAAACAAAGAAAAATTAGAACAAAGTAGATGTTAATTGCTGTAAACTAGCTATATATTGATAGTTTCCAATGTCTCTGTTTCACAAATATGTTACTATGTGCTTGAATACATGTTGACTGTCATGGTGTTATGGTTATTTTCAAAATGCTGTGCATGATATAGCTAGCTCTGACCACAGGAATACCTTGAAGGGATTTTCTCAGTGGCTTAAGATTTATAACCACAAGCCAGATGGTCCCAGTGCTATTGAAGGCAGTAAACCAAACCTCAAGGCTATGTCTTCAGCAATATTTATTGGGATAGAGTCTGTCCTTATAGCTGTTAATGTAAGTACAAGTGGGACAAAAACTCGAGTTTGCATCTAAACAGAACAATTAGGGGCTGAGATCCATTATGACCTCCAATTAACTGTATTTGCTAAATTTCTGTGGCTGTTTGGGTGAAAAAGGTGGATTCCTGTTCAACTGAGGAATGGCAATGTTGGAAGTAACAGTTTTAAATATCTTTCAAAATTTGTTTTTAAGTTCCCCAGAACTTAAACTGTCTGGTAACAGTTAACCCCATACTTAGATGGTTGTTAATAATAGAGCAAACTGAGGCAAGATGAAGTGAGTGTCCAAGACCAGAAATTAGAAAATTCAATTTTGGATTAATTTATTGCATACTTTTTATTTCAGAGTTTTCAGTAATTTGCATGTAAACCGTATAATAAGAAGTTGAGGAAGAAACATTTATGACTGCATTGTTTCTCTTTTGGAATTGAAAAATATTGTGAAATAAATACTCTGTTAGAAGCATAATTGTTCTCTGAATATGACAGTGTTCACGTAACATTGAGTGACAAATTTGATCACGAAGTCCCACAATAAGTAATCTTCACCCTCTTTTCAGAGGAAAATTTGATTTCAAGAGAATATAAAATGTTTGAAAGTTTCAGTTCAGTGTTGGATCTTATGAAGCTCATTTATCAAAATGTATGTAGAGTTCTGCATTCTGTAATTTTTCCTTTAGCTGCACCAATTACAGAAATGTCAGCATTTTAACTTAATATTCAATGTTAGATAAATAGGAGTCATTGCTCCTAATGATGGCTCTAACTTTAGGCGAAAGCATAATCGATTACATTTAGATTACCCATTGTCACAGCTGACTTCACTGAAGTGCTATTGCAATGCAATGTGCTCTTTACAGTAATATATTCCTTCATTTCCCATTAGCAAGGCTTGAAGATAGTGCACCATGCTGATAAGACATTAGCGAGCTTCTGCAAGTGGCAGAAGAGTGTCAATCCCAAGAGTGATGTCAACCCCACACACCATGATGTGGCTGTTCTTCTTACCAGGTATGGCAGCAGTGACTGACTGTTGTTGCGTTGCATTTCTTTGGCGGTGATATTTGTTTTACGGGCTCATGCCATCATTTAGTTCATCCTGCACAGAGCTCAGTAACGTGGTCAAAATACTTATAACACTATGTGTGCCTGGGGGTTAGAGATGCATCTTAGTCACAAAATCGAGATCTGTGGGTCCCAAGAGGTGAGCAATTTCCATAGCTCAGGTCATTTTCCCCACTTGATCCTATCTCGTTTTGTCCTCAGTGACTGCTCTGTTCTTCTTTGAGACAATATACCAAAACAAAGTAGCATGTATATTAAAAACTCCTGAAGAAATGTGTGGGTGCAGCTCAGAAAGGAAGAGTGTTCTGCAAACATGGTGCCATTTATTTTTAAGCTTTAAAGCATATGATTTTTAAATATCTCCATATTTAAGGAGACACTTTTTTTTTTTTTAAATGTCCGAGCAAGAGAGGAACACAAAACTTAAAAGTGAGGTCGTCTGAGGTTATTCAGGGAGTTCATGTCATGGCATGAAATGGGACTTCTGCAGGTCTGTAAAAATGAATTCAGTCTGCACACAGGTGGCAGAAAAGATTGGGTCTGTGGTCTGAAGAAAACAGTCCTCAGCTAAAGTCTGTCAGGCAAAAAAAACCCAACCTAAAACACCCCTCAAGTGGCTCAGTAAAAAACACTCACAGAATTATTTAGGTTGGAAAAGACCTCCAAGATCATCAAGTCCACTCTTTGACCAGTCCCCACCTTGTCAACCTTTTTTCGGTCAAAAATCTTAAAATAAGAATGTGAAATAAAGTCTCACAATGATGTGAGATTTACCTCTCCAAATAAAAAGTGCTCAGACAGTTCACTTGAACAAAGCTGAGGTATGGTGACGGTAGTAAACCATGCTTCAAAATGCTGCCAGACGTGGAGGTTCTAAAACTTTGACTTATGGGAGTTGGCAATAAATGTATGTGTCTAGGTACTGCAGCCCCCCAAATATTGGCTACAAATTATAGCAGTGTAATGATAGTAGTAGAACAAGTGCATGTTGTTGCATGCATGTTTGTAAAAGTCTTAACCACTATGATTTACTTAAAATGCAAATTAGCACATTATAAGATGGAAGCTTGCCACCCCGTGTCAGTGACACTGCACAGTAGGTTTAAAGCTCTTTAGGTGGCACACCTCTCTTTTGTGATTCTAGGAAGGACATTTGTGCTGGCATGAATCGTCCCTGTGAAACCTTGGGCTTGTCTCACCTGTCAGGCATGTGTCAGCCTCACAGGAGCTGCAACATCAATGAGGACTCTGGCCTTCCCTTGGCTTTCACTATTGCTCATGAACTGGGACACAGGTACAGTTGACAGGGAAGGGGGAACCTGTCTGAGTCAATTTATTGTTTGCATGTTAATACTCAAACTGCGAGACAGAAACAAATCAAGAAGTGAGTTAATGTCTGTATTATTGAAATCGAAACTCATTTTTATTTCAAAGCAAAGGAATAAGTAACGAATTTTTAAGCCTTTGACCTGTGTTTTACATGTACAACTGTTCAGTCTGCACTAGGACAGTACATCAGGATGAAATGATTAAGCCACAAAGAAGCATGACTCAATTGTGCTGATTTTAACATACATGTGCTAGATTTCTATGCAATTACTTTAGATGATCTCCAGATCAATCCAAGACATTTACGGAAAATAAACCTGTTTCATTATGCCAAGGCATTTCAATATTGCAGATCAGCTAGAAAACATTTTTAACTCATATAGTCAGACTTCATATTTTAATTTTATAATATATTATATTTATTATTTATTCTCCTTTCTGATGAACCAATAAAGTCACTTTAGGGCATTTCTTAATAAGTGATGTCTTCTGTATAATAATGCTGTTTTGGGTACACTTAGGTCAAGATAACTAAAGTTCCTGGATATTTAGTTTCAGACATGGTTAATTTTTTTTATGATTGAGTATTTTTGCTTGAACTAAATTTCTCAGAATTTTAAATTTTGGGGGTTGTTTTTGTTGATTAGATGGTTCATTAACTTCCCTGACAAAAATTTGATTTTTGAATCTGTTTTGACACAGCTGTTTTCTTCAGGGCAGAGCGTTGTCTCATGGAGACTCTGGTTTGACTGTAATGCCTGCACTTTTCAACTGGGCTGTGTTGCTTGGCTAAGTCACATGTTTGTTGCTGTATCTAGAATCACATTAATTTGAGCCCAGCCACCAATCAGGATGGAGTCTCTATTTCCTGATAGGAGGAGGATGATGATGATGATGATGATGATGATGATGGCAATGACCCTGACACCCATTAATTGGCCACTCTTTATTCAACCTCTCCATTGCCAGAAAGGAAATAGTATAAATAAACAACACTGAAATCACTACAGTCGGATCTGGGTGCTGTGGGTTTGGTTACTTGGTCTCCACAGCCTGTTGCTGACAGGGAGCTGTTTTCATTCACACTGATGATCTGAAGAGGCTTCTTCCCCGTGGATTGATCCGTGTGTGGCCTTCTCCTGGTCTAGCCTGGCTGGCTGGTAGCTCTGTGTCCTTTGGATGCTGTGAGACTCAGTACAGCTGTACTTGCCCTTGCAGGAGTGGTGTGGGGCCTTTCCTGTAAGGGCTGTCCCTGTAAAGAACACTGAACAGCGTTGGGTTTGTTGTCACCCTCTTAACCTCAAGACAGGTTAGTGTACACACGCTGAGAAGTTCAGGTATGGACAAGTTTGTTAGAACAGATGAACGAAAAATGAGAATACAGACGTGCACCCATGCCTTAGATGAATGCCAAAAATCAGCCCTTCACCACACTGTCCCTCTAGATGTTTGCAGCCTTAAGATTCAACAGACCCTGTTTGTGGAAAAAAGTGTGCCAGAAAGGGGAGATCCTTGCTTTTAAGCCTCTGACTCATTACTGGAGTTGATTCTGACTGAAAGTAGCTCTGCTTTTGGAACTTTTGAGTCACGATATGATTACATTTTTGAGAAACGTAGTCTTAAGTGTTTTGAACACACTTTATCTGATTTTTGACTGAATCATGACCTGCGTAAGCTCTCACTGCTCTTAGGACTTACACGCCTCCAAATGTTAACAATGTAGGTGTCAACATCTTCATATATCAATATCTTTGTATGTTATTATTTCAGATAATCCTCACACTCAGGTGATGAAGAGGCGTGTACGTTTACTCGCTTGAATCCCATCCAAACTTTTGTGTTTATGACTTCTGCAAACTGTTGAATAAAGAAATTTCTCAGCAAGTCAGAGAAGCTGGAGAAAACCTGCTATGGAGATCTGTTTCTAAGGCACAGATTGAGTAAATGAAATAGGATGAAGGAATAGTTGTTGGAGGCAAATTCACTGAACATTCAATAATTTTGTAAACAGTATCTCTGTTGCAGTCTACCAAAAGAGTTTCAAAATTAAACAAGAAGTAGAGACATGATTATTAGAAAGTCTAAGACAGACTGTAACAAAGCCTGATCTTCTTTAAAGTGATGTTGTTGGTGACAGTCTCTTCTTTATTTTGTGCAGGGCAATATTGCTGTGCATAACAGACACGTGAAAGCCTGTGGGAGTGTAGATTTTTCACAGGTTTTGGGTAGTATGTTCTATGTGTGCATTTCCTTTTAGCTAACAGGTAACTACCGCTCTACCAGGGAGGAAGCAATGTAAGTGTCTTTTTAAGCACAGAGTGGAACTGCAGGTAGGTGTTGTGGTACAGCCAATCAGCTGGAGTTACTAGATGATGTTTTTTATCTCCAGTTTTGGAATCCAGCACGATGGAAAGGAGAACGACTGCGAGCCTGTTGGAAAGCGCCCATATATTATGTCCCGACAGTTGCAGTATGATCCTACTCCACTCACCTGGTCACAGTGCAGCAAGGAGTACATCACACGATTCCTAGAGTGAGTTATCAGGTTGTAGCATTCGCCTAAATTGAGCACAGCTGTGCTGGAGTTTAAAGTAAATTTTGTATTATTGTACTGGTAATGGTAGGGGGTTTTGTGTGCTTGAGTTAGTTTTCATGGGGTACACACCACTGTCCTGTTGCGTACTTATTTGGGAAAAGCTCTGTTGTAGTCTTGTTGTCTGGAAGTGAACTCAAGTCTTGTATTGGCAGGTTTGGTGCAATCTGCAGCTTTTTGCAGTTACCAGGAAGAAAGAAGCCTTTCCATCAGGGACACTGACAGAACTTTAGAGACTTTGCCTTTGGCCACAGTGTCATGTGCTTGGCTTCAGTGACTTGTTCAAATCTGTTCCATTGTTTTTAAGAGCAGCAATGTGGTATAACTTTAACCACAGGCTATGGAGCTCTCTGAAGCCACCCTGCAAACCATAATGAGCTCCTGATATTTCCCCTTTGACAAGCTGTGTTTTGCCATTTTAAACCATCTCTTGCTAGACAGAGTAACTACTTTGTTTGCAGCACTTCAGCATAACTTAGCTGGAATCTGGAGGTATTATTTCTGTGGGCCATAATCAAAATTACTCTTAAGAATTAGATACTAAAAGTCTGTACAAAAGTGTCAAAAAACTGTGGTGGTAGGGATTTTTTTAATATGGAATTTTTGCCTTTTAGTCGCGGGTGGGGATTCTGTCTGGATGACATCCCCCAAAAAGAAGTTCTGAAGTCTCCAATCATTGCTCCTGGAGTGATTTATGATGTGCACCACCAATGCCAGCTTCAGTATGGTTCCAATGCTACATTCTGTGAAGATGTGGATGTAAGTGCTGAATGTTTTTCTTCATTCTCCTAGTAAGAATTCAAACTTCTTGAGCAGCGTGGAAGTGTATTCAGTGCACCTCATGTGCTAACTACAAATGCAGCATGTTTAGAGTCTCATTGCCTAGATGTGCAGTGAAGGCATTGCCTAACACTCTTAATTCTGAATATTCTGGAAGTGAGTCATTGCACCGTTTGCCTTGTATTCCACAAGATCTTTGCTGGATCTTAACCATATCTGTGGTTAAGTGCCTGTTCTTCAGCAGTGGAGTCATTTTGGTTTTAAACTTGCAATACTGATTCTTAGGTAAATTATTAATGCAACTTAAATCCTATTTTAAAATATTATTCCATCTTGTGGCTTTCAAATCAGTCTGGGAACAAATCTTCAGTTCCAGGAAGAGGTTTCTGAAGAAATTAGGCTTGTGTTCTCTTCCCATACATCCTGATTTTTCACGCTGTTGATGATCTAACTAGCAAAAGAATATATCAGTCCCTGTGAAAAATATTTATTTTGAAAAACCAGTATTTTTCCATCAAATATTAGATTTTTATGCAGAAGTGCTTAATTTGCAGGGTACCCTGGGGTCTGTCTCACAGCACTGCAAAACAGTGTTGTGTGGAGATGCAAGGGAGCAGTGTAGTCACAGCAACCCTCGCAGGATCTTGGAGCCCTGTAGAGTTACAGGTTGTGTTAGCTAAAGTGCAGTGGTATGGTTTTACCTGCACCTAGCATATTCAGAGCTCTTTGGGTCTGTACAGCATTTTTATACACAGAACAGCTCAGAAGCAGTGTTTTCAAGTGCTAGCCTAGCTAGGTGATCACTAATTTTCTCTGTGTTTTGGGCAGCAGTGTTCAGCAAATACTGGAGACAGCACTCAGCCTGCTGGCCCTGTCAAACACAGACGTATTTTGGCTATTGGCAGTGCTGGTATGAGCACAGCTGTGGACTGGGCACTGCTGGTCTTGACTATTTATTCCATTCAGATAATTACGTGTTTCTCCATCTTCCCTTCTATTACAGAAATTATTTCTGATTAATCTTTTCAACCTTAATAGATAACATGATTACCAGGGTTGAACTACAACTGCTGAATCTGAAGAAGGTATTGAAAGATTGTTTTCATTACCTGCTGGTACAGTTTCCTTAGTTACTGTAATTTGTCTGCTGGTACAGATAGAAAATTAGGATGTAATTTTGCAGTATTGGTTCAGTCTGTCTCTCCTTGAGTTTGAACCTAGTAGGCCTTTACATTTGCATCTCCTGATTAACCAATTTTACAGCTAGACATATGTCAGAAAATTAAGTGGTATCATCTCATTTTGCATTTTACTGAAAGGCCTGTATTTTGCTGGTAGCTGCACTGGCAAGAGATGGAATTGTGAACAGTACAGTCCACCTGGAATGTTGAATCATCAGTCTTTTTGTCATTTTGTCTAAGAGGTCTGACTCTTCTTTGCCTTTCCTCTATTTACTTAACCTTGCTCACTGATAAGCTACTTTTGTTCCGTACATTTTAATATCTGACTGAATTTGATCCGCAGATCCTTTTTGAGAGAACAATCTGCATTTAGCTGAAGATGCCCTAGGGTTCAGTGATTACACTTAGCAGCAACTGACATTTATAATTCAGACAGTGGTTTCCATGAAGCACTTAGGTAGCAAAGTATCCTGTGAAGTATATAAATACTGTCCCTCTAATTAAAAAGCAAAATATGTATTAGGTGGAGGAATTTTCCAAGTCGTAGCTAAATCCATAGCTTCCTATATAACAGGCTGTAGGAGTTCAGAACCCTCATCTTCTTGCCCTTTTCTCCAAAATTTCCACTGGCTTCAGTGAAACTGAGTTTTTTTGGATTCAGCTTTCTTCAAGGCACAGACCCTATGCTCATAGATTGGGTGGAAAGTGTGTATCTTACTGCTGATGAAAAGAAAACCCACTTGTTTTACAGTGAGTCCATGGCAGAATCATTAATTTCTGCCTGTTACCTCCAAAGGCACACAGTACATAGTGCATTGTCTCATTCTGTTATTGTTTCGGTATTCTTAGGGACGGAAAACAGTTCTAGTACATGGAGATCAATTTGGAAAAATCATTGCAGAGCTAAAGAATTACCTCTGTGAATTCTTGACTTTGAAATCTATGGGTACACCTAATAAAAAAAGTAACTGCCACTGAAAAGCTGAGTTCATTTTCTGTGCCAGTTTCTCTGGTATCTGAGGCACAGTGCAAGAGTACACTTCATACATTAGAAACAGAAAACATATTCTAGGTGCAAGAGTCAAATAAAGGATGACTTTCATAATGAGAGAAAATTCATCAGGCAGGACACTTTGGTAGCTCTGCCTTAGGAACCTGGCAACGATGACTTCACAAGGCCTTCCTAAGGAAAGCTGCTCTTGAACTATAAACAGGGAACTGCAAAACAAAGTTTGTTTTGTGTGCGTTGCCCAAAAACATTGAGCTGAGATGCAGTGGCCCAGACATTGTGTTGCAGCTGGAGGTTTGGAGTGCTTTGAGATGTTCCATGCCAGCAGCTTTTTTTCTGGTGCCATTGTTGACAAACCAAGGTAAACACACAATAGAGAAAGCAAATAAAAGGGAACTCTCTCAGAGCTTGTGCCCAAGCTTAGCCATTTTAAACAGAAGCAGGTCAGAAATGAGCAGCCAAACTGTGGATTTCTCACTTGGATGAACATTGCTGCTACCTCGTTGGGGCTGCGTTTTTAGAAGTGCACAGTTTATATATTGGCTTCCAAATCTGGCACGTGGTTTGCTTTGAGAATCCCAGTGGGAGCTGCTAGTGGGATCCTTCTTATCAACTCCTTTCTCTGATAACACTTAGAGCCATCCCTACTTCACAGGTTGATACTGCCAGATCTATTCCCTTTTCCAGTGCTGGACTATGCCATCCAAACAACCTGAGTCAAGACCTGGGCTTTTGCTGTTGATTGTATGTTTTCAGGCAGACAGCAATGCATATTGAACATTGTATTGGTTAGTACTCTTCAAATGAAAATTGTACAATTTTCTGTTCACCTTATTTACAAACAGTAGTGACCAAAATTTGTCAAGCCATTTTCCTTGTGTTTCTCTGGGAGCTGAGCAGCCAATTAAGAGAATATTTGAACTCACAAAGTACAGGGAATTCACTTGATTCCATTAAAATACCATTTTTTATTTGTCAGATAGTCCCTTTTTGCACAGTAATGATGAGTACCTAAATTTGGACCCTTGGTGGTACCTATCTTGTGAAAAACCCTGATCCCTCTGGAAATACAACTCTTACAAGGATCTTTAAGTGGCTGTACAAAACTGTGGGAGACTTCTGAAAATCTTGGCCGTAGGAGTTCAGCCCTGCCTCAGACTGCTGCAGTTTTCTTTCTTTTCCAGAACCTTTGCCAGACACTCTGGTGCTCGGTGAAAGGCTCCTGCCGCTCCAAACTGGATGCAGCTGCGGATGGCACTCGGTGTGGAGAAAACAAGGTGACTGTGAGCCACGCTGTTTGCAAGCTGTGCTGCCTGCCAAAGGGCAGAGAGGAACCATGAGTAGCTCTGCCGTTGTTCAGTGTGAGAGAGGGTCATCCTGTGACATCTCCATTTACATTTCCACTTAAGTGTTCAGCCCTCATGAGCTGAAATAACAAATAATTCACAGGAACGTTTTCCCTGCGATAATGATCTGAAGCTCTTTCTGCTTTCTCTTGTCTCCTCAGTGGTGCTTCTCTGGTGAGTGCATTACAGTAGGGAAGACTCCCGAAGCAGTCCATGGCGAGTGGGGCGTTTGGTCATCCTGGTCCCATTGCACAAGGACATGTGGGGCAGGAGTTCAAAGCGCAGAGAGGCCATGTGATAATCCAGAGTAAGCTGAGTGCACTGTCTTTCCCTACCTTTTGTTAAAGATTTTTGAGGTTCTTAGGACATTGGAAGCTCTCTTGTATGAGACTGTTACCAGCAGGTGCTACATCAACGCGTCACAGATACTGACACCTCTGTTCCCAGTTAGGCATGCCTGTGTGAAATTCAGCTGGCTCATCTTTTAAAGTAGTCATCTTGTTCTTTATTCCTTACCCTCCACAGAGCTTATTTCAACATAAAATAAAAAAAACCCCCATACTTAACATTTAATGCAATGATTAAATAAATGTCCTCAAAAGCCAAGTGAGAACAGTTTCTAGGAATCTAATCCTGAGGACTCACCATTCACGTTTTGTTCTAGTCATCAGCTTCAGACTGATGTCTAGTTGTTGTCAGGTACAGAACATGAAAGGTAGAATTCCCTAATACATATCTGAGTTCATGAAGACTCTACATCTCATTTTCACAAATCACTAAGAGGGCGGACAAATCACTAACAGCAGGAATCATTTGTCTTTTCAGAGAGAACTGTTAAATGCACTGGAAAGTATGGGATTTCAGAGCAGTCCATTTGATAGGTTAATTTGTTGTGAGCTCAGCCAGGTAGCGCCAAGCACTTCTTTGGGATACAGGAGTTGTCTAGATTTCTGTGCTTCATTCTGACATGTTTGAGTACTTAAACATTGGAACAATATCTCTACCCTGTCAAGGATTCAGAGTCACCTTGTTATGCCGCTGGGACCTGAAATATGTTGTTCTTTTAAAACTATTTTTTTTTTTACCCACAGTCTCATGTCCCAGTCTCAATGTTCCTTTTCTAGACCCCAGTTTGGAGGAGACTACTGCACTGGAGAAAGGAAACGCTATCGCATGTGTAACATCAGCCCCTGTCACAAAGACTTGCCAACCTTCCGTCAGATGCAGTGCAGTGAGTTTGATACGGTTCCCTACCAGAACGAATTCTACCACTGGGTTCCTGTTTATAACACAGGTATGAAGCTACAAAATTTTTTAATATCTTGTATAAAAAGAGTTACATGCCTATGAGAAACCTCTGTGAGGGCAAGAAGTCACTGAATTGAAAGTTTTCTACTGAATTAGAGAGAAAAATCTGGTGTGCCTCCGTATGCTGGTGTGCCTTTTGTGTGTACAAAAAGGCAATGCTTCTTGTATACATGTAGCTTTTTTCAGAGCTCTGGTGATACTGCCTGTGGTTGTAACTGGTTCCTGAAAAGATATTGCACTAAGGAAAGCTGTTGAGGTCATGTCTGTACTAATTATTTGAGATAGATCTAAACCATCTTTTCCAATGTCAACCACAGAACAAGAAGTGGAGTAGTGTGGTGTAGAGCTGCATCTTTGGGCCTGCAGGCATCACTGCACCCAGTAAGCAGAGCTGTTCCACTGCACAAATGTGGCTTTACTACTTCCAAGCTCACATCTGCATGGTAGGTGTGCTTGGCCTTACAGTGAAGAAGTAATATCTCAACAGGTTCAGTATCATGCTGCCCTGTATTGTAGAGGCAATGACTCTGCTTTATGACTTGCTTTGGAACAGCTAGTTATTAAATACAAGGGTAGTCGTTATTACCATGCAGTTTGATTCTTGGTTTGTGCATAAATGTAAGGTGTAGATTATCCAATAGAATCACAGAATTGTTAGGGTTGGAAGGGATCTCCAGAGATCGTCCATCCTGGCCAAGGCAAGGGCACCTGGAGCATGGGGGGCACAGGAACATGTCCAGGTGGGGTTTGAATGTCTCCAGAGAGAGAGACCCCACCAACTCCCTGGGCAGCTGTTCCAGTGCTCTGCCACCCTCTACATAAAAAAGTTCTTCGACCTGTTGAGGTGGGACTTCCTGTGTTTTGGTTTATGGCCATTGCTCCTTGTTCTGTTTCTGGGCACTACTGATAAAGTCTGGTACTGTCCCCTTGGCACTGACTTTGAGATATTTATATGCATTGATGAGACCCATGCTCAGTCTGCTCTTTAATCATCTTTGTGGCCTCTGCTGGACCCTCTCCAGTAGCTCCTTGCTTTTCTTATACTGAGGAACCCAGAACTGAACACAGCACTGCAGGTGTGGCCTCACCAGGGCTGAGGAGAGGTAGAAGGATCACCTCCCTCAGCCTGCTGGCCAAACTCTTCCCGATGCACCCCAGGAGTCCATTGGCCCTCCTGGCTGCCAGGGAACACCGCCGGGTCATGGGCAACCTGTCATCCACCAAAACTCCCAGATCCTTCTCAGCAGAGCTGCTCTACAGCAGGTCAGACCCCAACCTGTGCTGGTGCTTGGGGTTATTTCTCCCCAGGTGCAGGACCCTACACTTTCCCTTTTTGAACCCCATTGAGTTGCTCCCTGCCCAACTCTCCCCCTCATCAAGGTCCCATTGAATGGCAGCACAGCCTTTAGGTGGATTGGCCACCCCCCATAACAGTTTCATAACATCAGCAAACTTGCTAGCAATGTATTTTTTTATGAAAAAATAAGACAGTTACAGTAGGGAAGATCAGGATTAAACTTTCCGTTTCATTTGCCAACAATATTTTTCAGCATGTTAATTGCTTTTTCAGTTATTGGCAGTTCTGAATTGGTTTCCTCAATTTCAGCTACTGTTTCCATTTCATCTAACAAATACACCATTGAAGATGAACCTAGAGCAGGCAGACTTCCAGTAAAATTTCTGATGAAAGTATGGTTGATAGAGATTTTTTTGGAAGAAACCCCAGTAAAGCCATGACAAATGCTAACAGCCTAACACTTAGGCCAAAACCAAACTCATGAAACATTTTCTGCAGTCATCTGTCATTGAAATGAAGACTCCAGACCTCTGTTACTCAGGGTGTACTACTGCAGGGTACAGCGTTCATTCTGTTCATGTCCTCTCTGTGATACTGCCACAGAACAGGTAGTTCTGCATGTGCATTTGTTACAGAATGTCTGTTTTCAAAGGGCATTGAGAATTGTGAGTCAAATGCTTCCTGCACACTGGAAGGCAGAGCTGTGCTCTGTCCGTGCCGTGTTTCAAATAGACCTGTTCGAACCTGTACAGACAAACCACTTGTATTTAAAACGCTGTGCTGCCAAGCCTGATATATTTCATCTGGGAGATAATTTGCAAAATCCTTCAAATACCAAGGAAGTCTTTTTTCTCTGTGGGTTGAAAACTTTTTGACTGTTTTCACCCATTTTCTCAGCAGAATTTCAGCACTGATTTCCATGTCTTCCCCATGACCTTGGAGGCCCTTAATGTTTTCACTTCCATTCTTATATTCCACTAACAGCATTTGAAGTGTTTTCTTGCTGCTAAACTCTTAACTTAAAGTAAAACTGGCTTCCTCAGATAAACAGGCTCTCCTGGTAACACTCAAATAAGCAGGGAGTTGGCTAAATCCTGTGCTGATTCTTCGTCTGACATCATTGTATGACTGAGGGTGGGTGGCTCTCACAGGCACACTGATTCCAGTTTTGTCCAGCCGGCATTACCTGAAATACATCTGAGAGTTTTCCTCCCATCTCAGTTTCAAATATTCTTTCACCTTCTATCAGTGGTTAAAAGTGTCCTGGGCAAAATACTTGCAAATAAGGCCATGAAGCAGAGCTGTCTCTGAGAGATACAGCAGTTTGAGCCTTCCTTGTACGTGTTTGTCCAAACAAACCAAGACTTTAAACAAAAACAAACCAACAGCCTCTTGTAAACCCCCCACAAAAATGAGCTGGTGTTTCAGGGCTCTGGAGACATACAATGTCCTCCACATGTACACCAACCTTTTTCAGTGCACACCAGCTTCCCTTACTTTCTCTCTTAACTTGTGCAACCCAATTTCAAGGGCTTTTCACAGCATTCTGTTACTACGTTGTCTTGCTGCCAAGAAGGCTTTGGCATTTGTAGTGGGTTAATCCTGCCTGGACACCAGGTGCCGACCAAAGCCACCCTGTTCCTCCCTTCCTCAGCCAGATAAGGGAGAGAGAATGTAACAAAAGGCTCGTGGGTCAAGATAAGGGCAAGGAGGGATCACTCACTGACTACCATCATGGGCAAGACAGACTTAGAAATTAAATCAGAGTAGAGGAGTCACGGGAGACAGTATTCCTTGAACCTCTCCAACATGAGTCCTTCCCATGGGCTGCAGTTCTTCCTGAGCTGCTCCAGTGTGGGTCCTTCCCACAGGCTGCAATCCTTCAGGAACAGGCTGCTCCAGCGTGGATCCCTGATCCATGGGTCCTGCCAGGAGCCTGCTCCAGCATGGGCTTTCCATGGGGTCACAGCCTCTTTTGGGCACATACCCCTGCTCCAGTGTGGGGTCCTCCAGGGGCTGCAGGTGGATCTCTGCTCCCCCATGGACCTCCAAGGGCTGCAGGGGCACAGCTGCCTCACCATGGGCTGCACCAGGGGCTGCAGGGCAATCTCTGCTCTGGTACCTGGAGCAGCTCCTGCCCCTCCTCCTTCACTGACCTTGTGTCTGCAGAGCTGCTCCTCTCAAACATTCTCACCCCTCTCTTTGGTTGCAGTTGTGCAGTTTTTTCCTTTCTTAAATACATTATCCCAGAGGTGCTGCCACTGTCACTGGTGGTTTGGTCTTTACCAGCAGCAGGTCCTTCTTGGATGCCTCTGGCATTGGCTCTGTCAGTCATGGAGGAGGCTTCTGGCAGCTCCTCACAGAGCTGTAGCCCCCTGCTACCAAAACCGGGCCATGCGAAACCAGTACAGGTCTTGTTTTAGTATCAGGCATTTTTCATCCTCTCATGCTGCACTTGGGATGTAAGGAGAGAAGAAAATATAATGAAGCTTTCCCAAACCCTGAGTGCACATAATGTTTTTGTGTGGAAGAGTCTAGCTGAGGAGATGAATTCCTGAGCTAGACATTCTATGACATTTTAGACATTCTGTGTTCGTTCATCCCACTGGAAAAAGCAGTAGATTATCTGGATGGTCACATTCTCTCCCCTGACTTAAATTTCATAGCTTACATAAAGCAGTTACAGTGAATGTCACATAATTAAAGTCTTTTCTGTTGTGTAAATTGTAACTTCACAAGAGAACAAAGACTTTTGTGAATAGCTTATGATTTAATGCAACAAGCAGCTTTAACAAGCAGTCTCACAGAAAAGCAGTAAGTGACATCTTGCTGTTACTTAGCCTACCTATGTTTGAGGTTTCAGTTGAGAATTTTCTGGTTTAGATGACTTTGTGCCTGTTAGGGAACTTGCATAGTCCTGTTATGGAATTGCTCTGGACCTCAGACACCCATGTGCTCAAGCTGGAGCATCAGAGTACCCCTGGGAATCTTAAAATGATGCATACTTCCAACTTCAAGGGTGATAAACCATCCAGCAGCCTGAGCAGGATATTTTCTGAATTTTTCTCATGACCCAGGCCCCTATTTTGACACTTTGGTCCAACTTCAGTACTTATCCACTTCTCTTTCCGTCAGACTGACCCCGTGTTTATTTATTTCATACAATTTGACAAATTCCATTTGTATGAATCTGATAGCTTCTCAGGGCTTAACTTCCATCTATAAGTCCTACATTAAATAATATAATTACTTTTATTTTCTCTATCAGTGCCAGGATCATTTAGTGTACTGCCAGATAGGGGTTGTGTTGTTAAAAATGTTTTACATTTCATATTTCTTCCAAAATATTTCTGTGTATCACATAAGATGTGTTCTGATACAGTCACAGGGGCTGGGCAAACAGCATGGAATAATGTTTCTGCTGCCCCTCTTTCAAAATTAAACTTCTTTTTAGAGCTCCAGGCTTGGTTAAAGTGATAAGTAGCTTCAACTCAGCTTTTTTTCCTGTTTTGTCTGTTTGGTAATTGTCTTTCTTAATTTTCTTTGTTTGGAATTTCTTCAGCCAGTTCTGAGTTCTCACAGAGATGAGGGGTTGAAGAGAAGAGGCCCACCTCTTTTCTTCCTTGTGAAGTTGGGAAAGATATTGAAGCCTTATCTTCTTCTGACAGACACATTAATCACATCCTTCTTAGTCAGGTTAAGCTGGATCCTTCCTGCATGTGAACTCATGGGAGTCCGCTGTGAGGTAAACAAATTTAAATTGGGAAGGAAGTATGTTCCTTTCTACTTATCTTCATGTTGCTCTGTTTACACTTGGTGAATCTGAACTTTTTAATAATATACACAGGGGAATAGAATCACATGCTGCCCAAATTTTAGGATTTTTAGTCAGCTTTGCTGGTTTGCTTCCTCAGTCCCATTCTGATTACAGATAAGTCACTGGGCCATTATGGGAGCTCTGTGGCTTGGAATCCCACTACATCTGTGTTTCTTCTATATATTAGGGGATTGATCATGTCTCTGGTCAAATCAGCAGCAGGTGTAAGATGTGGACACCACATAAAAAAACAGATTGTAATTTTTCTAGGCAGCTGAGTGTTGGTGGCACCTCAGCTAAAATCTTATGTCCAGCTAGGAGCAAGGCACTGGCTGAAGGATGCAGCCAAACTGAAGGAGGTTTACAGGAGAGCAGCATGGAAGTCAAAATGTCACTGAGAGGGATTTTTTACAAGGGCTAGTAGAGATAGGACAGAGGGAATGGCTTTAAACTGACATTGGGCAGGTTTCAATTAGATAAAAGGAAGAAAATCTTCACTGTGAGGGTGGTGAGGCACTGGCACAGGTTGCCCACAGAAGCTGTGGCTGCCCCATCTCTGGAGGTGCTCAAGACCAGGTTGGATGGGACTTTGAGCACTGTGGTCTAATGGAAGCTGTCCCTGTCCATGGCAGGGGGGTTGGATGATCCTTAAGATTTCTTCCAAACCAAAACATTCTATGATTCTGTGATTTGAAAAACACAGATTGAGAAATGCAGGTTTGGCTCTAGAACACAAGGAAAGGAGTGAGTTAAATGCCAGCTACTGAAGGGAACATTTAAAGGAGTGTTTAGCACATGTACCCCTGATCTCGTAGAGATACACAGTCATTATTGAGTGCTCACAGATTGGATCTAGTATTTCATGCATATGCTGGATTGCAGGAATTTGTGTATATTTTGGCCTAAAAGTTAAAAAGATTACAGCCTTTTTGTTAAAGTCTCATGATGAATTAATCAAGTTTACTGAAGTAACTGAAACTGAACCAGCTCCTTTAACGAGCTCCTTCTGAACAACCCGAGTGCTCCTATTCATCTAAGTTTTTTAGATTTTCAGGTCTGAAGTAAGAAAAAAGGTTGAACTCAATGCCAGTCTTCCACCATTTTAGGAAATGTATTTGTTTTCCTTGTGTGTGAGTTTGGCATCTGTTCTGTGTTTAAAATATTAGACTTCTGGAGGACATTGGTTGATTCTGATACGGTTTATTTACAGTCCTAGAAAAAGAGAGCCAAGGTCCCTGAGCTCAACCATAATGAATAATAATGATAGATGGATAAATAAATAATTTTCGATAGTGAATGCCAAGTACAGTGCTAGTATAATTTCCTCAGTGGTTGCCTAACCAGCCTTTCTGCAGATGAAAAATCAAATAAATATCAGATAGGCTTGAGTTTTGGATGAAGAAATAAAATACCCTATCATTTCCAGAGGGGCTCCATAGAAAAAATATAGAAAGAAAAGCAGTAAAAATTTGTGAGTAGGATCTAGTTTTAGATCAGTTAGTACAATCAGGAAAAACAGGAAAGCTTTCATGCATAGAAAACATTTGCAAGTCTGAAAGTTTGTGTGGTTTTTTGGTTTTTTGGGGGTTTTTTTGACTTAGCGAGGGAGTTATTTTTCTTTACAAACTGATTCTTAGTTATATATTTACAGCATCATAGTTATGCCAGGAGTATGTCAACATTGTCTGCTTTATCTTGTTCAGTTATTTCTGAAATGAAATTGCTTGTTATGTCAACACACAATTAGGAGGAGGTACAGATATCAAACTTCGGTTCTACATATTTCATTAGAAAGAGTGCAAAAGCTGAAATGGTGTTCTGGAAAATCTGTGTCTATCAGGGCAATTCAGAGCAGGTAACAGAGTACCTGGAATTGTAGGATTCCCCTTGTCATAAAGGTATTGTTCTTTGTGTATAAAAATGCCACATTGAGAAAGTAGGCAAGGTGAAGCAAAATTTAGAGCACTAAAGTAACCAATTTAATCACATGGCCAGAAAAAGAGTTCTGCAGACAGAAGTAAAATCACTCGTATCACTTATCATGACAGCTCTTATCAAAACAACTGATGGATGTTATAGCTGCCAGCTTCCACAGAGGGACTGAGGGCTGGTGAGGATTACAAACTTCATGTTCTTGCCTGAAAATCTTTTGTAGCTCCATCTCCATTGATATTCTTGAGCACAACTCACATCACCTTGAATTCCACCAGTTGTATAACCATGGTCCGTGCATGTCCTCTGGGTCTCATCACTGTTGCACTTTATGAAGGTATTTTTGTCTGAGAAGCCAGAAGCACATTGGCGACAGATCTAGGATGCCATTTTACCTCTACTGACAAGAGGGGAAAAAACCGCCCTCATTTAGGTTTTTTAATTGCCTTTACTGATTTTTTTTTTATTACTTGTTTTTGTTCCCGGTTCTGTAGTATTTCTGTTTACACGAATGAGATTCACAGTACCAAGGCTATGCAGGATTCCGTTCTTAAGCTGCAAGAACTTTGAACGGAGGAGCTGCAGTCACCTTTGTGCATTGTGTGTTGTTTTGTACAAACCAGAGTAATGAGCACAAATTTTCCTCCTTCAAAAGGATAAATACTTTCATCAGAAATTCGTTTATTTGCATTACCAGAAGTTTGCCTTTCTCTTGTTACCAGAAATTTCTTTAAACACAGTTCTTTCTATGACACAAACAAAGCCAACAAAGGAGGAAGGGAAGATAAAATTAAATTCATCAACGAGGATGTGGAAGGCTTATAGTTACCCTGCATCCCTCTGAGACCAAGGAGTGGCTTCTGTCAATGCTGTCAGGCACAGGATAAAACTTTCACTCAGCATCAGCACCTCCGCAGTGCAAAGGGAGATAGTTTTAAAATTATTCAATAATGGTGCCTCGAAGTCCCTACTGACTGGTGGGTTTAAGGCCCACTGCTTTTCTCAGCGAAGCATTTCGGGGTGCTGAGCATGAACAAATGGCTTTAGTGCTGGGTGAGACTGGGGTCTTTGAATAGACCAAAACATGAAGACAGGTCCTCTGTTGCTGTCATTCATCAATATGATAGTGGACGATTTTTAATTCAGTCAGATATTCTGGTTCTGCTGGAGAGTTTCTAGAGAATGATACAAAGGCAGAGATTATGTCTGTCTTTGCTTTGACCCTCATTGCAGTTCTAACTCAGTCCACACAGTTTATTTATCAGACTTGTGTCCTTTGTCCCTCTGATGTCTCAGTTTCAAAATTTCCCATTCCCAAAGGCCAGTGTCTGTGAGTGAGGGAGGTATGTGTTTGGCTCTTCGTACTCCATAGATGCAATAGACTAAGGCCATCAAAGAAAATCTTGTTTCAGAGGCCACTGTGTGCTCTTGCTAAAGCTTTTCTCTTCTCTGTTGCTTCTGTGGGACATCTATCTGAGAACAGCCTGAGTCTGTCAGACGCGTAATGTTACCCCTATTTCGTAAGTTGTCAAGCAGGAAAAAAAGAATGTTTGAAATTATTTATTAAGTGCCAACAGGTAGATGAAAATGGTGAACTACATGGAGTATCAGAAGCAAGCAGCTGACTGCTCTCTGAGAGAGGCTGACAGCAGTGATGAAAAGTTTAAATTATCTCTGAAACTACTCAGTCACTAGCTGATGGAAAACTTTCTTGTCAGTGTCCTTGGCAATCCTAGCCCTTCACTAACGACAGCTGGATTTGCTGGTTTCCCATCCCTTTTGCTATCACAGCTGATGGCCTCGTTACTGCCTCACTCAGCAGTGGCTGCTGATGCAGCAGCGACAGAGAGCGCGCAGGTGTGAGGGGACCAGCCTCCAGCTGCTTCCTACAAATCCACAAGTGCTACTTATCCGGCCTGTCTCACCCTGGCTCTGCTCCATTCCCCTAGTTCTGCCAGTTCTGTCAAATGCCAGGAAAAGTGAGCAAATGGTTCAGTAAAGGCCCTGTGTGTTGCACTTCAGTGTCCTGCTGGAGTATTGTCTGAGTGAGTGTCCTTGTTTTCCTTTCAGCAAACCCCTGTGAGCTCCACTGTCGCCCAGTAGATGGCCATTTTTCAGAGAAGATGCTTGATGCAGTCACTGATGGTACTCCTTGCTTTGAAGGAAGGCACAGCCGAGATATCTGTATTAATGGCATGTGTAAGGTATTGGGTATGTTTGCATGTTTCTTTCTCTACGATTTAATTTTAAAAAGTTATGAGAAAATGCTTAACCTTTTTTTTTTTTTCTGTAGTATCAAGGCCATTTTATCACATTTTTATAGCAAGTTTATAGCAAAAGCTTTCCAAGTAGACATAAGAGTGATTTCCACCCTTTTAAATGAATCTATTTGACTGCTGATTACTTTTGATGCCTCTTAAGTCCTCTAGGTTTTTCCCATTATTTTAAAACATCAGCTCAAGAAAATCTGTTTCTGATGAGATGTTTTCACAAACGACTATAGCTTTAGGATTGTAATTGGTGTCACCACTGTCTGTGGGTTTTTCATGAAAATGCCGTTTAACAATACACGTGTATCAGTTCTGAGCTGTCTTTTAATAGGATCAGACTTTGCAGTTGAGGGCAATAAAAATTATTTTAGTTTACAACGTGGAATTGAATAATGTTGTACAATGAGGTAATGGGCAAACACAGCATATACGGCTCAATAATGTTCTGTGTATTGAAGAGTAAGTATTATAGTCTCTGCATATTCTGTGTGTTGGTAGCAGGTTTCCAGGATGATGTGTGTGTCTTTATGGCATTTGAAGGAGTGTGCTGTAAATTCTGTGACCTCCACGGTCCTAGCATTGCTTTTAGTCAATTTCTTATAAATAAAACGAGTACTTTCCTTGTAGGGTATATATTTACATCTGTGGTTTATTTCTTCAAATTGAGGGTTTGTGTCCTGTACCCCCTTGAAGCCTGATAGCTTTTTTTGCTTTTAGTATCTTTGGAAACAAAAACAGGACTTGGTGACTTGTGGAAACTACATTAGCTTATCCAGTATAGGGGTTGTATGTCCCAAGCCATTTAATCATATGAAAATACAACTAGAAGGGATTTCAAGAAGTTGTCTGTTTCATCTCTTTACAAATTATATTCCTTTTTTGTCATTTTTCATATTCTTTTCTTAAAGACTTCCAGTGATGGAAACTTCACATTTTTAATAGGTGGTAGGCACACCTTCTTCTTAAACTTTTTGTTTCAGTAGAATGACAGTGCCTCAGAGAGCAGTAATAAAAGATGTGTTTTAAGCTTTCCTTGCGAGACTTGCATTTATGAAAGGGAGTTACCAAGATCCTGCTCAAGTTCCCAGTGAGGAGATCCTGCTTAACTTTGCTGAGAGCCAGGATGGGCCTTTGAACTATGATGGTGGAAGACCTGACTTGGCTTTGAACAGTTCAAACCAGAATGAATCATATTTTTAGCATATTGAAATATTGGAGATGTTGCATACCATAGCAGTGCTTTTGACCTCCACTTAGAAGACACCAATTACTAAACTCAGAAAGCCTGCCCTTGTGAAATGTTCATTTTCTGATTTCCAGCCCAGCTGGACTGGGATCACTATGATTAATTTTAGTTTCCATATTCTTACTTTATTGAAACCTTGCCTGTGACAGTTCAGATTTATACCTATTTTAGAGACAGCAAAACTCAATTAATCCGAATTGAGAGATCAGAGGTGAAAAGGAAGCTAATCTAATTGCAGTTTGTAGAGCCCAGATATACTTGAGCATTAACAGTTCTGTGGGCTCGGAGCATTTCTGAGAAATTCCCTCCAAGGTGCTGGTTTTGTCAGTGTTTCACATGGTGGCTGCTGCCTCTCATCTCCTGGCAAACAGATTCAGTTGGAGTCAGGATCACGGAATGAACAATACAGCCATGCAAAATGAGACCAAATGATGAATAGGTAACCCTAATAGCTTACAGTATTGAAAGATAGCATGCTTTTAGCTGAAATAGGTACCCAAAATAACACCTGAGGAGAAGCTTTTTCATACATCTTCATCTAACTCATTAGTATTTGAGTCCAGCTAGCTAAACACAATAGGTACATTACAGGTTGTGGAGAATAGATCTGGAAATGTGTTTAATATAATTAGTCTGGTCCATCGGTCTCATAGTTTGATCGCAACATGTTGCTAATGATATGGAAAAGGCATTCACAAATGTTAGTCTATTTAAGCACTGTTCTGGTTTTCAGAACTGTATCTTACAAGAGCACTTCACATTTGTCCTGAGTACTAAAATAGCACTTCACTTTGGTCTGAAATTGAGAAAAAAATTAAATTAGTAAGATATTAGATCCACTGTCTACATTGCTCACATGTGATTGGTGTGTAGAGTAGCTATTTTTTATCAAGCGAGTTCAGAGTTTTCCTACTGGGTATGTCAAAACAAGATAGGTAGATCCAATAAAGAACTTCATCTTCTAAATTCATTTGATTCCAGTCTAATTTTGCAGTTTGTCATTAATTTCTTCAGAGCACTCAGAGAAATTGGTCTTTCTTTGATGTCTAAATGTGGTTTGAGACGCTTGATTTTAGCTACCTGAGGTACACTGGGTGCTTTCCTAGCTGGCCTGACAAAGCCACAATGTGCATCTTCAAGTGAGGAGTAAGTACAAGACAGACCGCTGATTCACTTGGTCCTTTTAATTTATCCAATATCTCCTACTTTTTTAGAAGTGCTGCCTATGCCTCAGTGCTGAAGGAAGGCTTACAGTGAGGTGTTGAACAACATGGTATTCCTTTAGAATTTGTCAATTCAAAGACAAGCTAAAATTGTTAACTCATTTGAAGGCCTGGCCTATAAAACAGCTGGGTCCTCTCTCAAAGTTGACCTTACACAGAAGAAGAGTTCTGTCTGGAGATCTGACAAGATCTGTCAGTAACTTAATCTAAAATCATCAAGCTGTACTATGACTAGTTTGTTTTTTAACTGTATTCCTCAGCACTCATTTTTCAATTGTCACTTTTCCCCTTTTATTTAGAAAACCTTTAAAGCACATAGCCTGTCTTTCTGTGTTTAAATTATACATCACAAGTGCACTCTTAATTCTTATTAGGTGAGTCAGTTGTTCCTCCAGTGTTAGTGAGTAAAGATATTGCCACCAGAGTATGTTTAGCACTGATACATACATAACATACATTTTTGATTAAGTACAAGCCATCACATCATCTAAAAGTGAAGCCTTACATGTTCTTTGCACTGGAGTGTGCAGATGCTGAGGGTGGAGGATCTGGCACCTCTGATGTTTCTAGCAACCTTTCATCTCCTGTACAGAATTTTGATAGGCTTAACCGACCTTCAGTCATGCAAATCTGTGGCCTGCTCTCTGTGGTAATTCACAGTTGTTATGTTGAGAGATACTGGAGAATTACACAGCTGTGTAATTCTAGGGAGGGAACCATTTTCTTCCCTTGCTGAAAAGCAGATTACACAGCTTGGATTTTTATGTAGTAGCTTTACTGCTTCTCACTATGGTTCAGCTTTCTCCTCCCACTGCTAGTGCAACAGGACATTGATTCAGACCCATACAGACAAATTACAAGATAAATTACTGACATCAGGACACATTTCTCTCCATTCAAGGCAATGTCATGGCCAACAAGAAGTGAACGTGATTTCTTTATTTGAAGACTTAGTGGGGGAGGCAAAAGGAAGGAAGACCTTAAAGTTCTATGTAGCATTCACGTAATGGATATTCAGGCAGTACATCCAGGCCATACCCTTCAGTGACAGCAAGAACTTTTTGTATCTGCCCCCCACTGCCAATCTGACATAAAAGCCTCTCCCTCTGGAAATGGAAAAAGGTCAGTATCTCTGGCTGTTTTCCCTTTAGGCACTGAGCAGCAGGAAATAAATTGTTTCTCCTTCCTTTAATGTAGCCAGGCAGTTCAGGTCATTACATCTGCCTCTGCAGTGTATGCTGTGACCAGAAACAAAGCTGGTTTCGGGTGTGTCAGAAAAAGACTCTTGGTGAGTGGGGCAATGGCAAAGGGCTGCAGGGAGGGATGCTAACTTGTGTTGCCCATGCCATGGCACACAGTGGTTCCTATGACACAGCATGGTTCCCTGGCAGAGAGCACACAAGGACATATCTGTGTAAAAAAATCAGAGCCTAATTGCTGCTGATATTCTTTCCTGTTTTATAACCTGCATTAATCTCCAGATCCTCTCTAACAGCTGTTTGTCAGAAATTCATCATAGAGTCATACCATGGTTCAGGTTGGAATGGACCTTAAATATCATCTGGTTCTGGACTGCAAGTGCACATTGATGTGTCATGTTGACGTTCTGGAGAGTTTGAGGCGTGTTTAGAAAATACAGCAAGTGTGTCCACAAGAATAAGAATAATGAGGAAAGCAAGTAAAAAGAGGAACGAAACATCTCAAAATTATTCTAGTGGATGACAAAAATAATATGCTATTCACTGGAGTGATAAAGGAAAACATGGTCTGGAAATTAAAGTTCATGGAAGTGTATTTAGAGTAAATGAATGCTGTTTATTCTGACTCATGAGAATATTGCTTTGTGATGGTTTTTAATGGCTTTGTAAGATGAGGCCCTGCTGTTAGAATGAAGGTCATGACAGCACCAGCAACGCCCCAGAGCTGGGGAATGAAACAAAGGCTTTATTTACTGTAGCATAGTAAATTGTTTGCCTCGTTCTTGGGTATTCCAGAACCCCAAGAGTGCACAGGAATACTGCATGTATAGGTAAGGCTGATGTCTGATCAGATACAAACTGTTTCGAGTATCAGAAGAACACTGAAATACAAACTTCTGCTGTTATTATTGGAAGGGACAAAGGGATTCCCTTCATATCACAGAGATGTCATATTTTGATGCCACAGACCTGTTGCTAAAGGAAATGTGTGGTCAAGTGGGAGAAATCTGAGCTGATTGTGACCAAGCCGATGGGAGTACAGCCCATGCAGAAGCACTGATTGGCACCCTGAAGGCAGAGAAGTGATGATACTGTGGTGCTTCCATCTCAGTTAGAGCCAGGGCTGCAGCAGTTCAGAACTAATTAGTTAAACCTTCCGGGGTTTTCACACCACACAGTACTTGGAAGGGAAACATGCTAAGTGATGTTCATTTCAAAGTATCTGACTGACAGTGTGAACTAGATAAAATAATTCTGTGTGCAGCCTCTCAAACAAGAATGCACAGCAAATAAAGATGGACAGAAACCTTTTCAAAAACATGAATTTTTACCAGAAAATGCTAATTCGGCAAAAATTATAGCATTTGAAGACAAGTAATTTTGTAGAGAAGTTCAGAAGAGAAGCTTCCAGCAGCCATTAATCATATTTTCTAATAGCAAAGTGTGAAGCGCAAGGGTTCCTTCTTCAGACTTTCCCCACCTTTCTGTTCATGTGCATAGTATAGAAAATAAACTTCAACTTCATGACTGTCCAGATTGTCTGATTATTTCTCTGGTCTAATAATAAGCCAGATAACTATGACTTCACTGTTTGCAGATGATTAACAGATAGTAGTACAGTAGATGTACTGCAGAATGCATCACTCTGAGAAAACAGCAACACCAGCCTCTTTAAATTATTAGGAAGTGTTAAACATAAACTCCAGTGCATCTGTAGATAACTGGTGAAGAGACAGATCTGGACTCCTGGCACGATAAAGAAACATCCTGTTCATGTAGCAGTGGCATCTGTGTATTCTGAATAGCTGATTAAATCCATCCTTGGTCAAATAGCTGCATACTTGGGGGCAAAAAGTTACTCACCTTCCTAACATATCCTTATCTCTGTAACATTCTGTACTGCTCATAAGTGTGGTCCTTGGTGCCAGGATCTGTCTGTGTGCAAGACATTACGAAACTTTTCATTTTTTGAAAGTGGCCCTCGCTGAAAGGAGGGGGAAGCTAAGGCTGCTGCAGAACCTTTTGACATGGCCATGACTTTTCAGAGCTGGTATGAAAGGTGCTAGTTGTGTATTGGCATTAAGTGATGGATGAGTCTTCTTTTTGAATCTTCTTTAAAGTGATGCAGTTTGGCACCATCTGCAGCTTGAGGCCTTTCCTTGCTTCTGTTTTTCACGGTTTCTCTAATTGTTCCTTAAATCACTGACACTTAGTTTCATAAGCTGAAAATGATAGAAAAATACTAGAGAATGCAGGAGCCTGTATACTCAGGTTAGTCTAGTAGATGGATTTTCCTGTCAGAAGCTTGCAGAAGATTACAGTAGCTGATGTATCGAAGGTAAAATAAGATCAACATCAAAAGAGGTAATAATCAGATTTTCATACATCAAGAGAAGTTGGCAGGTATAGCACCTGAAAGCTCATTTTGAGAAAAATCAGCTGAGAAAACCTTTACATACTACCAGACTTCTGGCTATTCATCTACATCACAGACCTCCAGGTATCTTAGACACTATTAACAACCACTGAGTGTTGGACATTAGGTTGTGTTCTGCAGCCTTGCTTGTTTTTGAAGAGAGGCAGAAAAGAAATCCCAAAACCAAATGAAAATTTTGTTGAAATTTAAAGACATTAGAGCACAGAATTTTTGGGTTGGGCAAGGATGAAGTTTTTTCCTGACTCAGTATGAATAAACTTTTCTCTCACTTTCTCTCTGTAGCAAGAATGAACTGGAAAATCAGTCTTTACTAGAACTTGACCCACTTTATCTTGACCCATGCTTCTATGCTGGCAAGCTGAAGAACAATTGATATAAAACTTCATGCCTGCTGAAGAGTTTTTCTTTGCTAGGGGGGTCTGACTGTAGTAGAGGTTCTGTGCTGTCAGATGGCCACAAAAAGCTGGCAGAGATTTCAGTTTTGTTACTGCATTGTATTCCTGGGAACCTGTGGATGGCTCTGTGACATAAGAAAGCAGACACAAATCCTGGATGTCGGGGCCAATCCCAGATAATGAGGCCATTTGGGTGGCACATTTCCATCTCAAGTGACTGGCCACTACTGTATGTTCTGTGACATGGTGATGTTTATTGCTTGTTAGTTTGTTTTTCACCTTGGTGTAATACGCTATACAGGAGCTACACTACACCCCTTCTTAGAAGTGCAAGAATTCCTTGTGGATGCCACATTTACTCTGACACTGTTTTTCCTTCTAGGCTGTTGGCTGTGATTATGAGATAAATTCCAATGCAACAGAAGACCAGTGTGGAGTTTGCCTGGGAGACGGCTCTGCTTGTCGCACAGTGAAGATGATGTTTAATCAAAGTGAAGGATTTGGTAATATGGGTTCTTCTTTTAAATTCTTCCGTTGATGAAGTCATTTCTCTATGTAAAAATGATTGAAGTGCTTCTCATTGAAAACTGAGTGATCATCTGCGTGGGAAGTTGTAAACGGGTGTTTCAGTGAATCATGCTTCTCCCAGAAAGAAATGCCTGCTCTGTGCTTTTTAAGTACACCTTGTCTTATAAAAACTGTCAGAGACCCAACAGGTCCTGTACAAGTTATGCAGTTAACAATAAAATCCAAAATAGCAAGTGCATTTACAAAGTGAATGCAATTTGCCATCTTGAAAAATCTGGGCCTAATCTCTGTAAAGTGGAACGCACCAAGAAAGTGCTGGAGTGAGTGGCTTGGGGATTCATTTCTGAGCGTCATAAAGAGGAGAAGAGTCCCTGCAGGGCTGAAGTGGTTTGAATAAGCATTTGGAGGCCTGAGCCTGTCTTCACTGATGGTAGCGAGACATTCAGGCTTTAAGTTGACTTGTGTGGGATGAATGGGAGCTAGAGAGTCTGGAAGCAGGAGTGGGAGACTAAAACTGAGTAAGAAATATGGCAGTGAGCTGGAGGTGAAGAGATAGCCAGGATGAACAGCTTTCAATGGAAAACCAGGACAGGAGGGGGAGAGGTGAGAAGATGAGGCACTGGAGAGTATGCTTGGAGTAAGGTCTGCAGCTAAAGAAAGAGGCTGATGCAGAGATGAGAAGTCTCAAGATCGGTAACTGGTACCTTTGCAGTGAGGAGGAGGAAGCTGCAGTGAGTGCCTTTGGCTGACTTCTGGATTTGTGGGGTTTTTCAAATAAAATAATTCTGCCTTGCACAGGTATGATTTGTGCTACTAACTTAGGGCTAATGTGACCAGGTTTTCCAAAGTTTGGGGTGAAAGCGTCTTTAATATTTCAGGGTTTTTTTCTGTACTTGAGTTTGCTTTCCTTCTCTCTGTGTCCCAGAGGTGAACTGTGAAGACAACTGCAATCCTGCAGCAGTGCAGGTTTCATATGTATGTGAGACTTACGAAGGACAATCTGGAGCTCCCTCTCTTCCAATACTACAGTAATCCTTCAGCCTCTAATCTTTTGCTTCTGCAAATCTAAAATTCACTCTGCCTTTGACTGTGTGTGAGCTTTCCAAGGCTAAAGACGTGAACTTTAATTTTGAATAAAGATTTTACATAAACAGTCCCATATTGTAACTTATGGGAGGATAAGTGCCTTTTGTTTAAATTCATTTTGTGTTTTATATTTACTTAGGTTTTCCTTGCCACAAGATTCAGTCAGCCTTACTGACAGATACTGCTGAGGGATACTGAGTGTTAAGTAAAATTATTTCAATGTTTTCTTTAGATTCATTAAAAATGTATTGTTTCTGGAGATTCTCTCCCTTCTATAGACATTGACTCCATTGCAGACAAAAAGAAGGAAAAATGTAGGGAAAGGCAGAGACTGGTGGTCTCTTTGTGACAATGTGTGGATTTCACTGATGTGCACAGGTGTTCAACTGAGAATAGGAAAAAGGCTTTGTTCAGAATACCTGTCTTCTTTTTGTGTCTGACAGATGTGTTGTCAGTGTTTTGTCAGATTTTATAGCAGAGTGGCTGCTGAACAGTTTATGTAAACATAAAAACTGCAGGCTCAGGATATAAATTCAGCATAGGTAACAAAACTGTATCAAAGCATGCTGCTAGTCACCGGCAAAGAAGATCTGAAAAGTTTTTCTGTGTTCAGTGTCATAGAAAAAATACAAAGCCAAAGCTAATATATTCTGATTTAAATCTTCGTTCAGAACCTCAGTCCAGCAGGGCCCTTCTTGGTAGAGTGCTGCAGCCGTGTGAATTCTCTGTGCAGGTGGACTCAGTTGCCATGTCTAACTAACAAAATGCTAGGAAAGAGTTTTAATAATTCAGCCTTTCACTGCAGGACAGGGCGATCACTTTTACCTGAAGAAGATGTCTTCGTAGAAGTCTTAGAAATCTTACTGCCTCATGGTCAGAAGGAAAAGTTTTGAAATCTGTATTATTACTTGCATTTCCTTTAAAATTCTTTGTTTTTCTCATGGATGCAAAATGGGAATAATGATTCAGGGGCATTCAACAGAGCCACAGAAATGGCAGCATCATCTTTATAATGGCTTCTCTTGAAGTTTCATGGTGGAAAACAAACCAGAGGTCTAATGGGATCACATTGTCTCAGCTGTTAACACTAATGTTACCCCCTTTGTTTTCAGGGGGTTTGTTTGAAAATCATTGAAGTTGCTTCAGCTGAACTTTGGTGGCAGAAAGGTTGCCACATGAGCAGGGCATGGAAAAGCAAGAAGGTCAAGGCTGGGGAAAGAAGTCATGTTAGTGTCTGGAGCCTGGCATGGAAGAAAGTTGTGCCTCAGGAATGTATATTTTTAAGAGAGGCTTGCAGCTAAAACAGGCTGGAGAGTAGGAAAGTGAACTGTTGTGATAAGGAGAAACAGTCACATCTGATCATCATTTGATCTGCAATGCTGTGCTAACGGCCTGAGTAAAATTACTCTTTTCTCACGGAAGTGGGGAAAAAGAAACAAGTTCTTTAGTCCTTGTAGAGCTGTGCATACAACAAGGGTTTCATTAATTTATTTATGTCTGTGTTGGGAGCATATAGATTTAGTTTTAATTTAAAAGGGAAGGATTAATAGCATCTGAGAGTTGCCAATTCACAGGTGAGCAGAAGCACCCACAATAGGGTTGCTCCAGGATTTAATGAGCCCAGTGTGTAGGGAAGGCAGCTGACATTTTGACTGGTATTGAATCTTGGATCTTTAGATCCTTATCAAATGAAACCCTAGAACCAGGAACAATTACATAAACACCATTCACAGAATTTTTAAACAAAAATGTATTATGTTCAGGGACAAACTCAAATGCTTGCTGCTGATTAGCTTTCCTTTCAAAATCAGATAATGTTTATTGGGAATCAGCAAGAGGCTCTGGGAAATCAGGAAGTAATTTAGCTGGTGAAGAGGGCCAGGGAGAAGGCAGTGTGATACACTGAACAAATGGTAACATCCCTTACCAGACAGTTGCAATGCATTTAAAATAAGGTTTGTGAGCAGCAGCAGGTGATTCAGACAAAATAACTATGTAAAATCTTGAAAGGATGTACAGATTTTTGTGTTGCAACAGAACAAAAGTTGTTTTATTGTTCTTATGCTTTGTGTTTTGAACAAATGTTATTCTAATTACATCAGAAAAAAACCCCAACCCAACCCTACTGTAAAAGGACAGAAGCATTGCAAAGCCAAGCTGTCAGGATGTGACATAATTAAGATTTTCCATGCTGTGTTAATTTGTCCTGGTTGTAAGTATGCCTTCTAATCAAGCCTTTAGTTACATAATCACACACTGTGTTCATGACATGTCTTCTCTGCACTGAATGAATAGAGCATTTGGGAGAATCATTAGACTTGGTTACTTACAATAGACCTAGACCACTGATTTCCTGAATAATAGAAGTCATTCAGTGAGCTTCCACATTTTGTTACTTCATTCACTTAGAAAAAACTGAAATGTTTGAATTTCCACAGTCAGTCTAGGAGACTTGCAAAAGGTAACATTCAGAAAACACTCCTTCTTAAACATCTATCACTGGAAATCCATATATGTAATTGTATATTATCAGTGTAATTAGGAAGGACCTGAAGCAGACAGATTCTATGTTGTACCCTAAGCAGCATATGACATTTTAACCAATATTTATTACACCACAAAAGAGCTGCAAAGAAAATTCAGATGTTAAGGACTCTCGGGCGCTTACTTACAACAGCAGGTTTTTCTACAGCACATAAATAGTTCTGGTAGGTGAAGAACATTGATACTGAAGATTGCTTAACATGCCCAGTGTGGTTTATCTCACTCATGTGAGTGAGTAATCAAAGGTGATAAGCTCATTTCACAAGAAAGGTGAACAGGATGTGAGTCTCAGAATTTAATTCATGACCTCAGTAGTGTGTGATGAGAACTGGGGAACTCATGTTCCAGTCTTGAAATAAACCAGCACAAAATGCAGCTCACACTCCCAGTGCACCAGCTTGTAGAAATGTCATCCTTCTAATTTCTGGAGCTCAGCTAGGGGCAATATCAAGAAAGCTACCTGAGTTTGTGTTCAAGGATCTATGTGAACTTCCTGTTTTTACAATCCAGTAGCAACAAGAGTAGCAGTTTCCTGTAAGGTGAGAAGCACAGAGCCTGATGTCACATATTGCCTGTTATGTGAACAAAATTCCCTAATACATGCTCTATTAGCAGACTCCAAAAGGTTAATTCTTAACACACAGACCAGACATGTCTTAACAGATGAAGAGCTCTTGAACTTTGTTGTGAAAATCAGTAGTTTACAAAAATGTGTTCAATTTATAGTAGTAATTTGAGGCATTTGAATAATATTCATTTATTTTGTTGTAAGGCAAGCAGTCACAGAGAAGTTAAATGCCTTAAGAGAAGGTACGTGGAATTCTGTGCATACCTGTACATTGGGTACAGATTAAAACATTCTTTGCAAATCAAAAAAACCTTTCCCACAACAGACTGTTAACTTGCTGGAACTCCCTGGCATTTCTCCAGACTACAGCATGCCAGAGCCCTTGGATGTAGTTATGGGAATGTTGATTCTCATCTGTGCAGTGGATTTCCCCTGGTACAGCTCTGGAAGTCATTCACCTCCGCATCGCTTCTCAACGCCTAAACACTGGCATTGCCTAAACACTCTTCTGCAGCTGACACTAGAAACCCTGACTTGGAAAGTCACACTATTAGCAAACTGAAATACAAGCTCTGTGATAGCACATTTGTATATATTTTCAAGCAAAGCTGATGTTTTAATCATCTTACAAATAAGTAGAATGCAGTGACATTTCTGTTGTTCACCTCCATGAATTTTTCTTGTCTCTTAGGATATGTTGATATTGGGCTAATTCCAAAAGGTGCAAGGGGAATCAAAGTCATGGAAGTTGCAGAATCAGGAAATTTCCTTGCTGTGCGAAGCAAAGACCCAGAAAAGTACTACCTGAATGGAGGCTTCATCATCCAGTGGAATGGTGAATACAAAGTGGCAGGCACAATATTTCAGTATGACAGAACAGGGGATCTAGAAAATCTGACTGCTCCAGGACCCACCAATGAATCAATATGGATTCAGGTAAACAGGAGATCACGAGCAGAACCTGCTCATTTGGATGGCAGCAGAATGTGCTGGGGTTCTGAAACTGAGGCTGGGAAAATATATAATGTTGGTATATAAACTACTATTAATGTGCTGTAGTGAAAAAAATAGTTGAGCTGTTTTGGAAAGAATTAAGCACCTTGCTTGAGGGTTTTTCATTCTGCCTAAAAATACATCCTGCATCATACTCTGATACTTTTTAAAGGCTGCCACTAGGACAGAGATCCTGTCACCTATAGTTGGTCAGTCCTCTGCCCAAACTTTCTTGTCTCTTGTACCAAATTTGACCAACACATGGCTGTGATGTGAACCAGATCCAGATGAAAAATAAGTTGTCACAAAAAGGGAGCTGATGTCAGGCTGTGAACAGTGAGAGCTAGGGAAAGCTGACAGCAGTGACAGCTTACATGGAGCAAGAAAAGCATACAGCATTACATAGATGGATTAATAGCTTATGGTAAGTGAAACTGATCCATTTAACATCCACAGAGGCTGCTTTCTTTTGTTTCTTTATGGATTCTAACTTAAACGTAACCAGTTTCTATCAGTTCTGAAAAAATAATTTGAAATTGGCCCTTTGGTCTTTGAAAGTATCTCTCATGGCTTGTTTGCCTGTATATCCACCATGCAATTAAAAGAAGTATTAGGGGTGTGATGGGAGAACACTTTCACACTTTGAATATCTCGTGAGAAGACAAAACTAATGAGTGCTCAGTACTTTTAATACAATTGGGAGGAAGAGTTCATTGCTGAAGTCTTTTATCCCTTGATGATGTTTACTTTCTTCCTCTGAGGTAAACTTCTTGAGTGCCTCTTCTCGGTTGGAATTCTTCTTCTTAATTCAGAAACGCTGAAAAATAATATCAAAGCAGTGTCTGATTAGCATCTGTAATTTTCTGACTTAATGGTTGTTTTGTAACAGCTATTTCAGAAGGTAGGAAAATTATAATTTATAATGGGGATAGGCAATAGCTCTTAATCAGCAGCACAGGGATGCTTTGGCTGGACTTTGGATTATCTTTTCTTATAGTCAATAGGATGCCAATTATGGTGACCCATTTATTCCCGCCCTATGTTTGCAGAAGTGCATGGTAAACAACTGTGTCTTTGAAAGATTCATGTATGCCACTGTCAACACGGAAGTGGAAATTTTGCAAGTCTGCTTCTCTGAACTGGCAGCAGACTCCAAAATGGGCAGCTTTAATTCTTCCAGTTTCACACTTTCAAAGCTTTTGGCCAGTAGACTATTAATCAAACAATTAATAAACCCCACTCCTTCCAGCTACTTTTTCAAGAAACTAACCCTGGAATTGAGTATGAATACACTGTACGTAAAGAAGAAAGCAATGAGAATGAGATTGGAGAGCCAGAGTATTTTTGGCAGTATGGAGAGTGGACAGCCTGCAGTGTTACCTGTGGAAGAGGTAATCCCTCACTTCCTTTTTCTCTTACTGTTTGTTTTCATTACAGATATAGTCCTCAAAGAGGTAATGTTCTTTAATCTGCATTTGGTGGGAAATCAGATGGCATGGTTCCAAAAGTAATGTGAGAAATAACTTGTTTACTTTGAGGGTGACAGGACACTGGAACAGGCTGCCCAGAGAGGCTGTGGAGTCTTCTTCTCTGGAGACATCCAAAATCTGCCTGGTTGTGATTCTGTGCGGCTTGCACCAGATGGCCCTGCTTTAGCAGGGGGGTTGGACTAGATGGTCTCCAGAGGTCCCTTCCAACTCCAGCCATTCTGTGATTTTGTGAATAATGTATTTTGACTTCAAAATAAAATGTTTTAAAATTGTTTAAGTCAAATAGGTTTCTAAAACACGTGCCCTGAAATTCTCAGCTTCTGTGAACCAAAATAAGAAGGTACAGTTTTCATTCCCTCATAATTTGTTGTCAATACTGTTCACCATAGCCTTACTTGCCAGCAGTACGAATTTATGACCTACTATTGGTTCCCTATTAAGTCTTTTCTATATATAACTACAAAAAATATCCTTCATTTCTGTCCTGCCTTGACAAGTAACTCTTTTTGTGCATTGCTCAATAAATATTTTATTTAAATTAGTCTTGAGAACTTCCATGTCTTTACCAGTTTGGCAATGGCTTGGCTACCACTGTAGTTATATTGTAGTTCTGTGCTGCACATTAAACCAGACAAGCAGAATGATGACCATGAAATAGGGTTTAACAACAGGTCTAGAAGTTTGCTTCTGGTAACTCACACAAAATGCTAGCTGGAGAACTTCCTCTGAAGTAGCTAACATGAATGAGATAAAGTTAATATTTGTAGTAAACCAACAATAAGGATAAAGAGACCGAAGGTTTCTTTACAATAGTAATTTTTTTTTATCCATCTATTGTGGGAATAATTTTGAAAATGTGAGGAAAAGGTTGTATATGAAGGGAATTCTGAACTTGGGGGAAAGGAATTGTAGCCTTCGGTCTGAATTAGCTCTTGAGTTTCACAGGACAGTAAAAGAATTCTGGAGATATGACCATAACCTTATTCTTTGACCATCCATGTGAAAACTGTACAGAAGAGTGGAAGATCACTGTTACAACCAGACCAGTAATATGAGAAAGGCATTTTCTAATGCTAGAGTATTGTTAGTGGGTTTTGATAGTCACTACTTTTTTAACTGCTTTGCAGAAGGAAAGAAAAAGGAAAAACAAGTGTTGTAACAAATCCAGTTGTGATTCTAGAAGTAGTGATGATTGCAGGAGTAACAGTTTTTAAATCTCTCCTGTCAAGGAAGACACTAAAATAATGCATTTTCAGTGGTTTGGACAAAGGGCATTGTATGACCTAAAGTTTAGAAGATTAAAAGAACTTTTAGAAGCATAATGCAAAATATCCCATCCCAATAACATTTGCATATTATTTGAAAAATATTTTTATATCTATAAAATCAACATTATTATAGAGAGGCGTGTTCATTCATATATATGTATGCTTGAGAAGACAGATGTTGTGATTTCTTTTTTCTGGATTTTTTTTTGAGAAGAGTCAGCACAAAATACTGTGCGCTTTCTGGTTAGCAGAAAAACACCCACCATTTTCTTTAAATAGGTGCACAAAACAAGTGTTTTGCTTAATTGTGTGCTATAAGTTTTAGTTCTGGTACCTACCTAGTTGTGAGTCGTGTTTAATGGAAGAATTGTTATGATAAAAAAAAGGGAGAGAAGCGGAATGTGTTAGTAGACTGTTTATTATGCTGTTTTGAGGTTCTTTTTACATCAGCTGCAGTATTCCCAGAACTGTTTCTCACTAGGTAAATTGTAGCCCTGTGTACTCTCTTCTGGCTAACAAACTGCGTGACGTGGCTTTGATTTCTGCCACCTGGGTTACTTAAACAGAGAACTGTGGTATGTGAGGCTTTTTCAGGTTTTATTTACTAATTGACTTCCTCTGTTTGCTGCATTTGTGCTCTTAATAAATGTTTTTTGAGCTTATTGCCTTTGTGTAAGTAGAAATCACGTGTTTCAGACAAGATGGACTTGGTGACATCAGTTTGAAGGGGAACCAAGAGGTGCATCCCAGTTCATGAAGGGCACAGAAACCTCACTAGTTCTCTACTGAATTTCTGTTCTTCATGGACAGAAGAAAAGAAATTAATAAACTCATAGCCCTCTTTCCTCTGAGATACATATGTTTAGAAAAGTAACTGGACAGGTCTAAAGAAGGATGTAAATGTGATGCAGTCAGGGTATTGTCTCTTACTCCCTGCCCATTAAAAAAGAGAAACCCTGGCACAGAGCTTCAGTGCATCACTTGGAGCAGGGGAACCCAAAACTACAGTATGCCTGCAGTTCTCTGCAGGCACACATTTAATTTGGTTGTGCTCTGGGCCATCAGGATGTGGACCAGCATCGCTGTTCAAAGCACCGTTAAGGCTGGAAAATACCTGCAAGATCACGGAGTCCAAGCTTTGACCAACCACCACCTTGTCAACCAAACCATGGCACCAAGTGCCTCATCCAGTTGCTTCCTGAACACTCCCAGGGATGGTGGCTCCGCCACTTCCCTAGGCACCCTGTTCCAATGCTTGACAACCCTTTCAGTGAAGTAATTCTCCGTGTTGTCCAACTGACTTCCGCAGAACTTCCTTCTGGCTGTGAAGGATGCGATTGATTTTATGTGAATGTTCACTCTGTTTAGATTCAGAACTTATTGCCGTTGGCAGTAACACACTTGTTGTACCAAATCACTGGCATTTGAAGTGTTCTGAAAAGTTTATAAGATAAAAGTGTACTGAAGTAGACAAGATTCTGCTATGAGTGTGCTACACAACAAATCGTATTGAAGACAAGCCTACAGATAGATCAGTAAGAAAAGCTGTATTTATTTAGCCTAAGGTTAGTAGTAAATAACTTTCAAGTATTTTTGCAATTATCATTTGGTAAACAATAAACCAATAACTTTTGGATAAAAAGGAGGACCAAGAAAGCTGAACTGTTGAACTAACTTTGACAGCTGCAGCCAGTGGAAGAAATTGATCCTCACCTAGACTTCTGTTCTCTTGGCAAACCTGGATCTGCCAAAGATCCAGCACGGGTCCTGTCATCACCACTGGTCAAAAACACAACAGTAAATCCAAGGGCACTTTGGCCTTTTGTAGCCACACAGATCAGGACAATGCAAACGAGTGCTTTCTGGGGCCAAGAAAGAAAAGCTGCATTAAGGAATGACAAACTGGGCTACAGGCAGGGCAATGGGCTGATGCAGGAAAGCTTCATCAGTCCTAAGAGAAAAAATATTTTTTTAGCCCTGTGGTACAGCTTGTTATCCGTGGGAAGTGTACCTGGAAAAAGTCCCAGTGATGAATAAAATCTTTGTAGAGTGAAGCTGTCTCTTCCCAGAATGAACCCAGGGCAGCTCCCTTGACATACTTTCCCCAAGGTTCTTGGCCTCTAGGTAGCACCAGGCCGTGCCCTTACACATATCCTTCTCCAGCTCCCCTGCAGTGGAGAGAAACAGAAGATCCAAATTTTCTCATGGCTTCCTTCATTTCCTTCAAGTGCTCCCATCTATGGTAGCGTCAAAGATGGCTCTGGCCAGTCTACTGTAACACCATTTAACAGGGACAAAATACTCTCTGAAAAATCCATGTTTTCTGTGGCAAGCATACCTAATACTGTATGCAGGGAAAAGGAGAACACATTGCAATACCTGATATTCATTTGCAGTGTAGAAAGTAGGTAGGCAATTACATTGCAATCCAGTTCATGGCAAACAAGCACCAGAGGGGATAATTTGTAGTAAAAACCACAAGCCTTTCTCGGCCCTCAGTGTAGGACAGGTTGAATCTCTTCCTGCCATTTACTCTATGCAGAAAGGAATTGCTTGCAATGCAGAATGTGTGTGCACCAGTGTCCTGCAAACTGCTGCACCCTCTGGACAGGAGCTGTCCCTCCAGAGCCTGCTCTCAAGACAGCAACTAGAGCCTGTAAGCTTTTTTACATCCAGATTAATTTAAATGTGTCACGGAGGTTTTTTTATAGACCAACTACCTATTATTCCTTCTTTAAATAATCACAGACTGGGAAATGTTGGAATTAGAAGTATAAATCCTTCCTCTTTGTCTGAAGGCTTTAGTTTTGTTTCTCAGAACCAACTTCTAATGGCATTAAATTTAACAAAAAGTGTAGCACAGCACAGCGGCAACTAAGGGAGAATGTCCGCCAATATAAAAAATTTGTTTCTCCATAGACAGTATCAGTAATTGGCAGTTTTTCAAAGCTCTGCAAAAGGACTTAACTCTAAAATTTGTTTGGGGATTAACTGTTATGTGCCCTCTAAATCCTTCACAACTTTTATAAAGGCTTTCCAAAATTGTCTCCAGTTGTTCCTAGAAGTGCAGTGTTGATTTTAGAAAACAAAGGTCACTCGGTTTCCATTCACTCTTGTGGGTCGGAGTTTTATAAGGCTGAGAGTGTAAAGATTGGCACTTGTAGTCTACACATAACTTGTGCATGCACAGAATATAATTTGTTCATTCAAATACAAAGTGGACTCCTTTCAGAGTATCTAAGTTCACAAATCAGACAACTACATGTTCAAATGAGCTCTAAAATCAAATGTTATGTTTCTCATACACCTTTTACACACTTGCTTATGGTCCTTCATTTCTGTTGTTTTCAGCCCAAACTGAGGGCTCTGCAGCCAAAAGATTTCTAAACTCTCTTTCAAAAGCCTTCCACACCCAGATGACTTTGAGCTGGCACCTTTCTTTGCAAACCAAGTGAGAAATCAAGATCTGCGTGGGTCAGCCTCACATCTAAAGAGTTCTGCATTAGGGGTGAAGTGTCACAGAGAAGTAGAAGGAATCTCTGAGCAGATTTAGTGAAATGAAGATTATTCTTTGATCTGGCAATTATCTTTCTTGGTTTCTCTTGTCTTTCCCAGAAATACCTGTAGGGTTTTTTCACAGAGCTGAGATTGTACACATCAGGTGAACTAATTAGCACTGAGGTCAGAGAGAAGTAAAAGTGGTGAAGGGAGGAAAACAGCTACCTCTCAAAGTCCTTTAGAAATAATGTTTAGGTTTCAAATATTTCTGAGGTTTCAGTGTATTTAGAATTTTTAATCTGTGAATTAAATAGGATATTACCCACTTAAGTTATATATAACTGTGTAAATACTTGCTAGGGCAGGATCAGTGTGGGGTGACTAGTTTTATACTTTAGCAGTGTTTTCTAGTTCAACTTGCTCAGGCTGATGAAACCAACTGTTTCAGTATGTCGTAAGATATAAACCTACGTTTATTTGTGTGTATTGATATATGCATATAGGATTCCTTCCAACTTTGGAGCTGAACTGCCAGAGATTTTGAAGCTACAGTGGGAGCTCACATAACTTTCATAATAAAAGTTGTTTGTTAGAATAAATTAATTCATTTATGTCAGCTGATCATTTTACGAGAATATACAGCTTCAAAGCAAAACTTTTGCAAATGTTTATAGTGGTTTTAAAGTGAATTGTGGCAGCTGAAATGACACAAAAAATTTATCAAAGCAAAAGATTTCTTGTTATTTGTATTTGGAACAGCAACATATCATGATTTTGAAAGGGACAGAAACATTTCTGTGAACTGCTTTGTTTACAGCTAGCAGAAAGGTTGCTAAATATTCCAGTTACATTTATACCAGAGCATAAAAGAGAGCACTGCTCCCTGGGAGCTGAGCCAAAAAGCTTTCTCCTGTTTGAAGTCACCTATGAATAAGAGATCACCATGTCCAGACTTACTGCAGTCTTGCAGCTGCTTCCACACCATGTACCCTGGAATTTGAATGCCTCAGTCCCTTAACCTTTCCTTACAGGTGACACTAATTGCTGTTCTAGAAGATCAGCCTTCATGTCTGACTGGAGCAGTCAGTCATCAAATCTTGTGCTGTAGTCAGTAACTGTTTTCTATGTCTCCATCAGAAGTCTGAAAGCAATCAAAAAGCAAAAGCATTTCCTCACATACCTGATGTTCTAAGGCGGTAAAGAAAGGGATACAGGTTTCCGTTGGTTTCTGTGAAATGACCCAAATATGCATGGAAAACTCCCTTCTGTGTTGTTGAGGCAGTGCAGGGTTAATGACTGGATTTGCTGATCTTACAGGTCTTTTCCAACCTTAACATTTCTATGATCCTCTGAGTCTATATGTCACAGAGGAATACATTCCTATTTCCCAATTATTTTCTATGGATTTCTGTTCTTATCTTCCACACAGTTTCCCACACTAGTTATTAGGAGGCCTGAGGAAAGGAAAGCTTGTTTCCTAAACATACTGCAAAATAGCCTAACACTTATCCTTGATCCCATGATAACAGTGCTGTTAGACCCTGTGCATCCCAGGAGAAGGATAAAAGTTCTAGAGATGTAGTGATCTACCATGTGTTTATTAATTGTGAATTAAGTTGTGAATTATTAGTTGTGAATTAAGGGCACAGTTAATTTAATGAGAGTTAATGAATGTTTTTTTCAGTCTTTTTAGTCCTTAAGATTTGTTTGGACTATTTTAATGCCTCTGTACAAAATACAACCTTTAAAACTGTAATATTGCACTACTTTTTTTTTTCATTGGGTTGCAGCAGGAGATCTGCCTCAATTTATTGCAGAACTATTTTTGTGGGATTTTATGTGGGAAGCAGGCCCCTGGAAACTGACTTTCTTAAGATTCACACTAGGGCAATGTAGTATTTTGGTCATGTTTCTTTCTGTTAAATGAGGGGGATTTTGTATACATAGAAATGTTGGGATATAACCCACATTGTTTGATTGTATGGATTGTTTCTGTGTGTCTCTTCATCATGGTGCTTTTCCTCTTGTGCTAAGTGTTGTGTATTACTTACTTAGAAAATAGAAGACTTTTTTCATCATCTATTTCAGTCAAAATGTGTACCAAAAATTCTTAAAAGTTGAATTCACATTAAGAGTCACAGGGTTATTCTGTGACTCTGGTTTGTGTTCTGCTTAAACAGCCTTCCGAAAGAACAAAGAAAAGGTCAGCAAAACCAGGCTTGCTGTGAATAGCCTGATGCTGCTGTGTTTCCTCTTCTCTGTGAGTGACTCAAGAACCTTTCATAGCCATTTAAACCTACTTCAGGGCCTGCAAGAGCCCTTTCTGAGGCTAACAGTTCCATTAAGGAAAGCACTTTCTAATATGTCACTTGAACTTTGATCTGATCCAAAAAAGCTCTGCTTGACCTTTTCAGCTTGACTGAAGGATGCTCATCCCTGAGGATTTCTGCAGTTCATCCCCAGCCTACAGGGATTACTCTTCCTTTTTTTTGTGTGTCTTTCTCTGGAAGGAGTGCAGCGGCAGATCTCCCACTGCGTGTGGAAGGGGAGCGGAGCGATCAGAAACTCCTTCTGTGACCCAGCGACGCAGCCGAACGGGCGGCAGAAGAAGTGCTACAAGCAGGACTGCCCGCCCAGGTAACAGGTTCTGGAGGGGCTCTGGGGGTGTTCAGTAGCAGCCTTACTCAAAGGAAGGTGTTTCTGATGCCACATGGGTGTGGCATCCACAGCCTACCATGGTGAGGGCTGCCACGCGCTACAGAGCAAGGTGCCAGAAACCCCCTCTAAACAAGTTAGAAGTGAGCCACCCTGAGAGGTTTCTAAGGCAGGTTACTGAGCAGTCTGTGCTGGAAATGGCAGAGATTGTTTTCTCATGTATGTAGCTACTGGTTTTGTTCCGGTTGGGTTCAGGTGTGCCTGAAGACTGTGTAAGTTCTTATTTAAAAATTGTATTCTTGGCTTAGCTCAAGTGATAATGCATTACTGTGTGTTCCAAAAACAAACTAGCAGAGCCTTTTGATGTTATTTTTCAGTATTTTTTGATATGCCTTTGTCTTTTTTATGAGAGGTGATGAGTGAAAATGCCTACTTCTAAAACTAATTTTTATACTTTCTTTATAACACAGTATTTGGCTTTTTTTTATTATGTTCCTTCTTAACTTTGAGGGAAGTGCAGCTTTCTTCATTCTGTGATCACATGGGAATAATTTTTTCCTTTCTCATAACATTCTCTTAATTTATATTCATCTCTGGTTTTTCTGTGCTACTGTTTTAGCAAGTAGGGTAAGGAAGACTAATCACAGCAAACATTCCAAGCTCCCGCAGAACTGCGGGCTTGTACAACAGGCACAGATTTGCTGGAAGAGATCAATACTGGTTTTTGTTTCATGCTTTAGGTACTGGAACATCTTGGTTTTGTCTTCTATTTTCTTTGAAAGTTGTTTATTGTGCTGTTCACAAAGGCTCACTAGTCTTTCCCTAGTAATTCTAGTTCAGTCGAGATCAAATCAAAGCAATGAGTCTGTGGAGGTCATTGTGTTGCATTTGCCAGCAGTGAATTTCATGAAACTTTGATGTGAAAAGTTCTGCATGGTTGTTGGTTTTATTAGTTGTTTCCAAGTCTCTTCACAACAGTAGATGATGGGTCCTCCGGGAGTTACATCTTTGTGCTTGCAGCATAGACTACCACCATTTCATAATTCTTTGTAGATTGTCAGGAAATCAATTGACAGTAGACCCAACTTTTTAATTACTTGAGTTGTTAAGAGCTGAGGCTACCCATACACACTGAGGTGTTTTTTATGGCACATGTAAACTGTAGTATCAATTCAAAAATTCCAAATTAACTCAATTTATGCCATTTGTTCTAAGTGACAACATTATTCAGATCTGCTCTTGAAAGTGAGGGAGGGGAGTTTGTCCCTTGTTGAGCATATTGCAGAATGTCATACATGAACCAAACTCTTCTGCAGACCAGGCAGAAAAGCTTCTTGTGCTGACACACTCAGTGATGCTTCCTGAGCTCATTCTGCACTGCAGGGGCAATCACAAGTCATCCTTCTGAGGACACCAAAATCATGACAAAGTGCAGTGCAGAAAAACCATATGTATTTAATTCTAGAGTCATGTTGTGTATTTATTTTTCTCTTAGTAACATAAAAGTGACTGTAGTAGCTTGACCAAGAGTCTCAGTCCCTGTTCTGGCTCTCAGCAGGGTCTACATGCCTAAGGAGGAATAAGGGCAAGGCAAACATAAATCAGATTTCTTTCTGATGCTCTTCCAGCTTCCAACTGGTTTTAATTCAAGGCATTTCCAGGGGTTTTTATGGCTTGTCTAATCAGTAACCACCAATGAATCTCACTGACCCAGCCTCCCTCTGCAACCTTGTAAAACTTCCATTATATACAACTTCCTCTGCAAGAAGTTCCACAGCTTTAGTGCCTCTGTGGAGCACCACCACATTTTAACTATTTTGAACCTGGCTCTCACTAACTTCTGTTGGTGGCCCTGAGTTCTTGTGTTGGAAGAGATGGCAGCAAAGAATGAATTGTTAGTCCCTCTTCCCAAGCCCATCCTTTTGTAAATCTGCTCTCTGTTCCAGGCTGTAGTCCCAGCATGGGATTTAGTTGGTGTTCACTTTCCATGGCATGTGCGGCACCTCTAATCCAGACAGATGGTTACTAATCTTCGTCTGAAACCCAAGACTCCTGAGTGCAGTTTGCTGGTTCTAAAGAAAGTCTGAAAACTGGAGGCAGACGTGACTGTCCCATACGGCGTTTTGTGGGATAACGGAGAGTCCACGTGAAGCTGCTGAGGACAAAGTGTTCCGTAGAGAGGTGGCTAAATTCTGTGCTAGCGGTGAGGACAGTGCTGTTAAACACAACACTGCAGGAGGCCTTTGTTAGTGCTGCAGCCACAGAACTCAGATCACTGGATGACCTTGCACTTCTCAGCACTGAGCCAGGTGCTTTATAGTAACATTCTATCCAAAAAAAAAGACGGTTGTTCCCTACTAAATCCCAGTGATGAAAAACGTGCTACCATTAAACATGCTACTGCACCACTAAATAAGAAATAGGTAATTTATTAAACAGAAGCTACACACAAAGAATAAAATGTTTGTGGCTCTCACAAAACGGGTCTTATCTCATTAATCCATTTCAGGAAGTCAGTTGTAAACAGTTTAAATTACAGTCTAAGCCTTAACATTCTTGTTTGTTAGCTGATTTGCTTTGTATTTGTTTTATGCTTATTATTAAACTTACTATTATACTTTCTCCTAAAATAATTCAGAGGAAAATGAATAAAATACTAAAAATATCACAATACATGTATGCCATGTTTTGATTCAGAACAAAATAAAAGTGGCAGGACAGCTGAGGGTTAAAATGTCCTGCAACCACTCATGTACAACTTGAGTGATATTGCTTAGCTGCAGTGCATTGAGACTGTAGCATAAATGCATACTTTTTTCCAGATTATTCTGTGGAGTATGGTTTCCAGTTGAATATTTCTTTGGTAGGCAGGTATTTACTCCCATAGGTGTCAACGTTAAAATCAATAGATACTACTTGAAAAGAGATTTTAACTACTCATAGCATTGTGAATAAAGTTTTGCTTTCCCCTGTAAAGAAAATTGTCCAGAGCCTTTTTAACTCGACTACCCACTTGAATGGTAACCATAAGTAGATTATTTTACAACTACTTGTAATCTCCTGCTTTTTATCTGCTGTTATTGCGTTGTCCTTCTTCCAGACTTCCAACAGCATAATAAGAATAGGAAATCTGGTTTCTATTATAATGCACAGAGTGAGAATCTGTGCCCTGTTGGTATTTGCTGTGCCTGATTCTATACAAATACATAATGAAAGCCAGCAGTCTCTCTGTAGGTGTGACATGGCATGGTGGGAGGGAGGGAACATTCAGCCCCATAGGCATAACTAGCAAATTTTGGTTCCAAAGTCCCATGCTGCTGCTTTTTCAACAGGATTCACACATCATTAACCACACATCATCTATGTATAGATGATGTCATGGACACGCTGTTGGGCTCTGCCTAATTTGTTATAAGCTTTAGAAACTCGGTGTGGGAGGAAAAAGATAAGTCTCATTTAAGGCAGCTGAATGCCAGCTGAAAGAATGAGATTTTCTTCCTGTCTCTGTCCCAGACTTCTTGCAGAAGAGCTGAGCACTCACACCTTAAGCTGAAAACTACCTGAGGTTGTGTTTTCACCAGATAGGCTGCTCTCTGTTTTGACAGTCTGAGGAAAATTAGTGCTCATGCAAATTAATTACCCAAATCATGCATTTTGCTTCTTTGTTTGTTTGTTTGTTTGCTACCACAATCTTTCAATGGCATGCCTGCCTGCCTGTGGAGATAAGACAGTCATTTCACTTCGCAGGGATCAGATGATGCAGTAATACTTAAGAACCACTCATGTGCTGTAGCAGTAAATGCCAGAGGTAGAATCAGAAACTGGAGGTAGAAACAAGTACTGGATGGCGACTCCCTTCAGGCTTTAGTTTCCACCAGCTTGTCCCAGTCTCTCACCACAGTCTTTAGCTTGGCTGGGAGGTCCAACAGCGTGGTCATTTCAGCTTAGAAGTTGCGTATTTAGAGCTCAGATTGCTGTGTCAATTCTGGATGTGTTCTCAGCAGTCGCCTCCAGTTTTGGTTATGCCTCTGCAGTGTGAGGAGACAGCAAAAGCTCCAAGATAAGCAGTTTGGCAAAGCAGTCATTCAGGTGCTGCTCTCTTCTCTGTGGTCCAGAACCTGCTCTGGGGCATCCTGTACCTGAACAGACAAGTGGATGGTGGCTATTTTGCCATCCTTGCTTTGCCTTTGTTCCCTTCTGGCCAAGATGCCACAGTTCAGGTCCTCAGCAGAAACCATGGACAGACAAGAGCACAGGTGACTCCATGTCAGGCGTCTGACTCTTGGATGTTTAGGGCATATGCATGTACCCTAGGATGAAAATAGGAAAACACAACATCAAAAATTCCAGTTACTGATAAGAACAAACTTCCAGTTAGAGCGAGTTTTTTTGAAGTTACCTGCACTGAGTGAGGAAGAAGTCTACAGGCTGGCTGACTGTAGTTTTATTTTGATCATAAAGATGGAACAGGATAAAATCTTAATTCTGGGATTTTCTAACTGTGGAGCACCTGACTTTTTTGACTACTTCAACAGCTTTTAAAAAGTGTTTTGTGTGCAACAGTTAATCACACACCATTACTGCTGCTCAAGGTGGGTTCTGTAGTAAGCTCTGATAATTTATTGCTTGGAGTTTGGTATTTCAACCTGCCAATTGTTAAACCCTCAGTCAGAGCCATTTGAAAATGCTGAAGGGAAAGAGGTGTCAACTTAGCGTATCTGTACCTTGAAATATGTAATCTGGTCCCATTAAAATTAATAGAGCAATTCACCTATTTATGTTCCATTTGTGCTGAAATGTTAGCAATTTACAAGATTATAGAAGAGATAAAATCGTAAAGAAGATGCAAGAGATGATAACAACCCTGAAATGGCTTGATTCAGGTGGTGATAATTTATTCTTTTTTTTTTATTGCTGTGTTCTGCTGAGGTGTACTTACTTTTTTCTATTTACTTGTTAGTTTTCCTTTGTTGTTTGCAGAAGCCTGGAAGAACAAGAGACAATCTGAAGGAAGGCAGGAGGAGAAGAAAAATATTTTGGATGCTTTTTTTTTGTTTAATTTGGTTCAGAGACCTTGCCATTGGGTTGTGATGGCATGGACTGCATTCTAGAGCAAAGCAGTTGGTGCCACAAAGGGCTTCTGGGATAACTTAAAATGAAATACTGTTTGTATAGATAGCTAAACAAAAGAAGATAGGTGTAGGTACCACAGAGAAGATCAGATGGTTGCATAAATAAACTGTATCATAGCTTGATTGCTCTGAGTCTTGGTTGTTTGGTGGGTTATTTTTTAATTATTAGGAATAGGTACCAGTGGCAATAGGTACCAGCTACCATATCAGTGGCAGCTCGTTTGCAATGGAAGTAAAAATGAATTAAGGAACATGGAAACTACAGTGAGAAGGGCAGAGGGATTGTCAACAAAGACAAAGAAAGGAGTAAAAACTTATAAATCTGGATGTTGAACTTTGATGTATTTATCAGATTAGTATTATTTTGTCTCTAAATTCATGGACCTTAGAAGGAAAAAACCCCGATAGAATGGTGTTGGCTGTAAGCCAAAAGAAATTTTTTCTGCCTTTTTTTCTAGAAAGGTTTTTTCTAAATATATTCCTGCTTTGTTTTCATTATAAGGCTTTGTTGTGACCTCCTTGAAAACTGAGGAACAATCAATTATGTCTAGGAGCTTTTGTGGCTTAGCGTTTAGAGCTGGGCCAGGTTTTGTATGCAGCAGCTTGAAGTTGTGTTCTTTCTTAGGGCACTCTTAACTGAAGGAAGAAGGCTTCTCTTGGCTTGATTTTTTTCCGCCTTTTTTCAGCTATAAAGATAAATCCTTCGGCAAGTGTCACAGTTGATGCCAATGCTTCTCAAACTGTAGAAAACCAGAAATTTTTGCTCCCCTTTCTTATCATGGAAGGCAGATATGCAGGTGCACAATCTGCTAATGGTCATCATGAGAAAAAGTAGTTGGATGATGCTCGGGAAAGGCTAAGGTGAACCAAATGTAAAGGGAACAGCTCTTGTTTGTAAGGTGTTTTGCGCTGGAAAATACTGCTCCGGAGGAAAGAGTTATCCTTAATTTGGTGGAACATTGCATACCACACCGTGGAAGAATGACTTTAATCATGGCAGAGACACGTAAGGGGCTCATTTCTACTTTGTGAAGGAATGAAGTACAGAAAAGTCCAGCCTAGTGCAGACCTGGACACCATGCCCAGAGGGACAGCACTGCAGCGCACTGATCCCACACAGCACAGCTCTGGGTAACCTAGGCTTGGGGTTGTGTGCCTCACTGCTTCCCGTAATGGGAACTGGCCCTGTGGAGGTAACCCTCATGGAGAGCCAGTTTGAGCACTTGTGCAGTACTGGCTGCGTAGACATGGGCAAGGGGATGTTTTCCACCTCTGTGCTGTCATTACAGACTCCCCACTGATTCTCATTTGTTAACTCTTCTGTGCTGAGGTAGCCATAAACAGAAGAACAATAGGATAGAGTAAATAGATTACTTGCTTAAGTAGATTTGCTAGCAGTTCTTCAAATTTAGATTTGAAGGGCTACCTACTCAGTGGATTCTCACACTTGATTGAAACATAAAGCTCACTGTCTACTTCTGTCTGGAAATCCTGCCTACTTCTGTCTTCTCTCTTTCACTGACTGGCTGGTACTAGAGCATGGTGGATGGGAGAGCTTGAGTGATCTGAACTTAATGTGAAGAGCATATATCTGGGCCCAGATTTTAAATTACTGGCTCTTTTTCTTGCAGTCTCTGACCTTTTCCTTAATGTGCTTGTGGTGGGTTGTTTTCTGATGTTTCTCACCCTGCTGGTTTTCAGGTGGTGGGCAGGGGAATGGCAGAAATGTTCAACCACATGTGGCCCAACAGGCCAGAAGAAGAGAACTGTACTTTGCATCCAGACAGTGGGATCTGATGAGCAGGCACTGGATATCACCGAGTGCCAGCACCTGCTTAAACCAAAGACCCATCTGTCATGCAACAGAGATATCTTGTGCCCATCTGACTGGACAGTGAGCAACTGGACTGAGGTAAATTCATGTCACCTGAAACACTGAACTTTTTCTGAAAATAACCTATTATAGCCAGCACCTGCTGTTTTGCCTTTTTAATTTTTTTTAAAATACTTTTTTTGTTTGTTTAATGTGTTCACAAATCCTTTGTGCAGAAGAAAAAAAAAAACCAGGCCTGCTTTCAAAAGACTTTAGCAAGTATTGCATGTTAACTTGCTGAGCTTTTGGGACTGTAGAACGTAGTGTGCTTAGTGCTAAAGAGTGTGTGTGAGAGCCATGGCTGCTGCGGGCCAGACTGGGGGAAGGTTCTATGTCGCATCTGTAGGTCAACAAAGAAGCATTTTTACATTCTTTATATTCATATTTCTTGCATTCAAGACTCTGCCTTTTTTCCCATAGCTTTGGGAACATACGGGAATTGTTCAAATCTGCACCAGGAGAGGTTCAGGCTGGACACTGGGAAGCATTTCTCTCCTGGGAGGTTGGTCAAACAGTGGAACAGGCTTCCTAGAGAGGTGTTCTCTAGGAACACCTAAGGCTGTCAGTGTGGAAGAGGGCATTTGGATAACGCCCTTAGCAGCATGCTTTGTCTTTTCATCAGCCATGAAGTGCTCAGGCAGCCGAAGTAGATGATAATTGACAGTCCTTCCCGCTGATAATACTATATTCCTTCCTTTTTTGAAAATTCCTCTCTCATCTTTCTCCTAAGTCTTTTTTTTTTTTTTTTCACTAGACTCACTGCAGTGGGAACAGAGTAACATAGTGAACTGATAAAATCTTATGACTGTATTGGATTGGTTTATGCTACTCACACACCATCATCACAGAATGTTGATTGTTATGTTAATTGAGTAACCCCCACGTTTTAAACGCCTGTGAAAGAATAGATTGAGCTTACATAACTAGCAGTGCAATTATATAGGAATGGCACACTGCTGGTGCTCATGTGCCATTGGATTATATTTACAACTTACTGACAAAAACACATTTTTACACCTGGAGGAAGTGGAGAGAGAGAGCATAGGATGGGCTATTTCGCCTGCACAAATGACAGGATGGTCAGGAGCTGGTGAACTTACCTACTGTGAGGCTACTCTGCTTGCTTCCCTGCTCCTGTTGCTGTGGAGCTGATGTTATTTTACAGCTGTGGACAACGGAGTGCCCCAGCAACACAAGGTCACTGGTATTTCTACTGCCCCATGACCCAGACTAGCTCTAAAATGAGCTAGATATGCATGGGCCATTAAAGTCCTGGCAAAAGGAGTGTTCATCTCTTCATGTTGAGCACCTGGTTAGGCTCCCTTGCATCCTAGGAAGAATTCCTCCAGTAGTTTGTTTGTAACATCTCCATTCCTGCTCACCAGTCATCCAGCCTTAGTATCTCAAACCACAAAAGTGTGATTTTACAAAATCCTTAGTGGACTGACAGCTGCTGAAAGCATGGCTGTGCCCGTGGGCCTGAGGATGAAAAACATCACAGAAAAGCTGGGTCTCCTTCCAGCACCCTTCATACCCAGCAGTGCTCTCATTTAAATAGAAGCCAGGTCAGCTAATTACTCTCGGTACTCTCTAGCTGAGGAAAGACATGCTAGTAGCTCTGGCACCAGTTAGTGGTTGCACTAAGACTGAATGAAAAATCAGTTTCATAAAGTCAGCAAGGGTCTGTGAGCTGCGTGGATCATCACAGCAGGTTTGTGGCACTGTGAGCAGCACTGAGACGTCAGATGTGGGTTTGATTCCAGGTTTTTAGTCTGTTTTTCATAAATCTGGTGGAAAAGGTACTGGCTAGATGACTTTGTGAGTCAATGAAGAAATAAAATCCTATCATACTACTTTGATATTTTGTCTTTATCATGTAGTCTTTTTTCACTACTGTTTCCCTGAACTGACATTCACTGTTTGAAAAATTTGGAAAGAACTCCATGATAGCAAAACATCACTAGAATGAAGGGCTTGTTCTTCAGGAAAAGCTTTGTAATTGATTATTTGTCATGATGCTTCTTTGTTATAAACAAATGTCATCTGATACTTCTGTGCAGCAGAATGAAGAGGGGAGATACATTAATTCTGTTTCATTTGCAGTGCACTGTCACCTGTGGAGGTGGAATAAGGACTCGTAATGTCACTTGTGCCAAAAATAATGATGAGCCATGTGATAGTTCCAAGAGACCAAACTCTAAGGCCCTGTGTGGTCTTCAGCAATGCCCTTCTGCTGGGAGATTTCTGATGCCTCCACAGGCACCCAGAAGAGGCAAGATCATAATCAGAAAAACAACTGCTGATCCTGAAAGGAGTCTTCCTCGCAGAATACCCAGACCAAACCCCAGGTTCCATACAACAACAAAAATGCCCAAGCATGAAAGTGTAACTTCCTGTTTGCCTACGTCCACTGGTTTGGGTAATGTCTCAGGAAAAGAGGGAGCAGCCAACAGGACATTACAAAATAATTTTGCTGGATCAAGTGATGTTTACAATTACCCAATTGTTTCTACTGAAAATAGCTCATATCTAAACACTACTTCATGGCCTTTTCATAACAGCTTAAATACTGAAATTATAAGGCATGCTGAGAACACCTCTGAAAGTGAGCCAGTTTCTACTGCAGAGAGTGAGATGCAAAGAAGTGAGGACACTCCTGTTTCCTCTTTTACCAGTAGTCCAAGAATAACTTCCAGCTATGATTACTTAACTGAAGAATCTGACAACACTGATGGGCCACTTGGAATTAGCAAGAAACCAGCTGATCTCTTTTACAGCACAGAACTCAGTCCTGAAATTGGAACCAGAAGCACAACCTTGGACACTGCCTCTCCTGTCATTCAAAATGAGAGTGTGGCTTCTGAGTCCCCACCAGCGTCTCATCACCACGACCCTTCTGTGCTCGATCCTGTTAGCAGAGCAGCACAAGGGCTGGCACTTCCAACAGCAGCAAACCACGTCAGTCTGCAAGTTGATATGCCTGCTCTGGAGGTAACTACCCCACAAGCAGTGGTTACAGAAATGCCCTCAGAGCTTGGTCATGCACCCAGAGACCAGACTGACAGCAGAGAAAAAGTAAAGCTGCCTGGCACCATAACTACCAGCACACAATCCTCAGATCTCAAGCATGCTCTGAAGAACCAAAGTGCAGCATCTGAGGGTGTTTTAACGAATGTCACAGAAAACAGCTGCGTAATAACATCCAACAGTTTGCCCAGTGATGCCTACTGGATAGTAGGCAACTGGAGTGAGGTAAGTTATTTTTTGGTCATAAGAAGTGGAAAGTGTGAACAGCTGTCTGAGACACTGCTCAGGAAATGAAGTTTTTTAGTTTGTCACAATTATCTGAAATCAGTATCATACATATGAAATACTTATCACAAAAAAAAGTGGCAACTTGGGATATCTAAGATTAGGTTGCTTACACAGAACGAATATAGTCGTCATGGGCCTGGCCATATTTAACAAACTTTTATTTAATATCCTTTCCACTGTAAAGTTTTATTTTTATGTAAAAAGGGTTCTTTTTATGCTAATGGATTTTATATTCTTGAAATCATGAAACCTAAATTGAGAGACGTAGGTATCTGAACTAATCACCTCATTTTTTGACGGCCTTTTTTACCAAGCTAAACAAGGTCAGATCTAAAAACCTCCTAGCCCTGATCTGCCTCTGTGTCTCAGTATTGATGGAGAAGGGTATCTAAGATCTGTTCCTGCATACCTGTTTACTCTTGGGTCTGCTGGGAATGATTCAAAATCGCAGAAATGCAAAAATGCAGGGCCAAAAAGGACAGAATGAGATGACTAAGTGTATCCCATGTCAGTGGAGGCACATCTAGACCGCTGAGATCGTGTTGGATGCAGACAGTGGGTAAGACCCCTGCTCTGCCACCACTGCATCAGCACTTGTTCAGGACACACACTCCTGATGGCAGTTTGAAATTTCATGTTGTGCCTTCCTGTGGCCAGGTGAGAATGGCCTTAGCTTCCCACGTTCTAGTGGCACATGAAGCATTCCCTCCTGCACATAGCCCTGTAAGAGAAGACCTGTGTTTAGATCTGCTTGGGTGGAAGAGCCTACAAGAGAACAAGGGAAAGGTTGTGGCCCCAAGCCCACCACAGCCTGAGCAAAGGCCTGTCATGCAGAGATGCTACGGTCTGTCCTAGTCATTCACTATCCACCTTGGAATATTTTCCTTATACATAGCCAGCATCTTCCATACTGAAAGTGAAGATTCTCTTTTTTATATGCAGGCTGTGGAGGACAATTATCTTCTTAATAACTCTTTTGGGGTCTGACTTCTAAATTCTTTTCAGATTTTCCTTGGGTTCTCTAAGTGTCTGGGGACTTTGTTGTTCTTGTCTGGTCTTGCTTCAGTATCATCATATATTTCTTTATCAGTGATGTTCATTGTGGCCCCAGCAGACACAGGACATATACAATGGAGTAATTACTATAGTTTTATTTAATATCCTCTTTGTGAACGCAGAAATGAGATTTGTCTTGTTTTGTAATCATCTTGCTTTGATTTATTCAATTTGTGGTCCATTGTAAACCCTGGATCTCTTCTACAGTATTTCTAGATCAGCAGAAATTCTCAGTTACATTTGAGAGCTACGTATATGTGTGTGTGTATTTATATTTATATTTATATTTATATTTATATTTATATTTATACATACACACATGTGTATGTGTGCATAAAAAGTTTTCCCTAAATGTAGCATTTTGCATCTGTTTTTGTATTTCAGGCTATCGCTTTCTTACAGTTTTTATTGTGATGAGATATCATCGAATCAGATTCCAACATTCCTGCCAACTCTCCTTACTTGTCATCGTCTTCAAATGTCTTATGTGCATGCTGTCTTTCCTCATTCAGTTAGTTGATGAAAATGCTGAAGAGAGGCTGGTTTTGGACAGAGCCCTGCAGAACCATGTTTGAAATGTCTGTTCATTTTGACACTGAACCACTGAGAACCACTTTATCACAGTTTTTCAGTTAGTTGAACACCAATCTTGTAATTATTTCACCTAGACTGTATTTCCACAATTTGCTAAAATAATGCTTTGTGTAATCATGTAAAAATGCATCACACCAGCCAGCTCCTTATTTTCATTAAGCCATATCCCCTGTCAGAGAAGGATATTAGACTCAATTGAATTATTTCTTCTAGATAGGTCCATGTGGGCTTTTCTATTGCTTTATCATCTTTGTTAGTATTTGCCATTTTGATCTTGATTTTTTAATAATTTGGTTTTTATCTTCCTGTGAAGTCAGCTTGGGTGAAGCATTCCATTAGACCACAGATAGGAATTTTTATTTTTCTAGAGATAAATTGAAAGATGTTCTTATCTAGTCCACTGGGACTTTTCCAATCTATTATAAAAATTAATTCTCAACAGTTCAAAGGTTATTGAAGAACACTTGAATGAATGTGGAGATAAGGTTAATAATACATTTGATTTCACAGAATTGATGAAGTCAATTTGAGGATACTTAATGCATCTAACTTTGTCGTCCTTTAATGATTTAGTAATCTTCTGCTATTCTCATTCAAGCTGTTGTTTCTTGTTAAAATAAACTTTATGGGAAGTGTGGCACATTTAACTTCATTTTTCCAATCTGAAGAAGTGATGAAAAAGAGAATTTGTGGAGCCTCCATCCTTGGAGATATTCTGAAGCCATCTGGACATGGTTCTGGGCAACTGCCTCTAGGTGGCCCTGCTTCAGGAAAGGTCCTTTCCAATTCCAACCATTCTGTGGTTCTATTAGTAAGGTCAGCTATTCTCTTTCTCATTAAATAAAAGTTATCTATTTCACACACACACCTTGAGTCTAACATTCATAGAACCTTTTCTTTTTGTTCATTACTTTTAATTAGTTTTCAATGTACAGTTTTCTGACTTTGTTTTTGCTCTTTCTGTTTACTCATCCTCAGTAAAACTTTGAACCTGTTTTTGGAAGACATCTCTCCAAGGCACTGATATTTCAAGACCACTGTATCTACCTGGGTACCACCACCACATCCTGCTACGCTCTTTCTCTTTTAGTAGCTGCCAATATTCTGATATTGCTTTGCTCTGTAGGAGATGTCAGTACTAGTAAATAAATATTTCCAAGAACAGTGATAGTCACTGTGACGGAAAGGTGCGACCTGTCCCATAATAGGGCTGGCACATGCCCCCTCAAGGAAGAGCACTAATTTCAGTAGGGCAAAATAGTGCCCAGTTCCACCAGTGCCTGTCTGTAACTTTTACTTCCTTTCCTACTAGTTTCCTGGGCCATTCTGGGCTGTCACTTTTCCCTTTCTAAGAGCTTTCTGGATACCAGGGATACTCCATTACCACCAGATCAGCTCGTTCTCTTAGCACCTCTGCTATTGGTCATGTAAAGTCACCTGCACTTTCCTCCTCTGTGATCGACGTCTGCTGTGCCAAGAGGAAATCTTGGTTCCCAAATGACAAAAGGGAAAAGCACTATGTCTTCAGAAACTTGCTTAGCATCAAACCAGAGTCAAGACAGCTATGGCTTTATCCCCAAACCGTTTGCAGTATCATGCCTTTCTCTCTTGACCCTGTGCTTGCACACAACAGGGTTTGAAAGAATCCTGCTGTTCCACCTTCCTCAGACAAGAACATAAAGCTTTCTCAGTGTGATCTGCCCAGTATCATCTGTGGAGCTGTCTTTGGTCTTCTCACATGTGCTCAGAATGGGGCTTTGGTCAAAGACTAAGCAACTTTTCAGTAAAGTCTTGGTGTTGTCAGACTGGTATAGCAAAGCTGGGGAAGGCATCAAGCCATCAGAAAGCAGGACAAGGCCAGTCCGTCCTCTCAGTCAGAAAAATTGTCTTGGAAAGGTGTGTCACTAGGCAAAACTGAACGGTGGCATGCAGTTTCCTTTGACAGGACCTTTGTGGCCTCTTGGACACGTGTCCCAGGAATCTCCATGTCTTCAGTGTTGATTTTTTTTTTCTGCCTTAGCTTCAGCTTAAGTTTCCTTATTTTTCCAAGGACACTTACTCAGCTTTCCATATTTAACTTTCCCACTTCCACACAGGGAGTTCAAACTCCACAATAGCATTTGCTCTCTTCATTGTTATGCTGAGTTAATCCAAGATTATTTATGCTGTTTCCCATGCCAGCTACAGGCTGCTTAGTGTGTGTTGGGTTTTGCTCTATGGGTGTAGTTCACTGTCCCACCCTTTCTAAGGCAGAAAAAGGTAAATGGGAGTCTCCAACCACTTTCCACCCCTTCCTGCTTCAGAATACAATGACAGTGTTTGGGTTTTTTGTGAGGAGTGTGCACTCTTGGGGTATGGACTGGAATAATCAATATTCTCTTTCCTCAGACATTAAAATCCTCCCAAATGTTGAAAACACTCAGCCACTTCCTGAATTAATAATTTAGAGAAACATTTTCCTGTACAGTTTTCCCACGATTCTCACACATTTATTTAATATTTTCAGCATCATGCACTCAATTAGCTGACTCTCTCATCAGCAGTATTAGGGGTAGAGAGAGCACAATGCTGAAAATTGGATGCAATTACATTTTATATGGGATCCCTAAAGTTAACAGAAGAAAACAGTGGAACAGCTGCTACAGATTTAGAATGTCTCAGTAAGCAGGAGTTTGCCAAAGAAAAGAAGTGCATGGTATAAATCAGGATTGGTATTGTCTTAAGAAACCAAAAGAAAGCCCTCCTTCAGAATACTAAGTGAAATTTAGGTGAATCTGAAGTCTTCTTTTGAGTATCTCAGATAACATATGTAATCTAAAGTGGCTCTCGATACTTATACATAGGTTCCAGGATTGTTCCCAGAATGATGTACTAATTTTGAGTTTGCCCCTGCGCTTTCCTCTTGTCCTTGTGCAGTGCTCTACGACCTGTGGAATGGGGGCTTTCCGGAGACACGTGGAGTGCAGCAGCAGGAACACATCTCACTGTCAGGACATGAAAAAGCCTGATCCTGCAAGGAGATGTTATCTCCGCCCCTGTGCTAGCTGGAAAACAGGAAATTGGAGCAAGGTAACTTCATTCAGAGCTGTGTGTGAACAGTAAGCTTGCAAATTTCAGTGAGTATGAAATTCTACATACTTCATTTTTAAAACAATTATTTACTCAGTGAATGCATACATGATTCCCAGTTGACCATTGAGCACTAATTTGCCAATTTCCTGACCAAGTTATATCTGGAAACACATCTGCTGTGAATTTTGTCCTTCCTGTGGTGGGTTGTGCTCATTAACTCTTGCCAAAGCAAGAGCCAAAGCAGGACTCACTGCTCATGTTCTATGGAGAGGGCAAGCTGTACATAGCTGCTTGTGGCATCTTTTTAATCTCTGCCTCTAGGGGCATAGCCTAATTTTAAGAAACAGTGGGAATTTGGAAGAGGGAGTTGTTGTGTTCCTATTCACCGTCGTCACCATGTACTATCTCTTACACCATATGGTTTGTTCCCCATCCATGTATCCTCTAAGTTTTACATTAAAAAAAAAACCAACAAAAACCACCAACAACAAGAAGCAAACAAACAAACAAAACCAACAACAACAAAAAAAAAAAACCTAAAAGAAAATTGTACTGGGGAGAATGCCTGCTATGTACAGGGTTCTGTTTGGTCCTAGTTTTGTACCCATGGCCTGGTCAAGGGACAGAAGAGTGTCCAGGCGGCTAAGTGGAACCCAAAGAATTGTGCTTGAGTTCCATCTTGGTATTTTAAGCTGTGTGAAGAACACCTGGAAGGACTTCGGTGACTTCTTGAAGCTTATTACATTTTGTCTTCATGCAGTCTAAAACCCACAAAAACCTGTGGTTTCAAACCAAAATAACCACAGGTTATTTTTCAAGACTACAAAGACATAAACTACAAAATCCTGTTTTAAATATTGTTTATTTAATAAAGAAAAAGATAGGTGTCTCAAACTTTTTCAGTACAGATCATTTCTGTGGACAATGTTGTTGCCAGTGGGCTGGAGGGCAGATTGATAGAAATAAAAGGTTGTACTTACAAAACCTGTGTTATTATTGAGCTCTTTGATGTAAAATTGATTTGTGCAGGAATTACATCCCTGTTTAGAAAGTTCAGGAAAGGCCAAGGCTTTATGTAACTACATTTAAGCCTTCGAAATTAATTTTAAAAGATACATAGACATCCTGCCCTCGCAGCTGCAGTAGGGCGACATCACCTTCACTTTTTCTTCATAAATGTCATTGCTCTTGCAACAAGTGAATGATGTTCATGTCAGAAAAAATAGCTAGCAATCAGGTTTAGTGACAAAATATTACAGGAAGCAAATTTTAAAAAATGTCAGTCCAGTTATGAAACGAGTTTGAGGCAAGAGGCTTCTCCTATCAGATTTGTGTTACCCTCCTTATTTTCCATCAAGTGAACTATACAAGCCTAATAACAATTTCATATAAAAATGACTAAATTTTGCTTGCTTTACAAGTGGCAATTTTATTTTGTTACTCATGTCAAACATTTTTAAGACACCTTATCACAGCAAGATGGCTGGGTTCCCTGCTAGTGTAGTAGAGCTTTTTCTGCTCCTTTACTCTTATCTAATTTTTCCCCTCTCCTAAAAGAAAGGTGCTTCAGACTAAGTCTTAGCATCTGAGTTTAACGCCAGATATAATTTGCACATATTTTGAGGCTGTTGCACTCAGTTTCTTACACAGTCACTTCCCTCCACTGTTTCTATCCAGAGAGACACAAACCTGTCCTGTGGACAAGAGTAAGGGTCCCCTTTCCATCTATTCTTCATCTGCTAGGGGAAGTATTATATTCAGGTTCCTTGCTCAACTAAAGGATGCTTATTTATGCAAAGGAGAACAGAATCAGTTGCTATTGCATCGTAGTGGTGAAGGTGAAAGCTGACCTGAGATCATTCACTGGTGCAGTTGGAACTGGCTTTAATTCTACATGAAAACAAAATGTGTATTTTTCCTTATCCCTGCAATAGCAAATTCAGTTCTTCTCAAGAGCAGGAAAGGTCCTGACCATTGGTGCCTGGGGACAGGACCTGGTGATGCTGCATGAGGCCTTGGGAGAAGCTCTGGCTAGAAACAGGAGACTGGAAGGGCTCACTTAGCTCCTCAGCAGAGCCCTGAGCTGAGCAGTGATTTCACAGGCTGTGAGTGAGGCTCAGGGTGCCTCTCTCTTCCCTCCCATTCTCTCAAACTCAGGCTGCTCTTGGGGTATGGATCCTCCTGATGCCATGGAGGTGCAAGGAAGGCAAGGGTGGGAACTGCTACTCACTCCCTTCCTCCCTCTGAAGCAACTAAGGAACTGACAATATCCCTGCATACAGAACCCATTTTTTGTATTCATTGCATTATGACTCTTTCACTATGACGTTTTTGGAAATAGCTGGCAAGATTTCCCAATTAAATATGTATCCACATTATTAATGGCCGTAGCAGTGTAGGAAGGGAAGTACTTACACAGCATGTTCTGGGCTGCTGTGAGGAAAACCACCGTGTTGAAGCCTCACGACAGATTGGTGTTACCGTAAACTGGAAATTCCCTCTGTTCAGGATGCTCAAAGCTCAGGCTGTCCTCCTCCTCTGTGACTGGGGCAGGTACAGCCCCTCAGGGGAGCATCATGTGGAGATGTGCCCCTCTCTCTGTTTTGTGTACAGTGCTCTGTGAACTGCAGTGGAGGCTTCAAGACCCGAGACGTTCACTGCATTGATGTTCGGGAAAAGCGGCTTCTCAGGCCTTTCCACTGCCAGTTACTCGGCTATAAACCACAATTCAACACTAGCTGTAACACAGAGCCTTGCTTGCAATGGCGTGTGGAGCCCTGGAGTGAGGTACTGTTCTTTAAAAGACGTTTTGGGACCAGCAGTTTCCTTTCAGGTAACTGTTAGATCAGTGACTGTTAGATCCCGTGCTGTCAGGTAAACTTCTGCTCCGAGGAACACGCAGCTGGTGAGTGCCACTCTGCAGTTCTTGTGTATGCCTACAGCAAAAAATAGCACAGGTGTTCGTAAGGCTTCACAGAGTCATTCTTGGAATTGCACGTGATTTACAGCTGGAGTTGTACATTACCGTATCTTGAAAGAGAGAAGCAGATGGCCTGGAAGAAAATTTTTTTTTAGCTATCCTATTGGATCAGTAAATGTGGTTCATTTAGCTGAATCCTTTTTGCTCCCATTTTAATGTTGCTTTCTCATTATGGTGAATTTAGGATTTTCATTTACACTTTTGGACTGAAATTTTATGGGGCCAGAGGCTTAGATCAGACAAGATAAATCTTTTGGGTCCCTTTGTAATATAAATCTGTGCCAACAAACTCAGAGGCAGCCAGGCACATATTTATGTCAGCTAAAGCATGTGGTCTGATTGTATTTTAAAATTTAACCCCCCTGAAAGCAGCTCTGGAGAAAGTGCCACTATGTTTGCCCTGTGGACCTGATGCTTCAGGATTTTAAGGGAGGTGATCACATTTTCTTTGCAGGGCACTAACAAATCACACCTGGAGGAGACCAGGGTGTGGTGTCAGAGCAATCAGCAGGGGTTGGAAAAAGAAAAATTTCCGAATGATTACACTTGTTTGCCACTTAAACTACTTTATAAAAACACTAGTCCAACCCTGACAGTTGTCCTCATGCTAAGGACACTGGGTAGAAATGGATTGAGAAGGTTCATTTATCAGATGTCAGATATATTGCTCTGTCCATAGGGGTGCAATTCCTGGTAGGACAGGAACAATGCATTATTCAAAGTATATTTGGTACCTTGTTTCACACCAGAGTGTATTTCAAGCAGACTCTACTACAGACTTAGTGAAAAAATAGTAAAATATCAGTGCATAAGTAATTCTAGAATGTGGACAGAAGAATGTTTAAAAATTAACCTGGGTCACTATCTTTGTATGAAACTTTTACTGCCAAACAGTTCAATTTTTGTATGGATTGAATTTTAATTTCCCCAACCACCTCATAAAAATGAGATGCTGCATCTTATGAACTTGTTCTGTCTCCAGTTAGTGTTACAGATTAATCCTGCAGACACGTGACTTCTAATCTCGTTCTTGTTAGAGAAGCTACTGGTGTTGGTGATGCTGATGAGCAGTTCTGTGTTGCCTGTTCAGTGTAGCCACTTCTGTGCTGCCCTTTAGTCCTTGCAGTAGGATGTGCCAGGAACAGCTTTTCCCCAAGTAACAGCTTCTTCCCTGTCTCCTTCCAAGCACATGGAATAAGTGTCTCAGTGCAGACATTTTCTTCATGTCTGGACTTTAGGACTTGATGTACAGGCTAGCTCGCACATCTTTCTAAACCCATGGGCCAGTGACATGGGGTTCTTGTTACCTGTGGCCCCACATTTCTACATGAACATTTCTAGCCGTCTTTGTGGTTTGCTTCTGGTTTCTCATCCTTTCCCACCTCTGACTGGGCCCCTGTTTTGCCAGTGTTCGAGGACGTGTGGTGGTGGCCAGCAGAAGCGGCGCATCTACTGCCCCCGGGAAGGGCACTGTGACTGGACCAAAAGACCTGATGCTGCTGCATCGTGTAACAGGCAGCCTTGCACGCAGTGGGTTCACCAGGCCTGGAGCCCGGTAGGATTCCGTTTATTTCTGTCTTGTTTCTTGTCATATTGTTGGCCATATGTGGTCGTATTATCCACATGTATCTGAATGTCAGTACCTGTGGCGAGTACAGTTTCTTGTGCACGGCTGAAGCCACAGGAGAAGAACTTTTGAAAACAGTACTGAGCATTTAATAGCCAGCCCATGTCCATTCCTTCAGGTGACAGATACTGTGGCTTCTACTTTTTGTTGCTGCATTATATGTTGCTGGAGGGCTGCAATTTTTATCTTGTCTAAGAAAAAAGGAGTTTTAACATTAACATTCTTCCACTGCTCGTTTGAAATTTTCCACTGTTTGGGGCTATTGGAGGGGATCGGGTGGTCCTCAAAACAACTTTGGGGAATATTGCATTTGCCCACACAAAGAGAAATTCTGAATTTTGACCAACAGCCTCCTATTTAGTACCTGGAAATCTTATTGATAAATATGAGGCGTATTTTTGGGGAACCTTCTAGTATCTGCTATACATAATTATCCATGAAGAAACTGGTATATCTAATAAACCTTTCCCTCCAGTTTCCTTAATAAACCTTGCGTACATTACAAATACTCCTCACAGCAGAATGGAATATTGAAGGAATGCTAAAAGCGGGAGCCACAAATAATGAAATGATGGAGTCTCATTTAACACAGAAAATGTAATGACTTGGTTTTGACACAAAGCCATTAGATGAGACATGACTATAATGTAATGTAGAGTTAGTGTAACACTTAAATATGGAAGTGAAGTGCATAAAATAGGCAACCAAATACCAAACGTTATAGCAACTATTTTATTGATTTATTAATCCCATATTGATGTATTCATTAATAGTTTTATTTTATAAAAATATTTTAAACATAAATATAAAGTTGTTGCAAGAATACTAAGATCTTTCAGTGTACCTCACACCAGTACTACTGTGTTTCATGCACAGAGATGCCCATTAGAGAGGGGACAATTTGCAGAAAAATGACAGAGGTTCCACCCCTCCCTTCATCTCTTGTTCTTCATTAGCTGACATTCTCTATCTGCTGAATTATTTATCTCATTTATCTGCTTGCAGTATTTATCTGTAGAGAAAAAGAATTTAAAACTAATTGGAATTCTGAGACGCTCTGGGAAGTCAGAAGAATTAAGTACATTTACAGAATGGTACAGGAGGATATTTTAGAAGTGTTTAAGTTTTGTGGTCTTCTGTGTGCAGCCAGAACAAGCAGCTGGCAGTTCTTTTGTGGTCATAAAGAAAGGGTAACCACTGTTTAAATGCCAGGAAAGAAGCAAAACCTTTTTGGGCTTTTATTAAAATCTTAGTTTGGTCTTTTATAGACCTAACATTGCAATCAGTTATTCATGTTTAACTTAGATAGTCAGAAAACACAGGAAGCAAAAAATGTCCTAATTTGTACTAATTTGGTTTACTACTCTCTTATACTGTAGGACTGGCATTGCAAATCATCCTTTTCCTCCTATGTAGAAAACAGTCCTCTCCCTCTATTTGCACATTCCAAGATGCTGTATTTATACTATTTACCCTCTACTGCATCCTGCCAAATCTGGCCAAAATGCACCGTGGAGGTGTCGGGATGGAGCAGACAGTACACAAAGTACTGTAATGCCATTGCTTCTGGATCATGTGGCAGTTTTAGCTTCCTGTCACACCACAGCTCAAATATTGGATTATTACAAAATTTCCACGTAAAAAAAATTTTATATATGTTAAAATTACTTTTTTTCAGTGCACTGTTTCTTGTGGAGGGGGCATTCAGCAAAGAACTGTGATATGCATGAATACAGGAACTAATGAAACTGAAGATGACAGTATGTGTGTGGATAAAGCCAAGCCCACGAAATATCAGAAGTGCAATCTGCAAGAGTGCAGGAAAAATACAGGTACAGTAATACACCTGCATGAAACCGTTTTCCAAAGGCTCTCCCTTTGTGCTGAGGTTCTGCAAAAACTGGGGACTGACTCAGTCTACCAGCTTGCTTTGGGTACTGCGGGCTCAGTAATTACAGGTCAGCCTGGCCTGCTGCTGCTCAGCTGCTCTGTTGGCAGAACCACGCTGTCGTGCCTTCCAGCTCTTTCGGCCTCATGTTGCCATGATGGGGAATGCAGTCTCTGCGCATGCATCCCAAATTTACAATGCCACAACTAAATTACTAGGTCTGCTTGTATTGGCCTGTTTTAGGTAACTCAGGCTGCACTGGGAACTGTGGAAGGGCACACAGTGAGTCCAAACAGATGCCATTTCTTAAGACAGATCCCTCTATGGAAACTGCAAATTCTGGACTGGGAGTGCAAGCAAGCAAATTCTTACAGACAGACACTGTAAAAAAATCAGTGTCCCATAGGGTGAGACTGTCCAAAATCAAGAGGTGGAGAGAAGTACTCTTGTGAGTCAGGGTGTCCTGTACCTCTGTCCTTCAAAGGCCCAGGGGCCCAGTTGTGTAGATGGTTAATAGCCCAGAAAAAGAGGTGTCAGGAGAGGAGGGAAGCTTACAGAAGGATACAGATCTTTATGTGTAATCTGTGCACTGCTGTATCCAGCAGGTACTTTCAGGTAAGAACAGCAACAGCTCAGAGCCCTTCTAGAAAAGCCTTCAAAAACCTTTTAGAGGGTGATCTTGCCTATACAGAGAGTATGTCAGCAAAATACAGCTAAATGTTCTCATCTTCTTCACTACAGGGCTGCCCTGCAGCAAAGACCAGCTGTCGGTTCGCTTCTGCCAGAGGCTGAAAGGCATTGGCAAGTGCTTGCTACCATCAATACAGACTCAGTGCTGCTTCACGTGTAGTCAGCCCCGGATTCATAGCAAAGCAAGACATGGGGATCAGCGAGGCTTCAAACAACAAAATTACACTAAATCTAGGAGAAAATCACCTCAAAACCAAGAAAACAACAACCAAGCAGCTTGGCACTAGCTGTTTTTATCTTGTTTCCTTGAATAGAGCTTCTGTTTACAGGTTTTACGTTCCTTTTTTTTCTGAACCGTCCAACATAAATGGAAATCTGTGATCAAAACTGGGAAAACACGTCACCTAGGGTTATCAGTCATAATTTACTGCTTCATTTTTTTTTCTGTAATAGTCCAAAATTTGTAACATAATTTACAACGTACCAGCAGCTAGTACTTCTTAGGCATGTGTAGATGCTAGAAACAGGCTTGCAAGAATTTTATGATTTTTTGTAATGAACGTTTAACTTGTTCTTCCATCTCTTTTCCAAAACCCACTTGAAACACCAGCACTGCTTACTCAAGAGTGCTTAGTGAAGGTGGCCCTTGGGGCAACAGACACTTACCTGTGCCATGGGCCAGTCCTCTTTATGCCCATTTGCCTTTCTTTTTTAGGAATCAAGGTGAAGTGGCAGTATTTCTCTGAATTCATTGCTCACTTCATAAATTTAAAAGAAGAGTTTTATAATATCTGTTTATGATAGGCAGGATGAATTGAAACATTGGATTTTTCAGGAGAAAAAATCTTCTCTCAGTACTTGACTGAACGTCTAAAGGATACCTCAGCCATATCCTGTTCTTGACAGTGTTCTTCTGCTACAAATGTCTTGCTGTAACCTGAAAACCCCATCAATATGGGATATTAAGTTCCCACATATGTTTTAAGCAACTTTTCTTGGTACCACAAAAGCGAAGCCGTTTGCATCTACCACCTTAATAGAGTCATAGGATCATTTAGGTTGGAAAAGACCTTTAAGATCAAATCCAACCTCTAACTCAGTGCTGCCAAGTCCACCACTAAACCATGCACGTCCCTAAGTGCCACATCTATGTGTCTTTTTTACACACTTAGGGGAGAAACCAGCAATATCTGTTAGACAGTTTTATACATTCCATCTGATAGAATAATTTCAGTATAAAGAAAAATTTGGTTTTGCATATTTTTTACTGGACAGCCAATAACATTCTGAAGTATCATCTGTAGTTCCTCTCTATTTAAAATTAACTATCCAAGGCCACTTGAAACCAGGTAAAGCAACCAAGTCAAAACTGTGGCCAGTCTCCATAGCTGCAGGTATTCAAACACGAATGATACAAGTTAGCAGGACATAAAAAGCTGTCAGGAATCTGATGGAGCACAGAGGTTGTACCAGCTTGTTCTGCAGCAAAAATTTAACCTCAACACTTACCCTTTGGAAAGGGTGGTATTGTCTCTCTATTGACTTCTCACTTGGACCAGTTTTATGTTGTGGTCAGCTCCGTTTGGTTCAAGAATATTACAGCTGCTGGGCAGAAGAACCAGGCACTGTAATGGCTTCCACTGTTTGCAGCACAAAGAGTAAAGGAGTCACACAGTGAGAAAGCAAAAGACTTCTAAGCTGATGTAGGTAACGACAATTTGAAGTTGAGTCTTTTGCATTTAAAAACTGAAATATTTCTGTTCTTTGACAAATGACAAAGGAAGGAGCAATGAGACGACCCAGCTAAAAAGTTGTTTCTATTTTCCTGTTAACTTTTATGACAGAATTCAACTTTACAGACTTAAACCTTTCTTGCAGCTTCACATGTGGCATGCAAGCATTTCAGCTGGAAATTTCCCATACTACGTTCTGAAACCAATTTTACACCATCAGCATAAAGGCCAACTAACAACTGGAAACTTTGTAATTCACACAAATATTCAGTGATAGAGCTATCATTTCATCCAGTATCTCCCAGCAGAGCATAAGCCCACATCCACAAGAGCACTCTACCACATCACTCACAGCAGACTTTTCCCCCAGGGTAAATCCTTGATCACAGTGGAGCTGAGGTCTCCTGGGACAGGAATCTGAGGCCCAGAATAGTGTCTGCATAGCTCGGGCCTCAGGCATGAGGGCACCACTAAGCCAAACAGCATGTCTGTTTTGCTGGTGAAGAAAATGCCAAAACAAACTTCAGGGAACCAAGACTGGACCCTTTGAACAAAGCTGGGCATTTTGTAAAGAGCTGAACAAGAGCAGACATTTAGATTCCTTTGGAATTCAGTAGGATTTGGACACCTTGGTTCTTCATGCTTTTTTGAAAATCTCAGATTTGCACCCTCCTTACCTTACAATTTCAGATTGTAGTGCAGGGAAATGTCACACATTTTATGAAGTATACAGCGAGATGCATGGTCACGAATCCAAGTGTCACTATGGTTACAGAACTATGACTAGCAGTAGCTTTCTTTCTAGACAGACCTTTATGAAAGTTAGTAGAAGTATTTTAGCCTGGCTATAATGTATTAACCTAATGGTGGCCATGAGTCAAATTGTCATTTTTCAAAGGTTTGTGACCTTTGACTGAGGACTTACTTCTTCACTTGAAGTCTCTGGGAGTTTGAAATATGCAGCACAGTGAGGTTAGATTTACTAACCTCTGTGACGGCAATATAACCCCAGGTTTAGGTGCTGATAAAACAAAATCCACTGTTAAAAATGTGGTGCTAGATGAACAGACATGGGGATGACTTGCAATGGTGCACGTGCATGCGTGCACACACTCTTACAATAACAGATGTCGGTGGCGTTGCTGGCCAACACCAGACATGATGCTTTTTAAGTTTCACAGTGTGCTTCTCTCCTTCTGGGGACCCTTTGAGCAACAGAAATCTTGGCAGTTCTTACTCCTCTGGACACAGAAGTATTGAATCATGTGCAGGAGCAGAGGTGTCCCGCCTGACTCAGGAAGGATTTGGGCAGGGCTTGGGCGTGGGCTGCGTTGTGTAGAGCAGTTTCCCAGCAGCCAAACAACCTGGACTGGTGGGCAGTGCAGATGCACCTTACATTCCCAGAAGCATCCTATAGGATTTGGGCGGGACAACGTTCCGGGTCAGATTATTCTGTGCATAGAGGTACCTGCATAACATTTTATCCACAGAGGTCAGCAGAAGGAGGCCACCAGGTATGTGGGCTAATGAGAAAGGAGCTGACTGAGTGGATATGGTGCAGGTGGGAGGAAAATGCCTGCAGGAGTTGTCCTTTCCAGTGCTCCTTAGGGCTAGTATGGAGTTAAACCATTTCTGCCTTCATTGTTTTCTTCAGGGAGCTGTAATTTCATTTGAAATTAATAAAAAGTGAATAAATTATATTAGGGACATTAGTCAAAATAATCTTTCTACCCAGGGAAGCGCAGTCATTACTGTTGCTCAGCTTAAAACTTGAGGGAAAATACTGTGACAACATAAAGTGTTTTAACAGAGCAGTGCCACTGCTATTATGACACAACTGTTCTTAAGTAAAGGTGGATGTATGATCTGAACCCAGATGGTCATTAGTCTCAAAACTGAATTGAATACTAAGTGCAGAGGTGTATTATCATTATATTATCATATTAGCCTGAGACACATCAGCTTCAACAGATTGCTCAGGAGAAAAATGTGTATTTGTCACATTCACAGCTTGTTCTAACGTTTCAAGGTTTAAAAAGCAAACTATGATGACATACTTGTTTCAAGCTTCAATAAATGGCATTGCATATGTTTGATGTCTCTGGTATTTCCTGTTTTCAGTGCAAGAAGATCAGTACAATGGAATTCCCAGGAAAAAACTAAAAGCTTTAAAAATGTATTTTATATGCCAGGGATCCCCATCACTGAGTTATTTTGGTGCTTGATACTCCAGCATAAAAGAGATCATTAAAAAGGGTGAGGGGAAAAAGTAGAAGAATGGGGCATGGTGCTAAGTAAAAATATACACTAAAAGGCTTCATTATTTCCTATGAAATAGGTGAAATCCTACCACATCTAGTCTAAGCAGTTACGTCTCTAATTTCTTGGCAGCAAATGTGTGTCTCTTGAAGAGTTGTATATAATATTACCATGCCTATTTGTCCCCCACCCCGAATCTTCTCAACACTCAAGTGTTGCAAGTCCTGCTGGTGCTTATGCCCAGAAACTTGATCAGACCAACTCTGATTCTTGGCATGCTGCCCAGGAGCACAGTTAGGCTTGGGCAGAGAGCACCATCGGTTCTCACTCAGTCACCAAGCTCCACCCATGCACCCATCCGTGGGCTCAGCCTCACAACACCCCATGGAAGTCATAGGAAGTTGCTCCTTCTTAGTTTAGCAAGTAAGTGTGGATCTCCAGCCCACAGGGGCAGCACTCTACACAGGTGCTCTAAGGGAGAGGATTGAACTGATCTGAGAAGTGAGTGGAAGCTCCCTCTACTTTGCAAAGTCCCATTAGGCATTCCTGGATGTCCCACTGCTCAACGCAGCCTGACGAGCAGTTCCTGTGGTTGCTGCACTGTGTGGCACAGCTTGCAGCACTCCCTTGGCTCGGCCACGCATGCAGCACCCACCAAAGGAACTGCCTGTTGGCTGCCACCGTCAGCTCAAAATCAAACCAACGTGGCGACAGGATGAGGCAAAAGAAAGGGATTTCAGGTGGGGTGTTCCAGACAGAGGCACTCGATGCAGCACAACTGATAGTTTAATTTTGTGGATATAGAAACAATATGTTGCAGAGTTAAGAGGGAGAAATTTCAGCACTGTTGAATGTCCTATCTTTCTTTTCAGAGGGTTATCAAGTTCCCTGGAGAACAGGAGCTGGTACCAGACACCTCTCTTACTGGGATTGGCTGATCTGACAGTGTTTCAGAATGGTGATTAATAAGAAACATGGTTTATTGCTGCTGCCCAGAACTGCAGCCTCCCCAGCCCTTATTCCCTGCAGTAGAATATGGGGAGCTCACACAAGGATATTGCTTATTTCTGTCACTAATTGATCCCAACCTCCTCTTCCCTCCTAGTGAAGAAGTGCAGATAGCTCCAGCACACTCACAGGAACAAAACCTGGGATGTGTTAGCCAAGGAGTACCAGTCTCCTACAGATGCACTGGTTGCAGTAGTAAGACCCAGGGAATGAGAAATAACCACAGGACCTTCAGAGTGGCCAACCACAGTCTGTAAGCTGAGGTGTCAGGGATTTTAAAGGAACCTTTGATGGAAACCAAGAAGTTGCTAAATATCTGTGTTTCAGTCGATGCCTACTTGATATCACAAACTAATAAAAACGAAAACTTTTCAAGATTCTTGAAGGCTTCTTGTAATTCACTGTTACCCTTATGAGTCATCAAGTTAGCTTTTGCTAGGTTAAAGTTTAATATTCGGGACAGAGGAAAATAGTTTCCAGGAGGGATTGGATGTTTTGGAAGGCAGTCTTTTGCTAGATCTCTGGAGTTACCTCTATCTCTGTCATGTTACAAGCAGCTGAGAACATGGTCTGGATTCAGTGATTCAGTGGCTTTGACTGGGGTCTGAGACATCAGAGAATGAATCATAGAATCACTGAATGGTTTGGGTTGGAAGAAACCTTAAAGATGATCTAGTTCCAAGCCCCTGCTATGGGCAGGGACACCTTCCACTATCCCAGGTTGCTCAAAGCTCCATCCAGCCTGGCCTTGAACACTGCCAGTGATGGGGCATCCACAACGTCTCTGGGCAACCTGTGCCAGTGCCTCACCACCCTTACAGTAAAGAATTTTTTGCTAGTATCTAATCTAAACCTGCTCTCCTTCAGTTTGAAGCCACTCCCCCTTGTCCTGTCACTAGATGCTTTTGCAAATAATCTCTCTCCATCTTTCTTGTAGGCTTTCTTCAGGTGCTGGAAGGTCACAATTAGGTCACCCCAAAGCCTTCTCTTTTCCAGGCTGAACAATCCCAGCTCTCTCAGCCTTTCCTCACAGCAGAGGTGCTCCATCCTTCTGATCATCTTGGTGGCCTCCTCTGGACTGGCTCCAGCAGGTCCCTGTCCCTCCTGTGCTGGGACCCCAGAGCTGGATGCAGGGCTCCAGGTGGGTCTCAGCAGAGCAGAGCAGAGGGGCAGAATCCCCTCCCTCCCCTGCTGCCCACGAGGCTCTGGATGCAGCCCAGGACACGTTTGGCTCTCTGGGCTGTGAGTGCCATGGCAGAGGCACGTCCAGCCTCTCACCCACCAGTCTGGGCAAAGGGCACTGCAGGTTACTGTGGTGCTGGTGCTAAGGAAAGCTCCGATTGCAACATACTGGAGTATGGCATACTGGAGTGATGGCAAATGTGACATTAATAGGGAACTGCCATAAGGAAAACTCCAGGCTGAGGGAAGCTGATCAATGAACTATGACTTGTTTTATTGCAAGCCCATCAGGACTTACTGTGAACAGAAGTGCAGTGAACCTTCAAGCTCCCCATGTGCTTATTTATACAGATGGCAGTCATGGAGATATTATGTTTCCTGTTTATTCTCCTATATTTGCTATCTGTTTCATACAATATCTGAACTAAAGAAGCTTGACATTAAATTCTGTTGCAGTGGCAAAGTCCACTTTACACGCCCCACTTTGCTTTGAAAGTGGTCTCCCCATAAACCTCTGTGCTAGAAATTTCTCCCTTTACCAAGATTCCACTGGTCACTGACTCTCTCCCCCCTCCCATCCCTTCTCCCATTGGCTCCTGTTATGTCACTCACCCTTGCCTCTGCCCCCTAGCCCTCAAACCATTGGCTTCTGATGCTCTGCCCACCCCTGGGACCCTTCCGGATAAAACCATGTGCGTGTGGCGTTCTTGGTTCTTTGTCCCTGCTTCCTTGGAGTGTGTTGGTTCCATTAAACACCTTGGAATTGCATGCAGAGAGCCCCTCTTGCCTCTTTGTCTCCATTTCGTGCTGAGGCTGTGTGTGTGCGTGGCTGTTCGCGACTGCCTGCGAGGGTGAGATCGTGTGCACGTGTCGGTGCTGGCAGAGGGCCGCCTGAGCGTCTCCACGAGGGACCCTGTGGAAGAAACGCGGCATCGATCCACCGGAGCCCTCCTTTCATAAAATTCCCACTGTGTTCACTTGGAAGTATATTTCCTTGTTGTTTGGCTCCGGAAGTAAAAATACTGTCACGTTGTAACATATGGAAGCATGAATCAGACTCATAACAAACAGTGCTGGGTGATAAAATCACTGTCCTGTGCTGCAATGCCTATCTGAAAGCTAACGAATGGTGGTTTTCTGCAAATTCTTTTCCATGTGCCTCCGTCCCTAGTCCCAGCCTTCACGGGACACACCCTGGCCCTGGTAGTCATTGCAAATCACTGGAGTAACACACACATGGGAAGACCAGTGAGATTTTTGCCCCTAGCAGCTGTGAACATAGAAATTACTGACTTCACCCTCCTGCCCATCTGATGAGATGTTGAGCCCAGGTGGTCTTGGCTTCGCAGCCATGTAAAGTTGAAGTTTTGTTTTACATCTAAACGGAGGGGAGGCCATGAGCACCCCCAGGATCCAGCATGAGGCAGGAGTTTGCTTACAGCACATGTCCCTCTTGTCAGCAAGTGCTCCCTGCATGTCACCTGGAAGCTGATAGTTCCCTGTCGATCCCAGGTCACTCCATTTCTGTTCATGCCTCTCTTCCAAGTTTGTGTTTACACAAGGAGGCAGAGGAGATGTTGCAGCTGCCAGATACTGCTGTAGTTAATGGGAGCAAAAACATGTCTTGGTAATTATCATAGGTTACACGATCAGCAAGCTTCAGATTTTGGCTGAAGCTTCCTGCTGGCACCATCTGCCCTCTCACAAGGGTGGTCTGACTGACAGGGGTACCCCTGTTTACGTGAGTACCCTGCTGGGAGCAGGCAGTGCTGGCCTCTGTGAGGGTGCTGGGGTTTTGGATCTGCTGCTCCTTTGCCTTTTCAACACCCACTCGGACTCAGCATCAGTCCGCCTGACCTGCAGTCACCCTCCACATGGGGAATGTGTCTTTCATGCCTTGTTGGGCTCATGGTGTCCCAAAGAGTAGTGAGATGGGGAACACGAGAGCATTATCTGCTGAGCTCAACAAATCCTTTGAGCAATCCATGTCCCAGGGTTCACTGAGTGCCGTTGTTATGAGCATGTGAGGAGGTAAAAAGTGCCACTAATACATTGGAAACCTTGTTCAGGGAGCTTTTATTCTGGTGCTGTGACTGTCGTGGCCATGAGCCTTATAGGGTCTGAAACTGTAGAAAGGTAATCAAAACTGGAGTTGAAATTTTCCATCCAGTACAGACAGTCCCCCCTACCCTAGGTGAAGAATGAGTTTGTCTGTGTAAATTTGAAGCAGCAGTGGGAACAAACTATGCTAGAAAGTTCAGTTTCTGAAAAGTAGAGTATTGGAGTGTTTGAAACCTGTTTTGCATTAACTCAGGTTTCATGGGTAATCATGTCAAAACTGATAATTTCAATATTTCTGGAATGAAATATTGAAATATTCCTTTTGAGGGTTGTTGGTCACTGGTCTTCACAGGACAGAAAATCTGTTGGGTGGTTTGTCTGCCAGCTGCCGCTTCCTTGGAGTTGACATTTGGATGAGTGAGTGCCTTCAGTGCAGTTTTGTGCAGGATGCTGGAGGGGTCCCTTTCCTGTCTTTCCTCTTGACAGATTTTTCCAGCATACAGTGACAATTATGACAGCACAAACAGCATAATATCCTGACTGTACATGATCTGTTTGGGGTTTTTGTTTCAATAAATAATCAATAAATCCACTGAGGAGGAAAGAGTTACCCAGGAAAGCTATCTATTTTCTGGTGGCCAGATATGTTGTGCTGGTTTCATACAGGAAATCTGCTGCGCTCAGAAGTGAAAGCTGTCAGTTTCCCTGATGTATTTCACTGGCCAGTGGCTGTGGGAAGCTGGTGCTGAATTGGCTTCGCAATTACTAGGAGTCCCCAAACCGATTTAAAGGGTGTGTCTGACTGACTCCCACTGTTTGTGGACACACGTGGGGCTCTCATGTGCTTGAGCCTGAAGACCTTTTATAGTGGAAGCAATAAAATAAATCTCTGACGAAAGAACATTTTGTGTCCTCTGCAACAGCCCATGACACCTGTCCCTCTCAAATGAGAGCTGCCTGCTGAGATGAAGATATGCAGTACATGGAGTGCAAAACCCACTGTAAATTAGAGCTACAAGGGAGACAGGTTTCTTTCCTCTCTTTCATTATCTTTATTTATTTAGAGAATGACTGTAAATATTTAGCCTTAGATTAGTGAATTAAGGTTGCTGGTAAGAGGACGGTTGCGTCCTTAACAGTATTTGTTCTAATCAAAGGAAAACTATGTCTTAGTTTGAACTGTGTGGAGGTTGTGTCCTGGTGAAATCATCCCATTTTGTGTGCTCATGAGCTGGGCTGCTCAGATTACATGTTTCATTTGATGAGTGGACAGTTAGATGGATAAGAAAGTGGTGGGACGGTAACATCCAGAGGGTGGTGGTCAATAGCTTTGAGCCCCCAAGGACATCAGTGACAAGTGGGACACCCAGGGGTCCTTATTGGGATCAGTGTTATGTCTTCATTAGTGACATAGAAAAAGAGATCAAGTGCACACTCAGCAAATTTCCAGACAACACCAAGCTGTGAGGTGTGTTTGACACACCTGAAGGACAGAATGCCATCCAGAGGGACCTGGACAAGCTCGAGGAGTGGTCCATGGGAGCATCATGAGGTTTAACAAGGCCAAGTGCTGGTGCTGCACCTGGGTCAGGGCAGCCCCCGGTATCAGCACAGGCTGGGCATGAACAGACCAAGAGCAGCCCTGCCCAGAAGGACTGTGATTCTGTGACTGATTTTTCAAGCTTTCTGCCTTTTGCTAGATGCCATTTTTCTGCTTCTTCCTAACTCAGGACTGTGCTCTTTCTTTCCATGCCAGGAATAGGTGCAGCCTCCATTAGAAATGTATTTCACAGAGGGGTGCTTGCAAACTTTGGTCAAATCACCTCTTTCTTCCCTTAAATGAGATAAATACACTGAGTGTCTTCAGGCTTATTCCATGGACTTCAATTTTTTCTGCTCTTGTTGAACGCTTAAAATTGTAACTTTGAAGTGCAGATGCACTAACTTGCAAATCTGGATTTGTCACTGCCTACAACATTGGTATTCTCTTACATTTTCAGGGTCAAATATTAGTTATTACACCTCTTCCATTACATTATAAACACAAAGTCAGATGGTAGGTTGCCATTACTATGATGCTATTTCCCAATGTCATGAACTTCAGCATACAGCCCCCCCCCTCATATATGGCCTCTCATCTTTGCTTTTCCTTTTCCTTCCTTTATGAAAGTAGATTTTTAAATTCCACTGACTTTAGCAAGTGACCCAGTTCACCCTATCTAACCAATCTTCCTCATTCACTGTCTTGCCAATTTTTATCTCATCTGAAAATATTCTCTGCACTGATTTTCTGTTTTCTTCCAGATCACCAATGAAGATATTTAATGGCAGGAATATCTTTCTACAGGAGTGAAAGTTTTTGGTTGACATTTCCCTTGTATTTTGTTTGAATGATGAATTCTGAATGTGTTTGTGTTTACGATAGTGGTAGTTTTTGCCATCAAAATATCACACAGGGCAAATCAAAATTTTTCACAGAAGTTTTTTGCCTTATCTAACCCAGCTTGTCTGCTGGAGGGAACCTGTGTTAGAATTGTGGTTGTACTAGGTTGGAGAATCAAGCTAGCATAAGCCACAGCCCTAACTTTTGTCTTACTGAAATTTCAGCCTCAAGGCACACTCAAAACATGCTCAACAACAGCTTTGAAATGCCTTTGATGTCGGACTTCGGTTAGCATAACCTGTACTGGTTTGAAAACAGACCAGTGGGAGGCACCAAGTCAGAATAACAATTTATTAGGGAAATTAAAAATAAAGGCAAGAAAAACCCCAGTGGGCTAAACTAACAGAGTCAGAATACAACCTGGCACCCTGTTAATCACGGTGGCGTGAGCAGTCCGATGAGATGGTAGCTGTAGTCCTCCTGAAGTGATGGATGTGGCTCTGTCGAAGCAGTGGTCCAGTAGAAAGGTCTGCTCCTCCTCAGAAAGTCCAGTGGTGACTATGCAGCTCCTGTCCTCTGGGAATCCAGTGGGAAGGATGCCCGTGGTGTTCAGAGTCCCAGATTATATCCAAGATGGAACGCTTGGTTCCTCCCTCTGGGTGGAGCATCTCACAATAGAATGATGAGTCATGAGGCCAGGTGTTGATGGGCTCATTAACAGAAGATAGTCTGGAGGGAGTTATCTCTGAGTCATGCGGCAGGGCATTGATGGGCCATTAGCAGAAAGATAGTCCGGAGGGAGGAGGCCAGGAAACACCGCCCCACCTGGTTTCAACAGCTCATGAGGATGGTAATAGAATACACTGCAACCCAGGACATAACCACTGAGACATCTTTGGGTCAGATGGATGGTTGCCATCTTAAATATCCAAAATGGGAAGGAAATAAAATAAAAGATTCATAGAGATCTATTGCAGGTCATGTTTCTCTGTTGCCTATTGACACCTCCAACAATGCATTTGGAATCATAGGAATTTTGAAAACTTAAGCAGCTGCTGTTCTATCCAGCTACAGAGTGGATCAGAACAGCAAGACTCCACGAATTTGCTGCAGCAGAGAAAACATCTGGCTTTTTTTCACAGTAATGGCTGATACACTGACTGCAAAGCTTCAGCCTACAAATGTTCCTCAGGCATCCCCTAAGCTGCCTGCCAGGAACTTGCAGGTCCGGTGTTTACAGCTGGATGAAGCCTGGCTATGAAAAAAGGGGCTTATGATGTGATGGATCCTGGTTTTGAAAGTCTTCCTGAGCCAATACTTGCCTGAAGATTTGATCAGCAGGGAAAACTGCAATAGAAGATGGGGTGCTCCAGGCTCATGTAGGAAAGGTGCATCCCAACCCCACCGTGCTACCTCGGTGCACACAAATATCAATGCAGAGCCTTCCTGCTCTTCCCCAGGGACCTTTAGTTTGCCATGACTCCCACAAAGTAAAACCAAATTGAGAAAGGAAGGAAAACTGACAAGGGAGCTGGCTGTCCTTATTACTGCTGTAATTGAGCAAATAATCCCAAATACCTGTATAGCTGAAGCCAGGAACAGAGCTGCTTTTGATCTAGGGACATTAGTCTAGCTCAGAAGCAGCTCAGAAGGGAAAGTATTTTGTTTTATTTGCAGCTACTTTGGAGCAAAAAGAAGGCAACTTGGAGTTCTGGAAAATAATGGGAGGTTCCAGGTGACAGTGATGTTGTTACAAATCCAGGTGGTCTTTGGATCTGCTTGCCTATGTAGTGCTGAGCTGTGATCTCTCCAGGTGGATCCCAAAAGTGCAGCCATAGGCTTATGGTCAGGGAAAATGTCCATGGAAAGCTCCAAAGCAGTGGTAGTCACTGGTGACTGATAAAAGGAAGTCAAAATGTGTGCAGTTTCCGTAAGAGAAGGAATTTCATCGTCTCAGTGAAGGACTTGCCACTTTTCCCCTTGTGCCACCACTATCAGCTTGTGAATAAGGAATAATTTGCCTCTAAACTGACAACTTTGGGAACACTTAGCTTTGATTATTGAGGCTCTGAGCCATTTTATGACCAAAAATACCTCTTCCTATACAAAATAATACATTATTTCAAATGTCAATGGTACCTAGCTTATAAAATAACAGCTGAACTCGGGATGTCTAGGCAGTTCAAAGCTGTAGCTGCTCAGGAGCTTTTTAATGAGTAAAAAGATACTTCACTGAGGATATTTTGCTCAACTGTGAGAAGCTCAGAATTCATTTTTAAAATGTGTATTATAGAATGAGTGACATCTTATTAGATAAAAAATAATAATATCATAGCTACCATTTTCCTTTCAAAGGAAAGATGGGGCAAAGTTGTAATTCTTACTGAAAAGTTCACAAGCAGTTAAAACCTTGACCTGTGTCTGTTTTTTTGGCTCTGTGTGCAGTCCTAGCAACTACTGAGAAATAACACTTAACATGTTTCTGGAATTACGGTGTTAACTCTGATATCCTGTCTAATTTCCTTTCTGTGCCTTTCCCCTCCATAAATACTGGAGGGATACTGCATGGTAACTGATGAGCTGTGCTATCATTCACTATCGCTCTTCACTGTTAAATAGCTTTTATATGCTTTGTGGTACATGGCACTGGATGTTATTTATTAACACATGCAATTCAAACCATGATTCATATGAAATTGCTATCTGTGACATCTGAAGACTGTCCTCAAATGATGTGTTGAACATGATTTCTGCCTCAAGTACTAAGTCATGCACATTTGAAGAAGCTGAATAAAACTGAACAGCAATTCATAAGGTTTTCATCAGCCAGGTGCTTGCCCTTTCCCTTTTTTAAATGAGAAATGACTTTATAATTGCTCTACAACATTTCTTTTCTTGAAATTCAATCCGTGTTCACACACACAAAAAAAAAACCCGCTTTGCAAAGCTTTGGATAATTTTGAGTGAAGCGTCAGGTGTTGAGCTAAATGTACCTTGGATGAAATTTGCATGACTGTAAGTTCCCAAGTTGTAAACTGCTCTGGTTACAGTGCAGAGGTTTTTACTGAACAAGTGTCTACGTTTGTATCCTTTCCAGTCTCCAGCTCAGCTCTTCTAGCCACCTGCTGCTGATTCTATTTCCATCACGTCTGAAACAGCATGTGCTCTTTCTTCCTAATAGACTTCCTTCACCATCTTTGTGACCCTCGATGGTGCTCCCTTCAGTACATCCGTGTTATTTCTACTGGGGAGCCCACCACGTTGTGCAGCACTCCAGATGTGCCTCCCCAGGCTGAGCAGAGGGGAAGGATCCCCTCCCTCGACCTGCTGGGTTCCTGTCACCCCATTTCTCCAGCCCACTGAGGACCCTTTGAATGGTGGCACAACCCCCTGGTGTCGAGCCTCTTCTCCCAGTGTGAATGTGCTGAGGGTGCCCTGTGCCATCATCTGTATCACTGATGAAGATGTTGAACAGGACTGGCCCCAGTATTAGCCTCAGGGCACATCACCAGCCACTGCCCTTCGAACAGACTTTGCTGTTAATCACAGCCCTTTTAGCCCGACAGTTCAGACGCCTCTCACACCCACTTACCTAGTCCATGCTTCACCAATTTGTCAACAAGGATGCTACAGAAGACAGTAGCAAAAGCCCTACTAAAGCTGAGACAGACAGCAGGTGGGTATTCAGGTAGGTGAATTCAAAACACTGGTTTGCTTGACTGATGGTAGCCACTCAGATGGCCTGGAGTAGTTAAAGATGTATTCCCAAAAATCTCTCTGCTGACAGTCCCCACAGTTGCAACTCAAAAGCAAAAGTTTGTCGAAAGCAAGAATGGACTAGAAACATAGCGAGCAAGTAGAGCCCTTTTCGGAGTGTGGGTAACTGAAACAAATAATGTCATGTCATAATTCAGTCCTCAGTCTTCTCATTCTGCATTTACTGAAGGGTAACTGAGAGCTGGTTTTTTGCAACCGTGATGGAGAAAAGAAAATCATCCTGTCTTGCACTGAGTTCTATCTGAGGATGAAAACTGTTGGGCTGCAGTTCTTTAATGAGATTCATTTTTATGATATTCTTGTGTGCTGCTGTTACATTCAGTAATCCTGGTTGAGGGTGGTGATGCTGCCCTTCCTTCCCAGCACCTCTCCTCCACCAGCTCTTCCCCTGTTTGAGAAGCAATGCTTCTTGTCAAGTAAAAATGCCTCTTTTTATGGTGCTGCAGAATTCCAACAATAATAAAGAGCTATGGAGAGAAAAATTGGTCCACCTCCATCATGAAGACTGAAAACCATTTGAGGAAGGGAAAAAGTAAATTGCTAGCTATCAGGACTTTGAGTTTTTTTTTCCTTTTCAAGAGGATTATATGGATCTTTCTGCACACTCGAGAGCTGTGTAGCAGCATCTTCATTGCTCACCCAACTTCTGAAGTTGCTCTTATGGAACAGAACAGAACAGAACAGAAAAGAAAAGAAAGGAGAAAAAGTGATGCTGCATCCAAAGCACTGTGGGTAGCAGACTGAGAATTGGGATTGTTCAGCCTGGAAAAGAAAAGGCTTTGGTGTGATCCAATTGTGTTATTCCAGTAGCTGAAAAGGTAACTACAAGAACAATGGAAAGGGACTCTTTACAAGGGCCTGGAGTGACAGGACAAGGCGGAATGGCTTCAAACTGATAGAGGGTAAGTTTAGATTAGATATTAGGAAGAAAATCTTTACTGTGAGGGTGGTGAGGCACGGGAACAGGTTGTTCAGGGAAACTGTGGATTCTCCTACCCTGGAAGTGTTCAGTGCCAGGTTGGATGGGGCTCTGAGCAACCTGGTCTGGTGGAAGGTGTCCCTGCCTATGGCAGGAGAGCTGGAACTGGATGATCTTTAAAGGCCCTTCCAGCCCAAGCCATTCTATAATTCTGTGATAAATTACTGGGGAGAGGGATCAAGCCCTTGTGAGTGGCTCAGACAGATCTTCCAACCAACAAAATTGGTGCCTAAACAGTGCACAAGGTTATCTCTGTTAATAACCCCAAAACAGGCTTCAAACGCTCAGCACACATCCATCTCCCTCTAGAATTGTGCTTGGTCATGAACTGTGATGAAAACTTCCTGCTTGGTGGGTGTGCCAGGGCCGAAGGCCCTGCTGATAAACAGTGGGGCAAAAGTAATCAGTGAGTTAGACTTTGTTTGTTCCAGACTTTATTATCTATTATAGTTTCTGAAGACAGTTGTCTTCTGAAGAACTGAACACCTTTTATTGATCGAATCTGTTTAAGGGCACTGGTGACATTTTGAACACTGAATCAATAATGTGCCTGACTTACCGTAAGCGAGGGTAGACCAGAGGAGGACAGATTGATTGACTGATTTTTCCTTTTGCAACTTTTTAAGCAGCACCTCTCTGGGCTCCCAGGGCTCCTCACTACAAATGGTGGGCAGCTGCTGGGCCAAACCAGCTCTTGAAGTATGGGGGGAAAAAAAGGTGTCCAAGAGTTAAGATGACGGTGGTACCACTCAAAAGAGGGAGTCACTGTCTCAAGACATAAATAAAATGATGCAGTGACTTAGAGAAGGGCTGTTCTGACTGCAATTTAAACAGCAGAGAAGCTCCATCTTTTTCAAAATGAAAAAAAGTTTTCACCATGTCTTTCTTCTCTTTCTGTGGCTCATAGTGGGATCCACTTGCTGCTCTGATGTGAAAAGCCGCATCAGGGCATACTGGCAGCTGCTAAGTGTGTGGTGCAAGAAACAGCAATCCTGGTGTGCTGCGGCTGTTTGCAGTGCTGCAGACAGACTCTGCACCCCTGCATACACACACAGGCTCATTCTTCTAAGAGCTGTGACCCCATAAAAAATGCTGCTTGGCAGAGCAAACAGAAGAGGTGGTGCAGTGTGGGGAGCAGAGCCCTGGTTTCCAGGCCTGAAGGTCCAGTTCTTCCAGGGCTGTGCAGGGTGACAGGGATTAAGTCAGTGCCATGCTGTGCACTCCCGGTGCCCCGGCATAATTAGATCACCATCACTTCAGAGCAGAGCCTGCTTCTGTACAGCTTTGGACAATGAGGTTTTGATCTTGTTGGGGTCCCTTGGCACCACATCAATACTATTGCATTAAATGTATTATAAGATTTACTGCCACATCATCAGGACAGTTTTTAAGAAAGCTGACCCTGTGATGAAGGGACAGAGCTGAGGATGGGAAATTGAAACTTTAATCTGGTTTTCTGTTATAATTTTGAACTGGACATTTATTCCTTCAGCTGGCATAAATGTCTGTCTTGCAAGGTCAGCTGTCAGTGAACTAAGATTTTCAAATTTTATCAGTTGATTTATGATACTGGTTCTGATGAGTTTGTTAATTGCAAGATAACTGACTATCCTGTAAACAGAGTGTTGCTTTGCAAAGCATGTTGGAAACAAAAAGCCATACACCAAAGTACTGCACTGTATGCTTTGCCAGATCTACATGGAGCATCTTGAAAACTCAGGATTTAGTTGCTGAGAATTCAAGATTCATTAAAACAGAAATAGAAAAATTCTAGCTTTATATGTTGGTGGTGAGAAGATAGGTCCTTCCTATGAAATATAAATGTGTTTGAAATCCCCAAAAAGAGTCCCAGATCTGTTAGGCAGCACAGGCTTTGTCTTCACTTTTCTCTTGTCTTTTTCTGAATAGGAGATACCCCAAACTCTTAGTATGCTCTTCTTTGGATGTTGGGGATTTGGGTTTGAACCCCTTCAGGCAGAGGAGGGAACTGAATGAGGCAATGGCACGTCAGGGACAGGGACTCAGTGCGTGGCAAGTAGCAAGCTTCAAGATGAATAGGACTGTACCTCCACAGTTTAGTACTTCAGGGCCAGGCTGCAGCCAGCTGCAGAATTCCCACCTGTAAATCCTGAATGATACAAGTTAATGTATCATATGAGGAAATGGAGATTTGTTGTTTGATGGTCGTTTCTAGTCAGAGCTTGAAAGTCTTACTCTCTGGAAAAAGTCTGATACTGAAAGCAACCAAACTTGCCATTGGAAAGTAAAGCCCAAAAAGTCTGAAATTATTTTTATTTCCGCTCTGTGAACAATCTCAGAAAAATCTCTGGCAGGAAAAGATACAAATAGCCCGGCCCGCAGATGCTGAGGAGTTAGAGTCAGAAAGGAAAAACTTGATAAAGTGGATGTACAGTCAGTTCAGGGATTACCTATTCAAAGACATAAATGGCTTAAAAATCCTAAAGAAAGAAGTATTTCTCCTAAATAAACTTCTATTTGATCTCATTGTGCTCTTAGTATGATCTGAAGGTGCTCAGACTCCACCTGATCCCTCTTCTGGCACCGCCTGTCCCTATATGAGGAACAGAACTCAGAATACTTATGTGTGATCTGATTTCCCATAGTTAAAAGGAGTGTTTTTGAAGAAATGTCATTGTATGATCATTAACTCCCAGCTGGCAATGGCTTCTTGGAAAGACGTGCTTAATAATTCAACCCATTTTGACATTTCAGTGAGCGCACCAAAAAAGGTGCATTTCCAAAAAATTGTATTAATTCAAAGCTGTTCCAGTGTGCAGGCTGACATCCTTGCAGATGCTCAGGGATAGAGATTTCATAACCTTGTGTGCCTGTATCCCATTAAAGGAAAAACACAGAGAGTTTTTCCTTATATTGCCAATGTGCTTTAGACAGACTGTCCCTGAAGCATGGAATTGAAAAACCACACATCAAACATGATTACATTGTCATTCAGCATCTAAGCTCCTGCAGAGCATTAAGTTAACCTGGGCTGATGTTGCCATAGGATAAGTTTTGACTATTCCAAAAATGAAGAGTCATGTTTCAGGAATGCAATAAAATCGATAACAGTCTGGTTTATAAGCCTGTGCTTCTTCTTGTGATGGATAGCAAAAGGTGTTCTAAGTGTCAGCCCCAAACTGGCATGCAGGGAACATACTCTCTTCTAATCTAGTGAGATAAACCTTTCACAGGGTGGGATGTTCTGACTCCAAGGAGCTTAACTGTACTTTGCATCTGGATTTTAGCAGGAAGAGCACTGCGTGTCTTTGCTCCATACTTTCTTGTCTCATCTCTGCTTCCTTCCAGTTTCTCCTTGTCTCTGTGGGGATCTCGGAGAGGCAGTTCTAAAGACTCTGGGGAAGACAAGGCTGCCTCATGATGCATCTCTGTCATGGTTAACTGGCACATAGGTATTGATGGATAGATTTTTTTTTTTTCTTTTTTTTTTTTTCCTTTTGGGGTTCCGATCACTTTGGGTTTTGGTGGTATTTTTCCCAGTTTTCACAGATAGCCTCAGAGCACTTTTTGTTTGCAGAAGAGCTCTGTGATCCAGTTTGAAGGCTGTAGTTTCTAGAGGCATACAGATATCTGATGTATTGAAACCAAACATAGCCCAGATGATTTACCCTCAATGTCTGAGAAAACTGCAAAACGCCCTTGCTGCCCCAGTTTATGTGAGCACATGTTCTTGTAGTGATTTATCAGAAGCTGTTAATGCATGCCTTGCTTCAGAAGCTGTCCTACATGAAAAAAATTAAACAAAAAACTTTTGGTGCAAGTCCAAATGTATCTCATTCTGTATGAGGGTGCTCAATCACAGTGGCTAACAAGACATCAGCCACATTTCCTGTCAAAGGCAGATGGAAAACACTTTTATAGAAAGGCTGAATGGTTTTGGAAATGCTCTTTAAGCACCAATCATTAAATTCTGTCTTTTTTTTAATAAGCGTAGCCTTTAGCAATTCTTAATTTCATCACATCGATTTATCATTGTCAGATTTGAGGGCCAATTGCTTAGATTTTTGCCAGAGATGACCGTGCAATTCAGAAATTATGAAAGCAATCATGAAATTACACAGGGCATGAGCTGAAGATCTCAAATGAGTTTTCAAAGACCACTTAATCTTGGCCTAGTCTCACAAGGGAAAAGTCAGACTTGCTGAAACAATTCCCCTTTATCAAGGAGCATGTATGGACTGGGTTTGGATGCAGTGGGAAAATGTAGTCAGGCAAGACTGACTGAGTAAAGATGCCTACAGCAACTAACAGTTTATCTCACAGCTGGGTTCTCCCCAAAGGTGATGCTGCACTGCTTCTAGAGGAATTGATGCATGACTGAATCTAAATACTGAAACTGCATCAGACTGAACCAGTGGTGTAATGGAGTAAGTATTACCATCCCAAGATATGACAGGAAGCACCTTAGTGGAATTACCCTTGGTAGTAGCAGCATCCAGGTGGCTCTGGTCCAGGGGAAACTCTTTCAGAGAAGTTTGCAGAACTGAAGAACTTCACAGAAGGCTGAATCCTGGCACAGTGATTCCTGACTGATACAGAAATTACTGCCATACATTATTTGTATATGTTTGGATCAGTAAGGTATCTTCCTTCCCTGTCATTCCGTATGCCTCCTCACAGGTGGCAATGGCACAGCTGGGAGGGGAAAGTCCTGCTTGTCAAGCCTGATTTCCTTTTATGGCAAGGTAGCCCACCCAGGTGATCAAGGGAAGCCAGTTAAAAGTTATTTTTATCTTTTTGCACTTCAGCAAAGATTTTGATACAGTCTCTCACAGGATCCTTCTGGACAGAATGCCCAGCTCACAGCTGGATAAACACATCACGTGATGGGTGAGCAGCTGGCTCATAGGTGGGGCACAAAGGGTTACAGTGGATGGAGTGACATCAGACTGGGGACCTGTCAGCAGTGGGGTTCCACAGGGCTCCATCCTTTGCTCTGTGCTCTTCAATATCTTCACAAACTTGAACGCAAGACTGGAAGGGACACTGAGCAAGTTTGTTGATGATACAAAATTGGGACGAGCTGTTGACTCCCTTGAAGGCAGAGAAGCCCTGGAGAGAGACCATGACAGATCAGAGAGATGGGCAATCACCCATGAAGTTCAACAAGGGAAAGTGGATTCTGCACCTGGGACAGGGTAACCCTGGATGTATGGACAGGCTGGAGAAGGAGAGGCTGGAAAGCAGCACTGCAGAAAGGCACCTGGGGGTCCTGGTTGATGGCAAGTTGAACGCGAGTCAGCAGTGCCCTGGCAGCCAGGAGGGCCAACCCTGTCCTGGGGGGCATCAGGCACAGCATCGCCAGCTGGGCAAGGGAGGGGATTGTCCCGCTCTGCTCTGCCCTGGGGCAGCCTCACCTCGAGTGCTGGGGGCAGCTTTGGGTGCCACAGTGAAAGAAAGGCATTCAGCTGTTAGAGAGTGTCCAAAGGAGGGCCACGAGGATGGTGAAGGGTCTGGACAGAAAGCCATACGAGGAGTGGCTGAGGTCACTTGCTTTGTTCAGGCTGGACAAGAGGAGACTGAGGGGAGACCTCATTGTAGTTACAACTCCCTCATGAGGGAAAGCAGAGGAGCAGGCACTGATCTCTTCTCTGTGGTGACCAGTGATAGAACCTGAGGGAGTGGCCTGAAGCTGTGTCAGGGGAGTTTTAGGCTCGATGTCAGGGAAAGGCTCTTCTCCCAAAGGGTGGTTGGGCACTGGAATGGGCTCCCAAGGGAAGTGGTCACAGCACCAGCCTTCCAGAGCTCAAGAAGCATTTGGCAATGCTCAAGGTGTGATTTTTGGGGATGGTCCTCTACAGGGCCAGGAGCTGGAGTCAATGATCCTTGTGGGTCCCTTTCAACACAGCATATTCAGTGATTCTGTGAAACTGAATTTGGTGTGAAGTAAAGCCGAGTTGGAGACGAACCTTACCAGATACTCCACGGGAAATGCCCATGAAAATTTCCCTAGGCATATACAGACTGAAAAGCAAACTGCAAATGACTTGTATTTCTCTTACCTAATGCTGGCATTCAGAGCAGGCTCTGCCAAACTGGAGAGGTGGCTTTCAGCCTTCTCAAACCCTGGAATGAATTGTATAAAAGCTTCTTTCTTGACAAGTGGTCCCATCATCAATCTATGACACCAAAGCTACTTCCTCCTGTCTTAGGAGACACACACAGTACTTTGCTGGGAGTTTATCCTACCAAAGATGATAAGCAGTGACCAAAGCCACTGTTCAGAAGACGTCTGGTTGAACCAAGGGAGAGGATGTGCTGCTTGGGCCCAGCCAGTGCTATGGATGAAGTACTGCACTTCACTTGTAACCAAGAAATAGTGATATGTTTATCAATGTAAAACAGTAATTTGACAAAGTTTGATTGTAAATGCAACAATGTTTTAACAAGATTCAGTGGCAAAGTACACTTGATTTTCACTGCGTAGAAAACAGGGTCAAGCAAAATTGTTGTAGGGAGACCCTGCTTGCCATTGAGTCATGCAGTTCAGGAAGGACCCCCTTGCATTCAAAACTCCTTTCTGAGGGGAGTCTAGGTGCAGCTGGATCCAGGCTTAGTCCCAGACTCAGTCAGTGGCTTCTGTCTAAAGGCTTACATATGCACAATCCATCCTTTGTATTACTTAGCCAATGTTTCAAAGTTTAGCATGCTGTTAATCACTTGCTGAGAATCTGTTGTGGCAAGGATTCTGCCAACCTCAAGGATTACCCTTGAGCAGAGTCCTTACTCAAGGGGACAACCTGGCATGCAGCCCACTGCCATAAAGAAGAGCCCAACAGGCCCTCAGCTGTCAACTATTTATGGAGTAAGACAATTGACTTACAGTAGTATTCGCATACCAGACGTATCTTGGCACGTGCTCAACTACCCCTCAGCTGCTGAGGAAGATTTATGGCCCTGAACTCCTGTGGTGGTGTCTGTAAGCCAGATGCAGCCATCAGGAACGCTGCTGAAGGCTGCTGCTCGAGCAGGGAAAGGGCTGGGGGAGCACAGCCTCAGAGCCAGTTTTGCTTCTGTGCACATCCACAGCTGCTGGCACCTGGAGAACTGAGAACAGCAGAGCACGTGTGTAGGTGGCACTCAAGTGCAGCATTGCAGTGACCTTGGTTTGGAGGGAGACCCCTCAGTTCTGTCACCACCCTGCAGGAGCTCTGCACTCTGCTGGATCATACCTTTGGGTGGTGTTTCTAGTCATGTATGCATATAGTACATATCCATTGTTACACGGGTATTCAAGAGCACAGTCTCAGTACATGAGGTTGCTGTACAAGGACAGCCTCTCCAACACTGATAGCTGCTGTGCCACGAGCAGCAGCAGCTGCTGCTCTGCAGCACTAGTTTCTCATTACTCAACCTGGGCAGTTTCTGGGCAGTTTAATGCTGGTGTGCCCAGAGATCCCCACAAAAGGAAAGGAGAGCTCTCTGAAAACCAACAAGTACACCAGTGGAAAGGCAGAATGAAGCACAATTTCTAGAGAGAAACAGAGCACTGGCTCCTTTACCCTGGGCAACTGGTATCTACACTGGGTTTGCTTCACCAGCTGGTGAAGTCCTTCTGCCCCAGGGGCACCTGACGTCTGCTTCCACTGCAGCGACTGCATGGGCAACAGTCACTCCTCAGCAAAGCAGAGCAGGTGCAAAATACAGAAAATAACAACCCTCACAAAAGTAACTCTGAAAGCAGCAAGGCAGTGAAAAACCAATTTCCCCCTTTTCCCCCCACAGCAGTTAGATGGAACCTTTAATCTCCATGAACAAAAGGAGGATGAAATAGATTTTGCTGAAAATTGCTGGGGTTACAGTCTGCTGATTCTGAATTCACTAAGGGTTCAAATGCTGATAAAATGTGACCATCGCCCCTGAGTAAAATAGGTGATAAAAGGTAGGATTAAATGCTTCTGCCCAGACAATAATGGAAATGGCAAGACACAGAGGTTTTCAAAAGGTGAGATAGTTCAAACCTGTCTTCAAACTCATCTGATCTTTGCTTAGGCTGTAGCAATAACTTTCTTTTTAAATGAACTGTTACCAAGCACCTTTTGAAGCTGTTCAGGTTAGTTAAGATTAATAAAATAAAAGAGATGCAAAAAAACCTCACACCAAGATTTTATTTTTTGTCGGTAACAGACATTTGCCTCTTGTTAGCCAGATGTAGAGAAAAACCCCAAACCAAACCCAAAATCAATTGATGAGATCCCTCAGCAGTAAGATAGGAAGGGCTGCTAATTATGTGAAGGAAGTGTTCCATGGATGGGACTGTACCTATTAAACTGGAAAGTAGCACTTGTGTTAAAGAAATAATCACTACCTTTTTTTGTTCAGTACATTCTTGTTTCTGCTGTGACAGATGCCCTTACTGTAATGACAGCTCAGAGACATGAATAAAACACCCTTTGTTCCTAATACTACTGATTTTCTTAGCTGCTTCTTTGGCCCTACTATGCCCTGCTTTTTCCAGACAGTGTTATCCCCTTTCTACAGCTCCGAGGACCTTACCTGCAGAGCCAGCACATTTCAGAGACTGCCTTTGGAGGAGGGTACAGTAGGCTTTGGTTAGCAACCCAGTGCTCCGTGGCAGATGGGCCCACAGGAGCCAGGAGTGCCCCCCGTAGGAGCTGCGATGCTGCCAGAGGCACCAACCACTATGGAAGCATGAGGCCTCTGTTCATGTCCCTGTTCAGGTGACTGGGAGCTCTGGAGAGTCAATGTATTCAAATGGCTGAGACCACGAGATAGGATGGCAAGGTATAATTTTCTTTGCTCTTGGAGACACTCCAGAAGCTGCTGCTGCAGCACATGGTTACTATGTGGGCTCTTAAGCCTGAGGTCTATTGTTAAACTTGCATGAAAAACATTTGTTATCAAAATGTATATTATTCTTAACAGGGCAGTTGGAATGCCACAGATATCCCTGATTAATGTTTCAATCTTCCCTTGCAGTCACAGAAAGTCATTTCATCTTGCTTCATCTGTCATTGGTTAGAAGCCAGGAAACTTTACTTAAACATTTTTGAAAAACTTGATTTTTTTATACAGAGGCATTTCTGACTAAAGAAAGATCCCCATTAAAATGAGCAAGAGGTCCAAATGTGAAATATACTTCAAATCTGGCTCAGAACAAAAACTCTGTGGTTACCTAAATTAGGAAAACTACAAATTCTTTATATGCCAGGTAGAGCAGATGGTGTTAAAATTCTTCTTCAGCTTGTCTGGAACGAGAGCCTTTCAGCTGCAGCAGCCTCTCCACAGTGTCTGCAATGGTTCTTTCCCCATGCACCTTGTTGTCTCGGGTGCGGATGTTCACTGTTCCACTTGCCTTCTCCTTTTCGCCAACAACTAGAAACAACCAAGAGAAAAAGGAATTAATAGTTTTTCACAATTCTGTCAATTACTTGGAGGGTAGAGTTTCTCTGTCAAAGGCTCCTTGTACTCTAATGGATCCCAGACGGTTTTAAGGTCAATGCTAGACCACCAATTCACATGACAGGACTAACATGCTGCTTCAAATCATGTACTTCAGGATGAGTTTCTAGTTTTTCCCTGCATCACTCTCTCTGAAAGAGGCTTCACTCTCTCTGAAAGAGGTTTCTCTTACGCATGCATGCCTAGTTCAGAACTATACCACAGCTGAATGCAGTGAAAACATATTTCTTTTACTGAAGTAGAAGCAAGAGCATAAATTATGGGGAGGATGGAAAATCACTTCAAAATCTGACTGATAAAGGACAAGAAACTTCGTATCTCTCCAGACCAGAAGACAGCAAAAACCTTTTTTCAAAAGTATCAGTAATGCCTAGGGTCACAGTGTGTCCCTTCAGGGACAGCTATACAGGCCAGGAATGCCTATGACGTCAGCAGGAGAGGTTCTCTGCAGTGGAGACTCCTAGGAACAAATTGACCTAAAACACTGATTACAACTCTGCCTTGCTCACAGAATGATCAAATCCTGTAACAAAAGGGTCAGCCAGTACAAGGTAACAAATACATTACCCAGAATAAAGTTATACTGCGCAAGCTGAGCATTTCTGATCTTCTTGTTCAATGTGCACCCAGGATCTACATCAACATCTGCCATAAATCCAGCATCATGAAAGTGCTGCCTGACCTAAGGAAAAAAGTATTTAAACTGTCACTACTGGATATTCATGACCATGAACTATTCACGAGTTACAGATTTAAACCATTTCAGATTATCTGAACCTTAAAACAAAGGCACTGTCATGGGTTCAGACTTTGGAGATGAGCCTAGTTCAAGAAATTAAAGTACGTCAGCTATATACACACTAAGTAAGTAAGCAGTGATATGAACATCTAATGTTTGGCCTGAGTAGCGATTTTAGTTTAATGTTGCAAAAGGCAACAGGATGGTGGACCTTACCAATTAAAAGAGATTTTTTTTTTTAATTTTGCAGACTATTTTATTTATATAGAATGTGCTTGAAACAACTACAGGGAAAGGTGTGCTGGACTCTAAATACACAAAGACTAATTTTCCTCTCTCTTACTGCTCTGCAAGATGCACATGGTCATGGGAGACTAGAAGCTGAAGGGTAAGACAGATTTGAGCAAGAGAAAAACTAAGTTTTCCAAAAATAAAAGTCTCTCAAAGATCAACGTTTGTTATTCACATATCCAAAATCTAACTCAGGTTATCTTTAAGACAGATCTACAATTTCAGCAGCTAATTGTTGCTGTGATATAAAAATGACTCAATGTAATATGCAAAGACTTGGAATACTTCTCTGAGATAAATACTATTAATCATTAATAACCAAGTATTTCAGATCAATACAATATACTGAAAATGAAGCCCTGAAACCATATACATCACCTTTTGAGCATACTCATCACACGCTGGTCCCACTGGTACCACCATTACTTGCTGTGGGGACAGCCAGAGTGGCCTTCAATAAACAAACAAAACAAGTTTATAGTTTTCAGTATTTTTTCAGTATGAAAAATACTATTTACAGAGAGGAATAAAATCCACACAAGAGACTCTTATAGCCAGTTGCATAGATTGGGTTCAGGGGTGATGAGAGCCCTATATTCATTACAATTATTTCTCCAAAAGAACTGAGTGTCTAAAAAGATTGCAGCATGGGCAGGAGCACTTGCTAACTGGAAGACTGATGCTGTGTTTTACAACAGACAACAAAGCCTAACTGATTGAGCTCACTCCCAACTAAGCACAGAAAAACATTTCCTTTTGAGTCTTGTCATAATAAGAGGGGTCACTCCCACTGGGTACTAACATAGGTAAAGCAGATCATCTACATAAATGACTCTTTACAAGACAGTCCTGCTGCAAAAGCAGTTGGGATGCACATGCCTTGGGCAGACTAGCTGCATGCTGCACCTGCATGAGCAGTATCATGTAGAATCTGCCAGATCTTGAATCATTTCATATCTAAGCAAGGTGGTTCAGAAGAAATTGCCCTGTGGTATTCCTAGGCATGTAACCCTAGCAACTGGAACAAACAGACCCTCCTGACCCTCCAGTACTTGGGGTTAATTTCTCTCCTACATAAAGAGTTTGCTCGAACTGGAATAACAACTTTTCAACATTACCATTTGCCTCCATAGTTCTCAGTTAGAATGGCAATCATTCTCTCCACAGATCCCAAGATAGCCCGGTGAATGATAACTGGTCTCGTCTTGTCATTGCCATCATGGCTGCAAAGAAACGCTTTTGTAAGGTTCTTTTTCTTGATGCAATCTTATGCCTGTAAGTGTCACTGAAGTTAGACTACACAGAAATTAAAATCACCAGCCTTGTGCCTACCTGACAAAGGTGAGGTTAAACCTGACTGGCAACTGGAAGTCAAGCTGAATCGTAGCACATTGGTGGTAGCGGCCAATGGCATCCTTAATCTGAATGTCAATCTGAAAAACAAAAAGACAAGAACTTTTACAACAGTTAAGAGACAAGCATTCCCTTCTGAAAGCAAATTCATTGTTTTAAGATGGAAGGTTTCACTCAGATGAAATGCAGAGGAACTATATATATAGTCTTAAACAGCATAGTTTTACTTCAGCCTTCCTTAGGCTTTAAGTGATTTGCAGGTTCTGATGTTAGAGCTGTTAGAGCTAAAACTGTTAGAGCTAAAACACGATGAGTAACTAGAGAGATAATATATCAGGGGGAACTACATTTAATGTCTCAGACTGTAATTTGTGAGTTTCAGTCTGGGACTTTCATGGGCCTTTTCACTGAGTGAATACAGCAGAACATAAAAGCAGAGCTGAACATGCCTCCCCACAAATGAGATTTCTTCAACCTCAAACTGGCAAACTTACACTTCTTTCTTATAGAGTATTTGAACCTTATGTTACAAATTCAGGGCATGAACATGAGACAATAACCTATTAAAGAGTCCACCTACCAGCAGGAACTCATAATAATCAGTAACTCTTGTTTTCACCTACGAGTCAAGCCTGTTCTTTCTTTTGCATCTAACACTTAAATCCTGAGTACACTTATGATACAACTGAGACAGAGAAGACTCACTGAAAACAGTAGTCTTCTAGTGTCCTGACCTTACTTATTTATCACATTGCTCACTTGCTCATCATTTTACCAGTATATACCAGGCTATGTGTTGAGGCTGTATGCCTTATTTTAATTTATGTATTAAACAAATAGATCTGTGTTTTAACAACTCAAGATCTAAATGTCTTTCAATTCTGCATCCAGAATTCAGTTTATCAGAATTCAGCTAGTCACCAAAGAGCTTCTAATAAGAAAAAATTTTTACAACCTAATTTAATTTCAAATCCAGACTATGAGGAATAAGTGTAAGGTTAATTAATGTTAACAAAGGTTCCTGTGTATTTGTCTTCTTTCAATCAAATGAGGAAATTACAAAATCTTAGCTGCTATAACACATTTTACCTACAAGACAAACAGAAACTGATTCAATTAGCATACAAATAGAGAAATCAGAGCCAGCTTACTAGATGAGAACACAAACACAGATGTAGTGTAGGCATATTAAGGAAAGATTTAAAATGTTCTGTGTCCTCATGTGCAAAAATACTAATGAAATTTCTAAAAAGCCCTACTTAATCTGTCCAAACTGAGGAGACTGTTCTTAAGAAACCCAACAACTTCACATGATCAATGTGTGGAGATTTTTAAACTACCAAAACCCCCCAGTAACTCAATGCAGCTTCAAAAATGTACAGTTAAAGGAATAAAAATTTGTTTAACTAGTAAGTTTACTTGTGATTTTCTCTTGACTTAGGATTCACTTATTGCTGAAAGGATTATTTCTAATGCAGAAGTTGCCCTGCTAAAACAGATCTTAGAGTGCCACCTTGTGTTTATGTCACCCACCAAACCAGTCAGCTGCTTAAGCAGTAGACGAATAGTTTATTCATGTTTAACTAATTAAATGAATGTTAAAGCAGTAAAAACTATGTGAAAACCAGGACCACGGATGATTATTTTTCTCTCAAGTATGTTAGAGTTTATGTATCTGGAAAAACAGAAAATTTCAGTCAGACAGCATCTTAAAATGGGATAACAAAAAAAATCCCTTCTTCCTCATCCCAGCCTTTTACCTTATTCAAACAGAATTAAAAGACAAATCCAGCTAGGGGTTAGCAACACACTAACCTTAGGTCCATAGAAAGCTCCATCACCAGGGTTTAACTCCCACTTCTCACCAAAGGCATTGAGGCTGTTTTCGAGTTGCTGGAGACAGAGGACACATAGACTCAGTGTTTCTTTTCATGTTACAGTATCAGGTCAGACTGCTACTACAAATAGGTGACACCATCAAATTCTCACTACTTCTCAGTTACTGCTGAAACACATTTATTCTCTGAAAAAGGGAAGTTTTGGAAAAGCACCAGCTAAAAAAAATATATATTAATTTTGTCCAAATTTAAACATACAAAAGTAATGCGCTCATTTTGGAAGAGGCCAAACAAGCATTAGCTAAGATGCAAGAACTTTTTATACTAGATTCAATGTTTCTAGTTAATGTTGAGATGAAATCTGCCCTGGTACACCAAATGTCTATTCCTGCCCTACCTTCTCCCCAGCACTGCACCTGCAGGGGCCAACCCCATCCCTTTCAGCCTCACATCTGGGAGATGGCTTTAAATCTTATTACAAGGGCTGCCAGAATTGATTCTCTTCCTCCTTTCTAATTATCAAAAAATACAAGGAGAGAGAGTTAATTTGATTCTGACATGGAGACTGCCTCTATAATGAGAGCAAACTATTTACATCAGCAGACTGAACTGAAGGCAGTTATCGAAGTTATATTGCTTATGCCCAGCCCAGCTTCACTGTACCTACCAGAAGGCAGTACGTTCTTAAGAGAAGATGCAGCCGTAATTACATTCATTGAAAAGTTCATAAAACTATCGTTTTACCTTTTCAGCTTGATTCCACACTTCAATATCCCCCAGGTACTTTTCAGGACGAGTGGAGAGATTCAGTTTAAACGAAAATCCAAAGACATCATACACGGTACGCAAGAACTCCAGACAGCTCTTTATCTCCTCTTCAATCTTGAGGGTAATAGAAATAATGTCTCAAATATGGAAACTTCAGTTAACCTGATTTTAATACCCAGTTTCATTCAGCAGCAGCCCCTACCTGCTCCATAGCACAGAAGATGTGAGCATCGTCCTGCTGGAACCGGCGCACTCGGGTGAGTCCTGTGAGAGCTCCCGACAGCTCGTTGCGATGCAGGACACCAAAATCTGCCAACCGCAACGGCAGCTCGCGCCATGACCTCGGGCGATGGTCAAACATAAGGCTGAAGGAAAAGTTTATTACTTTCAGCTCATTGAGAACCAAAATTCTGCAAAGAACAGCCAGGGAGAAGCAGCCAGTGATGAAGCACATGCCCATGAGGCCATTGGTGTAATCTGGACAGAGCCATCAGTCTTATCTAGTTTTGTCAGAAAAACAATCTTCTGTTATAGCTAGTAGGCTTTCCCTTCCTCACAGAGAGGAGACAAAACAGCTCCTAAAACTGAGCATTAAAAGCTGAATGCCTAAACTGCCACAAAATTGACAATGCCCCAGTAATGATGGGGTCACTCTAATGATGGTAAAATGACATGACATTTCTCAGTGTCTCAAGTGAAGAGAGCATGTAGACAGCAAGACATATAATTACATCATTCCTGAGAGAATGAATTAACTGAAGGTAGCCATCTTTACAATTACACAGGCAAAGGAAGCAGAGTGGGTTTGGTTTGCCTTTTTTTTCAATCAGCACAGCCTCTGGTAAACTGACTTTGCTATGTATTTACCAGTGTCCTGGACAGTTCATAGGCTTCAGAGCAAAGATTTCTTTCTCCACTTCAAAGGAAAACATGTTCTCACTGTAATGCTGCCAGTGCCCTGAAGTCATCCACAGTTTGCTGTTGAAAACATTTGGAGTGACAACCTCCAGGAATCCACGTTTTCGATACTCACTCTAGAACAGACACAGTACATGAAACTAGTAATAAAGAATGCAAAAGTAATCACAGACTTCAATCTGCAGCCATAAAAATATAAAAATGCTGCCAAACAGAAGTCCCATGACTTAGGAAGGGAAAGGGGAAAGGAAGACAAAACTTCAAGTTGGGCATGCCAGAATACATCTCTTCTACCACCCTTCCTCCAAACAATTTCTCTGCAGTAAGCAAGAACAAGTTTCCTCCCTGCAAGCAATGCAGCAGTCTCTAAATACTCAATGACCTTTGATATATTACATTGCAGCCCAAATATACAATAATAACACAGACTTTAAATATTACAGTAGGTAGAAATTTTTTTCCTACATATACTTTGAAAACAAACAGGTCTACAAGACCAAATTAAGTAAGTTTATTAAAACAAATCAATATGCATCAATGGAACAGCAGTAGTGTGAGCTCAGCTCTACTATTAGATGTCAAAGAGTTCCTATTACAAAGCATCTTTATCACAGCTTTAACTGCAGGTATAAACTACTGATAAAACATAACTTTGCAGAGATTGGGACAAGACCAATTCAAAGAAACCAGGTTTCTTTAGTTCCATGGCTAACACAACTAAAAGGTAACTTGAAATGAAGGGCTATTAATACTGTTAAATGTAGCATGCTGTTATGTATTTTTTTTAAATTACACAATTTCTTCTACAAGATTTCCAAAAGATATTACTTACCCTTATGAACTCAATTAACGTGTTATAAATGTAAGCTCCTTTTGGCAAGAAAAAACAGCTACCAGGGCTGAGCTCATGGAAGAAAAACAGTTCTTGGTCCTGCAGAAAAGTAATACTTGAAAAACTTTGTATTTGCACCCTACCTTTCTGACTTAACATTCACAAATGAATTGCTACTGACGGCATCACTAATCAAGAGTTTCAAAAAGAAAAACATGGGAAAAAAGCAATATCCAATACATCAGACGCATTTCACTAGCATTTTTATGGCTGTCAGCAGTTAGGGGGAAGGCAATTGTTCAGTTTTCTGTTTCGCTCATTACTGATGCTCCAAAACTTTACATTTAACTCACAACTGTGCCCCCACAGCTCCCTCTGCACATTGACAAGTAAATGTTTAGTTCTGCTTCTGCAGCTCTCTAATTATCTGCACCTGAACTGAATGTGGGAACTATAGCTGGTTAATGTTGTTACAAACTGTGCACACACCTGGTGTCTGCATATGGGGAATTCTTCAGTATTTTGTCATGATCTACTAGCAGCAGACATTTTAACCCTGTTCGGAACTATCAGTTATCTGATAGGGCTTTCCATCTAAAAAAACAATCCCAAAAACCAGCCAACCAAAAAACAGCTATCTATTGCAGACTCTGAAATCACACAGAAGAAAAGAACTGTGTGAACAGGCTGCAGCAAACTATAGGAATGAGCATTGCCTGAGGACTGGAGCATTCATGGGTTGCAGACTGAAGTGTTTATATTCTGTTCTGACCGATGTGTGGAATAAGGATGTCATTGTGTTTAAAATACAAAGAAGTTATTTATTTTAGGACTTGGATGCTCAAGAGAAAAGTAGGTGACTTCACAACTCACTGAAAATAAAATAAAATTCACATCTTGGTTGTGGCAGCAAGTATAGGCTGACTTCAAGATGCTTTCAATTAAGGGGTTATATCCACATAGTACTTTTGACAGACAGTACTAGGAAAGTTGTCTCACCCGCCCAATTTTTCTGTGATCTCTGCTTTTAGCCTCCTCCTGGAATTTTTCCCACTCCTTCAGCATTTTTGTATCTGGGAATGAAATTCCGTAGATGCGCTGGAGGGATTCCATCTCGGCCTTGCCTTCCCAATAGGTAGAAGAATTCTGCATGCAAAAAACAAATGAAACATTGAAGAAAGGGAGAAGCCTCCACATTTTACTACTACTGCCTGCTACAAAAAGGCATGCAATTATTAATAAATCATTAATGTGGAACAACTAAGGCATAAGGAGAATTTTAATGTGAAATTCAGTGCACTGATCAGAAGAACCATTAAAGGTAAATACAGTAAGTAGAAATGGTTTCAGGTTCTTGTCTTTTTTAAAAGCCTATCTGTAGCTGTCCTATTCCAACTATTTATTCACAAATTGCTATAATCATCAGCTGAGCAAAAACTATGAACACTAATCGATACAGTTCAGTCAAATCTTAAGCCAAACTCACACTCCTGTGCTGGAACTACAGGCCCCGCACACCTAGCTGGGCTTCACACCATGTGAACACAACCCTTTCACAATTTGTAACACTGAGTTTTTGGCTAGGTTACCCATTTCACAGTACATTCCTGGCTAAGCCCAAAGACAGCAACACATTTGAAGTGTTGCAGTGAAAACATTTGTCTAAGGCAGTTCCAGCACTTACCTTATGGATTTTTATGGTCTTTATCTTGCCAGTATGTCTGACATGAGGCCCTCTGCATAAATCTATCAGGGGACCACACCTAAGAAAAGGAAAGCATTTATTTGGTATATTTAATCCTACAACCATAAATCCAGTAATATTATGATCCATGCATAATTACCTGTATACTGTAGTAGTTGGGGTATTGACCTTCTCATTCAGGATGCGACACTTGAATTTATTGTACTGAGAAGAAAAGCAGCACATGTACTTGTTAATTCCTTATTAAGAAAGAAAAGTGGCCAACAATTTAAATTATTTGCAAACCTGATGCTATGTTGCATCAAAACAGGCCTGTAAAAGAGACAGACAGGAGGACAGACCAGTAGTGGAGCAAGCTTCCCAGAGAGCAGGCTGTGCAGTCTCTGTCCTTGGAGGTTCTGAAGGCCCAACCGGACAAGCCCCAAGAAACCTGGTCTGACTTCAGTGTTGATCCCATGTCCTGTGCATGAAACTGGACTGGAGACCTACAGAGGCACCTTCCAACCTGAATGATGCTATGATTCTCCTTATGTCCTAACAGTGAAAACTCATTAATGTCTACCTCAGGAATGCCAAAAAATTATTTGCAGCTAGATACTAGAGAGAAAGGGTCAGCTTTTAGTATTGCGTGGACTTTCTTAGAAGTCCTCATTCAAAAAAAACGTTTTATGAAGCTTTCTGAATGCAGCAGCAACATATGCAGTTACAGTATCACCACAGACAAGATAATACAACGTAACTGCACACATAATATATTGCAAATTTACATTTCTGGGAAGTAAACAAAGAATGTGGCTTCACAAAATTTAGTTAGTTCACTCTGGGGAAGAATGAGAATTCTCCAGTTTTAGAAAATAAGAATGCGTATTTCCAAGAACCAAAGAATTACTTCTTTTTTGTTGTTGCTGTTAAATATCACAAATGAGCTTCTAAGAACATATCACCTTAAAAAGTTAATTTGGTATCCTTTCTTCTACCACTAATAAAACATGCACTGAAGTTACAAATACTTAAAAGACTAATTGCATGAGGCTAGAAGCAACCTTCTAACACAGCCTACCTTAAACATTTCAAGCAGTGTTTCCTTCTTAACTTCCAGTCTTTCAAAGGCTTGTTTTTCCTTCATTATCTTTTTGCATAATGTTTCCAAAGCAGAGAAGTCATTACTTGATACACCCCTAAATAAACACACACAGAGAAGTGATTAATTTTTGCTTCCATCTGCAATTTGTGATCCAGGTGCAATGCACTAACTTGCAGCTGGGACACCCTGCAAAAAACAAAGCCATATGCAGCAGTACCATATGACTTTGTTCTAGTAACAAGCACACAGCAGAAATTTTGCTGTGACTGCCACCCCCAGCACTTAAAAAAATACAAAACCTACCCTTCCTCAAGAAACATGTCATAATAAAATCCGTTTTCTATTGGTGGGCCATAGCACAAACAGCCACCATAGATTCGTTCCATAGCTTCACCCATTATGTGAGCACTTGAGTGCCAGTAGACCTGACAGAAGTAAAAAAAGAAGGGATCAGTCTGAATATACACAATGCATTTCCAATTGTTTTATTTAAAACCTTTTCTGAAATGCTTGCTTTTATGGAGACTTGGTGCAGATCCCACATTAGAGCACTGTACAGAACAGAAGTGACCTGCCCAGCAGCACTCTCATCCTCAGAACCAATGTTTCCAAAAAGCAGCACTTCCACTGGAAAACTGTTTACATTCTGGTAGCAAACAATTCATACTTTCAACTATTGCTGATTTATGCAATTATTGTGAAGAGACTAATTCAGAAACCTTTTTTTCTATAACTTTAATCAATCAATCAGATCAGCATAAAGACCAAAAGATGTGATTTCAACTTAAGGCTGTGGTTCTAATCCAGAGATTTTATGCATGGGACACTCCATCTTGTAGAACACCTGAGGTTTTGACAAAAAACGAATCTCTTAATACTTTGTCTGTCCTGGATAGAACAGATTGTACTAATAAATTGGGAACTGTCATTAAGCCAGTATGAAAACCCTAGGTCTGAATGCAAGACTTCTGTGATGAGTTTGACTGATAGCTTCTTGTACCAACTGATTTTTTTCTAAAGACAGTATTCATGAATTTACTGGCTGTCCACATTTATCTGATTGAGTAGCCAAAATAAAAAAGTAGATACTTTTGCATACACAAATTGCATACACAAAGAAAAAGAGCAGCCTACTGAATACTTTTACAATTCTACATAGAGAGTACTTTTGTACTCAGTTTTGTTCCTAAAACCAGTACTGAAGATATCAGTTCAAAAGACCTACTTTACATTAATGTGAAAATACAAAGTTTTAACAAGAACTACAGCAACTGCAAGCAGACCTGGCTACAAGTACACAGCAGAATGTACATTATCTGTGGTACCACAACCACTCTGGTAAGGAACTATGAGGAAATGCACATGTACCTAAACCACAAACCTGTTCTCTTAATCTTCTTAACACAGTAAATATTCAAGTAAGTGGAAGAGGGTGAGTTAAATGCAAACCTGAAAGGAAAAACGTTTTGGTAAAAGATACTCACTGCTTGAGCCTCTTCATCTTCAAACTTAAGCAGCTCCAAGGAACAATCCTCCTCCAAAGGACGGTCTAGATCCCAAACCACCTTGTTCACTTTAGCAATAACCGTGTTGTCAGCTAATCCCTGACTACAGAACAAATACAGAAATACAATTATAAGTAAGTACATTGTATTTTGAAATCAGCAAGCAGAAGTTCCCCAAATTTGCTCTCCAGTTTGAGTAAGAATTCAGGAGTGCTCAGAATGGATATAAGGTCATAAATAAATTCCAAATAAATGAGCAGTTCAGCCAGTCCTGAACATTCATGAAAAATCCTACTTATATTTTAGGGATATGTAAAGAAAACTGTGCTATATACTTAACCTTCACACATATTTGACTTACAGGCAGAAACCTCAAAGTACGAACCTGACTTCACAATCCTACTGCAGTGTGAGACAGAACTTCTCTCTTAAAAGTTATCAAATACCGTTTTTGACGCAGTAGCTTTACTGCTTGTATCCACTAGGCAAAATACCCTTTTCTTGCTCCCAAATCACAAAAGCAAAGAAGGTTCCAATTACATGGTACCTTATTATGGAGATGAAAAAAAAAGAAAGAGGCATTTCACCTTTAGGAATCACCCAATCTTTGCAATTTAAATGTCAGGGTGGTCACTGTGTATCACTCAAAAATACTCCACAGCAGGTATAAGTAACCTGGAGATGTGCAATGCTCTTTTTAATAGGTATCTCCCATGCAAATAAAAGTGAAGAATACTCATACCGTTAACTTTCTCTGCACTCAATTGAAACATCACCCGGCAGTCATCTTCCTCAGGTCAATACAAACTGGTTTGCCGTGCTAGCATTCCATCTGATAATTTATTAGCAAATCAGTTCTTAATGCAACGGCAGTACTTGCATGGAAAAATATGCTATTAGGATGTGTCTAAAAGATCTCGGTTTTATGCATATTTAATTTTAGAAACTGTATCTTTATAATGCAAAAGAAAATTGCACTCCAGAACTAAAACCCTACTAGTTACCTTCAGTTTATTGTACACAAGATACTTTGAAAAGACTTGACAAAATAAATGACAAAAATACTATACATTACCCATCCCCTTAAGGCCACTGTCTGAAAATTATTGCGTAGTATCACAGAATAGAAACATACCTAATTCCACAAGCAATTTGATAAGGAGTAGTCTTCCAGGATTCAGCATCAACCTGCTTGCCATCAGGTAATGTAACTTTGATGGGTTTACTGTCATTTGCAGCTCTTTCTGCAAGGAGTGCATCATGTTCAGCCTTAAGTTTATTGTACATCTCTAAACGCTCATTGATAAATGCAGGCCAGGGATTCAGCTGTATGTGATAAAGACAAAGGAAAATGATTAATAGGTTATTAATCTGATAGCACATCATGTCAAGAATGCCAACACAACAGACACACTTTTCATAAGCAGGTAAGTGACACTACGTATAGGTGCTGTAACTAACAAATAACCACCATTATTTCAGGTTACATAGTATTATTTATGTCATAATGTCATAAGGCTTCAGCTTAATGAAATCTGTACTACTGTACACCTGTTCAATAAACCACGTATGCTACCAAACAACTACATCATTAAACACCTTTTTAATAAACTACATGAAGACAAAAATCAACTAGAAAAGACTGTAGAAGATCAACGTAAAAACAGGTTTTTCTTATTAGGTCGAAAAGCTGAGGGAACACTAGTCTGAGCCACCCAGACAGAAATGACTCCAGTTTAAACACGTGTAATGACGTCAGGACTATCGGCCTGGGCACAGCCATACACTTGGCTCAGGACTGCTGCTGACTAGCAGCTGGCCCTCCGTGGACTCACAGGGCCACGAGGGGCCACCAGGAAGACCAAACAGACAAGAGCACCTCACGCAGGCATTCTTCACCTCCGAGATCTGCTGCCTGCCTCCGGCTGCAAAGGGGCATATGGAAAAGCATCACCTAGCCCAGCTATGGGAATCTGAGCTGCTCTCCTGTTACACCAATGCAACTTAGTGTAAAACAGAACAGTGGCACTTCATGGCAAACTGTGGGAGATGTAACTGTAATGCCTGATAAAACACTTCAGAAGGACAAACTGTAGAAAAGCCAGCAGCGCACAGGGCAGCAACGAGGACTCCGCATCCTCCCACCCCCGCGGCCGAGGGGCTGCTCACCTCCGACCGCCCTCCATCGCCAGCCCCTTCCTTCATCTTCTTCTTCCCGCAGTCTGCTTTCTTCTCTTGCCCAGCGTCCACCTGCGGAGGGCGAACACTTTTTAGTCATGCCCCGGCAGTCGCTCACACCTCAGGCGCTTTAACTCTCCCCTGCCCCACACGCCGCGGAAAAGATCCGACGTCCTCGTCCCGCAAAGCCCTAGCCCAGCTCCCTGCTCCTTTTCCTTGGGGCACATCCCACCGCCCTCCGGAGCTGGGGAGATCCTCGGGAAGAGGCCCAGCTCCCTCGGCCGCCCGCCCCCGGCCTCCTGACGGCGCTGCCCCCGCTGCCGAGCCGCGGCGCGGGGCCCACCTGGCTGTCAGCGCCCGCCATGGCCGCGCGGAGCCGCCCGGGAAGGCGCGGGCGCGGCCCGGCGCAGGCGCCGCTCGGCCCCGTGGCTGATGCAACCCTGGGCGGCCGGGCCGGGCCGGGCCGGCCCCCGCGGGGCCAGTGGAGCCGAGCGGGGCCGATGGGGCTGTCCGAGGGCGCCCTGCCGTGGTGCGAGTGGACGCGGCCCGTGACGGGCTGCGGCGAGTGGGGCCCGGCGCTCGCACAACCGCCCTCCGCTCGCTGTCGCGGGAAGAATCACAGAATCAATTGAATTGGGAAAGATCCCCGAGATCAGCGAGTCCGACCTGTGACCGAACCCCACCTTGTCCAGTAGACCACGGCGCTGAGTGCCATGTCCAGGCTTTGCTTGAACACCTCCAGGGGCGGTGACTCCACCACCTCCTGAGCACCCCATTCCAGTGTCTAATTACCCTTTCTGTGGAGAAGTTCCTCCTAATGTCCAGCCTAAATCTCCCATGACGCAGCCGAAGACTGTGTCCTCTTGGCCTGTCCCTTGTTCCCTGGGAGAAGAGGCGGATTCCCACCTGGCTACACGCTCCTGTCAGGGAGTTGTAGAGAGTGATAAGGTTCCCCCCGAGCCTCCTTTTCTCCAAGCATCCACAGCTCCCTCAGCTGCTCCTTACCAAACTTGTGCTCCAGACCCTTCCCCAGCTCCCTTGCCATTCTCTGGACTGACTCCAGCACCTAGGGGTACCTGGCTACGATTCCCCCTGATGCAGATATTCAGTCAGGGATGGATCAGTGAATGGGAGTACTCTTTGCAAAAGAGACTAAAATTAAGACAAATTTTAAAAAAAATAGGATTGATCAATGTCTGACTTCCCAGGGGAGGGGAAAAAAATTACGTATAAGAGATTCTGAGGTGGTTATGTCAGGCCTGAACCGAAGGAGCGCCTGCAGCTGTCCCAAGGGAAGCCTCAGTTCAGTGGCTCGGAAGCTACAGCCACCTCTAAGGAAAGGATGTGATACACAGGTGTGGCTTTTGCTCTGTAACCTTCTTTCCCTTCTCTCCCTGCTGTTGTTCTCAGCTAATAATAAAGTTTTCATTTAGGAAGGTTATTATCTGGCAGCACAATCTCACGGTGGCTATGGACTACCAGAGTGGCCAGTTCTAAGGCCTTAGGTGTGTTTGGTAACCATAGGCATACTAATATACCAGTGAACTCACCCAGTAATCTAGTTTAAGCAAGATGTTCATTACCAGATTTCATGTTTTCAAGAAATCCTGGCATAGCATCCTTACTTTGAAGAGAGTAAATCACAGGTCAGGTCTTGCCTTGGACCTCTCCTGCCTGCAGAGCACCCAACACTACTTCCACCTCCTGCAACAGCTGCCTTCTCTTCATCTGCAGCAGTGATCAGGGAGTTTAAAGTGCCTAAAATGTGCTCAGATGGATATCGGGGCACCTCAGGCTCCATGGACTTAAGTGCTATGAGCAAAAAGTTCAGGAAAAAAAGGAAAGATTTGTATTGCTTTCAAGTACTGGTTATGTAGTGGTGAAGGATAGTCAAGAGAATGTCACTGGGCTATTTGACCACAAATGCAGGAGCTTAAAAAATAATGCAAATATTTTAATCTATTTATTAAAATATGAAAATGGAAAGGTGTAGTAAATACGAACCCAAAGACAGAATCAGGCTTAGATCTGGATAGTTCATTTGTTGTCTGAAAGTAATGTATAAGCAGCATAAATATGGGCAAAAACATTTATTAAACAGCTACATTTAATAATATATCTGTGATCTTTTGTAGCAATACAATGTTTATTAACAAAGGATATTTTATAATACTAATTTTTATATTTGCCATATCTCCTATAATCTTTTTCGGGTGGACAAATTACAAGTGGCTAACAGACAGATCATTGCAAAACTTATAGATAAATTATGTAAAGTCAAAATTAACAAAAATGTATAGTGATGCTGCTGATCAAGAGAAAAAACTATTATTTCAAAAGCAATTGGGAAGCTGTCCCTTGTGCCAGAAGATGGCAGCAGCGAAACATGCTGATCTGATGAGACTCTCAAATTCGGCTCACAGCTCTTGGCTTTAGGAAATAGAATTTATGACAGAAAGCACAACATTAAATTACTGTTTTACTGACTTTGCTCTTAAGCAGTGTAATTAATGATGTGCGACTAAATTCAACCATGCTCTAATAGTGTAAATTGATTTCAATGTGCTTTAATGAGTATCAGCAATGAATAGGTATTTCTGGTTCATGTGAAGTTTGTTGGGAAAAATGTGGTCAGAAACTTCTACTGGAATTGCAGTGTTACTTGGCTTATATTTCATTTAGGAAAACTAAAAATCAAAATCAAATCAAAATGCAAATAAAAATTTAGAGCAATGAATGTAACACGTTTACACCATTTACATTCACCATCTGTTCTAGGGAAACCGTCTGACTGGTAATACAGCACTAGGCTTTCTGTAAAATGTCTGGGTTTGTTTATATTTGTGTACATTAAATCAACTCTATTCACTGTAGAGTATTTACTGATTTCACAAACTCTGCATTAATTTGAAAATCAAATTGTATGAACGCCACCCATTTACATTGAGGGTTCAAAATACATCGTTTGAATTCCAGGTCTAGTGGGTTTCCATAAGCTCACTTCAAGCTAAGAGTTATCATATCAAAATTAAAAAAATCTTACAAATATGAGAATTTCAGGTTTGAGAATTGAAATATTTTCGTGCAGTATTCTGTTGTATTAATTTCACTTGGGCTAATGCAACAAAGCAGTAGTCTTCTTAGAAGTCCAGTATAACTATCTTAGAAATGTATATTCAGAAACTGAAAAATGTGTGAAGGTAAATAAAAAAATAAATTTGACATTACATTTAAATATTGTGAAAATGACTGAAGTCCTGATTCAAACTGGAACATGCTGGGAAAAACTAAATCTAAGCCTTGACATTTTATATTATTTCAGCTTTTGGTGCCTTATTATTAAAATACTTTTTAGGAGGACAAGAAAAAGAACTGGTATTTCACACAAAAAAAGGAGACAATTTGGGTTTGTTTCTATATCCATGATGGCTTTGTGTACAGCCACTGTCGTATGTAGTCTGGTCATCTTCATGCACCAAGAGGTTTGCCCAAATGCCAGGCTTGTTTCTGCTTTTTCCAGGAGAGATACATGCTCATGCATGCTAGGGAGAAAATCCTCACTAACAGCAGAAATCTCAGACCTTTTGTAGATTGAAAGCACACTTCATAGAGACAGCCTCATCCCACCTGTTCCCCGGGATGCAGGTCCTCTCCACTTGCCCCTCTTACCCCCTTCACACCTGCAGCAGTGCAGATAACACATTCAAATTACTCAAGGTCAGTTTGTTCTCCACGGCCAGGCAGGTTTTTTGAGTAAAACACAATGAGGTGTATTTGGTCAAATGCAGGAGACAACCAGTTTCATTGTTTATAGTTCCAGGTGCTGAGATCAGAGGTTACAAATTCCAAGTGAAACTTTAGACCAGGGTTCACTCCTTGACATCACATGAGCCTCAGATTTTTACTAGGAATCTTTGGGCCTTTTAAAGAAGGGAGATGCCAGGTGATTTTCCCTTCCCTCCCTCCACCTGCTTTTTCTCCCTTCAATAAAAAACAAGATTTGGCTTTCTGCTTCTTCATAACAAACATACCAATTATAACTCATGTCTCATTTCCCCTGCATCTCAATTTTACCCCTAGCTCACTTGGTTAAAATGTTTTAGCATACATATAGCTGAGCCAACAATATTTTGTCTCACATCACAAAAAGTAGTAGATGTGCATGCATTCAAATAAACTCATCTCTTTCCTGTGTTCTTTTCATAGAGCTCAGACACGTCATTTTGGGGGGCACATTATTAATCCATTATTAATTGGTGTATCTAGGGTTAAGATGATTTTCCAAAATCCTACCTTTAGGAGAAACTGCCCCTGCTTCATAGTATAACAGCAGATTCCTCCTATTCTGTGATTCTATTTTCCAGTAAGATTTGCACTTTAAACTATTGTTGTTTTTTATTTAAAGCTCTTATTTTGGATATTGGTCTCAGAAAAATATGTGCTGTCTGCAGTCTTGACTCCCACTCTGGTCTCCACTCTCAGTCTTGTGACTGGGCTGTGAGATGTTGATCCAGAGCTCCTGCCTTCTATTTCCTGTTCGTAGGTGAAGATCAAACTGTAAGGCACCAGTCATTTTACAAGGAAAATAAAATGTTAGCTATTTCATATACTGAGGAGGAGGGGTGATAAACTAAGAAAAAAATTAAAATCACATGTTCTTTACTGTCCTTAAACACAATGTTAAAAATCACAGTGATACATTTTTGCCCAACTTCTGGATCTTGGACACATCCTTGGTTTTTGTAAACAAATTAAAACTAGCTTTTACTTTAATTGAGCATCACCAAGTTATTGCACTATATAAAACTTCTTTGCTCATATGTGGAATTTTCCAGAATACAAACTACTTTTTGTAACAATTTTTAAAAAATTGGTTTTCAAACAAAAACCAATTATGTTCCCTTTTAGTGTTCATTTCAGAATTCGAAGTCTGAGAATGTGGGTTTTGTCAGATATGTTTGTAATAATGGAATTCCCTTTTTTTCTTATAGATATGACTGATATTTTTTCCCTCAGAATAGCATTTTCTGTTTCTATAATATTACTGAGATTGAACTGTTCCTCCACCTTCTTTGTGGGCCAAGTCCTCCATGCCATGGCATGACATGGCACATGGAGGAATTTTCTACATAATCCAGTTACAAGCAAGAAATGCATTTTCCAGTAATTTCCTTGGTACGGTCCATAACCTTTGATTTTCCAGATTCAATTTCTTATTCCAAGCAATCTCCATCATACTCCATAGCACTGGAAACTATCTCCAGATACCAAGGGATGAAAAATGCTTGCATTATCTTCTCCTGCTAATGCTCCATCTGACAATTTTGGGAGGAAATTACAGACAACACAGGGAAGTCAGATATTGCATTCTAGGATTTTATTCTCTTTGACCATATTTTTCCTTGCAGTAATGACCTAATTTCACACGTTTCCAGTGAAACTTATTTTATTTGAGAAGTCTGTTCTTGGTTTCTCTTTTTAGCTATGACTCAAATGTTCTGGTGATGTTCTCATTAACATCCCTTTTTAGTGATGTTTCATGGACACAATCCAATATCATTGCTTCAAATAAAGGAACACATGAAAGCTGATGAAAAGAGGTACATCATAACTGTGAATTTTGTCAAACCTCTTGTGACAAGTTATATAAAAGCTTTTTCTTTGTGTCCTTTTCACTTGGAAGTATTTGGAATATTGCTAAAAATAATACTAAACTGGTAAATTATTTCAAGGTTTTATAACTACAGGGATAGAGGACAGAAAACTCCTTAGTTAGCAGTAGCTGCCACAAGGTGCATTCCTCAGGGACTCCATTGTTAGGTGCTGATCAGAGGAAAAAGATATTCCAAGGGGACAAAGTTATTCACGGTTTACCTAGAAGAATGGGAAGGGATGTCTTGGCAATATCATGGAACAGAAAAACCAGCTCATCACTATCTTTGAAACATCTGCTCCATATGGAAGGACCACAACGTGTCTTTTCAGTCTTTTCTTTCGTAGACTAAGCAAACTTAATATTTTAATCTGTCTCAGGGAACATGCTTCCAGACGCTGGTTCTTGCCTTCTGAACTCTCCAGTCTGTGATTTTCTCAAAACAATCATGCTTCAAACAAGCACAGTATTTCTTCAGAGCAGAGAGGACTATTGCTCAGACCTCACATAGAGCACTTCAGCTGATATAACAGCATTGTATCACTCACTCACCTTCAGCTGGTGGCTTGTTAGGATCAGCAGCTCGATTCTGTACTGTGTCCTGCTTTTCTGTACACTTCCCTGAAGGGAAAAGCACTGGGCAGTAGCAAATTGTTTCTTTTACTTCAAGCAACCTCTCCAGTTTGTTGGTCATAGATTTTTAACATGTACTCTTTCCTCCCTCGTTAACAGCTAACGACTTTTTGGGGAAGAACCAAACACAGGATAAAATCAAGGTAGAACCAGCTTGAAATATCCTTCTAGTTTTACAGTTTCATTTAATCATGGAAGTGATCAGTAATTAACGCAGCCTATATTAATACAGATTTTTTTGTTTGAATAAATTGATTATTCTCACAACTAGCTGCACTTCTCATTGCTCTCCTGTTTCCCTGATGTCTCCCCGTTAGTTTGTCATGATTCTGGCTCTGTCTTCTTGTGATTCTCCCTTTAATGAAAAGCATTGCATCATTCCTCATACACAGCCTGTGCTGCTACATAAAGTTCTCCTTTCACAAACATCATAGGGTACATCACCCCTTTAAACAATGTCACTGTTCAATGTTGACACCAACGATTAACCGCAAGAGAAGGAAACAGAGTAAAATTTACATATTTTCTACATATATTTATGTATTTTATCATCTAGATCACCTAAGCCCAATATGCCATCTCAGGTGCAGCTTCCTTGGGATAAGAAATTTGTTATTGCAGCTCACCTGGACCTTTTTCTCCACCAGAGATTATCACCCCTCCAGCCTCTTGGCATTCTTCCTGTGGATCTGCTCCCTAGCCCGGTTTTAATGACCTAGTTTAGCAGAAACACCTTTTACTCTCAAATCAGGCTGACAGAATGAGGGTAAATAGCAATTACACAGGCAGTTGTCCTGACATATCTGGAAGGGCAGTAAAGTCTGGCAGCAGAACCCAGCCAGAAAGCCCCGTCTTTCACATCAGGTACTGCCAGAATGGGCCTGATCTGAAGTCTTTTTTTTTTGCCTTTTTTTTTTTTCTTACTCATGGCAGTTCAATTGATTTTGGCAGTTCTGCACAATAATCCAATAGTTGCACTTCAGCTACAAATTACATTGGGGTCTTGCTCTTCTCTGTCCTATGTTGGACCAGCTCCCAGCTGCCTTTGAGAAAATTAAATTGGCCAAATTTGTCTGCCTAAAAAGATCTGTCCAGTGTTAAAAGAACAGTATAACAATTAAGGTTGAAGACAAAAAGAATTAAACCCCAATATTTCTGTCCTTGTTTTTTTAATGTGAAAACTTCACATTAAAGTGAAGTGAACTTCTTGCTTACTTCTTCAGAAAGATGTCTAATTCCTGCTAGCATTTCCCCCACTGTGTATGTTTGCTCTTTCTGTCTGCTTTGGCAGCAAAAGACATGAAGAAGTATTTTTTAAAAAAAAATACAAGGAATGCTTATGTCCTTTTGACCTTAGTCTACAAGTGCACATACAGGAGAATGAGTTAAATATTTTCAAGCAGATTTTTTGTCTCTGTGTGTGTGATAAAAGCACTTATGCTGTCAGCAAGAGCAAAACATAAAACTAATGGAAAGAACAAGCAGGCTCTTAAGAAATACATTATATACTGCACATACAGAATATATCACTTTCCAGAGGTCTCTGTTGTCAGTGTGCAAATAGAAGCCACAGTTCCAAAAGGCCTTTCTGTCTTTGCATAGAGCATGAGGACACCTCCATTTCCTCCCCCTCTGCTTCTGCCAGCCTGAAGAAGTGATCACTGCTGAGTTCCTGCCTTTTAGCAGGAACTAGAACCTGTGAAGTTCTGTTCACTTTATTTTTTGAGCCCTTATCCATCTTGGTCTATTTAAATTATATGAACTGATGTGTGAAATGGCCAGTTTGCCATTAATTGAAGATCTCCTTTTTTGACTTGCTTTGCTGTATCTCTTTATTGACTACTGGCATCTCACTCTTTGATCTGTACTTTGCCTTCCTCCATCCACTCATCTGTTCCTGAAGCTTTTGTCCTCACTCAGTAATCTCATTTGTTCCCATTCTTGTGATGTGAGGACGAATGACAACTGTGTATTCCACCAAGTCCATACATGCATTTTTTTAACCACATTAGTGCTTTAATAAACTGGAAATTACAGAACTCCTGAAGCACATATTTTTATTTAATTACATATTTAAACTGTTTTTTATATAAGCTCATTGGAATAAGATCAGTTAATAGTATTAAAAATGTTTTTTTCTATGCATTCCCCATAATTTAATCATTAACTAACATGCAAGAGAAAAGACATAGAGAGATCTCAGTACTAATTTCCACTAAGGAGTTCCTGCCTCTCATCTCTGGTGTCTTGCTGCTGTTGTTTCAGATCTCTTGCTCTGCTGTGCCAACACAACCACAAACCATATCAATGAACCGATTTGGTTTAAAAAATAATCCACATTTTCCCTCAGAATATTCTTAAAGATCAATCAGCTCCTGGGATGATACTACTATGTAAACTGACACTGCCTGCAGAGCTGAATATCCAGAGAAAGCATAGATGTCTGGTTTCTTTATGTTGTGAGACTTCTGTTCCTCTTGTATGGTAATACATGTGAAAGTAGACTTTGGAATAGTCCCTGTCGTGAAACAACACCTAACAGCAGTCCAGCTCTTTGGTTGTCAGTGGTCTGGAATATCTGATGCCAACTCTGTTTTTGAGGGACACATGACAGTATTTTTAACTTTTCTTTTACAAGCAATATGGGTACCTAAATTACTAAATCTCAAGCAGAAATGATCTTTGCTCTTCAAAGCCTTTTAAATCCTCTGGACAGAAACGCCATGATGTTGGTAAGGCACAGATGACATTTGTTTTTCACCACTCACTCTTTATCTCAAACTATGGTATGGTTGGTTGATGGAGGCAGGTGCACATGAGGAACAAGATGGCCATCATCCTGTGCACTCCAGTGACCATCCAGTGCTGACCTGTCTAAGACATGGAAATGAAAACAAAACTGAAAATCACAGCAACAACTTGGATCCAAGCCAAGATGATTTATCCTCCTAATTTAGTTTAGTTAACATAAAAGTCTGTTTTATACTCAGACCTTATCTATATCCGGATATTGTCTATAAATACAGAAATTGGTTGCCTAAACAAAGTGAATATTTTCTAACATAGTCCAGTCAGAAGAGGAAAGTGAGTTTAGTGGAGAGGCAATATGACTCAAGGTAATGTATAAGGGGTTACACTGTTAAAAAGAATGCAATAGTTGTATTCTTAATATTACTTTCCTGACTAAAAGTAATTGGAAAAGCGGAAATGTAGGGATACCTGTTTAAGTGAAAATAATTGCAAAAACATCTCTCTTCTTAGAAATAAAAGTTATCTCGAAGGTTGTGATGTCAACTTCTGATCATTATGTTCTTTCACAGGCTCCGGTGGAACGAAAAGTGTTCTGTAAAACTAGTGACTAATGGAACTAGCATTTGCTGTGTATAAAGCTGCGTTTTGCCCATGTTGCATGTTGTCTGGAGTGGCAGGCAGCAGACATGAAGTATTGTTCCTCCTTAAACATTCATGACAAGAAGTTTAACCTTTATTATTTATGGAAAAGAAAAGAGTGGGGGCCGGTTTTTCATCCTAGCATTTCATTTGTAAAAGAAAAATGACGTCCACCTGCCTGCCTTTACTATACTTTCTGCTGTGAAGTGAAAGTTGTTAAGGTAGCAAGAGTAGCAAAGTGTTATTACTATGCATGTGTGTATATATATATCTGTATGTATGTACACCTATGTTTTGTATGCAGTTTTGTGATCTTGTGGTTCTTATACACATTTCTCCACAGAAGTAGGTGCCACTTAAAAGGAAAACAAATAAATATGTCCCCTTTCCATTTATTTTTTAGCATCAGATTGGCTCATCTTGGGTTTTCATACTGCAGTGTTTTCACCTGAAAATTACGCTGATTTTTTACATAACAGAAGTATATGGAGGTAAGGTCACAAAACACAAAAAGAGACGTAAGATACATCATGATGCATTTAGAAATCCTTTAGGTGTGTTCCAAAAGAGTATAGATTCCTTAAAATAAAAAGATAATAGATTTCTTGAAAAACAGGGGAAGAGTTTGCAAAAACACAGAGTATGTTTGCAGTACAGGCGATGTTACAGTATTTCATCTTTTCAGCCTGTAGGTGGGACTGTGTTTTCAGTGAACCCATCTGTGAAAAAAATCCTGAATCGGCATCAGGCAGCTCAGGCGGCTGCTAACACTAGCTGGAGCGAGTCAAGTGATTCTTAACTTGTGTTTGAGTTATTTCTGGGGGGAAAATAGCCTGTGTCCGAAATTACTTTAGTCCTAATGGGCCAGCTTGAAATCTCTGTTCTCACTGCAGTCTGTGGGCATTCTGCCTGCTACAAATCCGCAACTGCAGGATTTGTTCCTATTAAAAAGCATTTATGTAGCTGAAAAGAATAATGTCTGTGGAGAAATGCTGAATTTAGAGCTATGGAAAATACTGTAAGTGAGCTGATGATGGTGTATTAAGTGACATTTTGAATTGGGATTAACAAGTAAATTCTCATGCATAACTTCCTGGCTCAGAAAACTAAGTCAATCACAGGCTGGGATTCTTCTTTATAAAAACACTTAGGGCAAAGAGGAACAACAGAAATGTTTATAGCACTCTAGGCCCACAAAGACACCGACTCCCATAATGCTGGATGCAATTCCTCAGGTGGGCAAGAACCACATACTGTGGGCCAAATATTTTTATGAAAACACTGAAATTGGACTTTGACGCTACTACTGCTACACAGTACTGGCTAGATGCCTTTTGTTTCTTGTTTTGCCTCATGCTGGCCCTGCTTCTCCCACTCTTATTCATTCCCAGCAGTACTTTACCTCACAAGGAGCAGCCCGTGTAAAGGGGCAGCAGCCCTGTGATTTATGGGCTTACTATCGCTTCCGTTGTGTTTACACAGCTTACACTCAAATAAGACAGCTAGGAGAGTATGGCGTTCACATGTAAAATGAAAAAGATATTCTACTGGGGGAAAAAGGAAATCAAGAGAGATCCGACCAGATTTTGGTGCTGTAAACACATCTGTAGGGTCACCATAAAGCAATGACTACAAAGGTCAGCATTTCAAAATGTGTCTTAAGAAAATGTTTTTGCAAGCTTTGTGGTGAAGATGGCTGGCGTGTTGTATATTGTAACATTCTGCTTAATCTCCTCTATGCTATATGGAGTCATTTACAACAAAAAATGCCTGACATAACTTACAGCACAGGAACACACAAAACCAGCTTCACCAGGGTGGATGTTTATGTAATCTTCAAGAACACTCTGAAGTTTGATTCAGTAATCAAATAAAACTATGAGAGGCACATTTCTCAGAGACACTACCCATCTTTGAATTTCTGAGCTTCTTTATTTTACCGAGCCTTGTTAGATAAATGTTGATGATTATTTCTGTACATCGTGTTATCTGCTGTTTTCATTCCACTTCTCCGTTGTAATTGCACAGGCGCTTTGAGCTTTCTTTATTTAATTGAGGCATCTTAAAGGTGAGCAGATGGTCACCACAGGAGTGCAGGTTTCCCATTCATAGCCTGCACAGCAAAGGCAGCAAGAAAAGTCAAGTTTACACATACTGCCCTGACAACCACCTCTGTGCTGAACTAAACAAACCCCTTCTGTAAAGCCAGGAGCAGTTCACTCACCTTTCGAATGCACACTTGGCATTGTGTAGCAACTGTAAAACATCAAACCGTGCAGCCCTGCTCTCAGGATGCATGCTGCTACAGGGCACACAAAGCTCCACAGAGGGCCATCCTTTAGGATATTGCTGTTAAAAAGCATCAGGTGTTCCAAAGCCTCTTTCACAAAACATCTTGCACATTTCACATTACTTTATTCCAGAAAAGGCTAACAAAATCTGAAACATAGCAGCTTTAGGCCAGTGAGTAGGACTGAACAGGGATGCTCTTATGACTAGGCAGTGTTGTCACAGAAATTCCAAAAGTTCTTTTTTTTCCAATAAAATAATCTCAGAGCTCTCCTTTGCTTGGGGCTTGAAATTGTGTCTCTCAAAACAGTGGGAAATGACAAAACCCGGCATCTAGACCTTCTTGGCACGGGGGGCTCAGAAAGACCCCATAGGGACATAGGCAGGGGTCACGGATCCAGTGTCAACTTCCCCGTAGGCTTATGCTATGCACGGGCTCCGTTCCAGGGAGGAGATGGGAGCAGGGGAGCCCTGCTCGTGCTCTGCCGCAGCGCCCTTCAGGCTGCCGCCTGCATCCCCTGGTGCTGATGCTGAAACCCCTCCTTCCCCAAATCCCACAGCCCTGCCGAGCGCCGACCCCTGAGCCCTAGGGGCGCCTCAAAAGCCTTCCTCATGCAGTAAAGGACAGCTTAAGCGGGCTGGAGGAACCCCCAAAAACATTTAAGAAAAAAATGAAAGTGCAATGTGATTCTTTACTCCCCGGCCCCGACTGCGAGGATTCGCTTGGCAAGGGAGGGCAGCAGCCGAGCAGGAAGGTACAGGAATTACACGCACATCAGTGTTAGATGTATGCGATAAGGACACCCCCCGCCCGCCCGCGGAGGTGTGCGGGGCGGGGGGGCCGCAGGGAGGGGGCGGGCGGGAGGGAGCGCCCGGGCCGGCTCCTCCCTGCGCACAAACCCGGCCGCGCCGCGCCGGGCGTGCGGAGACGCCGCCGCCGCTCCCGCGCTACTTAAGCGGGGAGGGCGCAGCCCGGCAGCCCCGCGAGGGGATCCGGCGCGGGGGGGCAAGTGATCGTAGTAATAGTCGTCTATCTATAAGAGAACGAGAAAAGCAGAGCCGAGATGCTCCGTCCGTGACCCGCAGGCTGGGTGGGGAGGGGCAGGTTGTGAATCCGCCAAGCACCTGAGAAATAAAGCACGACCGAACAATTTCGAGGCGGGCGGGGAAGGGGGGGCGAAAAGTTTGCCGAAGCTCGGGCGTCTCCGGGGGGGCGGGCGCGATGCCGCCCTGGCTACTCGGCAGCCTCTGCTGCGTGCTGGCGGCGCGGGCGGCGCTGGGCGGCGGCCCCGCGGGCGCGCAGGAGGAGGAGGAGGAGAAGCTGATCCGGGTGCTGGTACTGCTGCCGCAGGACGACGCCTACCTTTTCTCGCTGGGGCGGGTGCGGCCGGCCATCGAGTACGCGGTGCGGAGCCTGCGGGAGAGCGGCGCGGGTCTGCCGCCCGGCTACGCCTTCCAGCTCACCTACGAGGACTCGGCGTGCGGCAACCGCGCCCTGTTCAGCCTGGTGGACATGGTGGCCCTGCAGCGCCGCCGCCCCGACCTGCTGCTCGGGCCGGTGTGCGAGTACGCGGCGGCGCCGGTGGCGCGGCTGGCCGCGCACTGGGACGTGCCGATGCTGTCGGCGGGCGCGCTGGCCGCCGGCTTCGGCGCCAAGGGCGGCGAGTACTCGCACCTCACCCGCGTCGCGCCCGCCTACGCCAAGATGGGCGAGATGCTGCTAGCCCTCTTCCGCCACCACCAGTGGAACCGGGCCACGCTGCTCTACAGCGACAGCAACCCCGAGCGCAACTGCTACTTCGCCATGGAGGGCGTCCATATGGTCTTCCAGGAGGAGGCCTTCCACATGGCCGTGCACAGCTTCGACGAGACCAGCCGGCATCTCAACATCGACGACGTCGTCCACGCCCTCCAGACGGGCGAGAGGGGTGAGTGGCGGCGGAGTGCCCGGCCGGGCTCCTCCATGGCGTTTGGTGGCCCAGTCTGGGGCGGTGGGAGTCCCGGGGAGGGAAGGACCTCCGGGAGGGAAGGAGTCAGGGCTCGTCCCCGCCCGTGGGGAAACCCACTGCGGTGCTGCGACGGCAGCCCCGGGCCAGGCATCCCCCGGCAGATGGGAACAGTAGCCCGGAGTGAAAGCTCTGCCCACAGAGGTTCAGTAGAGTTTTGCCTCCTGACGGCGGAGAGGGCGGCTTGCCCTCGGGGACCGCTCTAGGAGGGCTTAGTGGCATGGTAAGAAATCAGCTTTCTGCTGGCGGTCTGGTTTACCCAAAATTGTCCATGTCTGCAGGGCAGCAAATCTGTTGCTTACTCTCTGACATTTTTGCAGTGACACTGTAAGTTGTCACTGTAAGTTGACACTGCAGAGATGTTTTCCTCTCACCCCGCTGTGTCTTGCAGCGGGAGACCTTTTCCCCACTTCTGCCATTGGAAGCCCCGTCGAGCACCTCGTGAGTAACAGATGCATTCAGGGGAAATGGCAATTTCAGGGGATGTGTGCATGCGAAGCACCTGAGTGCATGCTGTGATATTGTCACCAACAGTTAGCAAGACACCGTGGAGATAAATAGCTTGTGAAACATCTGAGACGGTCATCTCTGGGCTGAACGAACTGACTTTGCATCATGGAGCAGCTAAGCAAAGGGCTTTGGAACGTGCAGTGTTTTAGTTAGATGTGCTTTAAAGTGAGATCTTGCCTAGCAATGTGTGGCTATATGGGCTTTTCAGAAAGACTTTTTGTGTTCGAGGGTGTTACCAGGCACAGGCTTCCCCAGTAAGTTAATGCCAAAAGAAAAGGTGTATTCCAGGAGTGAACTGCAGGGTGGAGTTAGTCCTTAGGTATTTTCCAAGAAAGCCACAGATGTACAAAGCCCTTTGTACAATTTTTACATATCTTGTTGTAGAGTGTTAAAATAATATCAGACCTGGACAGATAAAGATGCTGTGTGTGGCTGGCAGAACTGGTATTATGGTGCTGAAGGCTGTGGGTGGAGCAGCCTTGCACTGCTGATGTTTGTTACGCTGCTGTGAAATCATTAACACGTGCAGGACTGTGTGAGATAACTGAGGTCTAACAGTACAGGGCTCTTTAATTCCCTATTCACTGGAGCGGGTGCTTAAAATAGAGCTTTCCTTGTAAGTACCATTTGGGGAAATATAATGAATGGAGAGAAATAATTGTGTCAGTGCTGGAGGAAACCACAGTGTGGAGAAAGATGCTTGTCAAGTGTCTGTGTGTGGCTTTCCTGATGCTGAGAGCATAACAGCATGCTTGCAGCAGGAAAAGACAAGTGTTCACCCCAGCCCCACTCTTCACACCATGCTGACAGTCAGGGAAGAGAGCTTGCTTTCGGCCTGTTCTGAAATGCTTTGCTAAGCTGAGACATTTGGTCTTTCACAATTCTCTAACTTGTAAATGACTGAACAGAATCAGCCCTCTTCTTTCTCCCCGTTGTGCCCCGTGGGATCCCTCCTTCCATCTTACCTCTTCATTTGTCCTCTGACTCCTGCCGCTCAAGTGGGGCCCTCCAGTTTCCACTTGTGCCTTTCTGACCTTAAAGACTGACTGCAGGACTCACCTGGCACATTCCTTTTGCCCTGCTGCTCATGGCATCTTTCAGGTTACCACAGTATTTTAAGAGCTATGCATCATGTGGAGGGTGCACCAGATGAGGTCTGAAGAGCAGTCAAGGTCTTTATTTCTCGGGGAGGCTCACTGGAGATCCCCCCAGCGAGACAGCAGGGCTTGTGGGCAACAGCACACTGTCCAGAGCACTTCCAAGAAATGTTTTCGCTTGGTTGGTTTCCAGTTTTTAACAACTCCTGTGTCACACCTGCTGGGACACTGTCCTTGGCTCTAAGCCTTCACCTTCTCTAGTTTTCAAAGACTGCTGCTGTTTGGGGTCCCACCTGAGTGGTCAGGTTTCACTGAACTCCCTGACTGGGAGTGGGCTTTCAAGCAGATACAGGATTATTGCTTGAAGCTCTCCCAGGGCTGGGACAGAAATTGCCCCACCAGCTGTACTGTGGGAGCCAGGACACAGGCTGGCCCCAGGGGTTAGGTTGCTGCTGGCTGGGGGTCTGCACTGAGCTCTCAGATGCCTGGGAGGAAGAGGCACACTCAGCCATGCGTGCCTGTGTACCAGCATGTGCAGTCCCTGGAGCCATGTGAAATGACTGAAGTCTTGGAGCCACAAAAAAATAATGATGAAAAATATGATAATAAAAGTTAAGTGCTTGTCTACAATTAATTTCATTAGTAGTTCAAGCTCCCTTACAGGCTGAGGTCTGCCTGCTGCAGACTTCATGCTGTAGGCTCAGATTTACTGCAAGGTTCACAAATGCAGGCCTGTGCTTGAATGTGTAAGCATGTAGTCCAAGGGATGTGTGTAGCAAAGGGAACGCTTACTCCTTTAACTGGAATTAAACTCTAAAGTATTTGCAGGATGAGTCAATCCTAGTCAATAAATTCAGCATATTAGTATTAGAATTACTGTGTGTGTTATGGCAGAGGGAGAACATTTTGTATGGGTTTGCACGTACCCATTTGTATGTACACAATAGTAAGGTACAGATGCAGATTAAATACATAATTTACATTTTTGGAAGGTTGTGAGAAACAAATCCATAGCTTATTTGCTTCAGAATCTTGAAATATGTAATCTTTGCTTTCCTGCTGGGTTAGAAACCCCTTCCAAACAGTTAATATTACTTCCCTTACATTCCTTTAGAGGCTTACAAAATATGATTTAATGTATGTTAAAGTAGTTCCCCACACACACTCTTTCTTTTATTCCCTTTGCTCAACGTCTTTTACTGGTGTTGTGGGAATCTCTTTGATTCCATCTACAGATTACAGTTTTATGATAGAAGTGAATTACAAAGGCAAAGTCAAGGAAGAATTGGGAGGGCAGTAAGGAAACATTTCAAAAGGAAATCTCTCACCTATACTGAAATTAAGAACAGTGAGACAAATTCATTCCTGATGTGCATCTGGAAAAGATTTGGTCCAAATTTTACTATAAGAAAACTTTTTTTCTTCTTCTTTTCCTTCGTGCTAATATACTTCACAATGGTCATGAAATACGTCTTGCTCTGTTGCTCTGGAAATTACTATATTACTCTGCCATAATCAGTAGGACAGAGCTATGCATGGTATAACTCTCCTGAAGCGTGGGGTTGTACTGAACATGACTCACACCAGCGGCACATCTGGAGGTTTATGCCTGTGATGGCATCCAACCAGAAAGGCAATGGGAGAAGATTCATTGTGTGCAAAAAGATTTGGCCTGTTTGGCGTTTTCAGTTCTTATAATAGAAAACACTTCCACCCAGAAGAGACGAATGCGGTTTTGATTCGTTTTTATTGTTGGGTTGAAAATATTTGCGTACATTATTGTAGCTTTTGAGTCCCGCCATGCGTGACGGCGTTCTTGGAAACGTGCGTGCAGTTGGTTTTGAATCATCATCCTAACAGGATCTCTTATGCCTCTGCGGTAGCATACAGTCCTGAAGCACACACTGATAAAATACTTTGCTGCGCCCTCTGATATCAGTAGCTTCGTACCTGTAGTCTTGTGAACCTGTATAAAAGCATGTAGTATAACTTGCTCTGTGTGGGAGTTCTCTCCCCATCGTTGAAGACCTCACCCAAGCTTCTGCTTTCCTTTTGTAGAAGGAAGGAGTAGCAAGGGGAGTAGTCTCCCCGCCCGGCAGCTCTGGGAAGAGACCTATCAACCACAGTCATCACAGTGTGGATCACAGTGCCTATACAGAGCACACCTGTGGTCTTGTGGGTCTCATCACAGCAGCAGAGCCTCTGCTTAGCTATTGGCCCATGATAAATGGGGCTTTGTGGTGTTTGTACCCACCTTTAATCTTCATGCTTGTAAAAGGGTGCTTGTTTTTTCCATTTATTAACATTAAGTATCCCATCAAAGATTGTTGCCTAGGCTTCTTGTTCAGTCTCTGGAGAGGAAGTCATGTTCTGGAAAGATTCGTACCACTGTCCCTGCTGCACAGGTGCTGCTCTCCCTTAAGTGCACAGAGGCAACAAAATCTAGGCCAGATACCTAAATAGTAGGTAGCTGAGGTGTAGATAAGTTCAGTCTACGTCACACTGCTCAGTGGAATGGAAATTGAAATGGCAGAATCATGGTATCTGCATCTTTGTCTTATGTCCACTTAGAAATAGCAACAGAGGCTTGTGGTCATGGTCTAGTCTACAAACACATGCAACTAAAGAAATTTGGAACCAGAACTTACATTTTGCAGGGATAAAAAAACAGATCACACAGAGACTACATAATTATCTTCAGAGGGAAGAGGAAGCCTCTCGGTTTTCACTACCTGTCTTGTCAGCTCTTTGGGAAATCAGCTCTGTTTGCAATCTGTGTTTTCATGTTTGTTGCAAAACTGGGAGGACAGCTGGGGTCACTGGCAGCATTATTGCTTCACAGGCTGTTCTCTGAAGTTCTTGAGCTGTTTCTTATCTATGTTTCTCATTTTCTTCCAGTTGTAATCATGTGTGCCAGCGGTGACACTATCAGGAACATCATGTTGGCTGCTCATCGGCAAGGAATGACCAACGGGGACTATGCTTTCTTCAATATTGAACTCTTCAACAGCTCATCATATGGTAATGTTTTTCTTGCCCAAGTGTGTTGCAAAGTCTTTTGTAAGCTTGGTAGTATTTTTAGATTTGTTAGCCACAAAACACGCAGCACTGAGTCCCAGAAAACACCACTGTCTCTCTCTGTTGTTGCAGTTATCTTCCACTTGGGCTGTGGTGGAAACAGAACAGACCTTGTGGCCATAGCTGCTACTGGGTGGGTCACAAGAAGTAGCACCAGACAGAGGCATTGGTTATGGTGTGGGTACCCCATTCTGCAGTGTGTGTGCTCAGGTCTAGGTGACTTAGAGCATCCCCAGCCATGTGACTGCCAGCTCTCAGGGCAGGGGCATTCCTGGCAGCCTGGTGACCTGTGGTCTGAGCAGATGGCTGGAAGGAGTGATTAGCAACAGCCAGCACCATGGGCATCTGTAAGGTTTGGGTTTCCAGAAATCATCTTTGTGCTGGGGCATCCACACATCTAATTTATTTATCTTTTGATCACAGACTCTGTCTGCAAAAATGTTCAGCCATGCTGTGTTAAAGGGAAAGCACTGGATGGGACGCAGGCAGTCCAGATTTTCTAGAGCAGAGTGAAAAAAGTGGCTGTTTACACCCCTAAGTAAAACGGGTTATTTTTGTCAAACTAAAACGTGACTTCAAAATGTGAATTAAATGCATTTTCTTTTTGAAATATACCTAATATACCTATATGCCAAAGTATAATTGTAACTGCATGTTACATCAGTGCATGGCAGGGACTATACCTGCTCTCAGCTGGTGCAGCTGTCTCACTTAAATTCAAAGTAGTATTGGATCAATGTGTTTGCTGAGATCAAACATCAGATGGCTGAAGCTGGGGCAAGTTTTGTTGAAGTGTAACATGGCTCTTGAAAGGAGCAGCTTCTTTTGCAGGTGTAGGAGAAAATAATTTCCTCCCTGCGAACTGCTTTAACTAATCCACTACAATAACAAATTCATTTCAAGTTAAAAGCCAAGTGGAAGTTGAGATAAAGGAAAAGTTTGGGGTTTTAGTTTATTTAAGTTGCAAAGGCTGACCAACAGAAACAATTGAATTCAAAAAATGATAATTTTAAAAAAAATGAATCTGTTGATCAGAACTTTTGCATAAACTTTCTGTTACCCATCTACTACCTCTGAGATTATTTCACAGTGAACAGTGCTGTGACACACTGAATAATGAAAGTATGTAACTATAAATTCAGGCATCTAGGTATGTACAGAAGTACAGATGCAGCTACATATATCATCAAGATTAGCTAAAGGATGCCAAGTTTTGCCAGGTAAGAAGGAAATCACTCAAATATCTAAAAGACAAAGTTGTAGAACAAGATAAAAAACAATGTGGGAGCCTCATCACCACCTTCCTTTGCATCACAGGTAGTCCAATCTTCCTGTGGCTTTTCTGAGGGTTTAATGAAAACTGTCTAACTTCTGATGTAGTGTAGTTAGAATCTGACATTTCCTGACGTTTCTTTTAAACCAATTTTTCTGCTTGTGATGTGTTTCCCAGGTAGAGTGAAATGGCTGTGCATCAGAAGTTGACTTTGTGCAGATGGTCATTGCATGTGAAAAGCAAACACAAGTGTAGAAAAATTCCCCCAAAATCCTTGTTCCCAGTGCCTGGAGATGTTAGGTTTCGTACTTCATAAAACCTATGAGTGGGTGTGATTGGGCAATTGGCACTGTCTTTGTGTTCAGATGACTTTATTGCAGTTTGTTGTTGCCCTCTGTTCTAAATATTTCTAATTTTTCAGAAAACAGGCTTACTAAATGCCAAGACTGCAATAATTGTACACAAGTATTGTAACAAGATGACCTCCCACAAAACAATCCATGAAGGAATTTAAATATGTAAATTATTCTAGGAACGCTGTTATGCAAGTGACAGTCCCAGTCCCCCAGTGTCAGGATTCAAAGAAGAAACATGTATTGTGTCCAGGACAGAAAGTTACCTTCTACCAGCACCACCTTCTTTTTTTTTTATTTCTTTTTTTGTGTCTATAATCTCATGCTTTTTAGCTATTTCCAATTTACAAATGCAAAGCTACAGCAAAGCCCTCCATGCTGTAGTCTCTGCTGTTCTTCTTGAATCCTGCACCTCTAAAGTGCAGGTGCCCAGCTGGGGCAGAAGCTGTTCAGCTTTGAGGCTCCTGCAGGGCCCGTACTCCCTTTTGGGGAAGGTGGCAAGACATGCTTGCTTACAACTGCCAGATGTGCATTTCTTTCTCTTTGAAAGCAGTAAAGAGGACTGGTGCAGGCACTGAAGGGAAGGGTGGCAAAACCAGACAGTGGGATGTTAGCTGCTCTCCAGTGTCTCCATTGGGTGTGATGAATAGGGTTCTGTGTAAGTGATTCTGACCTTGTATTGGGAAATAAATCCCTAAAACCACAGCATATGTATCTACAGCTTCTTCCTAAAGAAATTAAATTGCTTAAAAAAAAAAGAAAGCGGAGTTCATGGTATGTCTAAAGATTACAGTGCTAGGTGGTGCTGAGCTGTGGTAAATGAGGCTTTCCTGGGGTGGAAAAGAGAGGTGAAAATGCTTAGGTGCTCCTGTGTCTCCTGCCCTATGCTGGGACTGATAGGAGCTACCTTGGACCTAAAAGCTGCAGGAGAAAGGGCTTATCCCCAGAGAAATGCAGGGCCTTTACTCCTTGTGCTCTCTCCGAGGAAGCAGAGCAAATCTGCAGTTAAGTCGCAGCAGCAGTGCCAGGGTGCTGGGAGGACAAAATGCAAGCTCTGTTTACCTGCTTCAGGTCCAAGAATTTGCTCTTGCAGGCACGTGATGCAGCTGAGAAGCACTATGCACATGGATTTGATACCTGGACTCAGTTTCCCTTAACATCTCTACTCCCAAACAACTTGCTTCTCTTGGTCCAAATGGCACCATTGTCCTCAACCCAAGCAAAATACCCACATCCTCTCTGATTTCAGCTTCCTGTGCGCCTCCAGGTCACCTTGGGAATTTAGCATTAGTTTTTGTCTTGGCTCATTTAGCCATAATGGGGTTTGTTGCTGTTGTTCAAAAAATAAAATGACTGTCTACCTTTTAATTACTTGTAAGCATTTAAAGGCTCACTGCTTAGGGCTACCACTGTTCCCTCTAGCCTTTTTAGTTATCATTTACATCGAATAGCTGTATCTGCTATTCAATGTAAATCTGCTCCAGAACAACATGAACCTTTCCACTGACCTCCTGCAGCTTTGGATCAGGATCTCAGCGCCTGCTTAGGCCAGGATCTGTTTGTCAGAAGGACTTCTTTGCTAATAAACAACCAGTCAGCTATCCTGCTTTTTAAAAATGTGGTTTCTTTACTGGTGGTCTGAGTTAAATTGTTCCCTTGCTGTGACACAAAACATGTGTAGGCAGCGTAGGCGCAGGGTTCCATTTTATTTCTATGTATTCCTTTTCCATTAAAAGCAGGGCTGGTCTGGCAGCCATGGCATGCGTGGTTTTGTCCTTGACCGCAGTGGGAGAGCTGCACCATCTGCCTCCCATTCAGGGTGATGATCGTGCTCTTGACTTTACTGGTGCCTTTCTGACTGTTCAAGGGTAGTGATGTGTAACAAAAACTTCGTGCTTGAATCCTCCCTTACTTCTTCTAACTTAAATATCTCTGCGTTTGAGATCTGGCATATGTGTTTTGCTCCAAGATGCCGTCTCACACTTAGGATTTACCCCACCCTTGTAAGATTATCAAACACATCATGGGAGTAAGATTGTCCTTTGGTTTGCACATTTACTTCTTAGCAGCTATTCCTCACTGCCCAGTTTCTGGCATGCCTTGAAGAAGGGTCAGTTCTCCTTTGTACTTTACCATCTCCTCAGCGATCAGAAAAGGGGACTTTTGGGTGGAAAAAGGAATCCCATAATGGTACTTAATTCAAATAGTTTCAAAATATGCTCGTTTTCCCCTTTAGGAAATGGCTCTTGGAGAAGAGGAGACAAACATGACCTTGAAGCCAAGAAAGCATACTCATATCTCCAAACCATCACTCTGCTGAGGACTGTGAAGCCTGAGTTTGAGAAGTTTTCCCTGGAGGTGAAAAGTTCTGTTCAGAAGCAAGGTCTTCATGAGGATGACTACGTAAGTACTTGATGACAGTCTTCAGATCATAGCATCTTCAAAAACATGCTCCTAATTAAAGCGGAAGTGGCAGTGAGACCTTATCAGGACAGAATCACCTGTTGCAAAATCATGCTGTTGCACGTGTAAGTTTTTTTTTTGTTGTTGGGGTGGGGGTTTTTTGGTTTTTGTTGGTTGGTTGGTTGGTTTTTTGTGGATAATGCAAGTTACGAGAATAGACTTGTTCTAGGTGCTCTGCATTTGTGCACTGCCATCCATGACCAGTTGTCCTGTGCTCATCTCCTAGTTCATCAGCAGAAAGGTTGGGGAAGGGTAGGTCTCTTTCACTCTACCTACCATCAATCACTTCTCTTTTTTTAACTGGCAAATAAATATAGCTTTCTTTTTTGTTTTCTCTCAATAATTAATTTTCTTTTTTTTAGAATCCCATCTCAGAAAGTTACACTATCTATATGGCATCTGATGACATCATTCCTGATGTGGATGAGAAAAGTGGTCTTATTTCCCAGCAAAGCATATTTAAGTAGTTGCTGTTTTTTTTTTTTTTTTTATTTTGAACTGTCAAAATATCAACAGGGTCCTTGCAAGTTGCTTTAAACCTTGGGAAATGCCACTGTCTTCCAGAGGTGGATGTGGGAGAGTATGCCCTTTTTTTAACCTCTCAAAAGGAGGAAAATGCCTTTGAAAATTGATTTTGAGGTACTGCTAAGCTAGTTCATATGGCATTTTCATAGAAAAGTCATCTGTGGAAGCAAGAATGTGCAGCACATACCTGCAGTGATTTCTGCATGCTGATAACAAGTACTGTCCAGACAGTTAGCTTTCTCCATGGTGCAGTGTCAACTTTCCAAGCATGCTTATAAAGAAATGAGGCTTGAGGAGGGTTTGTTCAGTCCTTAGCTGTAGGAAATGAGAGCTTGAAACTCAAGAAAGCAACCCAAACCCTTCATTTTCCAGATTCCACTTAGGTTCCCACCTCATCTCTTTGCTTTAAGCATTGTGTCCATCTTTAGTTCATCAGCTTGTGCTTAAATGTTGTGTTAAAGAATGAATAACCTTTCCTGCCGTTCATTGTATGACTTTGGCTACCTTTAGAAAGCTTTTGCTTCTTAGAACGTGAATGTATTTTATTGAAATATTTTACCTAAAATGTTAAATCTGAATCACAGGAGTGGTTTGTATTTTTCCTGTGATACTTTCAAAATCTAGTCATAGTCTTTTGTTGTTGTGTTTTGGGGTTAGTTGAGAAACCCAAACTCATCATTTCAAGGTGCTGCTCTCTGAAGAACCTGCTAAATGAGTTCTGAAGAAGGCATGGGACTTTAATTTGTGCTGTTCCTCCCTTTTCTCTCTTATGTATCCTTTAGCAGATGTCACTTAGCAAGCTGTGTCCTTTGAAAACCTGCAATGTACCTTTGGTTGTGGTTGGTGAGAAATGTGATTTTAAATACTTAAGATCCATTCATCTGCAGTGTTGTGGCTTCTTTTTTAGTCTGGGCGGTGTGACACCTCCCCAGATAGGAAAAGCCTTATACTGCTGAGAGCTGAGGATGCTGTCTGTGGGCAGTTTCGAGGCAGGCAAGAGGATGCTTTTGTGTTCTTTAGGATGGGGACTCACTGCAAACCCTGTGCAATGTTGATGGGGGCTGCACAGATACAAGCCCTGTTCTGGTCAAGCAGAACTGGATCTAGGGTAGAGCAAATTCCCCTGTGCCAGCATGGGGGAGATTTTGCAGGCTAATGTGTTTGCAGGGGAGGGTCCCTCACAGCTGCACACCCACTGCCAGAAGCCCTCTGTTGTCTTTCCTCATCCCGTGGCTGCTGTGTGTGCTCTCACTGCTCCTGACAGCAGCGGGGGCTGGCTCCTTGCCATCTCATCCTTGACCTTCTTCTGCCTGGCTCTGAGGGCTACCTCCCCATGTGTCCTATTTCCACCTGTGATCCAGAGTCCTTTGCCTTGTTCCAAGCACTCCTTCACACAAAGCTGTGAGCCTTTGCTAAGGACCAGGCAGTTGCATGGGCCCCCTCCTGCTCCTGCCTCTCCTACTCCTCTTCCTGTTCTTCCTTTCCACCTGGCTTTCTTCTCACTTCCCAATCTGCTCTTGCTGGGTCACAGAGAACATCTTGTGATCTATGTACACCTACCAGAGCTTCCTGCCATCTGAACATGAACCCTTGTCTCAGGCAGACTCAGGGTGAACGCCTTTGGGATCTGGAGCTCTCTGTAGGGGACATACAGGTCATGGCTACGGGAGAAGGAGGTTTGGTTTCAAATGCAGAGTATCCTGGTATTGGATGGATGCTTAACTTACATAGATCTCAGCAGAGCCTCCCCTACCTGCTTTTTCACAGCCTTCTAACAATGGTAAAATAAAATGTCTCTAAGAGAGTTAGTCTCTGGTTGAGTATAGCAAAAAAAACCTTAGCTGTGTTTCTTCCTTAACAATGTGTGAGCTTTTAACTTTCTGGTTTGCTTTGCATTGTTTATGATGGATTGTATATTTCTCCACTTTGGACAGTGGGAAAGAGATGCATCATATTCCCTTAACTGATTGTCCTTGTGCCCCGTTCAGAGGAGAAACCTTTTGGGGCAGCCTTCAGGATTAAGAAAAAAAAAACATTTTGAAAACTAATGGGGAATAATAAAAAGCCAGACTGAAGGCCAGTTCCTTGCCCTCTGAAAAATTTGTGGGTAGTGGGCACCCATTAAGAGTGCTTTGTTTGGCAACATGGGGAAAAAGTGGCCTGGGTGTGTATTAAGCAAGGCTGTGTCCTCCAAGGGAAGACTGGGAGGGAAAAGTCCTTGAGCTGAGTGGGTGGGAAGTGACAGAGATGGATTTTGCTCTGCTGGATTCTGCTCCTGAAAACAAAAACTATGTGGAAAGATAATCAATAGTACAGCCCATCTCAAGTCCTCTCCACGGGCGTTGAAATACAGTCCTCATTCTTTTCTGCAAGCTGTGTCCCAAGAGGAGGCGCTTAGGGAGGTTTGGATTTGAAGCATTCAGTGTGTCTGCTTTTCTGTGTGGATTTTTCCAATGTCATGGGAAAATGGGGCCCCAGACCCATGGTCTAAATTATCTCACAGTGACCCTAACTCCAACAAAAGTCATTAGTGCTGCCATTTTGTCCTGGCCTCTTGCCAGCACTAATCCTAAAGGCATTATTATCTACCAAAAAAGAATATCATAAAAATGGAAAATAAGCAGATGACAGAAGGAAAGATAAGGGAGACAGAAAGGGCAAAGTCCTAAAGCAGCAAGCTGTCCCACTGCCAGATGCAGAACTCATACGGCCCTTGGAGGAGTAACAGGTCAAAGAGTGTTGGCTGTCTTCATCTCCAGCTGTGAAATCACACAGAAAAGAGAAAAACGTGTTTTGGGTATGTCTTTCCCAGTTCAGAAGTTTCTGTTGTTTCTGCATGGGTGTTACACTGTGGAAATGGGGAAGGTGGAACAACCTGTGCCTTATTAGTGAGCAGGAAAGTGTGGAAAAGACAGTTTCTTCAGGAATCTCTCTTGAGAAGTAAAAAACTTCCTTAAGCACCTTTTAACTCTATAGCATTGAAAATAAGAGTGGCGGAGAGGTTCTGAGAAAGCATCTTAGAAATATTTGGGTTGCACAGGACGGGGCAATGATGATGTTCCCTGAGTCCGTCAGCTGCCTGACTCCATTAGCAAATAGTGTTTGTTTGTTTGTTCACCACTCTGAGTGTGAAAGCAGTACTGTCATGTTAATGTAACCCCAAGAACTGTGGGCTGAAGCATTAAATCTGCTAAGCCATCATTTCAGCATTCAGCAGTGTCTCATGGTTTTCAAAAAACATCCTGTAGTTTTGTAGAAAGCCTGACCATTTTATTTTGTGCCTACCTGGAGATCGACTTCTCTGATAAAATAAGCAAAAAAGGAGGAATTCTTTTCAAAAATCTATTAAAATTTGGGGTTCAGGCATGCAGTAGAATTGTTTTATTGCTTTTATACAAATGATGGCAGTTTTCTTACTTCTGTAATGTTAATGAATTAACAAGACATTAGCAGCAGTGAGTCCTATAAACCAACTAAGATCCTTGGCTTAATTGCAAAATACAGGGCAAGCTCTGCTTGCAGACCTAGAGCCTAGTTGAGGCAGACAACAGTGCAAATTGCATGCCATTACTTGAAGGAAGAATTTAAAACTGTCTCTAAATTCATGTGTGAATAATTCCCAGCACATACTGTAGTTAAAAATGTTTGTGAATAAGCAGTGTTTCAGTTAAAGTATATGCATAAGCCATTTTTATTAAATAATGCTGAACACTTAATGAATTGGTGGTAACGTGCAGTTTGGAAGTTCTTAATGCACCTTCTGTTCCTGACTCAAGCCTAGGATTCAATAAATGCTTTTTTTATGTCCAACCCAGTATTCTGAGCTCAGATGATTTTACAGCCAGGAATATTTGCTCTTCTGAGGTTACAGACCACCCATGGCTTGTTTTTACTTCTCATTTAAAAGCTGAAAATGTAACTAATTAAACAAATGTTTCTGCTATGTTAACTACATGACAGCATTGTTCACGAGGTGGATGCTTGGGTTTTATCCTACCCACAGCCTTTTTCACCCTGAAAATGAGCATCAGGAGAAGGGAACTGTAGCCTGATTTGCCAGTAAAGTTATCTCAGTGAAAGAATGAGCTACGTTAATTAATTAGATCAGCAAGATGCTACTCCCTATTAGAAAGGGAAACTCTGTTTTATTGAGCATTTTCACCCCTCTGCAAGGAGAAACAGTGCACTCAGTACAGCCTTTCTAGCTCCAATAGTTAACTACAAAAGCTACATGGGAGGTGGCTGTGCTCATAAAGTTTATCATCTCATCCATAACATCCGTGCCAGACTCTTCCCTGTGTATATTCCTTACGTCAGCCTTTTAATTAGGATTGCACACCAGCTAAGATAAGGTTGGGAGAAGGGAGCAATTCATTCTTGTAGCTGAGATGCTGAAAATGCAACTTATTCAGCAGTGTCCGTCTCACTTGTCTTTTTTCAGGCACAGGCAGGCGAGATTAATGTCAGGCAGGCTTTTGTGTCTTCTGACTGCATAAGGATGGGAGAGAGTTTTGAGGAGATTTAAGGGGAAAAAAAAAAAAAAAAGAAAAACCCCCCAAACCCTGCCAGGGGATAATTTGTTCAAATGAATGGGTCTATTCAGCTGCTGGAGTGCTTTGCTAATTGTGTTCGAAAGAATAAAAGCAAACCACAAGCTGCTTTCAGCAGCCGGAAAAAACGGTTTCACATGCCAGCTTATTAACAAGATGAATTCTATTAGTAAAACATATTTAGGATTTTCACGACCAACCCTTCACCCCCTTGGAATTAATGAGAGTGTCTTTATTTTCTGTAAGAGGAGTATTGAACTGTGGGCTGCTAAATTTGGTGAATACAGCAGACACTTTTTTTTTCTGAAGTTAATGCTTTCTCAGTGGTATGAAAGACCAGTGTCATCCACCTCAGGGTCTTAGGCAAAAAACTACAGTGTAATAGTAAGTTATTTGCCAGTAACAGATGTCATAAAAGACAGTAAAAGAAAGAAATTATTCTTCTCTTTTCCAGTGGTTTTGTTTAGTTTTTCTAGCCCATCTAAGCATATTTTTGAAGCTGTCTTAAACCATGGAGGAGATAGTATAAAACTGTATGTATATCTGGAAATAGTAACATCTGAACTCTTTGGGAATGTAAAAGTTTAGAGTTGATCTTCATGGATATGTTGTATATTTTCCATAGCCCCATGTTTTTACTTGGATTTCACAGATATTCACATTCCACTTTACTAAATAGGCACTCAGGCATTTATGGGTAAGGCACTCTTTGAAGTACTTGCTAGAAATATACCTTATTTTCCACTAATAAAGTGTGAAAAATATGTCCTCCTGCAAAATTCATAACCTGTTTCTGTTTTTAGTGCTTCTCCATGCCGTTTGCATTGCTAGTAATCCAAAAGCTAATTTGTCCCATTGAGATATTGTTTTAATGTAAATTTGTAGGATTTTTGATACTGGTGTAGAGTGGTCCTCACGTTTGGCTCTGAGATGTTTGAATGAAGGAAAAGGTAAACTCTGTATCTCATTTTGCATAAAACGGCACTTGAAAAATGAAATACCTTTGCTTAACAGGCTTTTTAGCAGCTGCTACCTTTTTCTGTGAGTCTTGTTCTCCGGGTATCTCATGAAAATAACACTGGGTTGGAAGTTTCCTTATTTACTGAAAAAATACTCAGCTCAACAAGGCATGAAGAGGAGGTTTGGGTGAGTCTGCCCCGTGTCAGGATGGTGTTGCAGGCAGCTGGAAGCTGTTCTGCACTTGCCAGATGGCTGATGGGATGCTCCAGCCTCAGACCTTGGGTGCTGTGGAGAGTTCACCTATCTGTGCTGGTACCCTCACACTGTGGTAACACAGATTGGGTTAGGAGTCCAATGTTTGAGTTCTGTCTGAGCCAAGCAGTTTAGTCAGAGAGTTTGATTAGGAGGGTGGCAGGAGGTGTGGGGAAGAAGTCATGCTTTGTTTTCTTTAGGGATATAGATGAAGAACAGTTCTTCAAGGCCAGAAATGTGAATTCCTTGTTTGAGAGCACCAGAGCAGAAGAGATGTTGCCTCCACAGTGGCAGCTCCCACACTGAGGTAGTCCAGGGAAGCTTTCTTGAACTCATGTGGCGTATTGGTACGGTGAAAGTGGTTCTGAATGGCAGCAGGGCAGGGTCTAACTTTGTGATGTTCAAGCGAGAAGTCTTCCAAAAAACCAGTATAAGCGGCAATCAGTAACACCTCAAGTCTGAGATCTCCTGCTGTGTCAGCACGTTCATTTCCTATGGCTGAGTGGTCAGAGGTTAAGGTGAATGTAGCTCTGGGAAGGGCTCATTCTCCAGAGGGACAAATCTTTTAACAGAAGGGCAGGCCAGTCCCGTGGGTGAGTCAGGTCACCTTGGTGTGTGAGTGTTGGCAGAGCAAGGACAGGCAGCAGGGCTTGGGTGTGCTCCACTCCATTGGGCTGTAAGAGAAGGTCAGTGTACAGTGTTGCCAGCTCTGATTTTTTTTTTTTTTCCCAGGGGATAGTTAACAATTTTGCTAATGCAGAGGGGGTAATGTAGTCGGCCTGTGAGAACGGGCTGTGTGAATAAAGGCAGTGGTGTTCTTGTGCATGCAAGGAGGCATAGGAACCCACAGGAGGATACTCAAAACCTTCCTTCTCCCTTTAGTAGATACTTTTTTCATTAGGAAGAGAAGTCTGGGACAAAAATGAGAAGGTCTAGCCCGTTCTAAAAAGAACTAATATATCAAAGTGTATTGAAAAGACAAGGAGTGTCTCTGTCCCAGAGCAAATGAATAAGAGGGGCATGAGAAAGGGGCACGGGACAATGGGAGGAGGGTAGGTGAGGACGCCCTTTGCTCCGTGGCTGGGAACAAGGTGACATTCACTAGGCAGGACATTTACATTTGATGGGAAATGCGTGTGTACAATGCATCCAGTTAGCCCACCAGCCTGCAGACTACAAAATGTCTTAGAGAGCAAAACCAAGGAGGATCTCAGGGATCAGACAGTCAGTAAGGATGCAAGCAGCTACGAGAGTGAGGTTTTGGTTTCTTGGAGTGGCTGCAAATCCTCAGATGTAGAGGTATTAACTACCATGCTGCTGTTGAAGGGTGGAAGGATGTGTTTCAGGTGTGTAGCTGGAACCTTACTGCCTGCTGACAGGTACACACAAATATCTGCTGAGATAGCTGCTGTACTTCTGTGCTACTGGGATCCTCACAGGTATGCCAGCAAAGGGATGGTTAATCAGCCAGCTGAGCACCTTTCATCACATATCCACTATCTGAGAGAAAATAACAAAACCAGGTAGTTAAATTTTAAATTATTTGGAATAGAAGCATGATTAATTGCAGCCTGAGGGTTTGCATTAGTTCCATGCCATTAAAGTTTACAAGTTCATATGCCCATTTACCCTGATATTTAATAAAAGGATCATTTGTCATGGCAACCACAGCCTCAGGTGGGCTCTTCTGGCAAATGATTTACTCCCAGCCCAGAGGTCCCCCAGGTCTTGGCAGGTCATACCTCTCCCCCAGCACCTGGGTTTCAGTTCCAGGAGTGCCTCCACCTCAGCATGCCCTGCGGACAGGGCAGGGGAAGGGTGGAATTCAGATTTTCTGAAAGCAGAGGTTGGATGCTGAAGTCTCTCATGCACCACAGCAGTAGTAGGCCTGGGGCAGGGAATTTAAAAGGACTGGTGCCCTGTGGGGTTTTTGTAAAGGCTTGACTGCGAGTTCATGCAGTGGAGAGTTGTTACCTGCCCGTGTGGGAGTGAGAGGGTTGCATCATCCCTCGTTCTCCACCTCCTCTGCTGGCAAGGCTGCGGTGGGGTGCTGGTTCTTATGAATCCTGGTTTTGTGTGCCTAATTTTTGCCTGGTACTGCATAAGGATCTTAGATGACTAATCCCAGCTCTAAGCATACTTTTGAGCTAAGCACCACTTTTGGCTGTGTCTAAATCATTTGTGTTTATGAAGCCCTTAAGGCTATAAAGCAAATGCTCTGCTGGGTAGCCTTTGCTAATCTGCTTCAAAGCAGAAATCAAATGGTCCTTTTCATCAGATGTGGTTTTTACCCCATCCAAGATTTTACCAGTCCACTGGCTAGTGTAGCACAGGTAAATTCAGTTTGAACACGAGTTGTCTCCGCAGTGATACAGTGATTTTTCTGAGTTTTGCGTGAGAACTGGTGTGATCTTGAGCATTTTTAATACAAAAAATAAAATATGTCTGTGATTTTTGTGGTTTGGTGATAATGTTAGAAATCCAGAACCCTAAACAATTGCACATTGTACAAGGATAAACATTTAACAAAAAATGTCCTTCCTGTTTGTCCTAGCTCTGTATTCATTTAAGTCATTTTAACTTATTTTAGCAAGTGGAACTGATTTTTTCAGATGAGTGACTGTCATCCCAAAAACTGAGATATATTCCTGCTTGTAAAACATTCTTGCCTGCTGATATCAAAAACTTAATATCTAATGAAAGGACTGGGGTGGTGTTTTTTTCCCTTCTAAGTGTTTATCTGCAATTAAAATATCCCAGTTTAAATGCTAACTTAAAATGTAAGCATTCATTGCAACTGTATAACAGATTATCATCAGACTACCAATGGGGATTCAAGCATAATTTAGTTTCTGTGTGTGTATGTGTGTTCAGCTGTAAAGAATAATTTCTGTAATATCTCTTGTGTTTCACCACTATGACTAGATGTATGATTTCTGGACATAGCTTTGTAACTCATCACATGAATGACCACAGAGTTTGTTAGAAGGCGAGAAATCCTAAAAAAGTAGGAAGGCTAATTTTGTAAATGACAGCTATACCTTTTGTGGTTAAGATCCCTTCAATATTCAGGCAGTCATAGTATAGTGCTATGTGCTAGAGTTCGTTTGCATTAGTTGTTTATCTGATATTAGTGATGCATTATAAACATGGGATATTTCACCTTAACTGCAGGAGCACAATAATGTATTCTATGATTCTATCCTTTTCCTTGATAGGTGACCTGGAGCCCTTTAGAGCTAAGTTATAAAGGTGAATAGTATGTGTGTAAAGCATACTATAAAGGAGAAATTCCCCTAAATGATTATTCTGTAGGTACTTGACTTCTGGTACAAAACAGTACCTTAGATACATCAATTGCACTCCTTTGAGGGCAACATTGAAAGGTAATGCAGGAACCAAAACCACAAAGGGGTAAAGTGGCTGATAGCAGCTTGCAAATGGAATCAATGAACGTGATGGATAGAGCCAGAAATAAATCCCAGACAGGTTTTCAGGGGGAAAAAAATCTGGTCCAGAACAGCATCCTGTTCCTGGAGCAGGGCAGTTCTCAGCTCAGCCTGCCCCTGCTTTGGCCATGCCAGTGGAGGTCTGGGGAGAGTCTGAGAACCCAGTGATGTCAGGCCGTGGGTTGAGTGCAGCAGTCAGAGCCCCTTGATGTGAACTGACTGTGGGTAAGGTTCTAACTCTGCTGAGGTGACAGTTCCTCTTTCTGTGTTTAATGCAAGGAGCTCATTTTGGCACTATCTGGAAATTTCTGCCCAGCCTGTTGGCAGCAGGCACTGGGGATTTACAGATATTTTTTAGATAACCACAGGAGAGTGTTGCAAGCAATAAACAAAGAATAGGCTGCTTTTGCAGGCAGTGGGGTGGAAGGGTTTCTCCATGCCTTTGTATCTCAGTTGTCACTGTAGCCTGGCGTGTTTTAGCTGACATTTCACAGCACAGCTACCCTGTAGTCTGGGATTGAATAGCTTTTTGCTTCAGTTCACCATTGAGACAATGGAGCGACTTGTGGCTGCTCCAGCCAGATGCCTGTGAGTAAATCTACTAGTTGTTCAAGAATGGGGTATTAAGAAAACAAGGAGGAAGGCTTGAAGAATGAGATGACATACAAGAGCAAAGGAGCTGGCTTTGTGGTTAGTTTTCTTTCCATAGCAAGAAAATAACCTTCACTGACAAATACCCTTAACTCCCTGAATTTGGCTGCCTTTTTTAAGTAAATCACAGATATTGCTGTAATTTGTTAATTTACTTTTATTTTCTTTTTGTTAATTTATTTTATTTCAGCAGACCTTTTCATGGAACAAAGGGCTGGCTTCTGGTGCACAATTGGCTTTAAAGTGGATGGAAGTTTTTCACTAGTGGTACTTCAGTCCTGTTGGAGTAAGCATCCTCTTGTCTGAGTGGAGCAAAGGCAGCAGTGGTTTGGCATGCCTGGAGTGCCCATCAGCTCGTGTACCAGTTGAATAGTGCAGGCAGGCAGAGGCATGGTCTCACCCTCAAAGAAATGGGCTTAATTGCAGCACAGCATCTTTGTGTTCAAGTCAAACAGAAAGTGCAGAAAAAAGCAGGGATCTTGCTATACATCTTGTCTCTCAAGTGGTGCATGCAGGCTCTTTCTTGGTGGAGATGGGGGTGGCTGATGAGCTGCAAGCAGTGCTTGCACCTGAGTCTCTCTAAACGTGGGCTTCAGTTGCAGGTTCCTCATGCCAGGGACACACAGCCTGGTGTGCAGAGTGCTTGGGTGGAGCACACACCTCATCTCCTCTGCTCACAGCATCACTGCTGCTCCAGCAAATACTGGCAAGGAGATGCCAGGAGAAGCAGGCAGCCTTGTTGGAAGAAGCCTCCTTAAAGGGAAGTGACGTCTTGTTTGACTGCAGTGCTGAATTTTTAAGCTGTAATTTTAAAATGGAGGATAAACGTCAGTTTGCAGAATCCCAGTAAAAAAGTCACATGTTCCCCTATAAGAAAAATCTCTTATGGATTTCCACATAAACACTGACTCCCTGTGAAAGATGAAATTGATGCAACAGTACTTAAATAAATCTCTCTTAGATACGCCCAAGGTTTTACTGTTACGCTTTTCCTCTTTTCGTAGGGAGAGATGTGAGTTCCAGCTCTAAATAATAAAGTAAGTTTGGATAGTTACATGTCCTTTAGAAAACCACGTCTTGAGCCCTGGCCTCATCTGTTCTTGAGCAGGTGCCCATTTATATATTTATAGAGACTGGATATCAGTGAATACAGCATGAGACTATCCTTGGTTACGGCTGTGTTGCCCGGAATTGGGTGTAATGCCGTATATTCTTTTTCAGTTTTGAATTAAGTATTAAGGAAATGGCCTTCTCTGAGGAAAGCATGTGTTTCTATTATTTTTTCCTTTCTCTCACTGTGTTTGAAGCACCAAGGTCCAGTAGGGGGGCAGTATGGTTGCCCAAGTGAACAGTCTGTGCTTTTAGGCTTAGGCATCTAAACATGCAGATTTGATTAACTGTCTTACAGCTTTATCCTCCTTTCCAGCTCCTGCTTTGGTTCCACAGTGCTGTGGAACAGGTCAGGTGATGTATCCCTGTCTGTAGGCACCCCAAGACATGTTGTTTATGACAGCTGACTGTGGGTGTGTCACATGGCTTTGCGTTTGTTCTGCTTGGGAACCCTTGAAATCCCAATCCCAGTGCGTGGGAGTAGCTGTTATCCATGGGCGATATTCAGGAGCTCTGTGAGTTTCTGTTGCATGATGGGATTAAGAAATCCTGAGAGGATCTAAGGAGATGGATGGTGGGTTAGTGAAAGCTGTGATAATCCTGTTATGGAGGTAGCATGCAGAATGATATGTGGTAGTGTTACAGCAGTAGGACATTACTGCAGAGCTGAAACTGCACGACATTGCTGGTTTGAAATGCACTTCACCTATTCTCAGGTAATGCTCAGGTGTAAGAATATTCTTCCCTCAGCTTCATGTTCTCAGTCTACATATTAGTTCCACCCAGGGTTTCTCACTGGGATTGCATAAACTGGAAGTTTAACACAATATCAATTTGTGATAACGATACTTTATCTTAAAAAAATTAAACATGAATAATTTCTATATGTTGGTCGTCTGCCGTATGGCAATCACGAGCACCTTGTTCTAGATTTGTGCAGCTCAGAGCAAGGTCATAGCAACTCATCAAGGAACCTGCTGAGGGCCCCTGACTGTCTCGGGACCATAAACAAGTACTTAGAACAGCATGGGCTGTGGCAATGTCCTGAATGGGAATATGCAGCATCAACAAATGGTATTAAAGAAAGAAATCACTGCTGTACAGTTAAGGGAATAGTGCTGGATAGTGAGTCAGCAGAAGACAACCAAAGATATGTGTCAAGAATGCATGTAAGAGAATTTAGTTATGTCAGGACTTCTTAGAAAAGCTCATAAAGGATGGACCATAATTATAATTGGCTTGGTGAAGGAGGATTAAAAAGAGAGAACTGACAGTTAAATTGCAACTGCTTAGAAAAATACTTCTATTGAGATACCTTGAAACAGTATGAGATAGTAGGAGCATCATGTCAAATATGTCAATTGGTAAGATTTTTGCAAAATGTCTGGGTACAGCCCTCTGCAGTTCCCTAGGGTCCTCACTGATTTGGACTGGAACTACAGTTTGACGACTTGAAAATCACTATGGATGTACTGGAAAGTAGATGCAGAGACCAAGCTTGGGAAATGTTAGTTGTTTGCCTTTCCAATAGAAAAAACGTGATGATGATGCTCCCCACTAAGCATGGAAGTGGTACGAATTGCTGTGATTGCTGTGATTCAGAGCTGGGCAGTTCCAGATGGAAGAGAATAATCTTATTTTACAGTCAGTAGGCAGGATACGGAAAATTATGGGTCCTGCATGGCTGTAGCTTGGCTGTCTTCCACACCGGTAGTATTTTGCATTGCTGTGTATGCTGTTAACACCTTGCTATATATGAACAGTGTGGTCACAATATAGCTGCTTGGGGAACTATAACTCTGAACTGTGTAAAATTTATGCATGTGATTTCCACTGAGAGGGGTTGTTGGGTTTTGGTTGTTTTCTTTTCTCTGATAGAAGATGATTAATTAAGAGTAGAAAGGCAGGAAGATAAAAGGGGTATATATCTTACTCAGTTATGCAGTTAGCATACTTGCTTTTTAGGTATATGGTATTAGAATAGGATGTGAAAGTAATGCAGAAGATAGCTCAGAAAGGGGTTTCCATGTATTTGTGCTGCAGCCTCCAAAGATTTCAGCAAACCTGGCAGCTTCTCTGCTGCCAGTGGCATTGCTGCCACGTTGAGGGGTGGCCCTGCTGTGCAGTATGGGCCAGGAACAGCAACATTTTAGTAGATCTGACATGCAGATTGTGATCACAGCATTTGGAGCTCTACTCACATCTGTAATTAAAAAGCAGCATAAATGAAAATGGAAAAGACTATAATAAAAAAATTCTGCTTTTTATTAGAGCTCAACTAAAAGAACTTTTAATTACCTGTAAGATTAGTGGACCTTTAATAGATTTTATATTCTGTTCAGTTTTTATCTTGAGGGTGTCTAAGGTTGAACTAACACATTATTAATTACCATGGACACCTTCAAGCAGCCTGTGAAGACGTCTTCACATTTACTCTCATTCCTATTTGAAGCATTCCTGGAACATAAACTTCAGCTCTTTTTCATGCTTTTCCTGCAGCAAAGATCAAACCCTTCAAAACGTTTTGCAGCCATTACTTCACATTTTAATATTCCTCTGTCCTCCACATTGTTCAACCCATGGTCTGTGTGGAATTGTGGCAACTTGAAAATGATTGAATGAGATGATATGCAGGAAAACTTTATTCCTTTCATGGGATCCTATATCCCCTTTTAAGAACTGCTGCTTAAACGTCTTCCTGGATTAATGTGAAAAGTCTCAGGTGTGCCCAGCATATGGTTTGGCTGGGGAGTGCAGTCCCATCTGCAAACAGTAAGTTTTAGAAGTTTTTAAATGCCATAAATTACCCATGGCTTCAGCTTCCTTGACAACATGAGATAAAATGCTGGGGTCTGTGTGTGAGCAACTGAGTAGTGGCATAAATGACATTCTGATGATTTTCTAATATGATTTTTTACATGTAATGTCAGGGGTTTTGGCCAAGTGGAGCTTTGGCAAGAGGCTGTGGCAGTAACTTCCCAAACTGCCAAGTGAGTTTTGACAGGGCTTATCTGGCAAATCTGCGCTGTCTACAGAAGGGTTTTCAGGCTGGTGGCATGAGTAGATTTCAGGTTGAGCAAATTAGCTGACAGAAGGGATTTTGAAGGTTGCTGTGTTACACTGAGAGGTCTTTGCCATGGACAAAAGAAGTGACAAATAGCTTTCCTTGAAACAAATGCCAGCCACAAACTGTACATCAGCCAGCAGGGAGGTAAAGCTACTGGACAGTCTAATTTCTTTCCTGAGAGAAAGAATGTCACATAAAGAAAGCTGAAGTTTGATCATCCACAGGCCACTTGGACTCTAACATTGGCACGTGAAGCAGTTGTCAAGCTTTGTGGTTTCTTGGTTTGGTTGGGTTTTTTTTCAATTCTGAAAAGTTAAAGCCCCTGCTGGCAAAGCCTGTCCTAGTATGCACTCTGTCCATCAACTCTTTTTATTCCACCAAAAGCCTGAATTTCACCTCTTCTTTCATGCTTTCTTCATAGCTCAGAATAGCTGCAGCTGCCCTTCCATCTCTGGCTGTCAGAGTGAGCTGAGCTGTTCTGCACCTCCTGTAGCACTGCTCTCCCCACTGTGGGCTCTTCCCCTGATGAATGTGTTGCATTCAACTGCAGCATAGGCTGGAGTTACTGAAAGTCCAGTTTTAAATGTCAGAGCAATGTAAACTTTTATATTATCAGTAAATAGTTCCTAAATTCTCCTTACTGTTGGCAGCTGCTTTAAGAGTGAAGGAATGTCTTGGATGTAATTACATTATCAGGGTTTGATTTGTTCAGGTCAGCCAATCAACTATGTAATACTTTTTATCTGTGGAGCAGTTATTTAGTTTACTGGCCACATGTTTTGTCTTTTAACATTTTTAGTGTCCAACTGAACCTGTGAGAGTTAGTGTAGCACTTCATTTACTAGCATTTTAAATTGTTTGGATACACTGCAGTGGAAGATAAGCTAAATGTTGCTTCTGTCCAGGAGAGTATTTGTAGAGGTTGTTCACTGGAAATGGCAATAAGACACCCCATAATGTGATTACACCTTTGCTAGGATGTCAGGAGTTTTTTTATTATAGTGAAACTCTGAGTGAATGGGAACATCTTTCGTGCAGATGAAAAGGTAATTCCTTCTGAATTACTGTGCATCAAGTGAGTGCATTGCACTGCTGAAATGTGAGTTGCTGCCTACAGAAGAGGAACACCTATGCTGCTCAGGTCATGATGCATCAGCTTCTGCTGATGGGTCTCCCTCTGGACTCCACTCCTGAAACAATTACTGCTTCACCACTGAAGCTCATCAGGCTCCTGAGAGCAAACTTGTAATGTTTCTGCAGCACTCAGCTCTTAACTGTTGTTGTAACTCACAGAACAAAAACTGTAGGTTGCCTACAAAGGTTCATTGGCAGCAGTCTTCTTTTGTATTAGAGTTATAAAGCAGGGTTAGGGTTATTTCATTCATTTCTTGTCACTTACTGAGAAAACTATAAATAACAGGAAAAGGTTCTCCTGGCAGTTCCAGAGAACACATTACTGGAGAGGGTAAGTAGTTTTCTCCATTGCTCATTTGCTCATGGAAAGATGCTTGGCTGAACAACAGCCAGCAATGGAAGTGGTAATCATTAAACAAGCAAATCCACCAGTTGTGCGCTCCAAAAAAAATCATGACAGAACATACTTCCCAGTCCTGAGAGGTGCTAAGTCCCCTGTGCAGAGGGAGGGAGTTATACTTGCTGCTGTGGGATGAGGGTGCTCAGCGCCTTACAGAACCTCGCATGGTCAAGTGCAGAATTTGTGCATCTGGGCATGGGAACTGGGATCTGCAGATTTCTCCCCTATCTGCAGAGCTATTCAGACACAACATTAAAGTGTGATTTGAGTGTCCAGATAGCAGATTTTTTTTAAAAACAGGTCAGAAGCTGCCGTTGTCCCCCCTGAGGTTTTTTTGATATATATTCCTTTGTGTTTCAGCAGCTGAGAAAGTAACTCTCCAAATTAGTCACTTCGGTTCATTTATAGGTTCTCTCTAGTTAATCAATTCCCTAGGAAAGAAAAATTTTGTTGTGTGTCAATTGTCATTGTTTTTTTTTTTTCTTCTTTCTTTTTTAGGTGAACATGTTTGTGGAAGGATTCCATGATGCTATTCTTCTTTATGCTCTAGCTTTACAGGAAGTGCTGAAGATTGGTTTCAGTAAGAAAGACGGGGAAAAAATTGTTCAACAAACACGGAACAGAACATATGAAGGTAAGAGTTAATACGGCGTTGCAGCTTTCAGAGTCAAAAAAAACTCAGGTCTTTGTTCTGTGCAGAGTAAGGACCCATGCCTATTCCACTCCTAAGAGAAAGGAAAGTAACCATATGAAACCACGTACATCTTTAAGGCTGGCTCACATACCTCACCAGTCTGACTTTTTTCTGCACCAACTGTTGAGGTCTTAACTCAGTTAAAAAAACTCTAACAATTTAATGACCCTCACTGATGTTGTAGAGAAATACCAATAATTTTCTCAGGCTCCTTCTTTGTTTTTGAAAAGATTACAGCTGCTCTCTTTGCTCACGTTCATCTTTTAGCTCTGAGATTGCCTCATTTTTTCCATTTCACTTTTTTATCTTGAAAGCCTGGGAATGGATAGAAGCAAGCAGGTGCCAGGGTTGGGGTTATTTTGTGTTTCTCAGCGGGATTCCTTTGGGTCCTAGAAGGATTTCCCCCAGCCTCCTTTCAGGAGCTGTGTGTGTTGTCTCAGAGGCAGCAGCTGAACAGCACTCTGCCTCTCTGTGCCTAATCCTGGAGGCTGCAGTTCTGCAGTGCACCTGGCACTTTGTGTCACCTTGCTGATGCAAAGCAATGCAGATGCTTTTGCCAGGTAAGAATTGTAATAAAGAAACTGAGGATTATTGGTTTCATCTGTCATCTCTTAAAATATTTCCGTCCATCTCTTTGTAATGTTCCCATCCATCTCGTGTAGTAGTCCAGTCATTTGATGTAGGACTGGCAAGATTTCCTGCGGAAATGCCTGAGAGAAGGAAACATTTCCCCTAGATAAAAAGTGAATGATTCATTTGAATGTGTAAGAAAAACCTCAGTGGCCAGGTTCTCAGCTCTAAGAACACACTGGACATGGTGTAAGAAGGCAAGAAGGGCAGCAGCTCCAGACCAATTTTCTGTTCTCAAATTGTGGCATGAACACAAGGCAAAAGAATACTCAGGGCAGCTTAAGGGAATACCGGAATTGCTTTAAATTATGCTGGTTGCAGACATCCCATAAGCAGCCCTGCACCAGCTGGAAATTGTGCTTGGCATCCCACTACCTCTCTTCACATCCATGGCTTCCTAAAACACTCTGTTTTAAGGGAGGGAATCTGGTGTCTAAGGATTTGCCTGTCTGGTTGGTTGTGCTGTGCATGACACCCCAGCACAGCCTGTGTGTTCTCTGCTCCTGTTCCTGTGCTCCAGGAAGCCACCAGCTCGTGTGCCCGTGCGTCCTGTGTGGTACCATGTGCTCCACGTGGGCTACATGGTTGATTCTCACACCTTGCTTGTAAAACCTGGCAGGAGGAAAAAATGTTCTCTTTCCCCACTTGTGAAAACCAGATTGTTGCTGGTGGCTGACCTGTTCCACCTATTCTGAAAATGTAGCTGAGTTGGGCTGTGAGGGTGCAGTTGAAAAGGTGAAAATGCTTGTAAGTCGTATGCCGTTTCCTCCCTGTGGCAGTACTTTGCTGGACATAAAACTGATTTTGAAAGAGGCCTTTAACTCAGTGTCTTGCAATCCAGTCCCTTAAGGAAGATCACATCTCTTTATTCTGCCTGTGAGCCCCTCTCTGCAGTGGATGCAGCATCACAGAGTACAGTTCATGCATCCACACATCAGCCTCTGCTCAGGACTGAAGCTTTATAACTGCCTTTGACTTTTGCAGGCCTTGATAATGTCAACTCCAGTTTCATTAATGGCATTAATTTAACTGCTGACCTATCATATGTAGATACCTGATTGTCTTGGCACCTCATTTTACTGCTCTGACCTATCAGGACTTCCAACAGAATGTGGATGCTGAGGTGATCAAAGGATTGCTTACTGATTGGGTTGTTAAAGATAACATGGTATAACTGCAGGGCACATTTTGTGGAGAATATTTGTTACTCATTGGCATTTCCTCTGAAAAAGGAACAAAATTTTTTGTATGTAGGTATCTCATGTAATAGAACAAAAAGAAAGTCCAGATAAAATCATCCCACCTTCATGCAAATGCAATTCTTCACTAAGATTGTTTCAAAATTTCCTCTCTCTGTTTCTTAAGGAAATTGCAGGAAATGTCAACATCTCAGACTCCTATTTTTGATTCAGATGAAAAATTGAAAAATTAAGTTTTTTCCTACTGTAAAAAAAAACCCAGTAGGACCTCCAAGTTTCAATTTCAGTACCTACTTTCAAAAACTGAGTTTTGGTTTTCTTAGGTCATAAAAGTGTCTGTTCCAATTAGCACCTCCTGTCAGATCCAGAATCCAAATTGTTGTGTCAGCAGGGACATCACAGTTCTTCATAGTGGCCTCTTCTTTCAGTGTCTCACAGCCAAGTGATTGTTACACCCATTCTATTTCCCTGCAGTAATTGAATTGACAATTGATTACTGTGTTGTTATAATGAAACAGGTGCTTGACAATTCTTTGATTACCACTACATATTTTGAAAACCACAGCAAGCTGAAATATTCCTGATGTCACTAAAGCTGAACAGATACAGACTAAATGGAGGTGTGTTAAGTCTGTTTCATGCTCACTATCATTAGGCACATTGGGGGAAATTTATACTCTGAATATCTGATCTCTCTTCTCTGTTTGACTGTCACTGAGAGCCTGAATCTCCACGGCTTTGTGCCTGGTCTAGGCATGTAGTTGGTGTAACATGGATGTACAATGATGCCTGTTTGCCTTGTACAAGTGTAAATGGCTGTGTTTGGTGTCAGGCACTGGAGGATCACATCTGAGAACATCTGAGGTGATGAAGTGTATCGGCAGCCGTAAGATGTCTTCACCATAGTTAATTGGTATTGTTTGATGGATTTGAAGAACCTGCTTGACTTAAACCTCGAGAATGTGAAGCCACGCTTTTTGTACACAGGGACATAGGTTTGAAGAACAGGTTCAGATAGAATCCAAGGATGGATTTATTTCCCATGACAGATCAAACAAGTTGCCCCAGTGGGGTTGTGCAGTTTCCATCCTTGGAGGTTTTGGAGAGCAGATAAAACCTTGAGCATCCTCCTGGCTGACCCTGCTCTGAGCTGGAGGTTGGGCTCAAGATCTCCTGAAGCCCCTTCACACCTGAGATATCCTATGAATCTATGAGTCCCAGTTTCCCCAAAGTTTTCTAGAAATCGTAGAACAAGTGAAATGGGTCTCTATGAATATAAACCAAACTGCACCAGATTATGTAGTTAATCTTACGTAGATGAATGCAGAGTTTAATGCATATGTAGTGCACATGGTGCCCCTGGTTCATGCCATCTCCAGTATCCCGTTAGATGGAAACAACATTGGTCTGCTTGTATGGATGCAGCAGCCCCTTCAGCCTGGGGGGTGTAGGTCTCTGCGCCTGTGTCCTCTGCAGCACATGAGCTGGACTCTCTTTATTCAGGCATCACCAAATGTTTCAGGATTAGGCTTCTGTAAATAATTTGCATTAAATGTATTTGTGTTTTATTCTTACATGCTGGTTTTTGGATTAAATTTTTCTCACGTATTCTCCAGTCTCACACATTTGATATTTAAAAAAGAGAAATGTTAAGAATTCAGGAATGCAGACACCGAGATGAAATTACAATTTCTTCTGGAATGCCAACAAAAATGCTGGGAGACTGATGAGATTTCCTGTCATATCGGTCTGTAAAAACCTGTCCAGTGTTTTCATGTTTTGCTTGGAAAGGCTCAGTGTTTTAACTAATTAATTTTCTGATTCCTCACATGCCATTCTTTAGGCATTGCAGGGCAGGTGTCCATTGATGCCAACGGAGACAGATACGGGGATTTCTCTGTGATTGGAATGACGGACCCGGAGGCAGGCACACAGGAGGTAAGGAAACAAACACTGTTGCAATTGGCCACTGATGAATTAGTAATTCACTGTAAAGTAACATGGTATCATCTCTTTACTTGGTGGCTTAATCTTGCCATCTTAAAGAACAAATCCTTTGGTAAAATAGGTATTTTGAAGTAGTTATACTAAGTTTTTTTAAACTTTCTTCTTTTCTTTAACAATACAAATTTCTTCACATGATGCTAGCCTTTAACTAAAGGGTGAATTCTCACAGGCTAGCTAAGCACTGCTAATTTTGAATACGAGAACTTATTGTTTAAATGAGCAAGGCCTTTTATTCATTGGGGGGAAGAAAGATTAATCTTTAACACAGCAGGTACAGATATTTAAATCTTACACTGTGGTCAACCACAAGCAGGAGTGCAGACCTTGTCTGGCCTTGTTTGTCAGGCAGCAATTCCTGAGTGCCTTGTTTTCGGTGTTTAAGAAACATTTTAATCAGATGGCTCCATATACACTGGATAGGTTATTCCACTGAATGCAGAAGGAGTGGAAGTGATGGACTGTGAGAACTTCTGTGAGAAACAGCACCAGCTGCACACAGAGAATAGCATGTCTGGATTGAGTTTATTACTGCATGCATCTCCCTAAGTCCAGCTGCAGCATAATGCTTTTGTTAGTTGCAAAATCAGCATCAACCTCATCTTTGCTGGTCTCCCCGATTTCAACAAGCTCAAACGTAAAGCAGCAGTGTCTGAGCTGGACATTTCAACCTGTGGACTTGAATCCAGTGAAGTTACATTGTTCTTGTTGGTACTGCAGCAGAGACAAATTCCAGGAGCCCTTTTAAAAGTGTGAGGATGTCTAGTGTGTTTTAGTGTGTAAAATTGATTGAAAAACTACAGCAGCAAACTGCAGACACTCCCAGGAGCAGTAGGAGTGCAAAATGGTTGGGATAACTTTGGTGTGAACAACCTGTGTTTCTTCTGTTTTTTCAGCCCAGTCGCTTTTTATCTCATTTATCAATTTCATCTCCCTCTCTTACCCTTCTGTTGCTCTTTCGCTTGCAATTTAAACTACTCTTTTTTTTTAATGTTACATTTATTCTTTTAACTTCTTGTGCAACTTCCCTCTGCTTTATTGTGTACATAAATATAAATGCAATTAACTACTTACTGCTTTTGTCTGCAACATAATTTCTACCCCCATGCCTCACTCTAAAAACATTGTTTCTTTAATAACTTGTTTTATTAATCTAGACAATTTTTTCTGTGTTGGTACAAGAATGTTTCTCAGCTGAACTGTGCCAGATGGATGAGTGTTTGGGCAGAGCTGTTTTCCCAGGTCTATTCACAGAGTTTAAAGCAAGAAGAAAACCTAGATTTCCTAGTTTGACCTCTGCTATATTGGACACAGACAGGTTTCTTATCTTGTATGGAACCCTGTAGTTTGCACATGACTAAAGCTCACACTGTAACAAGCATTCATTTTTGATTTGGAGACACTGAATGAACAGGGACTGCCTTGCTGGTACCCTCAATGTTTGTTCCACAGATGAACCACTCCTGCTCTTCAAAAATCTGTATGCTCCTTCTGATCTGAATCTGCTTGGTTTCTGCTTATAGCTTTTTGTTCTTAAACTATTCTGCATACTTTCTTATTTAGTAAGTCTTGCTGGTAGAGGACCCGCCCACTCCTGTTTGAGAAATTAAACAATGTCTTAATAAATAATCTGCTGCCTGTGAATGGTCTCTGTTTTTTCCAGTTCACTGAATTTGCCTTAATTTTTGGACAAATGTTAAACACATTCATTCTTTGAAGGATTTATATCCCAGTTACAACTGCGAGATAAATAAGTTTCTTTATTTAGTGTAAAATCTACCTTTGTGTATCTAACCGGAGCAAATGTTCTTTAAACTCATTAGCTTTGAAATGAAATTTAGGTGAAAGATTTGAACAGGCTACCCAAGCCTTGAATTCTAAACCTAGTGTAGTAATATCTGGGTTTTATCCATGGTACGACAAATGCATTTATTGATGTGCTTCTGGCCACTTCAGTGTCACAGTATATGGTCTTGCTGCTGTACAAAGATTTTTTTAGAACTGTTCTCAGATGAATGACCTACTACTGTTAGCACAGTATAGCCCCACAACGTTGCAGTAGATTCAGTGTAGGTTATCTTGAATAAAGCCGGAAACTGTTGAAGACAGGGCTGAAATCCTGAACTGCCTTTATGAATTGGTATGAAAACATAGCACTGTACTACCAGAATAACGCATGTGTAAATATCAGCAACTGCAGAAATATAAGATTTGAAGGTTTTAACTGAACATGATCAAGTACCTCGGAATTCTGCTCAAACAGAAAACTCCAGCCTGGAGTGTGTAGTTGAGAGTCTCAGCATTCAAAGTGCTTGAATTCCTGGAACCACAGAAGGGCTTAGGTTGGGAGAGGCTGTAAAGATCATCCAGTTCCAACTCCCCTGCCAGGGACAGGGACACCTTCCACTGGCGCAGATGGCTCTGAGCTCCATTCAGCCTGGCCTTGAACACTTCCAGGAATGTGGAAGCTGCACCCACAGCTTCTCTCTGCAACCTGTGCCAGTGCCTCACCACCTGCAAAGAATTTCTGCCTAACATCTAATCTAAATCTCTCCTCTTTTAGTATAAATCTGTTTCACTTGTCCTATCACTACCTGCCCATGATACAGTTGTTCTCCCTCTGTTTTATAAGCCCTCTTGAAGTACTGAAAGGCTGCAGTGAGGTCTCCCCAGAGCCTTCTCTTACTGAGGTTAAACAACCCCACTCTCTCAGCCTTTCCTCACAGCAGAGGTGCTCCATCCCTCTGACCATCTTGGTGGCCTCCTCTGGACTGGCTCCAGCAGGTCCCTGTCCCTGCTGTGCTGGGACCCCAGAGCTCGATGCAGGGCTCCAGGTGGGTCTCAGCAGAGCAGAGCAGAGGGGCAGAATCCCCTCCCTCCCCTGCTGCCCACGGGGCTCTGGATGCAGCCCAGGACACGTTTGGCTCTCTGGGCTGTGAGTGCCGTGGCCGGGGCATGTCCAGCCTCTCACCCACAGCACCCCCAAGTCCTTCTGGCCAGGGCTGCTCTCGGTCTGTTCACCCCCAGTCTGGACTTATGTCTAGCTGATACTTCCACTTAGCTGGGTGACAGTCCTGAGCACTCAACTCACTATGGAGCAGTTGAAAAAAAAGCCCAGGGAGAGGAGGAGAAATATTCAGAGGGTAAAAAGCTTGTGTAAACTGGATTTATATAGAAAAGAAGCCTGGGCTCAGGGTCAGATAAGAGCCTGTGACTGTGTAAAGCAATGTTTCAGAAAGGAAGAGTTTCTGTGACCACTGGCAATTTGGTAAGAAGTGATGGATAATTACAAAAAAAGAATTTTAGGTTACATGCTAGGGAAAACAACTGACAGTAAGGCTAGCTAACTTCCAGAATAATTGCTACAGAAATTGTCAAATCTCTGTCTTTGAAGGCTTTTATGAACAGATTAGATAAACATCTGTCAGGAATGCTTTTGTTCATCTGATTCTGCCCTAGGGCAGGGCATGCACTACATAACCTCCCACAGACCCCTTCATCCCTCTTCTCTGAGATTCAACATTGTGCCACAGGAATCGAGTGAGTGATGCTGCTCTCCTGTTTGTTTTACTTCTCTAAGTTGATGGGAAAATCTTTTCATTTCTTTCTTGTTTTTCATAGGTGATTGGGGACTACTATGGAAAGCAGGGGCGATTTGAAGTTCGATCAAATGTGAAATACCCATGGAACCACGGCAGGCTGCGACTAGATGAAAGCCGAGTTTCAGAGCACACAAACAATACACCGTGTAAATCATGTAAGTTTAGTGACTTAATGCTCCTGTCCCAGCTCCAAAGAGAAGAATCCATGAGTTGATGAAACATAACGGGCCATATTAAATTGTTTAGCACAGTTGTCCATCTGAGACATGGTGACTGTCTCTCTCTCCCGACTGCTTGGGAGGTTAAGGTCTGGCAGCCGTGGGTAATACATGGTCTGAATCACTTCCCTGAACTTAAACTTGACAGTAATCATGCACAGCCCAGAGCCCTGGAGGCTTTAGGACTTTCCAGGGGCCTTTTAGCCAGAAAGAGGGATGTAACTGAAACCCCAGCAGAGAATAATCACGCTGATAATTAGCAGCTGTGCCAGTGGGAGCAGCGTTCTCCCAGTGCAGAATGATTTTCAGTGTTATGAGGAGGCACTGTGAGGGGCCCAGTAGGCTGAGGAGAAGTGAAGTCAGTTGAATGGGGTGACATCTGTGAATTCAGAAGGCTGGGACTACCCTCCAAAGGGCAGGTGTCTGTTCTTTCCAGCACATTGACTCCACAGACTGTGTTGTAGTGAGTGGGACATTGCAAGGAGATTGGGGTAGGAGGATGCTGCTGCCTCAGTGACAACGGCGGGTCTTAACTTTTCACAGGAAACAAATTGCTAGTCCTGCAGTGAAAAGGTAACTCCAGCCTGATAATTCTTCGATCCTTGAAAAACTGGTGTGTACACAGACCATCAGTGGTCAGTGTGGTGTAGCTGTGCACCTGCTTCCTTCTGTACAGACAGAATCCCCTCAAAGGGTCAAGGATGAATGAAGAGAAGGGAGCAGTTTAATTTCCTTCTCTGTTCCTTTCCACAAGCCCACGTGGAAATAGAAATGGGAGCAGACTGCATGCACATGAAAATGCCATTGTTCTTCAGGAGCCCTGCACTTCCCAGAGACAGTCTTTGCTTGGGCTTCCCTTCAGCCACTGTGTCCCTGTTCTGCCTCTGTCGAGATTTGAAGCAAGTTGACAGTCATATGGCTTTAATTTAAAACAACATATCTTCAGGAAGTAAGAAAAAAATTGAGGAATTGTTGGATAATCACAGTCATTTTAATAAACCTGGGTGATAGAGGGTTCTGATGCTAAACCAGGTGAAATGAGTTTGTTTGTGTTACAGTGACTCAAGGCATATTCAGTGCTGATTCCCATTATGTGCGTCACTGTAACCCTAGTCTGTGTTATGATTCAGACCAAGCTGTCCAGGCCAGTTTCCTAACAACATTCCCTTGTATCACATCTCCAGAATTCTGCCTTCATCTGACACTGATTTTGGGGCTTTTTCAACCCCAAGAAAAGCAAGGACCAAAAGTAAACATGCAGACACTGGAACAGGTTCCCACGGAGTCCTGAGCTCTGAAAGGCTTTAGTTATTATCTGATGTTGGTCACTAATTTCCTAGTTGTGTGCATTTTCCAATACATGAATGCAGGTAGTTCTCAATATAAACCCTGATTGTTTATTTTTCCCCTTTTCAAGCAGGTGGTCTAGGAGAATCAGCGGTTACAGGAATAGTTGTGGGCGCCTTGCTTGGAGCAGGATTGCTAATGGCTTTTTACTTCTTCAGGTTAGTCCAATTCATTGAAAGTTCTGTAAACTTTTTATTCGTCATCCAAACTTCTCAGCTTCTGGCAGAACATCCTTGATGGGAGACAGAGAGGCACCATAATAATGTGTGGTAACGTTTTCACCAGAGACAGTGAACACACTTTGATTGTCCTTTTGTGTTTATCCAACTAGTTTTATTGACTTGGGTCTTCATCCTGTAACTACTTACATCTCTAAGTGATGTTACTCATGGAAGTAATTCCAGTGAGTTCCAGACATTCACAGTTGCTTTAGTAAAATGCTTTGGCCTTGAAAGCCGCCTTTGTTTGGTGGTCCTTGCCAGCACAGTTGTGCAGGCTGTGATCTGCAAGAGATTTATATCATTATGGAATTGTACTGGAGAACAGAAAGAGATTTCTGTTTTGGTGTAAGAGAGCATTTGGATTCCAAAGCTGTGCATTTAACTTAATAAGCTGAGGTCAGTGCAGGGTGATCAGTTTTTTATTCTTGTTTAAGTAAAATAATTCTTGCACTGCTAGTCAGCAAACGTAAAGTCTTGATAATTGATCCTACACTTATGGAATAAATTAGTTATACGTGATCAGCACCTTATGTATACAGTCATTTATCCTCCTGCTATGGAAAAGTCAGATAGGAGAATAGAATTAACCTCTGCATACAGGAATCAAATAATTCTATCCAATAAAAAATAACTGTTTATAAAAAATGTTAACAAAATAAGCAAAGTCTGCTTCACCTCACCAGGACACTTTCAGGGTTTAAAGAGCCAGGCGTATTCATCAGGTGCTTACAACTGAAATTTTGCAGGGTGATTTTATTCTTGCATGTGTTCAGTGCATATATAGTATGTTGTTTGGGTTTGAGATAGCATTAAGTTGGCTTGAACTGAATAAAGAGTATCTTTAAAAAAAAGAAAATAAAAATTGGTCTTTATTTTTTATGTCATCAGAGGTTCTTGCATCTTACATAGATTCTCAACCAGAGATGACAGTTGTTAGGTGTGGGTTTTAGCATTGCTTATACTGGGAGGGAATTTGTATGTAAGGACAAGAAATAAAACAACGAATATCCTGGGCAGGTATAAAGCTATGCAAAGTATCTTTGTAAGAACAGAATTTAAACTCTTAGTCATCTGACACAAAGATTTGGATTGGAAATCCATGTGAGCAAAGGTGGTGTCTGTAAAAGTAGATGTAATACACCTGAGCTCAACACCCAGTCTTTTCATTTATGGTCAGAGGGAAGAAATGAGCACTTTTCTTCTGTGCAGTTGATTTCATCTTCATGTAAAAGCTAAACCAGGTCTCTTAGAAATGGCTGTTTCTCAGTTTACTGAAGGAAGCTGCAGGTGCTGTCAGATGGATCTATGTGTTGGGGATGTCTAAAGACGTGGGTGAATTTCACTCTGGAGATCTGGTTGCAGTTGCTCAGAGCAGGAGCAGGGACAACCTCCTTATTCCACCATTAGAATAAATATCTGAAACCTAACAAATAAGGATGTGTGGGCCAGATTTTCAGAAAATGTAGGTTTAGCAGTTGTGTGCCTAGAAGTAATTTGTACGTGCAGCTTCTGTACCTTTTAAACTGTAAATGTACCTTCTGATTATGTCTCATTTGTAGCTGTAATTGTCACAAATGAGTATGCAAATACAGTTTTGAGTGTGCCTGCAACCAGTTAAAAGATCTGGGTAGTAGTTCTGATACGTAGCTTTGACAGTATTTTAACTTAAACCCCTATGTATCTAAAATCTGGACCTGTCCTTGTGCAAGAGCTACTGCTGTGCATGCTCTGAGCTATGGAAGGGTCTGACTTGAAAATACATAAAGAAAGTAAACAACACAGGCTTTATTTTGGAGCCTGTTGATACAGACACAAGTATCTAGGGAATATTTTCAGAACTTTTAGGTCTCTGCTTTCTATTCAGCCATGTTGCCTGAATCAAAACCTTGGTGTTGCGAAAATCTTTCTTCCACTGCTGCATACCTAGCTCTGATTCCTGCTGCACGTGCTGGTGGAGCAGAGCTTTCCTTGGCATGCAAGGTTTTTGCCATGCATCTCCACCAGCAGTATAAGCACATGGGGCTGGACTAATGCCCTTCTGAAAAATTTGTTGTGAAACTGAGTAGAAGCATAAATGTATAAAATGTAAATGTGAATCGTCTGATGGTTTTTGGAGGGGAGATTTGGGTACTAAAGGGGAAGCTGAAAGGCAGTCAGAGGGTTTGTTTGACGTACAAAGTAACATTGCAGAATTCTTCAAAAGGCCCTAGAGGAAGACACACAGGAAGAGCTGTGTCTGATGCATGAGCATTTGTGTTTATTTCTTATCTGTCCTCTACATCCCTCTCCTTAATTCATCATGTTACCTCCTCTGACATTACAAACATAGTAGCTTTCGTAGAGGGAAATGGGAAGATTAGTTAGTTAATACATAGTTTCAGTGAGAACACAGCTGAATAGTCAGATCTGTTGTTTGAACTCTCCAGAAAGCTCCCCCCAACCCAGCATACTGAAAAGAAATTTGGCTTTGATCAATATAAAGCAGTGATGTGACACAGTTCACATGACACTTCACAAAAACTCCTAATCACTTAGATCAGAAGTTTTCAAAGAAGCAAATGTCTGTGCCGTAGTGCTTTGAGACTGCCATGTAGAAATTAACAGGCATTCTTGAGCCTGGGTAAAATGTTCTGAGGCAAACTACTTTAATCTTTGACCAGGGTTTCACATTCTGCCACGTTTCATTTTTCAAATGGCACCCAGCTGTCCCCTACAGGCATTCTTTATAAGGGAAGTCTGTTAGCCTCTAGCTGGAGAAGGATTTCTCATTCTGTTCCTCTCCTTTCATGCAGGAAGAAATACAGAATAACTATTGAGAGACGAACTCGACAGGAGGACTGTAACATGGGGAAACATCGGCAGTTACGTGAAGACTCCATTAGATCTCATTTTTCTGCTGCATAAAGAAGAAGATGAAAAACAATCTCATTCTTCTTAGGGAAAAGAAAGAATCAGAGAAAAGGACACAACCAAAGACATCAGTGTAAAAAGAAGAGGCTCTTGAGGAACTCACTCTTTTAAGCAGTAATTTTGTCTTAATTTCTTTCAGAAGCTCAGGAATGATTTACTAATCACATTATGCCACATGGCCTTTCATCTCATGAAAAAAGAAAATTATGCAGTTTGATGTTATAGGATGTACTTAATATGTAAAGACAGTATTTCCTAAGGCATGTATTAAGGCTAGCAGATCTCGGTTTAGTTGATGGGGGATGCCTCATTCTGTTCCTTTTTTTTTTTTTTTTTTGTTTAGCTTCTGCCACCTCCTTCCATATTTGCATCTCACCCACGGGTATCAAATATGGTTTCAGAGGCACAGGTTGCTGTCAAAAGGAAAAAAGGGATTCATTTGGGGCATGATCCTGCATTACTGAATCACTGCCATAACAGGGGATATGAAATTTGGTGTACGGGCTTTAGTTCTGCAAGGGAACTGGCACTTGGTTGTGATTAACTCCACTGAGAAAGTTGGGCAGGTGGAAACACAAACCATTCTTTCCTTGTTTGTGTGGTATCACAGTCCAAAAGCACTGTTTCTCCCTCTTAGGTGGTGAGATTTAGGAAACACTCCAGCGAAGGATGAGGAGTTCCACAGGCGTGAAATAGTGACAGAGAAGACAATTGGGTCTCTGGAGAGGACTGGTTAATTCCTCAGTCTCATTTCTGTTTTGTCACATTCCTTCCTGTCCACTGCCACGACTTTTCAGAGGGGCAAATGTAGTCCATGTCAAGGATGCTCCTGTTCCCAGTGAAGTCAATGGCAAAATCCCATTAACTTCAGTGAACACAGGACTGCATCCATAACTGTAAATATGAAAGTGTTTGTATAGCTGATGCAATTCAAAAGGGGATTTTTTTGTGTGCGTGTAAAAATGACATTCCATGCTACCATTTTATTTTTTAGGATATTTTTAATCTTGTATTTTTCTATTAAAGTATCTATTTTTGCTTTGGTAGGATTAAAAATTAAGGAAGAGGATGTTTTGAAGACATATTTTTTATGATAGGAGTAATATGCAGGGAAAGTCAACAGCTGTAAATACATTTTAGAACCAGTATTTAGGGGAGGAGAAATGACTTTGTGGATGGTAACAGACTTTTTGCCCCACCTTTTTCTCCAGGCATGTGCAACATTCAAGTAGTTACTTAACACAAATGCAGTCATTGAATTGTCTATGTGAGGATTACCCTGATGCTGTAAATAATGCATTTTTCACATGTTAAAGTGTCCTACAGAAGTCAGTGAGATTTAACTATCCGTGTGTGAATAATTAAACACCCAACTACCTTCAGGAATCGTGTGTTGAAACACTCTTCTAGGGCTGACTTTAATCCTGATGCCATCAGTATCCCTGGAACTTTTGCCATTTATTTTACCAGGAGCAAAACTGAATCTGTGATGAATTAGCTACTGACAGGTTATTTTTTACTAGACAAAGCAGAGCTTTGCACTTTCTAGTCAACAAATGGAAATGAACAGTACTTACTTTAAATGTGGTGAAGAAGACCCATAAAAATATTGTTAGTGGGGAAACAGAGCTATGACTGTGGTTCTAAGAGTGCATGAATTACTTTGGTTTATTCTATTCTGATTTCATAGGCAGAGCTTTCTGGTCTCAGCTGGTCTAGTCAGACTTGAAAGTTACTCTCAAAACTGGCTCTGAAGCCTGATGTCTACAAACTTCTAAGCCCTGAAAAGCCAGAGTACCAATTTTGAGGAACCACTTTGGGGTACCTGGGAGTGAACAGCCAAAACTTGCTATGTCTGCTTTCTGATGCCTTTTATTTGTTGTGGGACAGGTTTTTTCCTTATATTTCACTTCTTTCTTAGCATATGGAGGGGTTCATCACCTGCCCTTGTGAAATACTGGCCTGTGTCCCAGACAAAGGGCAAAGCTTCCTGACCGTCAGGGCAGCTCCAGTGCAGGAAGTAGATTTCCATCATCCCATTTCCCAGTCTGGGCCTGTGTGACATCTACAAAAGTGCTTTAGCCAAAGCAGCACTGATCAGTGGGCAGTTTTCTGAAGTACTCTCCTTATTTCATGGGCACCAGAGAAGAATGCTATTCTCTTTATTTCATGGGCACCAGAAGTAGGCTAGAGCAGCAGTCCTGCTGCTGTGGACTTGGGGAGGAAAAAAGACTTCCTGATTAGTTTTTGGATTTTTTTTTTTCCCAGGCAGTTGAGTTTGTCTAGCCCCTGGGCATGCTTAAGGTTTGGGGTTTTTTTTAGGTACTTTCCGAAGCGGTTTTGATCTGCTTCTGGTTTTGCAAATAGGCCTTTCGGTATTTTGACTTTCTTTTACCCACTTGACTACTCTGTCACAGAAAAAAAGGCAGGGAAAATTTTTAAATGTGTAGAGGAAAGAGGGTATGATTTGAAGCATAAACTTTTTTTGAAATTATTTTTGTTGTGACTTGCTTTGCAGCTCAAAGAGTGACTAGTTTGCCATCAAGGCAGTTGCGTAGATGTGCATTTTTCCTGTGCCATGCACAGTTGAGTCACACCAGAAGACAGAAGATCTTGCTGGGACAACAAATTCTTCTGACAGTTTATTTATTGTGTCATTTTATGATAACTATAAAAAAAATACAGTGAAAGGTCACCTTCTAATTAAAAAGTACTAATTCTGATCCTTGGTTTTATGTAGGGTTTTAAATCATGACCTCAAGAAGTGTTTCTATGAGGTCTCTGCTGGTGGGATGCTGACAGAGGCTTAGCCATAACAGTACATCCCAGCACCTCCCAAGAAAGGCGAACCTTCTTTGCACCGTAGAGCATTTTAGATCAATGGGCTTTAATGTTTGCAAATTGATGCACACAAACATGTGCGTTTTTCCCGTGGAAGTGTGGAGATGATTTGAGACATTTCACATAAGTAGATTCCTTCGTAGCATAAATAAACTTGCTCTTCTTAGCTGCCTTTCACAGGCCTAATGCTAATAGTTCCCAGGTCTTCCATGGACCATAGATCAGAAGCTGCCTTGAGTTTAGATTATTCAGCAGAGAGATTCTTTACTGGCTAATGCACTTTTCCTTTCTGGTTCATCTGCATTAGCTCAATGCCACAATGTTTAGGCTCCGAACTCTGTGAGGGAATGTCTAATCAAAATAATAATAATTGATTCTCAAAAGAGGTTTCAAAACCTACATTTTTGGCTTCAACAAATTGCCCGTATTACAAACATACTGCATTACAAAGAAGCACAAGGAGACCCTTGACTCAGCTCAGCACTTCAGAGCACTTAAAATATGCTCAACTTCAGCTTCTAAGTGTTTTGCTCACTTGGGACCAAAGGGTATGATCCTGGCCGTGGCTGAACCAAAGGGAAATTTGCCGTGTGCTTGAATTTAAGAAAGCCTGGCCCTGTAGGCCGTATTTATTGCTACATCTTACAGTTGGGCCTGTTAAATTGAAATTGAACTAGTGGCTCCATACTCTGTTTGTCAAAGTTTGACAAATTCTGCTAATTTAGTATGTATTAAAATTTCTAAATAGTGATCAGCTTAATATCTGATTCACCTCAAAATCCTTTTCCTGAGGGTTCTATGGACAATTTTCCTGCCTTTTTACCCTCATAACTTCAACGTCTAGGCTTCCACTGCAAGTGACGAAGATGAAGCAGAACTTTCAAGAGTATCTGTGATTTAGCTCCCTGATACCCACAGCTTCAGAGCCAGATGTCTAGGTGCTTTGTCCTGGGCCAGTGGTAGTTCTGGAAGTTTTATGTGTCCTGAGTTGTCTGCAACTACCACCATCATCACTTAATTACCAGTTCCTGCTCTAACGTGCTTCATTGAAGACCACACCCAGCTCAGCTCTGAAAACATTCCGTCTTTGCTAAACCTTGTGATTGGGAGTGGTCTGCACCTTGGAAGGTTGTGGCCAGAATTCAGTTTATTAAAGAGTTGCATTAATTAATTTCTGAAAATAAATCATGTTGGTCTATTTTCAATTTGTTCTTAAGCAATGTGCCATTGAATTATTGGAAGTACTTCGTTGGGTTTTTTAGTGGAGAGTGTAAAGGTGTAGCCAATGCTTTGAAAACATTTGTGCTGGACTAAATAAGAGTGTTCTCCCAGACAACATGTTTTACTGGGAGGTTGATCTCTGATTCATTTTTTGGCTTAGAAATGCAATCACACTCTCATTAAGCTGACAAAAAAACCCTCTTACTGATTCAGTGGAAGTAAACTTGGTCCCTCAGTGGAGTGTCCTCAGGCTTGAAGCAGTTCAGAGTTTCTCAGCTTTGCACTAGAACAGGCTGCATCAGCCTTAGCTGACCTTGGCTCCAGTGATGTTTTCACCTCATGAATGCCATAATGCTCCTGGAAAGCCAAGAATAGACATCAAAGACAGGAAGCTAATAGTCCTGGTCATAAATTTCTTTGGCAATTCAGTCCACCTTTTCCGGAGCTCAAGACAGTTCCACATCCTTCACTGCCCTCCTCTGTGCTTCAGTGTGGAGCCATGTAGCCATTCTGGTTCTTTCAGTAAAGCAGTTAAGGTTATTTTTCCTATTTTCTCCCAGAGTAGTGTGAACAGTCTTTAATTCCCCATTTTTTTTCATGGTCTTTTGTCTAGGTTCAGAAGTACGTTGAAAAGAGGACAGCCATTTTCCATCATTCAGTCAGAAATGCTCCTTCTTCACTGAGCATGTTGGCTTTTATGTAATTTCAGACATGGTTCATTGCTGCCATACTGCTCAGCTGTCAACACACCTCGTGTTGGCCCATGGCCGCACCAGCCACTATCAGAGTTCTAGAGCTAGGGTTGCCTGTTGGGGATTTTTTATCCCTGTTGTTGCTACAAAATGATGTCCAATCTAGCAACCACCTTCCCCACAGCAGGGCACAGGGGAAGAGATACACAAGTTTCTAATGATACATTACCTTTTCTGTTGGTTAGCAACACGCCCTCGTAACTCACCTCACAGCAGTGAGTCATAAAGGGACAAATTTCAAAGTGCATGTTTTGTAGGAGTCGGTTTCAGCTCTTTTTAGAAACAAAGAAATACAGGAGTTACTTCTTGGAATGTGTTTTTAAGGACATGCTGGGAAGAGTTTTGCTTTCAGATATGTTGTGTGTGTGTCACCTCTCCTCCCCCCCTCTCCTTCTTGCTGTTGAAAGCACAAAAAGATTTATGTGTGTGTGAAACCTTTCAAGTGGAAGAATGGAAGAGTTTGCACTGTGCATATCCCTGCTTAGAGGCAGAAATTAATTCAGATGGCTTGAGGGCTGAATTGTTTTCCATTCTCAGATACCTTTTAACATCTGAGCTCTTGAGACTGATGAAAAATGATTGTTGAAATTAAAACAAATAGCTGTTTGTGAGAGACCTCAGACCTGGCTGTCTACAGGGTCAGCAAGCTGTGCAGCAGACATTGATGGTATCTGTTCTCTTCTAAAGAATAACAACAGAAAGCCTGAGCACTGTGGTTTGCCCCAGTGAAGCCTGAAGTCTGTCATAAATGCAGCTCTCCCTTTATCTCACGCATAGAGGAAGAAAGGAAGAAGGTTAATGTTAGACTTTTTATGAAGTTACTGCTGGTTTTGATCAAGAAGATAAGGCTGCCACAGTTTTGAGGCTTTCTTGGGCTAGTGTTTAGTTGTGTCCGGTGTATGGCCAAATAGACTTTTATTATTCCAGTGCTTCTTCCAGAATTTACCTTTTAGAAGGCCCTAACTGACATAGAACAAATTTGCAGCATAGAAAACTAGCAAAAAGGAGAGGCTTACAGTTCCCCCAAAATCTCTCACTAACCACTAAGTTAATATTCTGCATCAAAAGCAAATTATTCTGAATAACCTGACACTGTTAGTTTGTATGTTAAGCTATATTCAGAAATCTTAGGTGGATTCATTAGATGAAAAATCTTTGAAAGGTTAAAATCCACTCTGTGTGAAGTGTTCCTTGGTGTTTCTGTCACGTGAATTTTTCTAGAGGACACTTGAGCAAGCAAAAGAAATGTACCAAAATGGGTATTTAAAAAAAAAAAAATCTTGTTTTAGGGATTTCTTTTGTAATCTCAACTGGAATGCACAGGGAGCACGCAATTCTGCCCCCCACCCCCCAAGTATAAACAGAAGTTTTGCTGATGTTGTGCATTAGCAGCAGGCACAAGGAACACGGCTACGCTGCTTTCTACTTGGGGATGATCTGGACTTCTCTTTCTCTCAGAAAAGAGAGTCTTTACTGTGCAGGTCTGAAGTGCTGAGAAAACGTGGAGAGGCAGGATGAAGGCAATGGGTAGAATTTGCCATGTTTCTTGTGCATAGGGTGTAACAATCCAAAACTGACAGGACTCAGGAGAGACACTGTGGACAGGAACTTTGTCCCCTTTTTCACGGTGATACTGTTCCCTATTAATGGGAAAATACTGGACAACAGAGAAACCTAGTGCCAGTCTAGCAGAAAACAAATGGAAAGCTGCACAGTATATTGTACTGATGTAAGTAGAACTATCTGGATATAATGTGATTTTATTTATTGTTGTTTTTGTGTAGAGGAGAGTGCGTATTCATGACTGTGGATATAACCTTTGTTTATTTGTGTAATGTATTTTATTTCTTCTATGACTTGGTCATTTAAAATACCTACATTCACTGGTGTCCTTTGACTTTTTATTCTGTGCATTTTCTTTCACACTTTTTAAAAATGCAATATCACATAACCTAAATTGTAACAAAATGTTTCCATTAAAGACATAGGAATATGTTATCACCTGTTTCTGTGGTGTCTTTTGTCATCTATTTACTACATCCTCGGTCTGTTTCATGTAAGAGCGTACTGTCAGATGGTACAGAGTTAATAAAAGGAGGGTTATTCTTGGTCTAAGACACTGTATAAACCACTGATTTTTAATGATGATTAGCAACTGATTAAATCAGGAATCAATCTAACCTTTCTTTGAAGAAAGTTCCACCATTGCATTTTAAGATCTGGGAAAGGTTTTAATCAGTGAACTCCGGATGAACTTGGAATACTTTTGTATTTATTCCCAGTTGTCTAGAAATACAAATAATTATGAACCAAATTATTTAAATGCATTGGAACCTTAACTAGTAAGCATTATTTTTTATAGCCTGCAGAGGGGCAAAACTTATGTATTTCACTAAGGTACAAGTTCATTCCTTTGCAGCAATCTTATCAAATTTGGGGAATTTGATTCTGTTTCTTTCCTGTGTTATTAAATGCAGTCTTCACATTATCCTGTTTTGTCTAGCCTTCTGCTTTCTGTATGCATGTGTCTGTTGGAGCAATGTTGCCAGATTTAAGATCTGTGCTTGAGAGTATGCCAGGCCTTTATAATCTGAAATAACTGGAAATGAGTATGAGGAAGAAGTATCTGATCACACTTGCATCAAAATTACAAGTACTAAGAATTCACTGGAGAGTTGTTGGAGAGATAGAAACATCCTCTGGGTTAGCTATGGATCTTTCTACAGCCCAAGAAACAAAAAAAGCAGAGTAAAAATACAGATTTGGAGAGGCCCATTCAGTTAGAGGAGGGTTAAACTAATACCTAGCAGCAGTGCCTTTCACTGGCAAATCTCTAAATATTTCACTATATTTAATTAACTCAATACTGGAAAAAAAAAACAACCAAAAAACCCAGGTTGTACAGCTGATTGAAGTCCAAAGATATTAATCTTCTGAAATTGTAGAAGATTAGAATCGAGCTTATTTTAAATCTGCCTCATCGTAGATACACTTATATGCATGTTGTACAAATAAAAATTACTGTTTCACCTGCTTTTCCTTGATGGTTATGCTTTTATGTCTTCATCCCATTACAGACAGGAATTCTTTGGAAGTACCTAGCAATTTTCCAGTATTTCTGTATAAAACATCGTAGAAGAAAAAGTGCAAATAGTCTTTTGTGTTCTCCATAACTGCAGTAACCATTAAATGTGTTTTGTGAACAAAAATGGACATTTTACATGACACATCTCCAGTCTCTTCTAGCAATTTAAGATTCAGGTCAGGGTAAGCTAAAGATTAGTTTACTAATATTTGCTAATTTTGTAAATTTTCTAGGGCTGAGAATAGTAATGGTTAATGCTTTACCCCTGCTATATCATAGGGATACCTCTTCAGGGAAGACAGCAGGAAGACAGACTTTTGACATCTTGCCTTCATTGACAGCAATGGAAAAAAAAAATCTCATCAGCTTTTCTAAAATGAAGTTTTCACTCAGGCTTGGGAATATTTTCACTCAGGCATGAGAGATCAGTGACTGAATTTATGTTCAGTGTATGACCCTCAGCCAATCTGTCATTACCTTCACAGTGACAGGACTGTCTTCCACTGTCACTAGGTTGATTTTTTTTTTTTTTTTTAAATAGCTTATCCTTCAAATTAAATGTTTGAGACAGGTGTGATGAATTGTGTACAGGTATACATACATCAAAGTTTATGAAACTGTTCATCCAAACGTGTCAGAGATCCCTTTGTCAGAGAGCATCAGCCAGTCTGACAGGTAAAAATGTCATTTGGTAAAATTACTTAAGGCAATCTATCTTCAGTGGTAGAAACTTTTGGATATCATTTTAGATACCCTGAAACCTAGCTGGACACATTTTTGTGGCTTCCTTAGGAAACTATTTCTTGAGGAACATTCATCACATTTCTGAAAAATTGTGGTGGCATTTGAGCCAAATCTTGGTCTTGAACCTCAGCCAATGTTTTCTTGAGTTGAAAGAGCACTGCCAATAAAAAGTAATTGTACAACTGACAGAACCTCTTTTCTTTCCTCCTAGGAATACCATAATTTACAGTCTGTAAAGCCTGTATGAGCCAGAAAGGGTCTCCCTGTGTACATATGCTACTCTTGGTAAGTCTTCCTGTGTCGTTTTAGGGTTGGCTTGATGGTCTTTAGTCCTCTGCCTCAGAAAAAAATAATCATATTCCCCTTGCTATAAGTAAGTACTCTGCCCAGTTAATTGTTCTGGCAGTGTGACAGTTTATTATCAGTGTCTGTTACTTCTTGATGCTGCCATTTAATTCAGACGATAAATCCCTGCTTTCAAGTTTTTGATATCTGTGTATATAGTTCAAAAATAAGCTGATGGCAAAAATTGTAACTGTGTATTTATAACTGTCCAGGACAGGGGACATAGGAAGCTCGTGTCTGTGTAAGCTCTGGCTTTTTCCCACCTGTATTTCTGTGGTGTGAAAACAGACAATGTCCCCAGCTGCTCACTACTTGAACACCTCCAAACAACCAGTACTGTGCTGCCTGTAAGCCAGCGAGCTTCCCCTTTTGAGGTCAAGCAGGCTAAAAGCACACTTAAACCATATAAAGCACATAGGAGAAGTGGTGCTTGTGCCTCTTCCTCCTGTCTTGCCTAGTGTTAGAGCAGTAGTGGTGTGACTGCAGGAAAACCAGCATCCTGCATTTGGATGAGGTGTAGAGCTGCAGTTTTCCTGCCTCCTAAGAGAAAAAACATTAATGCTATTTGTAGAACAGTGTGTACTCAATTTACTGTTGCATAAAAAATGAGAATGCCTCAGGTAAAGGCATTTAAAAATAGTTTTCCCATAATCTACATGCCTAGATTACCAGACTACAGCAGAAATTTCTCACTTTTTATTTCTCTTGCTGCAGCAGAACAATTTTTTATCATTATTTAACCTTCAAAGGGGAGGAGTGAGAAGACAGACTACACTGTAGCACAGAGGCCATTTTGACAGCAACATGGATTTAAATCGCTCTTCAACCCTTACACAAGAAAGGTATGATCTGGCACTTGCTACAGCCCTAGTAACTAGTATTTGTTAAAATGACAGTTTTGGGAGCAGTCCCTCTGAGTGTGACTTAACGTGTCCTGGCCAAGTTAGATGCCTGAATCAAGGACTGCAATAATGTCTCTGATATCTGAAGCGGGAGGACCCTGCTGTCATAATGAAGAATTTCAGATAGTGAGAAAGTCCTGGCAGCACTGCCTGTCACTGACCTTGCACACATGTATAGTATGTCCCTGCTAAACAGGATTGCCAGTAACCATTAAGTTGGAGTTTTGCTTGGGCAGCCTTGAGGTGTGGAGTACCCCGAGACTGCCCTGCAGTGCTTGGCTCCACGTGCAGGATGGAGGGTCCAGAGGAAGAGTTCACAGCCCCTGACTAAATCCTTCCGTGCAAGATTTCTTCAGAACAAATGAAGGGATCCCACTTGCTCCCATTTGATTACTGCATGGGATATAAACTGAAATAACAGCTTAAGAAATACCTTTCTTTTTTAAGAAAAAATACGTGAAGAAGTATTTCTTGTGCTCAGACATCAAAGGAACCAGTGCAATAAAAACAGATTGATAAATCCCTCAAGTAAGGGAGTATAAAAAGCACAGCAACAGCCTGATGAGTACAGGAAATTAAACTGGAGGACTTAGGCTACTGGGTAATGACTAGAAAAAGGCATATTGTAGATTGAGGAGATGAGGGCTTTAGTCTCTGTTCTCAGGATAGATTTACCAGAGCAGAGGGCTGGCCAGTATCCAACCTCCTACCCTCCTGGGATAGAGAGCAATGGGGCTTTCTGCTGGATCCTGGGCAGTTTCAGGGAAGAAATAACGGAGCCTGTCAGGAAGGCACCAAAAGGTTTAAAGAATGCGGAGTAGTCTCTGCCTTTTTGCATGCCTTCTTAAACAGAAATAAACCTCAGAACCACCTGGGATTCACCCAGCACCAGTTATAAATGTGAATAACGGAGTAAAGACATCAAACAAAGGAAAATGCAGGCTATGTATCAGGAAAAATTGCATAAGAGTGTGATCTATTAGCCCTCATGCACTCCTCCCAAAGGGGGTGGAGGTGGAATTTCTTTTGCTCAAATCATTAAAACCCCAGGCCCTGGGGAGTGTGCTGCAGGACCAATGCCACATTGACTGGAGGGAGGATGAGGTGATTTAATGGGTGGTCATTTCCACCTTCAAATCTCTTTTATGTACATGCCAGGGTGCCTTCAGTGACAAGCTGCAGTTCAATGCCAGAGCTGAAAGCAGCCTGGACACAGCTCGAGAGAGTGATTCAGAAGAAGTAGACAGGAAAGGAGGTATAGAAAGAGGGGTGGGGGTGTTAATTTAACTGAGGCAAGCCAAAGTGCATAAAAAATTTTCCAGTTCAGTTTGGGATGGGAACTGAGGCTGAAATGAAGGAAGAGTGGTTAAGTGATCCCATCATTCCTTAAGTATTTATAGACATGTCACATGCCAGTGGCAAGTATGTTAAAGTCTCATTAGCATTGCTTTCCTTTGTCAAGGCCTGAAAAATTAATACCAATAGTAAGGGGTTTTGCCTTGGACACAGGTACTGCTGCTCTGTAACCCCTCACCTGGTTCTGACTAGGGGAAATTCTTTCTCTGCCTGAGCTGCAGCTGAAACAAAAGTTTCCATCAACACCAGCACCAAACACTTAATTTCCTCCTCCCTACAGCTCCCCCTTCTCTGCCAAGGAAATAAAAATGAAAGAGAAATAACCTTTCCTAATCATGAATGTCTGCATAAGAGATTATGTTTTATTTCACCTCTTTACATTGTCAGTTGTTTCTATAGCCACTCCTTTCATTACTTGTTTTCACTTTGCCATTTTTTCCCTCTGTTTCCTCCATCACCCTCTCCAATCCCTCTACTCCACACCTAACCTATGTCCTTCCTTCTGCCTGCTGGTTTTCCTAACTACTTTCCTTCTCTTTCTTTAATGCCATTTTTAGAATTGCTGTTGACTTACTTTAAAGACCCCCCCTGGATTGTGTACTCCTGGAGGAAAAGCACCAGCCAAGCTGGAGGCGTGACACAAAAAATCTCAGTCCCAGGGTCTTTCCACAGTGTTCCCCAGGCTGTGCTGAGGGGTTCTGCATCCTGCTCCTTTGTCACTGACCTGCTCTGAGTGTTGCTGTACCCCCTTAACTGCAGCAGGGACTGATACTGAGGGAGAAAGTCGCTTTCTCTACTTCTACGGGGCTCCGATTTTATTTCTGGCTCACAGCAGAAATACACCTAACTATGAACAACTCCATTCCTTCAGGGGACATTGCTTCTGTTCAGTCACCTGTCCATTCATGGATATCAGACAGTGTCATGATTATTTTCTTTCTCATATAAAACAACACAACTTTCATTAGGATATTTTTATTTTTATTTACTAGATATAACTGGCTTTGCTCTGATTTATCAGATTGTAAGAATGATCAAAATCCAAATGCAATATAGCAGCAATTGGATTTTGATCATACAGACCACCTGTTGGAAATAAAGCTTATTGTTTGTCAAACAAACATCATTAGGAGGCTGTGTCCTGCTAGAACATGATGTACCTGATTTGGCAGACTAATGTTAACAGGACAGGTGCCTACCTGGTTTACTAAAGGAATGGTAAAGGAATGGGATTATGCACTCCAGGAGTTTGTCCATCAGTGGGAAGGTTTGAAACAGTTGTTTAATTTCAACTGTGTTTGATAGAGAGGGGGATGAGTCTTAAAGATACTTGGGATTCAGAGATTTCGTGCAAATGGTGACTAAGTACAGGGAGGTGATAAGAGTAGGAAGCAGAGAGAAACAGCTAAAGGTCTCTATTAATGGAAGGAATCAAAGCTGGGTTCAGCATTTTTTACCTCTGTTGTCCTGGTGCTGGCCGGGCCAAATCCAAGCACTGAGCTGGTGGTCAAGCAGCCATCCCAGGCTCATTTCACAATAACAGTTTTGAATGGTAGTGTAAGTTGGAGTAATTATTTTTCATTTGGCATTGAAATAAACAGAGGAAAAAGACAAGGAAAGGGAAGGATAAACATTTTTGCAAAACACATCTAAAATGCTAATGAACATGAAATCATTTCTACAGGGGTTTGCAAATCAAAGGAAACAAGGAAGAAACCCTCCTAAGCTTGTTAGATTGGGAACAAGTACTCTTATTTTGTTTTTATACTACTATCTGGAATTTTCCTTCTTCCTAACTTTATCATTTTTACCTTAGGTTTATGCCTATGCAAAGTGTGATTTAACACAGGAGACAGAAAAACAGAGAGGTCTTTTTTTCAGTATCAGGAGTGTCTCTGTTGTGGAAAGTTGTCAGCTCCCAAATGTTGTCTACGCTGCATAGATCTGTGTACTTTGGCAGGTTTATAGCTCTGAAGCTAACTCCCCAGACACCTGTTGCAACTTGTAAACCCATAAGGAATTTTTCAGGCCAGTTCTAAATCTAATTCATTCACTTATGAGAACAGTTTCATTATAAGATTTTTAATAGAAATTTTCAAATTATTGTTTTTCTTTGTCATTCGTGCGGTAACAGTGATTTGAAACATGAAAAAAAATGTCCAATTTCTGAACCAGATCTGGATTTCAAGGCGGAATTGCTAAAACTTCGGGGTTATTATCTGGGATGCAGAAAAACAGACAGAACAAAAAATATTGCAGCATTTGTTCTTGGCTTTTTATTTGGATTTATTTCTAAGTGCACTTCTTGCCCTCTAGGTCAAATGCCTGTATCAGCTATACAGCTGGACAAAACAATTCTAGCTGTAAAGGGCAAAAAAAAGGGAACCAAGTAATCACCAGATGAAACATTTTATTTTATGTTTAGCAGTAGACTTCAGATAACCTGAAAGATTTTGGTGCTTTTATTTGTTCTCTGCTGGGAAAACATCCTGGTTTCATTCAGTTTTGGTCTGAATCTGTTTCTCTGTCTGTCACTTAATTACTAATGAAGAAAAAGCATGAATTGGGCTGTATATTACAAGATCATTTAATCCTACTCTTTCATTAAATGTTAAAATATTCCAAAATTTTCAGGGGAAAAAGAATCAGCTTCTTTTTTGACTAAAGATTGTGCGGGGAGTCCCATTAGTATGAAAACTTAGCTCAGTAAATTACTTTACACTTTGTCCTAGGATTATAGCTTCTTTATATGCTTGGTTTGCTTGGCTGGATCTTTTATGTGTTTTTCACATCAGTGCCTTCCAGTTTTCCTCTCTTACTCTTTCATGTTTTCTCTCTCCATGCTGTAGGACCTTTGCTTTGTAGTCTTAAAGCCACAGATAATAATTGTTTTTTCAAAAGACACATCTAGTCTTGATTGATTCCTGAATACCAGGAGTAAGTTGCGAATTATTTCCCCCACCATTCCAGCAGGATCCTTCAGCACAGAGATGGGGCTTGCACTCAGTGTAAGATGTATTTCATGGCAGAAAGACAACATTTTGGAAAAGTCTGGGGACTTTGTTAGAGTACAAGCTTTGCCGTACTCTAAAAATCCCTTGGGCTACTGCAACTAGAAAGCAGAGACCCTGCGGTGCACCTCTGTGCCTGCCCAGGGTGAGAGGAGATGGTGATTTACTGATGCAGCCGATGCTTTTGCTGCCCTGCAGAGCTCCAGCACACCTGGAGCTCTGCCTCACGGGGACCATGAGCAACTCCGGGATCAGCCTCTGGAGGACTGGCTGCCAAATGCTTCAAACAGCATTGTACGAGGCACATTTCTGATAAAGTATTTACATACTGGTTTGTAGTGTTTTCATGTAACCCATACTTCCTCCTATTCAGCTCTGGTTCATTTACCCTGTCCACATCCACAGTGGGTAAGAGTGTCCAGAGACAGTGTGATTACATCTGTTTTATCAATACGCACCATTCTGTGGAAATGGGAGCAGCAAATAAAGTTAAATTATGCTGCTTTTCCCCTTTGAAATCATTGATGAAAAAATAATCTAAAAATATTATCTTAACCTTTTGCTAATAACGCTGTGAACCCTTGGTTTAAGGTCTCTTTATTTAACTGTTTAAAAGAGGAAATGATAACAAATGTTTCAAGGAACATTGTTCCCAAAGACGTAGGAACTCTGTCTCCAAGCAAAATACTTCACCACTTCTTGTTTACAAGAGGTATTTTCTGATCTTCTTTTCTGGTCTGAAAAGTTTCAAAACCTATGTTAAAGAAAAGCAGAGGAGCACCTCTATGGAAGTCACAAATAAAATGCTCCACTTGCACTGTAGCTGGGTTGATACAGCAATGCAAGAGAAGATTTGAAAAGTACCCAACAGGGAATTTTCTCATAGGACTACCCTCTGGAGTACATGAGCACAAGGAAAGTTGGTAACACCTAGCCAAGTTAAATTGCAGTTAAGCTAGAGCCTTCTCTTATTGAGAAATACTAGCTGATGTTTCTAATAGAGATTTTTTGAAATTGAATTGAAGTAAGTAATTCAATGCTGTGAAATGTTTGGGATTTTATAATGACATTAACTTCTTTAAATAGGGAAAAAACCCCCCTACACATATTACTAACTGGTTTTTGCACAGTGCTGGACATTGTTTTTATCCACTTTCTCTCCATGAAGATGATGGAGCCAAGTGGAAGCAACATGGCATGTGAGAGGAATCATCACTTTAATTTGATTTACTTATCAAGGCATATCTAGGAACCTGCAGATTTGAGAGGTTTTGGTCACCAGTCTTTAGTTTCAGAAATAGTACTACAGCAGTCACAGGAGCAGCAAGTGCCCCATGGGCTTTCCTGTCCTACGGAGTGCATGCTAAAAGAACTCAGCACTTCTGGAAGGGATAGAGCTTTTGAAACCTCTAAGTATTACCAGTTGAAACAATTTTTAGGATTTATGTTGTTGATGTGGAGAATGTAACCTGGCTTGCAAAATTCAGTTGCTTCCTCAGTTTTCTGCAGCTGTCCTGGACAGTTGCTGAATCTGGTCTCTTATGGGATTTCTCTGTTGAATAACTTTTGACCACTGGACTAAAAGACCCTTGTTTAGCTGTTTTCTTCTTTGCAATGGGAAGAAAATTCCCTGTACCAGCTAGTTTGAGGAAATCTTGAGATGGAGAGAGGAAGAAAACTTTTAAAGAGGGTGATATTTAACATTTTTAAAGGTGAAGAAAACATGCCAGCAATACTTCTGACCACTCATAGTCAGCATTAAAGACAAAAACTAAGGAACATAAATTTGTTTGGGGTTTCAGTTATTCCCTTTTAAAAGGCTGTACAGTAATTAAGTGAAGTCAATAAGGTGACTTGAAAAAGGTTTCATTTTTAAGCCTGGATAATGGGTTAATATAGAAGAGGTTCTTTTGCTATAGCTGGAAAAAGAAACCAGGGACGCTGATGCTTCCTGATGAGGGACATTATGACTTTTTTGATAGTGAGAAATGTATGCATTACTCAGGAGAAAAGTAATAATGAGAAAGAACTCGGATTTTCCAAGGGATCTTTTAATTTCATTGCATTTACCCTGTGTTCTGCAGTGGTCAGATGGTTTAAAGAAAGCTGAGAGGAATCTCATCATGTAAAGCCTTCCCAGAGGAGGAATTTCTCCCAGTCTGTATAAGTTAGTGATTATTTTGTGTCCTGAAGGGAAGGATTCATACATAAACATAAGCTACAATTCCTATTTGAATTAATGTAGTTATCTGTCTGTGAAAAGATAGCGTTTTCTATGATGGGTTTCCAGAATATTTCTGTCAGATATTCCTGTGCCTTGGGTATTTTTGAAAAGCAAATTAAAACCCATTATATAGTGAATCTGTGAAAGTGGGATGTGAAGCAATTTTAAAAATGGGCTCTCTGGACATTTTTTCTGTGCTAAAACACCACGGTGAGTCTAGGTGAAGGTTGCATGGTACAGTGCACACCTAACATGAAGAGTAACTAAAGGAGAATTGCAGGCTGTACAAACCTTTTACAGCTTTCCTGAGAGAGACACTTGAACACTGCAACAACCACAGCATGAAGTCACAACAGTAACTCTGTCCCAGGGCAGGTCTTCAGCCAGATTTAGAGCTTTCACAAGAGTACATGGACATGAGGAAACGCATCTTGATTTTTGCCAGCGCCTTGTGTCATAAAAAAAATCTGTCTAGCCATTCCAGGAGGAATTTTTGAGGTGATTATTTCTCACATAATTTGACAATTTTTAAATGCTTCTCAGTTTCATGCAAGTAGAAGGAAAATTATAGTCAGGACAGCAAGCCGTGCAACAGAAAGCTGACCCTGATGGTGCTGCCCTTAATCAAGCTGAAGTGCAAATCATTCCTCATAGAAATTATTTCCTGTCTGCTGGATGTATTCCCACAGCACTAATAGAGAGCTGGTATATTGCTGTAATTGAAAAAGCTTATGTTGTCTAGAAGGCTGGCTTTGTGTAAAATGCAACACAGAACCTTTGCTATCAGATAGCAGAAAATACAGAAGTTAATCCAAACTGTCTGTGTTGCTTTGAGCTTTAAAAAAAAAGTTTCATGCATAGAAAAACTAACACATGCTGCTTGCCTTGTGCATTATGCTATGCTACCCTTTCAATAACCCTGACTCCCTGACCCTTTCACAAAATCACTCTTTGCTCTCTCATATTTACCTTAAAGCATTTTGTCATTCATTCTGATCTCACCTCATTTATTTTTCTCAGTATTTCCCCTCTTTTCCACCTTCTCTAATGCCTACTTATGCAGAGTTTAATGCTAGTTTAACTCCATGTGTAAATACCGAAGTGTATGTCATATGCATTGAGTGCATATGAGTTGCTTTCATATTTAGTGGAACTAAACACAAATCATTCAGGCACCAGTTATGGCACACAGACTTCAGTGTTTAGCTGTTTATCAGACCTGCTGTGTATTCATTCATGAATACTTAAAATGCAATCTACAGCAATTAGGCAGACCCCTCTGTTTGTAGGGGTACTGATCTAAATCAACCCTAAACCAAATTGTTAAAAAAAACTCCTACCTCCTTCTCATGCAGAGATTTACAGAGTACTGATCAAAAGCTATTACCCTATAGTGCAACCAAAAACTCCCTGTCTCAGGCAATGCAAACCTGACAACACATTTACATATTTGCAAGCATCCTTTCCATTTCATTAAAAAATCTGAAGAGAAAAAATGAAGGCGTTTATGCTATGTCAGAAGGGGACTTCTGCAAAGTTTCTGTCCCCAAGAAAATCATCAAGCTACCACTTTTGCACATTCCTGAGGTTACTGAGAATAGTAAAATGGCTATTCTGTTCTTCCCTCTGATTTTGGTGCTTAATAACCCATTTCTGAGAGCTGGAAGCTCATGGTCCCTGAGTTTAGACACTGCGATTAGTGCAGCAGCCACAGGCTCCCCAGTGCCTGAGCATAACCTTTCACTGAGTTCCATTTCATGGGCAATCTGACTTGGAGTTCATGTCTTCATGGATGCACGATGGTGGAAGCAGACAGACACAGGCCTTGAAAAAGATCCAAATCTCTTAATCTTTACTTCTGGTAGCACAAGTGATCTCCAAACCCAGACACACAATAAGCCATCTGTATATATTTGCAAGTTTCAGTTTCCTCATGCTTAAGCATTCTTCGGGGTTAAGTTATTCTTCTAAGGAGTTCAGCTTTTTCTTCTTCCTACTGTACTTTGACTTTTCCTTCAAAGCACAGAGTTGAAACAAGCTCTTCCCTAAACTTACCCAAAATGTCCACTAGAAAAAAAGGAGGGGCTTTTTAAGACTTACTTTACCTTGACAAGGTAACTAACTTTGTTTAATTTCTGTCTTGAGGCTCTCAGACATGAAGAACTTGTTTGTCCTGAGCAACAGTTCTCTGCAATGCTATTTGAATGCACAATCATCAAAAACTTTAACATATTATCATTACCTTCTATTATTATCCCTTTAAGGACTGCAAAATTCTTTCTTGGCATTGCTGCCGAGGTTTAACTTTGTAGGAAGGCAAAGGACAGCAGCAAAAGAAGTCAAGCACCACCTCCAAATAGATGTTGCAAGCTGACCAAGTCATGTGCATATGGAAATCTCATTTCACATGGACATTTTCAGTGACCTTTCTTGCTACCCTATTGCAGAAGTGATATTCTGCAATAGCTGTGTCCACAAGGCCAGCTGTTTCCTACTTAATTTCTATAACAATGGCATAAAGACAGCAGGGGCCTATTTCTGGGCAGGAGTCCTGTGGTGTTTTTTCCAGATGGTGAGCTAGCTGTTTGTGTTCTGGATCCTCTCTTGCAACGTGTTGTGACTGCACTGCAGGGCCAGCTGGAATCAGCCAGAACTGCAGGACTCATGGTCAAACTACACATTTCCAGTGATTCATCTCCTTTTGGTGAACCAAAGCATTTGCAAGTTGCCATCAGTGGCCATGAAGGGCCATTCATTCTGCCATGGCCCTAAGAGCCTCTCAAACAAAGAGGTTGAGGTCTCCACACTGAATGGATTTGTCTGTGGAAAACACACACCATTCTGACAAGCTCATATAGCAGCTCACACAAGGTGATGGCACCAGGAGGAAGATGAGAATACTAAGCAGGAATAAACTGTTTCTGAAATAAATTCATTTTCTGAGCACAAGTAAAAGATTGAGCATGCTGGGGAACTGCACTGTGCTGCAGATCTGTCGTGCTTAGTGGGGAAAATAACAATACAAGAACTGTGATGATTTCTGTTCTTGGGATCTCTGCCATGCCAATCTTACAGATGTGGCACCAGCACGGCAGCATGGACCATAAAAGGCAGGGGAGATTCCTGGTGGTATTACTGCTTGTTCCCATGTGATTTTAATGGCTTAATGGCACCCACCTGCCTGTTCTTTGCCTGCTGTGCCAAGATGAAACATTCTAAAGAAATGTGGTTAAACAGATGTTTCTCTGTAGGTTTTGATGGCCTGCTTGCTCAGTATGGCAGCTTCTCCAACACCACAGCCACAAACCCATGTATCCGCTGAACAAAAGAGAGACATTGCTCCAAAATCCATAGGGGATACTCACGGTGCTTAAATTGTTGCTATTGTTTTGGAAAAAAAGACCTACCATTCCCCTTGTCCTTAAGCAAGAGTCCTGCGCAGAAAGGTGTATTAGTTTTTCCTGAGAAACTACAGATTGACAGGGGAGTGTATTTAAGAGTTGGAGCAGGAAAAGAGAGTGCTTAAGTGGGTGACTGTGAACACTACCTCCTTTGTAAGTGCCTACTTTCTTGCTCTAGATTGATGAGAACAAGGGAGACTGTTTTTCAAGGAGGCAAAGAACAAGAGGTGTTCCCAGATGGCAACTGGCAATGACAACGAATTCAGAGAGCATTTGTGTTCCTATATGGAACATCAAAATGAAGTGACTTTATTCATCATATGCATGGGAATTATGCTTTTATGGAAAATAGAATGACTTTTCATGGAACAGCATACGTTAAGTATATTGCTTTGGCAGTAGAGACCACTGTATGCACCGTATTTTGCTGATGTGTGTGAGGATCAGTGCTTTTATCAGCCCCTCATTGTGCATTCAGCCTGAGGTGCTTTGCCTTACTAGAATCAAATCAGATGTTAACAACAACGTTGTTATCAATCAAACATTGCATCATTGGACATGTAAGGTCTATACCCACTGAAAATAAAGAATAAAGATCTGGGGAGGGTCCGATTTTCTACCAGTTTCTTGATGAGTTCAGCAGCATACTGAAAACCTCACTTTCAAGCAGGTCATGTCTCATCCCCAGCAGCTCTGCCTGCCATGAAGGGAGCTAGAGACACACAGACAAAGGTGCTGCATAGAAAACCTCACCTCTGAGCAGGCAGCGTTCTCAACAACTCACGTTTATGACTGGATCGTTTCATTGCCTGAAACTACTGTGGTCTCTGAGAAACCAGCAGTAATAAGTGCACTTGTGCCAAATCATTTGCCTCTTCATCAGCTTCAAGAGCTTCCTCTGGTTGCCTCTGCCCTGTGGGTACTACTGTAGTGCAGGTAAATGCTCTCTCATATCAGAATTCTGCTGCCTAAAGCTGTCACATAGATCCTTAATTTTCTTTCTTTCCTCCTGAATAAGATATAATCTGTTTTCACTTTCTTCTGTGATTTTGATAGATTTCTGACCTGTCTTCTTTCTTCCATCTCACTAGGCCAGTAGTTAGCAGATAATAACAAACCTCACCTTGGGTGTCTTGGCATTTTGTTTGTATTGGTTGTAGAAAAATGGTTAAAGGAAGGAAAGGCCCTGTCTTGGGTTGTTAACATTTCCTTGCTTAGGCTGAATTTTCTCCAGGCCAAATTATGAATCTTCCTACCATGAACCACATACTGCTGCTGGTTGTGTGAAGTAATGGTCTGGACCAATGGGCAACAGCATCTGGCTTTACAGTGTGAAATGGGACACATCTAGCATTCAAACCATGAAGCAGCCACAGGCTTTGAGTGTGAGGCAAGGGGAGAGTGGATTGGGTGGGGATAGGTCAGTAATTACACCTGCATGTCTGCAGGCAGCCCTTACAGTGTTGGGTATTAATTTTTGGATTTAATGTTATCAGAAGAGACTCTTCGCAATACAGGGAATATTGAAGAGATGTGCAAAAATGATGAACCAATAAACTCCTCCAAAATCTTGCTGGAAGGGAAATGCCTGTTTATGTGTCGCTGCTGTACAGCTCTGCCATGCTGTCTGTCTTGTGCACTGAAAGACGACATCCCTCTGGTTCTTCAGAAGGCTAAAGATTCACTCATCCTCCTCAGATTTCTGCACAGATGTCCTAAACACTTGAGGGAGTCACCGTGTCAACAAGATGTCCTGGCTTTCAAGGAGGAGCTGCTTATCAGTAATAACTAGGCCATACCTCGTTAGTCTCTTTATCGTTGTCCTCCACAATCCTGGGTGATGGAACAGCCACCCATAGAAGAGCAGAAGAATCATTGGGATGCAGAGAGTACCAGCCAGGAAGACAGCAGAGAATGGAAAAGCTCTGGAAGACAGATAAATACTGCAAAGATTAGTCAGCAAATGATAGTCAGCGAAACACAAGGAACTGGAACCTTTCTCAGTATAGTCAGAAAAGGTCACACCAACTGGCAAGTAAATTCTCAAAGAAAAACTGCAGTAAGAGTAATGTGGCAAATAGTCTGATACAGGCATGCCCATGGATACTGACTGAAAATTCCCACTGTCAAAGTCCCGTGAACAAGGCAAAAATTTCTCTTAGCATTTAATATGAAGGTACTTGTCCAATTTATATGTGTAAACACTGCACAAACTGGACCTCAGGTTCATAGGCTTTTGAAAATGCATGCAATTATGCTAAACAATCAGGTGTGAAAAATTCAATTCTAGATATTTGCATATTGCCCTGTGAAAGTAATTGATTTTTCAGTTGGCTAGGCCAGCCTTTCTGTTTGATTTCACTGGAATGCCCAGAGGAGATACAGACTCCTCATTAACATGGAAAGAAGAGATATTTCTTAGTCTTTGTACTTGAAAGACTCCTATAAATAACACAGACTATATCTTGATACAGGTAGAGTAGGAGGTAAGGTTTAGGTCATCATCTAAGATTCTGTTTCTCTCTATTTTTAGATTTACAAATATGCTCTTAATTTTTGAAAACTGTTGTGTTGTTGATGTTCAGTGTAAGTTATCTGTGGAGAGATGTGACAGACAGCAAATGCAGGTAGTCTTTGTTTTGGTATGTCTGATGCCTTAGGTTTTAACTTTTATATTTTTCAAATCCTGTACTGCTTAGTGTGTAACTCTGAGGTTTCTTGTAGTCTGTTAATTTCTGCTCTCTCACGCTAGGTAGAGATGACAAAGCCTCTCCAGGCCTGCTCTCCAAGGACACTCAGACCGTCCTAGGCCCAAAATGTGTAAACCAAAGACTCTGAAGGGGGTGCACACTTGCAGAAATTACATCATTAAACTGAAGCTTTAATTGGAGAATTAACCCTGATATGCAAATGAACCAAACTTATAAAAGTGTGAAGAACTCGTGACCTGTCGTCCATCCTGGGGTCCATCTTGGCAATAGCCTCTGGCTCCCCAGGGTGTACCTTTGAAGGCTTTTCAAATAAATACCTACCTTTATTCCCTTATTCTGTCTAGTCTCTGTGTCTAGGAGGCCTTTCCAGGCATCATGTCCAGATGAGGTCCATTTTTAAACAAAATTTTTCAAGAAGCAGTTCATTCATGTTTAGGTTAATAGGTCAATGTCATTTTCTTCAAGGGCAAAAACAAATACAGGGATAAAATGAGTTAGACCAGCTCATACACAGATTCCATATCACTGGTGTCTCTTGCAATAATAACCCACAACCTCTGTTACAGAGATTTGTTACAACACAATGGCAGTGTGACAAGGCACCAAAAATCACACTTAGATTTTTATTAAAACAACACTGCCCAGGCTGGCAAATGTAAATGTCCATATGTGCACCAGCAAAGAAAGTGAAAAAGCACACGCTGTTCATCTTTAGCTACGAGGAAAACATTTTCATGCATCAGGTGGCAACAATTTCCAGATACCATCTCAATGTCAAGGTCATGCTGGCTTTTGGAAAAAGGATCATGCTCAACTTCAGAGTAAGTAAATCTTGGTGATTTGGTAAAAGATTTCACATGACCAGTTCTATTTTCGGTTTGCATCTATACAAAATAAAGCATTTCACAAAAGGGTTTTGAATTGAGGCTTGTAGGTAGTTGACATTGGTGGAAATTTTGCAACCTGAAATTTGCTTAAGAGAAATCATGTTGAGCTGACTTTTGGGATGTGCACCATGGAAATTCAAGACTCCTGCTGAATGCAAGGCAGAAGGGATTAAGTGCTTTCCAGTCTCAGCACTGTGCCCGTGACTCAGCTCAGCTGCAGTTTCTGGGGTATGGCTGGGGATGGAGCTCACATACACACCACATCTCTGTAGCATCTAGAGATGTGACCTGAGATGAAGTCAAATCCACACCTGCATGGCATTTAATTACAACAAATGGTGAGTTTGTACATTCACAGGTGTCAAGGAAAGGATTCCTGTGAGCCTCAACCCTGACACCTGGATAACACAGGGTAGTGAGGTTGTGATCATCTGACTTATAGGAGCATTGAAACAAAAGTACCACTGAGTTCAGTGAGCTGGTATACTTTTAGCAACTACAGTTTATTGCTTTTTATTGCAAAATTTTCATGGAAAATACCCTCACTGATGAAGAGAGCTTGATTTTCAAGTACAGTTTGCTGAATTTGGGCCAGGGACAGCCCTAGCATCATCCAGAGTTAATCAAGGCAATGGATTGCTGATGTGAACAAATGACCATGACCCCACAGTTTACATATTCATGCTGTAGGAACCTTTAAGCATCCCTGCTGCCAGAGGTGAGTGCCAGAGCTTATGGGACAGCAGCTGTGGCTGGGGGAACCTCTGCACCTCTAAGCAAAGACAGCTACCCTGTACCCTCCTCACTTGGTGTCAAGAGCCTCAAACCTTCTACCTTCTTCCCTCTCACCATTCCTCTTCCACAGTGTGAGCAGCTCGATCCAAGTCAGGAATATGCCACTCACCTGCTGTCCAGAAAAAAACAGTACTATGCTGCTAAGAAACCTCCACTTAGCTCCAAGTCAGGAATATTACACCTGGATCCTTGAAAATAATAAAACAGATCTTTGGATTGCTGACAGGAACCCCTGGACCTTGTATTCATTGCTATTTATTAATAATCCCAAACTAAACTCTATAGGAACAAAAATTCCTTTTGGAAGTAATGCCAGGCAGTCAGATTTCCAGTGTACTTGGAATTTTGCTTCCTGTTGCCCTCAGGTGAAGCATGAAAGGACTAGGAACACTCATGCCACCAACCAAAGGACCCAGAGGACTGTTACCTCATTTTTACTGTATACAGTAAAGCAGAGATTTATAATTCTATATGTATGAGGCCTTTGAATTTCTAGTGTGCTGTAAAGCAAATTCAGACATTAATTTAAACACATGAAGATTTGACTGTGCAGCTTGGTGAGATATGGCCCTCATGGACAGACATCTGTTGAAAAACAAGTGAAGCCTTGGATTTTTTGTTGGCTTCACTCCACGTTGGGGTTTTCTCCAAAGTGGCCTGTGGGTCTCGGTGCCTGCTATTCCTGTGTTTTCTTTTAAATTATGTTCTGATGCACATAGAGTAAAAGTCAAATTTTCACCCAAGGCATGTGTTTCCAGGCACAGTCTGGGGTTTGGAAATACTTTGGGCTACATGCTGGAAGGGAGGCTGTTCCATGGCATGCTGCCACATCTCTTTTGATTAGGAAGATCACAGCTGGATAACTTCTGAAAACAGGAAGGTATGACAGCAAAACTTTATTTCGATTAAATAGCTCCTATGTAAACACAGGAATTCCACTGTCATCCCCACTCCTTATCCTCAGCAGGTTTTGCAAGGACAGACTGGCTGGGTGACAGGTCCGGTGGCTCTGTGCTGGCCACAGGTTGCTGAGAGCAGGTTTCTGACCTAGCTCAGCTGGCAGCTGAAAGAAGTTCTCTGAAAAGTCTCAACACAGCCAGTGTTAGCAGAATTTACTATTCCTCTGTGGATTTAGTAATTTTTTTTTAAATTTTCATGGAGACCTAGGAGAAGGCTTTCAACACATGGATCATCTTATACACAAAATGTCTGCCACCTCCCTTTACTGCCCGTGGTTTGGGAGACAACACATTACTGCCCTGTCCCCTCACGGTGTGTGAGAAGAACAAGTGGAGTGAAGCACAGGAGAGCAGGGGAGGAGACAGCAGAGAGTGAGGGCTGGAAGATGTTATGGAGTGGGACACTGGAGCTGGACTGGCAGCATGTGGAGGAAGGACACCCCTTCAGGTGCCATGTGGGTGCATGTTCAAGCCTAGGTTTTAACCTTAGAAGCCAGTGGATACTTTGGAAGTACCATCCCCCTTAAGCGCAACTGAAAAGCCCTAAAAGTAGATTAATTTAGCGTATCAGCAGTGATTTTTGGTGTGTGCTTCTGTTTGTTGGGGGCCTGGCTGAAGTCAATGAGCGGTGCCATTTTAAATGCGGGCAGCTGCTGACTAGCAAAGTGTGATTCTTATTAATTGTTTTTGGTGTATTTCAAACATTATGAAAAACATTCAAAACTGTCTTTGGAATTGAAAAGAAGTATGTTCTTTCCTAGTTTCTGGTGAAAGAAATCTCCCATCTCAGACATATTCCCTCTCTTCTCACAGGGCAGTGACAGCTGTTTTGGTGAAGGAATTTGGAAGGCTGAGGACACCCAGTGAGGTGCTGCAGGGAAGTCAGGTAAAGGGAGGTGGAAAGTGATTTGAAGATGACTGAATGGAGGCACGGAAGCACATCTAGTTTTTAATTACTAAATGGAAAAGAATCATTACAGGATTTGTGCCTGCAAAACAGCATGCAAGGCAGTAGAGAACAAAGAGATGCCCTTCCCACACCAGTTACCCAGCCTGTCCAGACTTCAGTGCTGTGTTCAGTAGCATCATGAACACTACATTAAAACATGAATTTACCTAAATACTAACTACCCAGTGCACATCACTGGTAAATCACCAATTCACATGTATTGGCAGAAGGCAAGCTAGAGAAAAGATGCAGTGATTCTTTGATGAAATACAGGAGGGGGAAAAAATTGCAATGGCAATGGTATTAGCTGGTATTCATTTGCTCTGTTTATAGCTCAGTTTCCCCTAAAGTTCTCCATGAAGTTTAAAGTACAGTATGAAGGATTACTGAACACATTTGTTAAATAAAGAAACTTTGACATGCAATTTCTTAGAAGGCTGGTTAAATTAATTTTAATTTATATAATCTGCTCCCAAATCACCATAAAACTCAATCTCACACAGAAAAAAGGTGAAATTGAACACTTGGTGTTCGTGAAGCAGTGTTACATCATTTAATTCCATATTTAACTCACCTTTTAACCACAGTGATGCTTTCAGTGTTTGTATACTTACAAGGTATTGCAGTTTGAATAAATCTCTTTAGAAGTTGCAAATATTCAGGTAAGAATCAGGTAGAAGAAATGAGAACCATATTTCAGAATTATTATTTAAGTTCTACTGTCTCTGCACAAAATTTTATAATACTAGTGGAAAACTGGTGTCTTAATAGTTGTAATCCTCATGCCTGCTGTTAACTCTCTGCTATGCAGTTCACAAATTAGTGAGTGTTAGACAAGGTTTGTCATTCCTTCCACAAACTCACCTGGGCTTTAATTACAGACAAGTCTGAAAATGTTCTGTATTTCCACCATTGTGATACCATTCTCACACTGCTGATAAATTCTGAAAAGTACCTTGTACAGATGAATTAAAAATCCATCCTCAAAGTTGCCCTTAATAGTCATATGTTGTTTAACCATACTGTGCAAACTGTGACTCCTTAGAACAATTATACAGATCAGTTGCCTATATTTCTTTATAAACAATACTGAGATTAATTAGTTGGAATGGCTTCCTTTGCTTCGCCTCTGATGTCATGAAAATGCTATTGCTAGCTCTTCCTTGGACAGAATAAACAAGCATATCTGATATGCAAGCTAATATAATGTCCTTTATTTACATGATTGTAAATCCTGTTAGCTTTAAAACAATTTTGAATTTAGGAGAGAACCAAAAAGGAGAATAACAAAGGAGAGAAGTGACCTCAGCAATTCCACGCTGACGTATCTTCAGCCTTAGAACTGCCATGGGAAGGTTGTGTTATCAGTTGGCTTGGGAAACCTGAGTGCTGGCTCTGCCATTCTGCCCAGAGCAGGACATAAACAACTGCTAATTGTTTCAGCAGCTCATATCTTTTACCTGTATCTCAGTCATGCTTTCTGTGTAGCATGCACAGGGTTTTGGACATACTGAACAGAGTTAATCCTTTAAAATGAGCCAAACTGGGATTTTAGAGCTTTATCAACTAAAGAACTTTGTATTCAATACCCAAGTGTTTTAGGCTTCTGCTATAACATCCATGAGTATTTTTTCAGTGGCTGCACATCATATTGGACAACTTGTTAGTTTAAGTATGTAAATGAGAAATCTAACCTCTTTCAAAAACGGTGATCATATTCCCTATGAAATTATTGCTGTATGATACAAAAATGCCATGAAAGATCAGCCAGCTGGTGCTGTATTTGTGAGGGAGTGCTACCCAAGCTTAAGCTCAGGCTGGTTACCTAAGCACTCTTACTAGCGTATTTTGAAAAGTGTAGGTGTTCGTGTTTCCTCACGACATCTACTCAAGAATGAGCATATATTGTGAAAGTGATGAGCGTTTAGCACGTTTTGTCTATTTAAACGTATCTTTTCAGCTACATTCCACACTTTGTTGTAAGATTGTTAAAGACCAGCTCTTAAAAATTACAAATAAAGAAACAGGGTGGAAGCCAGATCCATACTATGAATGGCAGAACTCCTAGTTTTTTCAATGGAACTGAGTTTTCAGCCCAGCCTTTGTCGAGGAAGAACTCACAGAGAAGTGGCTAGGACTTTTTCTTGTGAGATCCTGGGTTTGCCTCACCAGTAATTGGTTGAGATCAGGACTTCACATACACCCAAACATTTTTTCTCCTATTGCAGTACTTAGATTTAAGTTTACAGAATAACCCAAATTATATAAGGCTGGGAAATTCAAATTGTGTTCAAAGATATCCATACAGGTTAATATTTGTTTAGAGCTGATTTACTGTAACTTAACCCATAGTGGTCTTTCATTTTCAGATGTCAAAAAGCACAGAACAGCCATCTTGCCCAAGGTCTACCCAAACCTCCTTCCATCAGAACAGTGAACAGACAACAGTGGCAGCATGACAGACATTTTACAACTACACAAATATTTTGATTTTGGGGACTTCAAAAATTGTCCTGTCCCCAAAGGTAATTATTCCCTAATGCAGTGCATAATCTATGAATGGATGCTGAGGCAACACCCTACGTACTGAATTCAGCCCATTAAAGAGAATCTTCTGGCCTACACCCCATGCCCCAGGTATAATCCGATTTTTTGCAGCCCCTCAGGAGGTTTGCCTGTGTGCATGCATTCTGTAGCACACACATGGTGAGCTATGTTGGGTCTTCTACACAGGGATCTGTTCTTGTTCAGCAGGTCTGGCCATTTGTCAGGGAAAGGATAGTGACACTCAGGCTCTGCCTGCCTCACTTGCAGGGGATGGAGGCCACTGCTCTTGTAAAAGCGTTGCCTTTCTTTAGTGAACATGTGATTTATGGGATCAGCCTTCCCATGGTACATGCAGGATTAACTTTGCTGTAATCAGTTACATTCACCCCATGGTCTGGCACTCTTCCTTTCTAAGAAAGGCACGAGAAAATAACAATAGAAGAAGTAAGTTGATGTTTCATCTTTAAAAACATTAGCCTGGTTTTTGTTTTTTCTCTCTCCCCCTTCATTTTTCCATGACAGAAATCAATAGAGTTACCATGGACCATGAATTACCAAGAAATCAGAAACTGTTCAGAGACTAAAGCTCTTCCCAAAAACCTGGAAAAATGTTTATGCATTAGAGAGCTTGCAATTAAAAAAAAAACCAACCCACTGGGAATTTCCAAGTATAAAGTTGAGCCTGAGTTGGAACATGTTAGACTTGTGACTAATCAGAAGGTTCAGGTTTAGCAGAGTGAAAAAATTAAAACTGGATTCAGTCTTTATAACTTTGCTGTGAATTTGCATTTTCCTTCTGGACTCCATGTCTCTTGAGTGTGCCTGAATATTGTATAACTTTTGATACATAATATAATTTTGATAGAATTGCCAAAGCCCATGCCATCTATAAGAATTAATACAAGTATACGTAGTTGTATTTAAAATTATTAATGTGCTTAATGTACATTAAAACATTGAGAATTCTGCTAAAGTTAGCTTATTATGCAAGCTGGTTTTTAAAAAGGCAGCTCACAAGAAATCTAAATGCACTTATTCCCATTTTGTTGTGGCTTTTCTAGAGGAATGACTAGTCTTTAAGTGGATGCTTCACTGTTTTACCCAGGCTAGGCCCTGTGGGCAAGTCTGTGTGTCACCAGGCTTAAAAGCCTGGTGGAAGAGAAGCTGCTGGTCTGGTCACAAGTGAAAAAGTGCCTGTTCTGCATTTCCTCATCACAGTTAACATTAAAACCTTGGGCACACTCTTCTCCCCTCTTGTCTCAGCCCATTTGCTGTAAAGGAATTTTATCTTTGTGCTTTGTTTCCTGCTTTCTGCACCAAATGTTTAGCAGAGTCCTGTAACCCTTTCTGGCTACAAGAAAAATTGAATGATAGATTCAAGTGTTTTTATTTGCAAAGAGTGTTTTCCTGAATGAGAGACGAGATTTTTTTTATTTTTTTTTTTTTACTGTAGTGAGCTCCATTCCAGTCAGCTCTAAGTCCCCTAACTTGATTGTATAGTTTCCTGTTTTGTTCTTTGGTGTTTTGTTCTTGAGGGAATATTTTGAGTTGGTTTGTAGTCAATTCCATTGAGTTTCTGTTTGTGTTTGCTGTGTTTGTGTTTTCTGTTGGTGTCTTTTACTGTTGTATTATTCATTCAACAGAAAAGCATAATTTGTCCATACAGATTTGCTGAAGGAGACCTGTGCACTGCAGTCATTATCTTTACAAGGTTTAGCTCAATGCATGGGATCACTCACTCTGGGATATGAAGGACAATAAAGAACAGGCAGAAAGCAGTGGAGGATTACTAGAAAGTCTTGAAACTTTAAGGAATGCTGCGATTCAAAATTGTGTTCATTTTCATGTGCAAAGCAGATACTTTTGACAAGATTAAGTTGTCTAAGATTTTCAGAAAGCATTTAGAGTAAGAAATTGAAAAATTTACCTGTTTATTTTTACGTATATAAAACTTGCTTGTTTTCACTCTAATTTTTTAAGATTTATTTCTTTATCTGTTTGTTTTAGTATTTGCTTTATTTTAATATTGTATATTCTTTTATCAGATGATGAATTGCACTCTATAACCATCTGAGTTATGTGTGCTGTTCACTGTCCTGACCCAGGAACAGGCCTGGACATGACATGATGTAGCAGGCAGGCATGCTGTCCTAAGGGCTCATAATTAGTGCAGGACATTAGTAATTGGAATGCCACAGTTTCATGGGTCTGGTATGTGGTCTAGGACAAACTTTTTAACCTCTTTCCTTCAGTCTTGGAGCTCAGAAGATGCAATACTGCAGACCTATCAATTTCCATGTGGAAAAACCCCACCAATTTCTGAGTTTCTTGGTGGTACATCAAAGACAATTTGGTCTCCAAGAACATTAACAGAGACAAGGGAATAGAATGCTGTCCATTCAAGACTGTTGGCTGGAATCTAGGGTTTAATTTGTTGGGTAAGGTCCTTAATCTCTCTAATCCTCTAAATGTGGAGTAGAGATAATGTAGTTTTCCTTCTCCCATCTTCTTTTTGTTGATGGTTATTTATACAATACCTTTTTTCTGTCAGTTCTACCACATGCATATATAGTTTCATACCTCCAACACTAAATGAAGCCTTGACTTTTTAAAAACTGCTTGAGGTCTTGAGGTTTGGGGTTTTTTCCCCGCAGAATCCACAGTAAAATTTGTCTTTATGTGGTTTTTAGCTTTTCCAGGATCATCATCTGCTCTTCTATCCAAAGTGAGTCACTCTACCCTCTGGTATCTTCTGGTGAAAATAAGTGTTCTGCTATTCTAGCTGTTTCAAAGTGCAAATAAATCACTATTTGCACCCAACACATGACCTCTTTGCACTGCCAATATTAAATCCATGGTTTTCATTATTTTAAGCTACTGGTATTGCAAGTACTGTCTAACTGCAAAGCATTTGGTCTCAACATCTAAACGGCACCACAGAAGTATGAAATATTATGGCACTGCTATTTTGTTTCATTGTTAGGATAAATATAGCAGTGATGTCAGGAGAGATGTATGTCTCACAGCAGTTCTTGGAAAGTAGGTTGTGGTCTGATAGAGCATAAATGCCTTTTTCTCTATTTTTTCTTCCATTAAGGCTGGCAAAAACAGTAAGCAGGACAGGACAAATCCTAGGGCATGGTGAATTATGACTTTTTCAGTGACACTCATTGTCACTGAAAGATGAAGAGTAGGATTTTTAGTTCTGAAACAGAAGGCTGTAGTGTTGGGATGAATAAAAAAAATGCCAAGGGATTTACATATCATTCTGCATCTTTGAACTGTATGTTTCTAAGCTGTGCTTTAAATGTTTTTCTGTACACCACAAACTATTTAGAATGGTACTTGGATTGTAACATGTCACATTCCTGTAAAGATGCCGATATGTGAGTTATTCTTTACTATTTAAGAAATATTATTTGATTCCTTTCTGTTTCTTCATGCATCTTTACATCTTCCTTCTGAAACGCACTTATGCCCGACGTTTTTCATTGCACAATTTTAGCCGGAGTTGCTATAATTTCTGAAAACTCAGTGTATTAGACAGCAATGTCTTCTGCTGGAGACTGGACCTTTAAAGATGAAAATCATTTGAAGAGCAGGGAAGGTGAAGATATTACTGCATCTCAAATTTGGGCCTCAAAGAGACTGAGGAACCGACTGTGTGCAGTCACAAATCACAGCAATGTGCTCATGGGTGGCTTAAGGCTGCTTTGATCTGCTCTGATCTGAAGGCTGATTTGCAAATGGTTTGAGAGCAGCAAGAGTGTCCTGTAATTGCCATGACATTCACATTCAGATCGGCTTCAGGTGAGCAGTGAAAAAGGATGACTAGGATATCTCTGCTTACAAGCGTTCAGGGGTGAACTTACAAGCGGACACCAAAGAGAGCTGCAAATGCGTACAGGTTATTAGTGCTAATATCAGCTTCTGGAAGTAACTTGCACTGGTCTTGGAAACCATCCTTAGTATGCACTAGGCATACTCAGAATCACTACATGGTAACCTTATTTATAGCCATTCTGCCTCATTTTTTACTTTCAGGACATACCTATATATGTATGTTTATAAACTCTGTAAATTGACACCTATGCTGAGGTCAAAATTGATTCTCCTTTGTTATTGAATTATTTAGTCTCTACCAATAAAACCTCTGAGCCATTTCACAAAGTTCTTCAAGGAACGGCTGGTGTCTCATGGTGTTTCTGAACACATCATCAAGCTGTGGAGAACAGACCTGTCAGCTTTGACCTCTGAGAATAACCTGGCCTGTAGCCTTGATCTTCCTCCACGGGGAAAGGCTGTAGATCTGGGGTCATTCCTTGGTCAAGTTAACACCAAAGATGATGGATCCCTGCAAGCAATATTTCATTAATTGGTGGGTTCCTTTTGTGAAGGAAATGGCTGGGCCACAGGAATCTCACTCTCTCTTCCTCCCTACCATTTGTACTTTTTCTCTGTGTCCATTTTTGCCTAATCTTCCTGGTTTTATCAAGTGAAATCTAAAGGCAATTGAAGGAAGAGAAAGGATAACTATATATCTTGAAACTGTTAGTGTGAATGAGGATTGATTTAGGACTGTGCAGCACCAAAATAAAAAAAGGAGACTCTGTCAGCGAGTGAACCTAACGGAAGAATCTCTTTTAACTGCCACATTATGGAAAACCTTTACCCTGACTTCTAGAAATGCTGAATCAGATGCCAGATAAATCCAAGATGACCCTGAAAAGATGTCTCAGTTAGTATTTGTTGATTTTGTATTCAATGTCATCTTGGTGCTCACTAGCTTAGAAAAAAAATGTCATTTTTCTAAACTCATTCTCAGAGGTCACTTCAGGCTTTAGGAAATATTGAACTTCCAAGTACTTGCATTGTTTTTGCAAAGGGGCAGGAAATGATTTATAAAATATCATTCTTCCTCACAGAATTTGTGCCTGGAATTGGAACAGGAAGACAGCTGCAATTCTTCCAGCATTTCCATCATTGTTGTTTTAGCAACTTTGATAGCTCAAAGAAACTCAGAAACAGATCTTTTTTATACCTATCTGTATGACGTTCTAGATCTTATTCTCTGGATGCCTGTTTGGTGTTTTAAACATTTTCTGCACATCTTTACAGACTGGCATGTGGGAGCTCATTTATTAGAGAAGTAGTAAATCTGTATAAAATATTCTTTTAAAAAGTAAGGACCATACATGTTTGCTTAAAGACTTGCACAGTTTCTTCATGAACTACCTTTTATCCTTTACCACTGAAGATCTTCTAATGTGTTTGATCACTGGCATGCTGCCAGCTGTCTCACACAGACCACCCACCCTTCACAATGACGTCAAGGAAGTCCCCAAGTTTGCATTATTCAATGGCAAGGAAGCCTTTGCTATCTTTGACTACACAGATGGTGAGCAAAGGGATGGGAACCTTTGGTTTGGACTGCATCCCTTGACTCTGATTTGTTTTCTCTTCTCAACAGAGCCCCTCTGTAACAAAGACATCTTCTGTTTCGTATACTTGCAATAAGGAAAAAAAACGCTCCGATCGATGACAGGTGCTTTTCAAAGTGCGTCACACCGCTAGGAAAAAACCCAGCTGAAAAATGCACGGAACTTTAAAAAGCCTTTCGCAAGTCCTGCTGTGCGATCCCTAGGAATGTGCTTTGCTCAGCTGAGCTCAGTGCAAGGCTGTTTGCTTTTACCTTTTTACCCTGCTTCTCTTTCCTAGCGTCGCCGTAGTGCCCCAGTCTGTGCTCATGCAAACAGGTTTGCAAGGGCACAAAATCACAGAACAGCTTGGGTGGGAAGGGACCTACAGGGTCACCTCGTCCAGCCCCCCTGCAACGAGCAGAGACATCTTTAGCTGGATCAGATTACTGAGAACCCTGTCCAGTCTGACCCTGAACGTTACCACTTGTAGCGTGCACTAGAGTTCTGATTTCCTTCTTTGTACTCTGCATCCTCTGCCATCTGCTCTTGGACTCTTCCTGATGTTTTTATGTTGCAAAACTCTTCGAGACAGGATGTTTTCCTTTTTATTTGTTAAGGACCTAGTGTAGAGTAATGATAAACAGGAATCTGAGGCTATGATGGATATCAAGCTGCTGTATTTTCCTGGCATTGTGGAATGTGTCAGTTACTCAGGTGTGTGGGACTGATGCAGACAAGAAGGGGAGAGCCAAATATCAGCTAATACTTAAGAGTGAGAATGATACTAAAACTACTAACTTTTTTTGATTTTGCATCCACATGTCCCCCTATTTTCAATTAAGAAAAGTCAAGACCTGTAAATTCAGATTAAAGGGCTTCTGGAAAATTAAATGTTTTGAATATTCATATAGGGGAGAACTGAATGGTGGAAAGAGTTTGGTTTCCATCTCTCAAGCCAAGGTGAAAGGCTGTGGTGTCAAAATTTGCCTTCATTCAAACCTGGTAAGCAGTTGAATGTGTGCTTCTACCTTTGCCTTCCTCCCTACCTCAAATTCAGAAGATGTCGGAGGCCAAATGATCAGGGATGGATCAGGCTGCCCTACAAAACTCTTTTGAACTAGGCAGGCCCTACCCTCCTCCAAGGGTTAGAAAGATTCTAGGGTGAAATAGATCTTTGCTTGATATCCTATTTCAGCTTTCTGTTTAGAGAAGATTCCCTTCTGTTTAGAGAGCTGCTTGGTGACTCTATAGTCCAGTTCAAAGGCACACAGAGCTGCAGATTAGATTTGCAGAACCACGAGCAGTTAGTGCTTTGTGCAAAAGGTATAGCCCAAGAAGAAGAAAAGGGCAAATTTCACCTTAAAATCAGCTGAAATATTAAGCTAGAGTTGTGGAAATATGTGGGGAGAGAACAGGTGGGGACCTAAGACAAAGCTTAGCTCTTCAGAACACCTCAGAATGGAGTGATTTGTTTGAAGAAACATAGTAAAGCTCAAGATCTCCACTGACCAGCATGCAATGACATCTCTTTCTTGACCCCTTTTTATAAAAATTGAATTGTAAAAGCTTAATTTATAGAGTTCACCTTTACAAGTGTAACGCATTTTGAAGTCATTTGCTTCAGATGACAGAAATTTTATGAGACACTAGAGAGCAGAATGGAAGAACCATGATTTACTTTTTATGTTCCACCCATTAACACATGCTTTATCTTCCTGGACCAAACAGGAAGAATTATTGAAACCTGTTATATTAATCAGGCATGCATTCAGAAAAAAATTGCTCTAAGGCTATCAAGTGGCCATAATCCACTTCAAAATTTCTTTTACAGCTTTTTTGTAATAAATATTTGTTGAAACAAGTAATATGGCTTATAAGGGGAACTCAGACTTACATATGTACCTTGGACAGATCTAAGTTTCAATAGATTGTTGAAATTTAGTTACATGAGGAAATACGATTTACATATATAGGTTTTGTATATTAAAAAGTGTGTACAAATTCTGAGCATCCTGTTGAAAACGTGAATTTTTAGTTTAAGTGTCACTGCCTGAAGGAACACTGAGAAAACCAAAAGCTTAATCCAAAATACTTTAAAAAATTGGCAGTGAAATTTAAGTCTGGCAGTCCTAAAACATGTATCTTTGGTTTAGTTTCGTTTCAAACAGGAGCTGTGAACAGAAAATAAGTGTGGGGGAGATTGGTTCAGTAGTAAAACAGAATCCTGTAGGCCTGGATTAATTCCACTTAATTGGAAGTGCTTATTTGAGTGGCCCAGCACTATGTCTTTAGTACTTTTTCCTCAGTCTGTTTTCTGATCAATGGATGGAAAGGCACCATAAATTAGTCAGCCACCTTTAAGCCTAAATCACCTTTGAAAATTATCAGTCATCTACCTGTCTATTAAATATAGAAAGAATCTGGAGCAAATGAGCTAGTAACTTAGTTACCTTATGGATACTCCAAAAGTCAGGGAAATGAACCCAAACCTAAATGGATGTCATAATGAACCTGGAGAAGAAATTTGCTTTTCCTTTTTGTAGATCCAAAAGCAAATAGAAAGCATCAAATGAGTTGATTACTGCCTTCTAAAAATCTTTCAGCTTCTCTTTCTAAGCCCTAACACTTTGTTCATCTCTGTAATATGCAATTTTACATTACAGTCTGTGATAACACAAGTGGGAGGGATATTAGGCACTGCCCTTCTACTTTGGTTTCTAGTCAAATACCTGCTAATTAAAAAAAAGGTCTGGGAAAGAGCCAAGTGAGCAAAAAATTCTGAAAAATGCCATAAATATATTTCTACACTTTTCATAAAAGGTATTTCAAGTTCTGGTGAAACTCGGACATTTCCATTAACATTAAATTATTTTTCTCAAAAAAAACCTCGGATATTTCCATTAACATTAAATTATTTTTCTCAAAAAAAAAAAATCCCATATTTCAAGGAACCTCTATTTTGGAGTTATCCTATTTTATTAATAAAATATGTGGAAGTAGATCCAATACTGACAGTTTGGAATTGATTTATTTCCACTGGATTGAACTAAAAATCAGATATGACATACATCATATGCTTCTTCCAAAGAATTAGCCATTTCTTCCAAACTGAGAATTAATGCAATTATTGTGCCTCCCCTAGAAAACAGGAAGAAATATTTTTGAATCCTGTCTGAACAGTACTTTCCGTCACTGTAAACAATAGATCAACTTGACCATTGAGTTACTTTCAGGCAACCATTCTTAAAGCTCATCAGCTGCATTTCAAATCTCTCCTTGTTTCTATCCTCTGGCCTTCATGTCTGCAGTAGCAGTGCTCTCACCTTCTTGATAAGCAATAACAACTTTCTTTCCCTGCTCGTATCCGCCAGCCAGGTAAACACAGCGTAGAGCACATGAGCTGGCAGTAGTTCAGCGTTTTTTCTTGGTACATCCACAGCAACCATTTTGGTCTAAAACCAGCACTGATTCCCGATTGCTTAATTTCTAATGTGCTGTCATCAGTATGTGAAGGTGTGTTTGCTCATTAGAAGCAAATGAAGTGTGGGAGGTGGGAGATCTAGCTGAAAGAATTCCTCAGGCCCTGTCCAGGCCCTTTTGGCTTCTTCCTCTGGGCCCTTTGTGTTTCTGTCGTGGGGGCACAGAGAGCAGAGGCCCAGGGCGTGCAAGGGTACAACTCAGTGCTTGTCCCAGTTGCTCTTTCAGAGCAGAACCTGTTTCCTGGTCAAAGGAATTCCATGACCAGTTAATAGGCGTCAAGGCTGCTCTTTGGCTCCAACAGAAGAGCAGAAGATCTCAAGAAACTGGAACTTGAATTTCCACTTTAAGGGCCGTATCAGTGACTGCTGTAGCAAAGAAAGGAAATGCATAATGTAGCAAGATGTCCCTTTTACAGCTACTGTTTTCACATGGAAAACAGCCCTCAGCTGCTACAAAATAGGGAGCAAATTACATTCCTTCTTGTTTTGGAATTCAAAACCAGGCAGAGATATCCTCTTGCTCCAAAAATGGTTCATTTCTACTTGAGTCATCTCTTGCATCTGTGCCGGCTAAGGATAAATTGCTGCTGTTCTGATTTGGTTGAAATTACTTTTAAACTGCCAGAGGCTGTAGCAAACCAAATGGATCAGGTTTGTATTTCACTTATCCCCAGGCAACCCTAGTGGGTTCAGCAGGTTCACAGGGAGGTGATTAAAAATCGAATTCAGTCTGTGTCTTTTTTACAGGGTTATGTGCAATCTGTCACACATGCTTCTCTATTTTCACACAGTTACTCTTTGTATTACACTTCTGCATCGCATTCATTTCAGTTTAGCCACAAACACCAGCTGAGAAGGAGAATTCTCTAAGGAGTTTGTTGCTCAGTCTCTCCTGATATGATCTACACCATGCTCAGGTTGAATGTTTCTTTAGATATGCTTGTCTCTAAGAAGTATAAACAAGCTTTCATCCAGATACTCACGAAACTGGTTAAGAGAAAAGTCTGTAAACCAGCTACCCTAGGTTGCATTTAATAAGTCTTTAAAATTACTTGTCTTTCTTTTCCAGCCATTGCCTTGCTGCTCTAACAGGGGGAGTTTATCAGCTTTGTTTTCAAAAGACATAAATTTGGGCTGTACAGATTGGAGAGATATTTTCTTAACCTTAAATAGGAGAAAAGCGTAAGTCAAAAGAGTCAGAACCTCAGATGACAAAAAAATAGATTAATTTGATAAAAATTATTTATAATAGCCAGGGATTTGGCACAGTATCAGCAGACAGTGTAGCACCATTTGATGCAAAGGATTGTTAGGTAACATACCAAGCAAGGAAATTTTAGTTATTCTTCTCTGAGGAGCTGGCATGCAGAGTTTCTTCTAAATCAAGCAATCCCTATCACTAGGCTGAAAAATAAGGGTTCGACCTTGACGGCAAGGCTGACAGCCTTGTTTGTTCAAATGTACCCTCAACTTAGAAAATGTCCTCCCCTTATATGATGGATTTGATTCTTCACTGGAAAATCTTCTGCCAGAAAGATTGCTTGGGATTCCATGGGAGTTCATCTGAAACACATCCAAGAGGGAGCTCAGAGTCTGTGCACACACAGAATGTACCGAGCTGTGCTACCTAGGGTGAACTTAGAGGGGAAAACGAGCAGGCACCTTCTATCCTGAAGGTGACTGTGCCAAATCCTTCATGTGCCATTTTCTGTGCGTGAAGACAGGAATTTCAGGTGGCTCAGGGAAATATGCTAGAAATGGCACATGGCACAAGCATATTTCAAAGGGTTTTAAGGCAAAATATTCTTCTAACAACAGTTTGAGGTGGTTGGAATTCCCATTTATAATCTAACAGAGACAAGCAGGTAGAATGAGTTGCTGCGAGATCAAAATCCAAATCTTCTCATCTTCCAGGGAGGACATGGCATTTTCACAGGATTTTCATAGGATTTCACAGGATATTCTGAGTTGGAAGAAAACCACAAGGATCATCAAATCCAGCTCTTGTGTGAATGGCCCATATGCAGATAGAACCCACAACCTTGGTACTATTAGCACCGTCCTCTGAACAACTGAGCTAATATCCTATTTCTACAAATAAATTACTGGAAATAAATTACCCTTTAACCTGAACAAATTAATCTTGAGAAAACAAACATAAATAGCATTAGGAGTTTTCAAGATGTTTATTTTATAATCTTTCTGTAACTGTGACCCAGAGAGAAATATCTCTTATGTGCCATGATATCAGGTGCTACATATACAGATTTTTGCACACACCGATGCTCTAAATACACAGAGAACATCCTGAAAGTGGCCAGTTTATTTAGATACTTTTAATATTTGCCATAAGATGTGCTTGAATAAAGAAATACTGCTATGAAACTACAATGGATTAGATGCCTAAATGGCAAACCACAGGATTCCAGTTTACTACAGCATGTGGACAATTGCAAAGTCTGTAGGCACTTCAGACTTTCAGAAGAAATTTCTAGAAGTATCTTTGACCTCTTGGGCATGGCAGTTGTGAAAAGCTCCTGTTTAACATATGACTACAACTTGCTGGGATTTACCAGCGAAGTGTTCTTCGACCTCCTTGCTGGAGAACCAGTCTGAGGGCGTTCTGAGGGTTAGCCTGTCAAGACTGGTCCCATCCAAAATCTATCTGAAAAACCTAAATTTTTTCAAAATATACGTGAAGATGATGTTTCCCCAGCCCATTTATACCTAAGCTTAGTGAATGGGCTGCTTGGGTGGGTGAGAGACCTGTTGACAGCCTTTAATCTGATGGCCTTGGCTTCAACCTTTTCCTTCCTACTTTACAGGAAAAGACTCCTGTGGCTAAGGTGTAGACTGGCAGCCGTGGGTGCAGCAGGGTGCTCTGAGGTGGCTCTTAGCAGGGCTGAGGACCTGGCTGTCACACCACGATGCTGCATTACACTGTGCACGTGCTCCAATCTCCCCCTACCACCCCGCTCCTAGGCCAAACACCAGCCTCACCCAGAAAGGCAACAAAACCCTTCTACCTTTCCTTTAGATTCGTAAGGAATGGTTTCTCAGTGTAGATTCTTCCACAGTCCCCTACACAAACAGCCCCCAGACACAAACCCCCAGACTACATTCCAAATAAATGCTAAATATTTTCTGGAATACTAGAGCTGCATGTGGCCATTCTAGTCAAACTTCTTTTGCTAAATATCCTGTTTTAAATTTCCAAATTTGCATCTGATTTGGTACGCATTCATTTACATGTTCCTCACAGCCTCCTTTCAAGGCTTAGTGAGGCCCTTCAGTGAATAGTCAATAATATTTTTCAGCATTGTGTTCAATGCCTTTCCATAAAACAATTCAATTGTCTTTGATGCTCTGGGAACAACATAATAATTTACTATAAATATAATTTAGAAAATAAATCTCCAATACTATAATAATACCAGATGAATATTGACTATAAATTACTTCAGAGCCATCTCCCAGAAGAAAATATTGATGAATGACTTATTTCAATAATTATTGCCTATCTCATCTGACCTTTTTTTGACTGGGTATTTCAAAGCAATGGAAATGTTATTCAGAAATATATAATGAAAACTGCTGGATATACATAGATTTAAAATCAAATTTTACAACAAAAATACAGATATTAATAGCATGAATAAATGCCAAGATAGCTCTTATAAGCTTTGACAAAGAGAAGCAAAATATGATCTAGTTCTTATCTTGCATTCTGTACAAATTGTGTTACCAGGTGGAATCCGTTCCATCCCAGAAGCCTAGAGTCATAAAAAAAAAGTCCAAGAGAAGTGTCCTTCACCAGGAGCTATGCTCAGTGCGGTAAAAACACACAGAAGATAGAGAAGAGGTAACAATGAACCCTTAGACAAACTTCAGCAGGTTTGAGACCTAAATATTTTACAACAACAGTACACTAGGGGGACGAGTTTTACTCTTTCTTCAATCCTGGACATATGTCACAATCAGAGAGACAGTGCAGCTTCAAGGAATAAGTATTTTTGGCACTGCTGGTACTGGATCCTGCATGTAGCAGGCCAAATATCATTATTCTTTCTCTTCTTAAATCAGAAAGTAACTTTATACCTAAAAGTTATCTGTCATACAATTTTTTTTTCCCTTCAAGTCAGACAGATGTTTCTCTGGCAGAGAACTGCAATTGTTAAATATGAATGTGGCAAGAAAGAAGAAATGAATGCTCATAATACTGAAATTAATAATTTCAGATATCATTAAGCAGAACAGATTGAACACTTTTCTGCTAGCATAAATCTGCAGCATTTTCACTACATAGAATGGTCTTGCTTTGGAACAAGTGCTATCCAGCTCCCAGCTTCTTTTATATGGTACAATTAGGAAAATGGAGTTTCATGCCACAGAGCATGTTTAAATTCAGGTTTAAAAGGAAACTTGATTAGTTCGTTAAATAAACTTCCCTTACTTCTTTGAATAGATTAATAGAATTAAGTACTGAAGTGAATTGAACTTTGTCTCACTTAGATGTTTTGTGCAGAGAATTAGAAAGAGTAAAGTGAGAACTCCTGAATTCTCTGGTACTGCCTCTTGCCTCTTTCAAAAAATCACAGGAAGTCTTGCCTTAATTTCCCCCCAAACTTTTGTTTAATCTTTGGTGTGTTGGCAGTTCTAAAGACCAATGTATCCTTAGGGCACTCTCGAGGGGCACTCTCACTGCATGGGTGAGATTTTCAAGAATCCAGCACCTGAATGTTCCTGTTTAATTGTAAACATAATGTATTAAAAACCAGATCTGGATTTTTTCACTGAGCTGTCATTCTCAACAGGATCTGTGGTATGGTGGATATGTCTCTTAAGTATGTAGAATTTTAAAATTTGTTTCAAATTTAAATTTCCTTTGTGTCACTAATAAAATTATTGAGAAAGAAAGATTATATAAAAAGGTGATGATTGTCCAGTATTCAACTTGCACCACACTGTGTTCTTTATAAAGCATTTCTCCAGAGCGTCTCACCTGCACAGTTAATAGAAATCTTCCATGATGCTGTCTCAAAAAACTGCTTTTGGAGTCCAAGGCTATTTGAGTTAAGAACTTCTTACTACAGCCTAACCTAAACTTTCCCTTCCTTAGTTCCAGGCCATTGTTCCATTGCAATTGTAAATATTTCCCTTCCTTCACTTAAGATAAACTTTTAAGGAAAACATCAAGCAAACACCAAAAAAAAAAAAAAAAAAAAAAAAAGGAAAAAAAATTCTTCTCTCCTTCTCCTTCTTTATAAGCAGTGAAATACCACAGTGTATTTCAAATGTGTGCAGCTTTTAATATTTGTGCAGGAAGGCAGTCCATGTGGAAAGTCATGACTGGAGAATAATTGTAGATGTCATTGTAAATGTTTCAGTTGCTCTATCCTGAGCAACTGCAAAATTCTCAGGGACAAAACTCTCTTCTAATCAGGGTTTCAAAGGAAAGTTCACACTGGTAATTTGTGGAGACCTATTCTGTCACATGTGTAGCCCCAGCTCTGACATTTACACCTGGCCACCAAATTAATATGAGTGCAATACAGTTCAAGGTTTGTTAAACGTTCTGTCTAGTACCTGCTGGCATTTTGATTAACGAAAGATAAAAATTAAAATACCAATATTGCACATACTAAATAAAATACTAGCAAATATTAGTTCTTGAAATATAGATGCAAATTGAGAATCATCAATGATCTGCTGTTTAGTGAGACCCCAAAAGCCCTTTTCTGGTGCTGAGATAATTATCAAATTTTGTAGATGGTCTGAAAAAACCATGAAATCTCTGTTGGCCAATTTTGCAGATGCCACAAAAAATATGTAAGTAATGTAATGAATGAACTGCTTAGTATCATTGAGTAACTTCAAATGGAAGTCACAAACAAATTCATGGAATCACTGGATCAGTGATTATATCTAAATGGGCAGTCCTATACCTAGAAATATTCTTGTAGCATGTGGATGGGCTTCCTGGGGAAGAGTAAGTTGGGGTTCGTGGCAGATGGCTAACTTGGATATGAACTGCCATCATGATGCCATTTCCAAAACTGCTGTTGTAATCCTTGGATAAATATAAAGAGGAAAATTTGCTGTAGATAAAAAGGCATACATTAGCTCTGTATTTGATGCTGCAATTATGAAAATTCTGTCCAGCTCTCTTGCCCAAGACTGGACATTTGCTCTTGTTATCTGTGTGTTGATAAATTAGAGAAAGCTCAGAGCAGAGTTGCAAAAGCAATTGGAACATGAAAAGCATAATACGGTAACAAATTCATGAAGCTCAATCTGGTTCAAAGGGTTATGTGATGACAGCATCTGCCAGGCAGCATCCAAACAAGAAATCAGAGTTAAAAGACAGGGTGCTAAAGCTAGTCAAATACAGGCTAAAAATGAGTCTTTGGGGAAAGAACAAACCAAACCAAAACGAACAACAAAATCATCATTGGTGGCAACTGATTACAGAAAGAGTAGTGGATTTGTAGTGGATTCTCAATTCCTGGAATTTTTAAAGTCAATTAATTTCCACTGACATAGGAACTAATTCTTGACGCCCTGTGCAACTTAATCTAAACCGGTCCCACTTTGAAGAGGGGGTTGCACAGAATGACTTCCTGAGGTTTCTTCCAGCCTTAGAACTGAAATTACTCTTTAGTTCTATGGTTTCCACTTTCTGGGAGATCTGACTGGATAACCCTTTCTGGCCTTTAGGTAAGTTTCCACTTGTTTGCAGTATAGTGTAGAGATAGCAGCAGCACTGTAGCTGCAGGGAGCACAGCTCAGCAGAGATAATTTATCTAGAGATCAGTGTACCTTGTCCTCCTGTAACCTGAGGCAGATCTGATTTGCAGTATTCCAGAACCAAGGTGTGCATGTGTGCCAGTGGAATCCAGATGCTTCACTTGTTTGAGGTTAGCCCTTAGTTTTGATATTTGTTTGCTAATAACAAACTACAACCGGCTCAAAGTCAAGTTAGCACTGGCACAGAATTTGGTACAGGAAATATCTTCACGCCTTTAGCTCCCACTGAAAGGGAGGGATGAAACAGGGCACAGGACCAACATACCACTACCAGCACGGGGGAAGGCATGTCCCTTGCCCCATAAGAGAACTTACAGAGTTTATTAAGATAGGATGTGAAATAGCCATAACAAATAATAGGAGTGGAGAGGAACTGCAGTCAAACCCCCACACACTGATGAGCTGCTCAGTGAGGCATTTCTGATTCTCCTAACATCCACTTGAAGCAGTAGTGTTTTGTTTTGTCAGTGTTTACTCAGTTACCAGCATTCTGTTGATTTCTGTAGTTCTTAATGCTACAGGGGAGGGAGGAGGAGGACTCAAGAATGAATGTAATACTTTTGTACATTTTCTGTGGTAATTTGTAAGGGACTATCCTGAATCAAGGCAGGCCTGAAAGCACTGTGTGGAAGAAAGCCAAGCACAGATTCACTGGTGGAGTAAGACAGGACAGAGAAACTCCTAAAGAAGATAAAGGAGAGCTGTAGTATCTACACTATTTCCTGTGCTTGCCTTTTTTTGTTTTCCCGTGTTGTATGGTTTATAAATTTTCTTTTTGATAAATTCTGGCTTTAGTATTCTTGTATGGTTATTACACTGCACCCTGATGCTGTATTAATTTCAGTTTTGCATTTCAAATATCTGTATTCAGCAAATATTAATCTACCTCTTTGATGGGTGATGGCTAATCTCAGTGCTTTTCCTTTTAAATTTTCTCTTCTTAAACCCCTACATATAATCATCAGTGATTACATCTAAACCAAACAGCTCAGCTAAAGAACACAACCGTTCAATTAAATATATTAGCTGATGTAGCCCAAACACTAAAAGGGCACAGATGGTTATTAGTTAAAACATTTAGTGTGTCCATTCTGCTTGGCCAAAAAGTCTGCTCTTTCCATATTTGAAGATCAGTCTGCTAAAATAAGTTAAAAGCAAGTGAGGAAAATGAAACATTCAGCACCAAAGAGAATTCCCTCTTACAACATTACAATGTGCACACAAGGACCTAAATATCTGTCTCTGTGTCTTAGCCCCAGCTTTACACATGGACAGAAGCACAGGAGGGGAAGCAAATTAGGTATCTGTTTCATTTGGATCACTTGATAGTCATTTTTAGAGTACAGCAGAACAATTTGGAATCACTGTACATAGGTCTGAGAAATATTTTTTCATTAATGTTTTTGCACTAGAAAAGCCAGAAGATATTTATTGGCCCAGTGAGTCTTATTATTAAATGGAATTAATGAATTAAATGGAACCTCAGTGCTGGCTGAGCAGAACGATGGGACCAGCAGCAAGAAGAGCAATGAAACAGCCCAAAGTGCCACACTGAGGTAAGACTTCTTTTCCTTTCCCTGCTGGTTGTTGTTGTTGTTGTGTTTGCTGCAGTAGTAACTGCTGAAAAGCACTGACCTGAACTGATGTTTCTGCAAGAAATCTAGGGAGATATTTTATATAATGTGCTTTCTATTGTTGAGACAGGCTTTACATGTCCAGGTTGTAAGTGAAGTTCCTGAACTTACTTTGTTTGAAGAAAATCAGTAAAAATTCATTCTTATGGACAAGGGCATTAATAAAATTATCAAAGAAAAGACAAAAAGTTACTAACTTTTGTCCTTGTGTGGGAATGAGTAGTGCTAATGGAAGAAAACAAAAGGAAAAGAACTGCATGGTTCTGTGAGCCTCAGGATAGAAAACAACCTGTCCCTATCAGTTTTCCTGGCTGACTGAAGTGTAAGAGCTCCAGAACCTGTTTCTGCAGCTCATGCGGGGCAAATCAACTGGAAGACAGAGCAAGCTTTAAGTAGGATTCCATTATGGAGTTCCATAGAATAGAGAGCAAGAGTTTTGCGTTTACTAGAGAGGAGGGCATCGTAATAAAAGGAAGGGAAGAGCTGCATGAGGATAAAGTGAAAAGACATAATGCTGGACAGGCTAACCAATGCTCTGTGCCTCGGTTTCCCTATTTCTACAGTGGGTCATTACGACTGCTCTTTCTCCCAAGAGTGCCAGTAGATAAGTGATCATAGTAATGCACTATTTGAAGGCTCTAAAAATAGAAATTTGGTAAGAACGAAGCATATGCCAGGGGATGACTAAATTTCCAAATTCAGATTTAATGAAAATCTCCCAGTAAACATATTAATCAAGAGTTTAATGTTATGGAACTCTGTGACTACAGACCAAAACTGGGTCCTCTGAGGCGAACACAAATATTTGTCTTGTGGAAAGGACAATGTACAGGGTACATTGTGTACTTACTTCTAAGTGCAGCCACCCTGTATCTCAAACGAGTGCAAGAAGCATGTGAGAATGCACACGCTTCGGCACACAAGCTACAACCCGCAGCCTCAACACAAGTTGTGCCAAGCAGTTCTTTTTTTTTTACTCTCTACTGTCACAAACACAGTTTTGCCCGGACCCCTTTGTGTCTTCTTTATGTTTGTCAAATTTACACAGCTGGATCTCGCTGGTCTCTGACTGTTCCAGCAGCATCCACAGCACACATCGCTGCCTCACTTCCCCTCCTGCTTTCATGCCTTGGGGTTTCTCGCAGAAACGCAGGCAGGCGTGCGAAAGCACTCGCGTGTCTCCTTCCTTGGCCAGGCAGCCTGTTTGTTTTAGATAACGCTTCAGATGAAGGACACAGAGAGTGGCAGAGTGTTTCACGGTGCTTATGTCTTCATAAACACAAGATTTGCAGACTAGATATAAACCAAATGGAAGGTAAAGTCCTGCATCACAGAAATAAGAGTTAAAATAATTACAAATACAGGCTGTCATCTTTCTCCCCAAAACCTGAAGAATGACTGCTGTGCCCATGAGCTTGGCTGCTTTTTTTCCACCTGCCCTAGCTAGTCTAATGAGACATACTACTTTAATTTGTAAATCATCTCCTCTTTCCCTTTGTCCAAGAGACGCTTTTGCTTCATAAAGATGTACAAATACAGTATTTGGATAAACGTCCATTAAGCTTTTGTTAAAAACTTTTTGCCCATATGTCAAAGGACACCTCCCCATTACATTTTTTGAATTAAAGAAATTGACATAATATTTGGTATCACATACACAAAAGTGTATGGGAAGCCGTGATGCTGAGTGCAGCTGGAGATGTATCAACACTGCAGTGTGAGCACAGGAGGCAGGATTAAGGTTCCTAAAACCTTTCTTCAGCAGTCAGTATGTGTTCAGTGGGATCAAATCGACTGCAGTGTGACAGTGTTGGGAAAAATTAATCCCTGTGAGGATGTGTTTAATTGTCTAATGAGAACTGTCAGCTCTAAAGAGCGAAATCTGTGGAATTTTACACTGTGAAATGTAGACTGCACAGTCTGGATTGCTTAGTTTTAATTTAATTTGGGAATCTCTGTAGTCTGTAGAAGTATAGCTGTGATACCACAAATGTCAGTGAAAGAAGTGGTAATTGTTTTCCACGTTTAAAAATAACCTATTTTTTTCTCAAGCTTTTTCAAGAAAGCTATTCTGGTTTTGTAGGCCTTTCTAGAGCACACTCTAATTATTGAAACTGCTTTTTTGTTATCTCCAATTTATCATTAATTTGTGAATTACAAAGACCAATCAATAGTGTGTTACAAGAACACACAAGCTGTTCATCCTCCCTGTTGTGAACATTCTGTGAATATCTAATATATTTGTAGAGATTTTTATTTATTCAGGAATGATTTGTGATCAAATGAAAGAGAAACCTTAACCCAAACACCTCATGAATGCATAGTCTAAATCAGTTTATAAACAAAATTTCCAGACTATTTATTGACACTGTCTATAGAAAATTCCTAGTGTATGTACATCTGTCAGGAAAACTGTTGAAACAATAATTTTTTCCAAATGGAACTCTACCCTGAGCTGTGGGAGTTGATGTATATTGTTCAGTGTATCAGAAGGAATCACTTTCTGTGGTCAGGGAAAACTCTGTAAGGATTAGAGAGAGATTTCAGCAGTTACATGGCCAAAACAAACAAATACTAATATTTACTGCTTTTTCTAATTCAACCTGACAGTTACTGTTATCAGCAACTGCAGAGGGTTGACGTGACAGATCTTCCCACTGGAAGGGCAATGAGGACTGTGTGAAATGGTTAGTGGCCTGAGTTTAATCTTTTGAAAAGATGTGAAGGTTTCTCATGGCAGAGAGAGTGCAATAAGAGAAAACACTGTGCTTATTCTGTGGGATCACTGTGTGTCTACACAGAGCACAAACAGCGAGGTGGAAGGATGCAAACTCCTTAGGTGCAACGTGGTCATAGACCAAAAAACCCAGGCTGTCAGTGTGCTTCAGAAAATAGTAAGCTATGGGGCAGAGAAAAAAGCTGTTGTATTGAATGTTAAAGTTTACAGTCATTTATGCTTCATTTGCTTAACATCACACTAGCAACAACAGGCCCTGTCTGAATTAGAAGGCTAAATGAGAAGAAAATGTGCTAATGTGCTATGCACATGAGTGTTAAGAAGATAATTACCATAGGAACAGTGGTTGCATGTAATCATTCATCCCTTTCAACCTTCAGCAACTAATAGAAAAAGAGAATGGTAAGGAGTAAAAGTGTGCAGCTTCCTAAACTCAAGGGGGTTGCATTACCAGATCATAGACTGCCCAGGGGAGACAGAAACACTGAGTGCTCACCAAGTAGCCAGTGACAGTGTCTTTTATTTTCTCTTTTTAGAAAATTTAAGACATTTCTAGACATTTGAGAAAAATTAAATGTAATTATTCCTTCAGAAAAGCCATTCTCCCATTCCCTCAAACAAATGTTTGCATTTGTTCTGCATTTGTTGCCTGGCATACACAGACAGATACTGGGCACTGCCACTGCTTCCCATGCTATGACCACAACACACCCTGAACATCATTTGCAGACCCTTTGAAATACCAGCCCAGCTTTATCAGATGCTAAGCAAAATTTCATCATGTCCAACTTTAGGAGTCTCCAATGAGAGCTCTGTGATCTGAGCTGGCTGCCTATGTTCTCTTCTCATCCAACACACAGGCACTGGCACGCAGGAGAGCTGGTTGTCCAACTTACATGGACACCTTCCTGCAAGTGGCTTCAGCAGCAAACTGCCCTTTTGCCTCCATTATCTCCAAAGGATACCTGGATAAGGGGCAGATGTGTACCTTGCTGCAGTAAAAGGTTACGTTTGGACAGGTATCCTACCTGAGATATCATAAACACATGCTCCAGTCTTTTTCATGGATATCCCTGCCATGCTTTCCTTTGCATGGCTTCTCAGCTCTTCCATGTAATCTTCCCCTCTGGAGCATCCCCAAGGCCTGGCTTGGGTTGTGGGCTCATTGCCAAACATTCTGCACAGACACTACTGTTCCTCCTAGGTCTGCCTCTGCCTTTCTGCCAGCTCTCACAATGTCCATTGCCCATCACCAAATGCATTTTTCTTAAATGCTTGAGCTGAACAGGCTTGACTCCAATTCTAACTTCATGGCTCTGGAAGTGTCTCAAGTCTCATGAGGTGAAATTCTCCATCTTGACATTCCTTCAAATTCACAGCAATCTGAAACAAAAACTGAAAAACCAGACTATTCAGTTTACACACAGCAACCCCTTAGGAAGTGTGAATTGAACTGATAAAGTCTCATCAAAATCAAAACCAGTATCCCTCACGCTTTGAAATTGTTGGGAGTCAGTAAGTCTGGGCTATGTGACAACTCCAACTTGCTAATGAGCACATAATTATAAGCACATAATTATGGAATGAGCTCAGCTGAGCTCTGTGGGATTAGATTTGTCTAAATCAGAAGAATATTGCCCCCCATGCTTGTAATTATTGTTTGTTCAGAGTATTTACCCTAATAAATAGATAGATCAACTCTATCCTTTTGTTTATAGAAAACAAAATTTACTGATTTCCTAGCTGGCCCAGGGATCATATAGTTTAATTCTTTACTTTCCTTTTCATTTTTTAAAATTATTTTAATCTTTTTTATTCTTAATTAGTTCATTTGTGATTTCAACTTTCCCCAGACACTGAAAAGTTTGTATATCACATTCACATAGAAGATTCCAAAGTAAGTTGTCAAACATAACTGGTATCACAAGCATTCCTGTCACAAGATCTGGATAGTGTTGGAGGCTTTCTATTCTAAAGCACATACAGAAAAATTATATAGTAAGAATTTAGGATGGGATGCACAGTTCTCAGTGATCTCTTTTCCAAATAATAAATGTTGATCCTTACTTGACAAAATATTCTTCCTTCTCTTTCTTTATTTCAACTTAATAATGGGGTTTTATGCTATAAAAGAGAAGATTTCATTCAGATTCTATCGTTATTAGAAGAAAATTACCATTTTGGGTGGTTTGTGGTCTTCCAAACTTGCAAAGAGTTAACTGAATTGGCACTTTCATTACAAGAACAAAAAAAACTATGGAACTGCATGGGCTGTCACATTTATTGAAGAACAAAGAAACCTCATATATTAATTCATATATAACTGAAAGGAGAGTCACTCTATCAAACACATCTTTGTTCAATGTGACTGAGCATCCTGAAGGTATAAAATGGAAATCCAAACACCTTCCTGATAAAATATATCACATCCAAGTCAGTTTTTGCCATATTTTTCAAAACTCCTTGTACCTTTGATGCACATTTTCTGACAGTAGCTTAGAAGTGTTTTCTTTTTAGCTCCGGCATGTTCAGCCTGAGGTATGACAGCAGAATTATTCAGAAGCTCATGTTGTGAAGGGTGTAATTTTATTTTCAAAGGATGCCAGTAGGACTTAAATTTGCAGGCCTGAATTTTGTCAAGCAGCAGACACAGAACAGAAGTTGGGCCAGCAGTCTGCCACTGTCATGGGAGAATAAACAGCACAGCGCAACTAACAGTACTATAGTTATTACTTGCCATGCAGGAAGGTGCATTTTCTTTTAGTCTTGATTATTTATCTGGGGGGAGGGGGGGGGGGTTGAAGGCCTCAGCAGCACTTAATTGCCAGTAGAAAACTTACTTTGAATCACATTCTAATGTTGCCTTTATAACAATACAAACCAACTCTCTGCATTCCTACCTATCTTACCCATACTGTCTTAAACCTTAATGAAGCTGTGTTAACTCGGTCTCTTATGATCCCTTTCAGAGTGCTTGCATCTTCCAGAACAGCAATCCCACTACTTCTTCTGCGTGGAATACACCTAGAGAAATTGCTTTTCCTACATAGGATTGGATTTGAATACAGAAAGAATTCTTTACAATAACTTGTATGAGCAGCTTCACCTGTTCCATGCCTTAGACTCCTGATCTTAGTATTTCAGTTGTTTCTTACTGAGCAGAGCTTGGACTGCAGCAGGCACCTTCTTACCATTTGTTGTCCCAGCTCCTCGGCTGTTCTGGGAAAGATCACACCAAAAATTCCTGCCAGGATGTATGTTTTCCCTCTCTGTACTTATGCAGTTTATCCTTTTAAGTTACACTCTCATTGTAATCAAGAACAGTAAGTGCAGGAGAGTGATTCAGACGCAGGCTGTAGCTACCTGCTGGTATTTAGATGTCTAAACAGAGGCATTTACATGCAAGATAGGTATCTAAGCTCTTATTACTAACAGTATGCCTATTTCCTAAGTTCCTATTTTTTGGAAGGAGACTTGAAATACAGAGGGACAAGATAGCTTTCTTAAACTCACGAACCAGAAGAAAGAAGAAATGAACACTCTTCTCAAAAATGCCATGTCAGTCACTTGTCTGCCATGACTTAAATGGCATGGTTTTCCTTTTATATACATGTAGGAATAAGTTCTCAACTGATCTCTTTTTTCACAGCCACAGAAAAAGAAATAAAGTAGCCAGAGCATCACCTTACATAATGTAGAATCATATATGGACAAGAAGACCTTCACAACAAACATGAAAAAATCCATTCTGGTTCATCTATTTAAGTAATTTTCTTATACTACAGTTATTCTTAAGCACATGGATTAGTCATTAGGTTTGAGGTAGTTTAGAAGTTTTTTAGGTGTGCATAAAAAGTTATAGTGCAAAATCATCCTGCGTATTTTAGTGAGGACTCAGTCCTATCAAGTTTAGTGTGTGCAACTGAATATGATAAGCTATTATTTTTAAAGTGATTTTAGGAGAAGTATGGGCTCATAACTAGTGAAAATACAGACAAGAGCATAGTCAAGACGGAGTCTCAAGGTCTGCGATATTAGTTTTATTGCTTTTAATAGGCAATCCAATGTCAGAATTATTGAGTAAGTGGATAAAAGAAGCTTTGTAACTTTAGCTATGAATTTTAAACTATGAAAGAGCTTAGAGTTAGGAGAGGCATATGAAAATAACCAAAGAAAGCAAATACCGTACAGTGTTACTGGCTAAAATTACTATGTTTTCTGGAAGTTTAAAAGCCCAGTGATAAATGAAAGCATCTGAGATGGTAAAACAGATTACAAAGACAAATTCAGATGGTCTCCTGATAGGAATCTAGTGAGCAAGTACAATATTTTTTTCAAAAATACTGGATTTAATTTAGATCACTGCAAGGTTGATCCAGTTCTCAACCATTACTTTGGCTTAAAACAGTGTCCTTCAACTTCACTGGGCTTTGGACCAAACCCTTAATGGACATAAGAGTTGTCTTGTAGTCAGTCAGAAGTCAACTGCATGCCTAAAGCCTTGACTGCTTCTTCTATTCATAGAAGTTGCTCTTACAAAAGACACTACCTTCATCTAAAAGCATGGCTGAAGTCCGTCATCCACCACAGCACAGTGGATAAAGAAAGATGAGAAAAAACAAGCAGAACTTCTTCCTAGACTGGATAATTATTCTAGGATTTTACGAGATATTCTGATTAGTAAAGGCTGTATGTTATTTGCATTGTCAAAACTGACTGTTAAAATTCAAAGTTATTATTTTGTTCTGTAAGTGAGAGTACTGCAATTCTTTATAAAATGAAAGCTAGGGCAGCAGAGCAATGTCTGCAATAGATGTACAATTGTACAGAATCCCTTGAAAATAACATGTATTTATTTTGTGGTTCCTATTGATTCAAACAAAGCAGCTTTTTACCTAAATGGATACCACTGTGGCTATTAATCACATCTTGCTGTTCATAAATAATAAAGATTATACCCCAGTGGATCATGAACTTCAATTAGGAAGGATGTTTTAACAGGACTAGAAGCTTTTGGTGGTTTATTTGGCATTTAAAATAACAACTCTTCATGTCCTTCTGAAAATCATGTTTTGGTGCACTTTGGGAAGTGTCTGGTATATTTTAAGAAAGCAGTTTGATCCTTTAATTGGCTCCTGTAGCTGTTTTTTCTCACTAACAAGAAGAGTTTCGCTTTCTGTAAACAGAGTTCAAAAACTCATCATGTAAACTGGCATACTCAGGGCATAAAATAACACCAGTCTCATGTAATTTTCTTCCTATGACATCCACACCTGCCAAAGACAGAAAGTGGAAACATTCTAATTGTAATCATTCCCATTTAGGCAGAAAGAAGCATATAAATTCTTGCTAACATTCTAACAAAGGTATAAACATCACTATTTACATATCTAACATGACTCCTTTACCTTTAAACAACAAGTAACAGCTGTCACAACTTCCAGAAAACGACTTTCTTTCCTGTTTTTATGATTTACACTATAGAGTTCAAGTGAGGTAGAATGAATCAGTTCAGGAAGGTGGATAGCTGTAGCCTGAAATTTCTTCTCACTTAAGTTATGAAGTCAAAACAAATATTTATGCTTTTGGATTGTTTCTATTATTTTTCTTATTTAAGCAAGGAAAAGACAGAGGCACCCACTTTCTTACCGAGTTCACTAAAGATAAAGAAATACAGATACTGTGGTCTTTCATGGAAACTTTGCATTGTTCCTTATTTTGTTGTTTTAATCTAAAATCAAAATAATGTTAATTGAAAGCATATGGCAGTCCTTTATACACACCAGTTCTTTATACACAAAAACATAACAGTCTAGACACAATTATTGGATATCTTACACATAAGAAAAAGCCTTCTTACAAGATTTGTGGCTGTTTTACAGATTTACAGTACTTTCTTCTTTAATATACCTTGCAAAAGCACTTGAAATTTTTTGTCATCTCCAGAGCTGAATTTGACTGTGATTCTTTGAACTGGCTGAACTCAGTCACAGAATACTGGGCTGGACACATTTGTAATGCAGAATCTGTCCCTCCTCACACGAAGGACATTTGCCATTGAAATCAGGGAGTAGAACAGAGCATGTACATGTTAGCATCCACAGAGCAGAAGAAAAACTCTAAGACAATTGGTAGGTTTTGTAATTTAAAGTGGGATTTTTACACTGGCTAACAACTGGCATTTGCACTTAGGCCACTTTGGAAATGGAGAAGGCACATAGTTGTGCATAATCCAGCTCAGGAACAGACAGAAACAGCTCTTACGAAAGATGACTATAACTCAAAATGCAAACAGGCCACTTACATATTAAAAGATAAATTTGCCCTAGTCTTTCCATACCATGTGTACCTACCATATTTAAGTTGATATATTCATATAGAACCCTCTTTGTGAAGGTAGGATGAACAGAGATGGCAAACCCTTTCCCTTTCCTCTGTGAGGTTATGCTGACCAAGAGGAGAATCTGCCATAGCCCTGCTCATGCTTACCAACTTGATTGCTAAGAGGCAGCAGTGGCTGGAAAAGATTAATAAATTCATTAAAAATTAATAAAGAAGTAGTTACCATAATCTTCCGAACTATACCAGGACCTGCTACTCTGAAATAAAAGCCTTACTGGGTGCTCTCTCTGTCTCTTTCTTGCTCTGCAGAACTTAGGAAATACTTCTTGCCTTGTCACTAAGGCCAACAAATTCAATCATGGTTTCTTTTTTGTCAAGTTTTACAAATGCACAAAATAAGATTCTACATAAAACAAAACTGATGCAATGGTAATACTAAGATTTATATATTTGTTGATACCGTAAAATACCACTTATAAAATAGTTTTTAAAATAAACCATTTACAAGAATTTTTTTTTTCTGAAAGCTTATCGAACTGAGAAATTGATCTCATTCTCAGTGAAGTCAAGACCTTTGAACCCTGGAGTCATGACTTTGTATTGGCCTGAATTTGCCTTAAAACCTTTGTCAAATTATTTAATTGCTAAATAGGTTGTTTAATTAACCAAAAGTGAGTATATGACATATCCATCAGCATCAAGTTATCTGGTGTACTAAGAATTTCTCCGTAGTATTTTACTACTAGCTACTACAAGCACATGGAAAGCTGTTTAGTCTTCAAGGGATGATTTGTAAAACAACAAAATCAAAGAAGTAAGTTTCCTGATGGCTTCTTCAGTTAGAGCAAAAGTTTCATAGGATTTGACCTTGTAGATGAATAAACAAAAGCCAGAAATTTTAAAGAATAATTGATGGTATTATATTTTTGATATTAAAAAATAACCCCTACAGTAAAGTTAATGTATCATCTAAACTTCAAAGTTTTGCTGGCATATTGAGCTGGCTGCAAAGTAAATCTGCTGGGGAAAATTCAACCTGACCTCTGAATGCCTCAGTTTGGAATGCCTTATCAACTGGGAACAGAAAAATACGCCAGCAAAGACCCAAGCAGAGATGCAACCAGAGCCATACAAGCAAACTTTAGCAGCTTTCAGTACAGTGTTTCCCAGGACCAGTAAATCTGCCAGGACAGAAACTTACCAGTACAGTCCACACCTGTGCTACAGGACCTCCTCCAGACCAGGAGAAAACCTAGGCCCAGCAGGGGCACACACGCATGCTCCTGAAATGAAATCAAGAAGGCTGAGCGAGGCATTTTCTGTTTCACACGAGGGTTAATTTAAGCAGGGCCCAGAAGAGGCAAGAGACTGAAAGAGCCTTCGGTCAGTCACTGTCACCAGGGTTCCCATGGCCAACCCATAGGAAAGAAGGGTCTGTCTGAATGTTCTGTCTCATGTTCAGAATTTTCGCTCAGTGGGGAAAACAAAGGTTTGCAACTTTCCTTTCAAAGACCTGTCCACATAAAGGAAAGACACAGCAGGTTTGGAAAGGAAAGGCATTGGGGGAGCACTGCCTTCTTATACTGGCCCACCAACACACCCTGTGCACTACCAAACAACAACACAGAGGATCATGGAGCTGCCTTAACACTTGCACATCAGAAGAGGATGCAGGCGAAGCCACTTTCTTTCTGCTGTAGTACTAAGGATAGAAAGATGCTGGCATCACTAAAAGAAGAAATGTTCAAGATATGCAAGTTTTATACATATGATCCATCTGTCATGTGAGATGGTGGGATCTTAAGCCCAAATGTTTTAAATACAGTAACTGATTTTTTTATCCAGGGGGAATAAACAGAGGGAAACAAAGACATGAAAATTGTCTGAAGCTTAAGGACTCAGTTCTCTGGAAGCCATCCTGCCCAAACACCACAGAGGGAAGCAATCTGCTGGGAAGGATTCAAACTGAGTTTTGTAAACCTCATCATCTGGCTGATGGCATCGGGGGCCCCTTCGACGGTCACAGCTGGCAAGAGTGAGACAAACAGAAGCTTGTGAATTCTCTTAAAAACTAGACAAGTGACTGAACATTTCCAGAACCGTGCCAGAAACATTCTGTCTTTCTTATGTTTGTTGTCACAGCACCTTCTTGCTTGAAGAGATACTATTAATTAATTACTGTGATATATTTCAGAATCGGGTGGCTGAAATTGTAATTCTGGATTTTGTACCCATTAACTCAAATACTTCATCACTGTTATGTGCTTTCTCCCATTCCGATTCTTTTAATCTTTCCATCCCTAGAGAAAGGACAATCTCTTCAAGGACATTCATTAGGTGTGCCAACAACACCGCTCAAACAGCACGTTTACAGTAGCCATGGATGTGGAAAAATTACAACCTCTAACAAGGCCTGAAAAACCATGATGCACATGAATTTGTGCCATCAAAAGGGGTTAGGTTATGCTATTCATGGAGGAAATGCACCCTGGCATCTGAAAGTGTATTTTAGGGAAAATGGTACTGCATGTCACTACCAGCACCACTGTATAAACCTGACTATGATTCTGTGGTTCTGTGTTAACTCAAGTGAAGTGGCACCTAAGTCCTCAATTAGCACGGAGAAGAAATTCCACTTATCATAACTAAAAGGAGAAGGATTCAACTCCTTGGATTTTATTTCTTTGGATTGGTAACTACAGTGTCTTCTGAGCATTGTACAACAATGACTACACCTTTGACTGCTTGAGGATGGCACAACTATTAATTTTGGACGTTGTTGTGAGTGGATGATTTGGGTTTGTATATTGTTGCCAAACCCAGGTTTGTCAACCCAGCAGTGCAAATGAAGGTGGGTAATGTTAAAAGAGTATCATTCCAAAGCAAAAAAGTTTGACATGAGTACAAATGGCGTGATTCAGGTCAAAGCGCCCTCTATCCAGTAGCTCATCTCTGACCGTAACCAGTAACATGAAGCCAAGGGCAAGAGTTTTGGAGGAGTTGAGGTGTTAACAAGGTTCGTCTGTGGTACACTCTGTCTGCTGGCATTCTGCAAATGGACTTTCTGAGCCAGGATTTGCATCTGAACCAGCGAATTCATCTAATGTCTGGTTGGCTGGAAGAACTACTAATATATATTTGGGTACTGCTTGTACATTAGGAACTATCTTATCACCACATAAATAAGAAGGGTTGAAAAGTAATTTAAGTGATTGTCAGAACCAGGTACTCCTTCATAGCAGAACTGCAAAAGAGAGAGAGAATTGTAATCCAAATCTTGAGAGAAGCACATCTGCTAAAGAGGAAGCAGTAATTTACAGGTGCAAGTACAATTCTGTTCAATATTGATCAATGAGTGTTGACATATCAGGCAGTATTTTCTTTTTTCATGCTTTCCTTCATGCAAAACCAAAATGTATGGAGTATAAAAACGGCACTCTCTTAAAAATATTTATATACATATATATAGTGTATATATATATATAGTGTATGTATATATATATAGATAGATAGAAAGATTGCACATTTGTTTTATTTAATATTAATCTCTGAGCGCAAGTAAGCAAAGGATAAGAACCCTTACCAGGAAAATGTGTGGTGTTTATTTTTCCCCAGTGTTTTCAGGGTGACTGTTTGTTATCAGTATGATTGCAAAGGCTATCCCAGGTTTTCTTGTCCTTTCTTCGCTCCCTATGGAGACTTGGATGGATTCACTCCACCCAAAACAAACTTGTTCCTCCACCCATCAGAGATAACCTTTGTAGTTGTACCAACATCAGAGTGTAAATCCTGTTCTGATAAATTTGAAATGTCAACTCTGTGAATGAAGCTTCACAGTATGTTCTTTTGAGCAGTTATAAACAAGATACGAATATTGTATCTGACATAACAAAATCTGTACCTCATTCACAGCTTTCACAAGGAAAATAAACCTTCACATCATTACACAGGGGACTTCTTGGAATTGCAGTTGGAGATGATGATTATGCGGAAACTGAGACTTATAAATGCTTTATTGTTTTGATGGACACCAGCCAAGAAGGCAGATAAAAGACTTAAAAAGGGCTAGCTAGGAAACAAATCAGAGACCTAAATGACCCTACTGGAAAAATAAATTCTAAAATTTAACATCTGGTTCTTGCAGTTGTCAAGTCACTCAGCAAATGGTCAGACTGATTAGCTGCTTGCATGCAGAATATGGGGACTGGAGTAAAGACCACATCCTATCAACAGCAGCAGGCAGTGCCAAGTGAGTGCTCATAATCTGCACTGATACTGCCACAGGTAGCGGATAGCAGTGTCCAGATAAATTAAGTTCGTGTTCGTGCTTTACTACATCTTCACTGGTACAACCATGCAAACAATAAATAGTGATTAGCTGGTTGTTAAGGAGATGAATATGGAATATTAAGGCTCACACGAAACATTTGGTAGCAAATTACCTTGGACTTCGTTGCAAACTTTTAACTGAGGCCAGGCTTACTCAGGTCAGGAACTGTACTTCCTGAAGTTTCAACTCAGCTTGGAGTGGTTTGCAGTCAGTGGCTTACCGACTTAGCTCAAAATGGTGTTTTGATGCAAAACCACCATCAAGTCAATGCGTTTGAAGAAGATTTTACCGTGAAAAAAACCTTACAAATTAAGGATGTGGGAAGCCCTCTTGGAAGAAAAATACCTTCTCCCGCATACACCAAACATGCAAGACTAGCATTCTACCTAGGCTGTACTTACACCACACAACAAAAAGGAGGTTTAGGGGATTACTATGTATTTGGAACCTGGGACAATAAACCCACTCAGTGCAGCTTAACACAGTACAAATCCAGGTATTTCAATCAGCTTGGGTCTTGTCAGTCCTTGCAAGGAGTGAAGCATGTGTGGTACCAGGGCCATACTGTTTGCCTGCTTCCAGATGCCAGCTGTCCTTTCCCCAGATCAGTGTAGGTGTCTGTCCTGGCCCCGAGGGTTATGGGGGCCAGAGGCACAAGGCTTCCCTCTGAGCCACGAGTTACATGTGCCAGTAGTAGTGATGACTCAGCAATTACTCAGCATTGGTCTTTCATTCAATACTAATCAAACAGTCAAGAACACAAAAACATTTTCTTTATTATTTAAGGAAGGGGAAGTGGAGGGCAAATATGTTTGCTTTGCTACGTAAAGTACAGCAATGTGTTTGAAGCTTGTTTCTGTGTTCCCTCTAGTCTGGCCTTTGTCCAGGATGGCAAATCCAACAGCAAACACTTGGAGATACCATTCTCCAAAGTCTGATGGAATCACAGTCTCCTTTCATGATTAATTATTCTCACTTTTAAGCATTTCAGCATATTTTGCTTGCAGGTAAGTGTTGCTCCAGCGTAGAAACAGGGCACTGGTGGGGATCTTTCATAACACTCTTTTGTGAAAATCAGTTTTCTTGCCTAAATATTCAGCAGCAAATAATGGACCACTTTCTGATGATGCAGTGATAAATATGAACAGAGACAGGGTGCTGAACACACCCCCACAAAACCTCACCCTTTCCCTCACTCCCCAAACCCCCAGAAAACACAGAAATTTGACTGTTACTGTGTCAAGCTTCTTGATAGTGAACCATCTTGGAAGGCTACTGGTATATCTCCAGAGAGGCCCCATTACAGCCTGGGGGACCAAGCCTAGACATGCAGGCTTTCCTGAGGACAGCAGTAAGGGAGGACTGTCTCTTTTTCTGCCCTGCTTACTTCCAGTGAACCACGCTGAGTGCCACCCAGGCGTTTCCATGGGAGTTGCACTTATTCCAGCAGATTTCAATGTGGTGGTAGACTTACAGAGCTAATTTGTTTGTAACATTCCATTTTACAAACACAGCTGTATTTCATTCCTTGCATTTTTAAATTTCTAATCATCTGGGTCCACAATAGTTCCACCAGCTCAAGGTGCCTAAATATAAGGTAGACTGAAGTCTATAGGCTAAATCCCAATTTATACAATCCAGCAGAATTTTATAGTCTAACTGGGGTAGAATATGGCTCCAAATATTTTTTTAGAAGTTCAGAGATTCATTATCTTGTCACTTCCTATAATCCCTAAAATAATTCTCTTTTCCTCAACAGAAGAATGTGCTGCTGCACATTTTAACCATCAAGGTGACAGGACCATGCTCAGAAACCCAACATTTATAGATCAATTTAAGCTACAGAATTAGCAGTGAACAATCAGGAAGAATTTTGGACTAGAATGTAGGTGTCTTGCATTTTTAAGGCCTGCACAGAGCCCATTAAAGAGCACTTCAGGATATTCAAGCATGACTATCAGGTTTTCAAACACAACTCTACTTGGCTGTGGTGCGGGCACATCCTGTGTCCAGTTTTGGAGCCCTCACCATGAGAAAGGCATTGAGGTGCTGGAGTGGGTGCAGAAAAGGACAATGGAGCTGAGGAAAGGTCTGAAGCACAAGTCTGAGGAGGAGTGACTGAAGGAGCTGGGGGAGTTTATTCTGGAGAAAAGGAGGCTCGGGGGAGACCTTATCACTCTCTACAGTGACCTGAAAGGAGGGTGTAGTGGGGGAGGGATCAGTCTCTTCTCCCAGGTAACAAGTGACAGAACAAGAGGAGCAGCCTCAGGCTGTGCCAGGAGAGGTTTAGGTTGGATATTTGGGAAAATTTGTTCACTGAAAGGGTTGTCAGACATTGGAACAGGCTGCTCATGGAAGTGGTGGAGTCACCATCCCTGGAGGTTTTTAAAAGATACACGGATGTGGCAATCAGGGATATGGTTTAGTGATGGGCTTGGCAGTGCTGGGTTAGTGGTTGGACACAGTGAACCAAAACGTCTTTGCCAACTTTTTTATGATTCTATAACTTCATGTTCATTCATTGTGATTGCTGAATTGATAAATCTTTTGATTTGGATGGAACACATGAAACCTTTACATTTTCTTGGTCTATGTCACAGCTTGAGCTGGGTAGTGGAAGTGGAAAAATGTTGATTTAATGAAATACTGTCAGGTTTCAGGGTCTTGCCCTCTCCCCATTAAAATTCTTTTGTAAAACAAAAGCATGCCATTTCATTAAAAAAAATAACTACATAGGCTACTCCATATATTATTTTCTTTCAAGGTTGATGCATGTAAAAAATCTGTATTGCATTAAATAGGAAGTGAGTGTAAATATGACATATGGAAATCTTCCAGATGATTGAACTGTAAAAAATTATTTAATGCTGCAAAATATTTCTCCTCTCTCTTAGCTAGCAGCATGCATTTCTTTATAAAGAAAATACTAAACTTTTCATGTGCTTATTTTAAAGAAATTTAACCAGCACTTTTAGCAGAAAAAAATCTCATCTTATTACTGTATTGCTGTATTGGGATTTTTACTAAAGTCAGAAGAAAAACAATGACTTTAACATGAGGTCTTTAATATGAGGCTCATTCAGTCAGTTCATATCAAAATCAACTTTGTTGCAGTAAGTGAAATTCAATGGTACAGAAGTTACGAGGCTGGGGTCTGTTCCACTGACTGCAGCACAGTTACCTCTGACCTGCCCCAGTGTGAGATCAGACTCAGTCCAATATGGACAGACTTGCACATTCCATGTAACTCCAGGAACAGGCTTGAGACACACAGTTTAAATCCACATCCCCACTTCCCTAAAGACAGGGTGTCGAGTACATTCATTTGGGGCTTGACAGTGGGAAACACAGGAGCCAGTTGCAAGTTCGGAATACTTGGATTTTAAAATCGAATGTCTGCAAATCAAAACCCTTGCCTGTATTGTCAGAACCTAGCTACATGTCTCTCAATTTCTACAGTACTAAAAATTAATATTTAAAATAGAGCATATGCTTGAAGTGTGAGCAAAATTATCTGCTGTTGCAGAAGAAATCCAGAACTCTGGACTCAGTTCTTGGCAGACAAATGCCTTTTGATTCATCTGTACACCAAAACCTAATATTGACATTAAAAAAAGGACAAGATGAATAAAACTTGGTTTTCTAACTCTTCTGAGTGTTCTGCATGAAGCAAGATAACAAAGCTGGCTAAAGTGGTGAAAGGATTTGGTGTACAGAGGTTTGAACTGGATGGTAACATGCAGAAATGTTTTATATTTACTATAATCCTTGAACCTTCCCCATTCCTACAGCTACCTCCAAAGTGCACTGTTTTTTGAAGTTTAAAACTATTTCAATGAGTCTTTTCCACTTTTGGTTTCTAATTGCATCTAAAGTGCCAAATGTCTCAAGGAAGGCTGCTTCTCTCAATTTATTCAAGATGTTTGAATATGTTTTAAATCCATATGGAAACCCAACCTAAGTATAAAGCCTTTGGATATGTCACCTCATTACACCCCTGCAGGTTCCAAAAAACCAGTGCCAACCCAACTACCAAAGTTGTGAACACCTCTACCTCACATTGCACGCTTGTTATGTTAAACCAGGCAGCAAGCTGTTAATAAAGATCACATTGTCAGTAGAGCATTATAGACACCTACTTAAGAGTGTATATTCTTTTGTTCCAATTCTTATTTTTAAAGCATATCAGCAAAATCAGGAGGGAGCCAAGATTTCCTCACAGTGTTGGCATTAAGGACTCTTGCTAGGACCCCATGGAAGGACAAGGAAAAGAACTAAACACAGCACATCTGCCTTTTTAGCCTGACCCAAGAACAGCCAGACACTGAAGTGAATTCAGACCTTTTCTCTTTTCTCACTCTCATATGGAGTGAATTTCCAAACAGAGGAAATGAAGAACAAAGTGGAGGTTAGGTACGGTCTGGTCATGACCACATAATCAGAGTAAGACAGGATAGGGAAAGTGCTGCAGTCTTCAAGAGGTAGTACAGTACGACATAAGCATTTTCCCTGGAGACACTTCCCTAATGTATTGGGATGGCAGGATAGTTCTGAAATCCATTAAGACTTAGACTGATGAGTGTTTAAATTCCTGGAAATCCATATAGTTTGAGAGATTAAAGACCTAAATCCAGACAAAAAGCTGCCTACAGGATAGGAGTTGAGTGATAGACCAGCAACCTATCCTTTAAAAAAATAGTAATATGATAAGGCTGCTGTTCTGACAAACAGCATGATAAATACAGATGGTAGAGTTTTGTTCAAAATCTCTATGTTATATTTGATGATGCAAAAAATGATGAGTGTATACAGAAACTATAGACTTAGCTTGGTGTGTTTTTGTAAGTTGGCTTACTTTTGTATTGCAGCAGTCGGATGCATAATTTGAAATAAAATAAAAGGTGATTAAGATGTCATATTAGCTTTATTTGGTTGTTGGTTGTTCTTTTTTTTTTTTTTTCCCAGAGATTCCATATAAAAGATTTATGGATAGAAGGAATTGCAAAAAGAAAATATTATTCCAACTGAGTTCTTCGGTGAATGTAGATTGTTTGCATCTGTTGTGCTGCATGATACTTCACAGAATGGCAGATCACTGAGAAGATCAAGAGACAGCAACTGTTCCCAACAGGAACTCCAGAAGTGTAATAGAAGGGCCCTCTGAGACCATCTCACCCTGGTGCAATTATCTCCTGTTACTAGACAAATGCCAAAGTGCATTCAAGTCACTATCAAAACAAAATGTCAAGAAAAAGCTGAGATGTTTATTTTCAAAGCTGGAGACTCTGCCCCAGGAAAGCAACCCTCTGAATGACCCTGTTCTTCCTGGCTGCATCAAATGACAGATATAGGTGTAGGGTCATATCATCTGACAGGCACTGGAGCAAGGGAGTGACATTTCTCCACCATGAAATGGGACTCACAGAAGTTAACTATTTAAAAAATAATCCATATTTACTGAGACTCCAATTATACTTATGATTTTAAAGAGATTCCTGGGAGTTCAATATGTCCAATGAATGTGAAACCAAGTTATTGAGGAGGCCCCCAAAGAGCAAGCTCCCACTGCTCATGAGACAGAACCACATCAGCCTGGTCAATCCGTACGAGACAGGACAGACTTCGGAGAGATGGCAGTCAGAAGTTAGGAGCATCATTCCTGCACCTCCCTGCACCACTCTGCACATCCCTGCACATCCCTGCACACCCCTGCATGCCCTGCTGGCATCTGTCAGCAAACTGCATCTCAGGAGGGCTTTTCCCTCAGCTCGTCCTGTGCTGGGCGTGCTTCTCTTCAGGACCCGAGGGGCAAGAGCTGATTCTCTCTCTGGTCACATGGGTCAGTGACAGGTAACTTCTATTCATTGATCTGTTTTGGTTTGTACTGTCAAAATTAGGGCAACACAATATTGCTCTCCTGAGAAAGGCTTTGGGTTGTAGGGGTTTTTTATGGTTTTATTTTCATGAAATTTAATTGAATTTTGAAGTTTTGTATTGTGAACTACCCTAGATTCAGCACAAAACTGAGAAGAGTCATTGACAGTTTAAATTTTTTTTTTTTTTTTTGCTTTTTGGAACTTCTTAGAAGAAGGTTTAGGAGATGATGTTCCAACTGTATTAAAATAGAGGAGAGCGAACAAACAGTATTGGGATGTAGGGAGGGTGTGGGGGGAAGAGTCTGAGTGTGTAACCTGCAAAAGCACCAAGGAAAGAAGCTCAGGCTCCAGACATGCATTTAGGATCCATTTAGCCTAGGCAGCTGCTGATCAATAGAAATCCATGAAATTTCCAGGGCAAACATAGAGAACTGAGAAGCTGGTTAGCAAATTCTTGTGTCAGATTTTGGTTTAACTCTTTCAAAGCACTAAGTTTAAACCGAAAGGGGAAAAAATCCCCATATTTTCTTGTTTTTCCACTGTGTTTTGTCATTTCCCAGTAAAACAGCTGGAGAAAACTACTTTTCCCGGGATGATGGAATTAGTATTGAGAAACATAACTGTTTGGCTTTAGATCACTGAGTTGAACTGGAAGGGACAAAGCCTGTCAAAATTCAGTGACTGTTCCAGGCTCCATATAGAGCTAATTAGTAGCTTCAGTTTTATTCTCAGTTGCACAAAGGTAAAAAATACCACTACCATGACTTAAGCCTTTTTTTGGCAATCCCAACCGAACAAGATAGGTCAAGCTTGAAAGCAAATGAGTGGGGTGGGGTGGGATGGGGGAAATTCCCTCTCAATCCTACAGGTGCACTATCTAAGCCAGTGCTGCAGCACATGGAGGAGGCAATAACAGGAGATTTGTGCTGCCAGAAGACCAGACAGATCTCCTCTGAGCTTAACCAAAAGAGAAAAATTCAGATTGGAATGGCCCGAAAACACTTCATTTAAAGATAACAGACCTCCAGCGTCTGTCACCAGAACTCTTGAGTCTTCCCAGGCCTCCAGTGGGTCCCAGGAAGTTAAAATAGAAAAAACTGTAAATGGAGTAATCCTGTCCAGCCCCAGAGTGAAGCAGAGCACGAGGCACAGTGTACCTTCATTGCATTTGACAAAAGGAACACTTTCAGCACATTTTTATCAGTGTCTGGTTTTTATTTCCTCATTTGTAAGGTTCCTGATATTAAGTTCATCTTAAGGCAAACATTCACTGTGCGCTGATAACAAACTGGAGACACTTTGCTTTTGATAGTGATAAAGTAACCCCTTTCCTCCATAAAGTACAAAAACATATTTATTTAGCTAAGTTTGCCTAGGAATTGATCCTATTTGTCTTACAGTGTACAAGGAACAAAAACTTTTATTAAGCTACAATAAAGAAAAATTGATATAAAATTTTCACGTGTGACATTGGGAAATCTCTGAATCATTTTCAACACTGCTATCAAGACAGAAAGGCAAATGCTGAATGTTTTGCATGTGAAAGGTCTACAACTTTACCCTTTACATCTTGATAAACTGCTGTGTCATTTTAAAACAAGTGGTCATTTAATACTTAGAGTAAAATGTTTGAATTTTAGTTATTAGAATGAAGGAGAGAGAATTTCAGTGAACAAATCACTAGCTGAATCTTATTATTTTATTTTCTATTTAACAGTTTGTTGTTCACAGACTGCTATTTCCAGGAATGCATCCATTGAAAACATTCCAAAATTGTGAAACTATTCTAATTCAAAAAGTTTTTGAACCCAAGGGAATTTTTCAATGAGGACAGTATAGTAAGTATTCAATACTAGTATCAGAGTGATCAAATGCCTATCTTATGTTCAGATAACTATAATAAATATTTATACACCCTTAAAATCTGAGTTTGCTTATATTTAAATGGAACTAGAAAATAACGGTTAAGGGCCAACTCTTGATTTGGCTTATACAGGAATTAGTTTTCCTTAATTTTTTTTTGTATTTGCTCTAGGTGTTCTTAGATATTACTCCTGAAAATATGATTCCTTGAGAGAAAAGTCAGAAAAAACAAAAGAAAGATAACCTGATAGTTTAATTCAGTTCAAAATGTGAAGAAAATATTCCTTCTTTTAGGGAAAAAAAAGATAATTTTACCTAATTCTTATTGAAAAGGTGTCTTTTACTGACATATTTTATCTAATCCTACTTATTTAAGAAAATAAAGGTGCTTTATGGCAGCTCTATTTCCAGCTCTATGGCATTAGAGTGCTTGCCAAGTTTTTCTTGGCTAACATTATGGATAATTATTTTTCAACTATGTGCATTTTAGCACTTGAACCACAATATTTACCTACATAACAACTATGGAGAGAGTGAAAGTTTCCTCAAATCAGTGTGGCTGAGCCATTTTTGTGATCAAAAGCCATAATGGTAAGAAAATAATAGAAATGATAGTTATTTCAAAAGTACAGATATTAAGATCTGCTGAGAGCACGGAGTTATGCTTTCATGTAATTCACACGGGTGTTACCAAGCTCAGAATGCAGCGCAGAACATTTCTTTAATTCCTGATGTTTTGACAAGTTTCCAGAAAACTTGACAACTAGTGCCATTAGCACTCTATGTGCTGTAGCGGGGTTTGGTTTTGTCCTCTAGAAAACAGAGGCTGATTAGTTCTTCACAGTCTCCTGCATGGCTGTGTGCAGTGCTCCTTGGCTAATACAAGCTATGCCAGCAGCCTCAAGCTCAGAGCCTTTCCCTTTCCAACCCTTAATCCTGAAGGATGAAGAAGAAGACTGCCCTTAATGACCTTATCTGCCTGCTGGATCCAGGCTATGTATGATTTTCCCACCTTCATGGTATCTAGACATACAGAGGGAGTGAGGAATATCCAGCTTTTTAAGAAAGAGTCACTGGCTACTTCCCAGCAGCTCTCAAGTATTTCAATTAAGTACTCTCCCATAGGGCACAAGACTCTTATTTAATGTTTGCACCAGCTGGTTTATTTGAAAACCACTGACACATCTTTTCTATGTCCTAGGAACATGTTCAAGTGAGATTTCAAATATTGGGGTTTTCTTCTGTTACCAAATAAATAGTAGAGGCAAAAAAACCAAACAGAAACCCCCCCAAACCCACAAACATACAAAACAACAACAACAACAACAACAACAACAACAACAACAACAACAACAACAACAAACCAACCAAAAAAGCCCAACAAAATCCCATTAAACTTTCCAAAGTTTCTGCTTCTCTAGGGGCCACCTCGTATAGCTGTAGGGGTAAATATTTAAATGCACTGGCATTCACTAGCTAAACTGATGATGCCTAGATGGAATGAGCTCTTTCAAAAACATTTCAAATTCTATTTATTTTTAAGGTGGATGTTAAGCTCCTGCACCCACCCCAGAAGGTAAATCAAGTCGGAGAAGCTCTGATATATGAAGAGGACAGTCTGTAGTGATTCTTGATTGAATCATGGCTAAAAGGCAACTAATTGGGTTTGGATAATGTTTGCTGATATCAAAAGCAACACTGATCTCAATGTGTGAAATAATTCGTGATATGGAGGCTGGGGAAAAAGTTGTAGTAGCGAGGTGAGCCTGTGTTCTATGTCAGTTAACACCAATTATATTGCTGCTTGTGTACAAAAATTGCCAAGAGACCAGTCTGTGTGACCCAACAGAAACAGATTCCCATTCCTTTTGAATGTGCCCATTATTTTCAAAAGATTATCATGGGCTTTGCTAAACAATTTTTAGAATAACTTTGTGAAGGATTCTCTACAGATCTTGCTTTTTAGTTTTCTGTTTGGTTGTCTGAACCTTGCATTGGAAACAGGAGGGAAATTCAGCCTGAAAAGATGGACAGTGCATGGTTTCACTGCTGTGGCCAGACCACAGGGTGCATCTTACAACTATTTCCCTGCCTCTGATAGGAGAGTGATGTGTTCCTTGTCCACTCAGTGTCTGAAAACGTCTCTACTTACACAGATCCACTCCATTTTTGAATCCCAGTGAATCCCAATTCAGTGCTGGGGAACCCAGGCAGCCTTTGGTGGCCCAATTATTGCCCATGGTAGATTACAGGAAATACCGGACAGGAGTATTTTGCACGGAGTATTCTTCTTATTCCCAAACTTGAAGGAAAACTTGGGAAGACGAGAGATCAGATTTCTGCTATCATTAATCATTTGTGCTAGAATCTACAACTCCTCTATGATTTATCTGCATTCTCTGAAAGAGAGGAAAGTTGTCCAAATAATCATGATCCAATAATGTTGTAATTCCCTACAAGTCACTCAGCAAACTGAACTGGGATTTTATATTTGTGTAGGGATTCACATAATAGGTTTATATAATTTCATTAACCAGCTAGTTCCCTTTTTATGAAGCATAGTGAACAAAACAAACAAAAATAGCCCATTTAGCCAAATTATTGCTCTGTTTGCTTTTTGATGTGTTGGCATCCTGGGACACTTTTACACCACAAATAAACACTCCCAAGAGACAGATCTCAGAATGATCCAGCCTACAAAAAACTAGGGTAAAGGTTCAGGTTCTGATAGTTGTTTGTTGGTGCTTCTATTTGCAATACTTGAGAAAGGCAAAATCACAACAGAGCAGTAGATATGCTTACTTGCTCAGTTCTCTCATCTGCTTTGGATGCTCAGGCTGGCAGGTCCTTGGAGCTGTGTGAAAAGGTGACCAATTCCTGCAGCAAAAAAGCTCAAGGATTCCTTCATAATTTTGCAGAAAAGCAGGATAATTCCCTTTAATTGGAGTTCTTATGGCAAAACATTCACAGGGAACAGAATTCTTAGGTTAGAAGTGGCCCATTTTTTCTTTTTCTGGAAGTCCAGTAATGAAAGTTTGAAAAAGAAATTACTTTTCACACACTGATACAAAACTAATGGCTCAACTCCAGGCCTGTTTTTGCCCATCTTGGGGGGGGGGGTCAGCTGTGCTGATCAGGCTACCCTGGAATTGTGTGCCTGAATGGGTAAATACTGTCAAAACTGCATGGCTGGGATGGGTAATGGTTGCATAGCTGCAAAGAGCTCTTCACATTAATGAAATAGGTGTGTCCAGTATAATTAAAATTGTGATAATAATTAACTAGGAAAGGTAATAATGTCTCCTGGGCCAATGGTTTCTCTTTTGGTTTGTTGGTATTATAATGGTGCTGCAAGAGGTTTATCCTGGAGACAGTCTTTAGGCTAGTGTTCCAGCTTCTGGAGACTTGAAACACCACAACATTCTGAAGACAGGAGAAAATGTTTCCGACACATTCTTCTCTTTCACTTCTGAAATGCAGAACAGTAGTCACTGCAGACATAATCTGATGAGGTCTTTCTTCATGAGCAGCTCTGAGCAGTCATTCTGTCCCATTTGCTCTTCAATCTTGTGCTTCTGGGCTGACACCCTGAAGAAAATGTGGCTTGTTGAGTTTGCTGGGACAGCCTAGAGATAAAATATTTTGTGGACAAGTGTTGGGGTACAGCATATCAGTTGCATAGCGATTTTTGACATGGCCTTCTCCAGAACACCACAATCCTGAAGAGGTGACAACAAATCAGTGCTCTTGGTGACAAAACCAGTCATCCCACGAGAAAACAACAAAGAACCTGTTATCTAACCTTGGTGATCTCAGAGGATTTGTAGTCCTCTTCTCTTTACTGGGCCCCCCTGTCTTTCCTTTCAGCTCTGAACTCTCCACGGTCTCTGCCAGCACGCATTCACTGAGACATCTGACAGTCTGGCTCTTCTCGCAGCCGCCACTCTGTCCCTCTCTGGCTGCTCCCTTCCTCAACCAGCATCTGCTCCTGCTCCCGCACGAGCCAGCGGTGCTGCGGTGTGGGAGCAGCTGGAAGCATCAGGCCTGTACATCCGAGGCCATGAGCACAGCTGGAACAACCAGCTGAGAGAGAGGTGCTGCTGCCCTGGGAGAACAACAGCCCCCGGCAGCCAGCGGAGCCGAGACATTGGCAGGGCCCCTGTAACTGAGACAAAGAAAACCCACCCCAGCCAAAGCCGGACTCCTGGCACATCTCTGACTGCTGAAGGAGTTACACAATTTGAAACAAAAAAGCATTTTTAAGGCTAAGCGGGGAGGAGGAGGCTTTTCCCTACCTAAAACCTGTCATGCACTGTAGGCACAGACATTTAAGTTTTAGTGGTGATGGTGACAAAACTTTTGTTTTCCAAAGCATGTGCATGTGCTCTAACAAGACAGAGTTACTGGGAATGGATAACCAGCTGAAAAACGTGGCCAAGGTAAAACTTTTCAGGTCCATTCATGCCTGTGAATTAATTCAGACTTCCATTTTATGATCTTAAGTTATGAAATGGTCATGCAAAGCATTACAAGCTAAAGTGATCCAAGAGACAGTCTATTATGCCAAACTAATCACTAGACAGTAATTAGGCTGTCAGTTACAAAACACAGCATTTGTGGTATTTCCAAATGAAGCAACAGCCAGTGCCATATGTCAAAAACAGGGATTGGTTCAGACAGGTAAGAGTCTCTTCTTTTGACAGTTGCCAGCTTAACTCTGAGCAAATTAAAAGCCTTGCGCCATTGTACCAGTGAGCCTTGGTTTGATATAAGATCTTACAGAGACATTCTCAGTGCAAGACCACAGATAATGAAAGAAATTTGCTAAGAATACAATCGAGATTTTCCCCCTGATTTTCAACACAAAGCCAGATTATTACTCATTATCTGAGACCTCAGGGCATTCCTTTAACACATGCATAAGCAGAAGTTAAATATCACAACATCCTGAAGAGTTTAGTGAAGCTTGTTTTATGGCTTTTTTGGATGTGGGGAGTGTGTTAAGCCCAGCATTTTTGAACAGTCACCATGAAAGTCATGCAACAGGATCCATTTTGAGGGTTAAAATATTAAGTCAATGGTTCACTAGATTAGGGGCCCAAAGCACACTTAGCTATCAATGTGCCCATATACTTTGCTCCTAGGCTTAAGGTAAACTTTTCCTCACATTTCCTCACATTTACCTACAGTTCCCCAGAGCCTTCTTGCTGGGAGAGGTAGAAAATTAAGATGCACATAATTCATTGCACTCATGAATATTGTTTTACTAGCATAAACAGAGATAAAGAAAACATTGAAGTTCAAATGCAGAAACAGTAACTGATGCTGACTGTGGGTGATGTAAACAAAGCCAGGGATATTTTACATTCAAATAAGCCACCGGAGTCTCCCACAGCAGCTTGTTTGTGGCTGAACTGTCCAGCCTGACAGCAGGAAAAACATCTCATACCTGCATAACTAACCATTGCAGCAGGTACTTGCTGGTGATGAAACTTCTGGATTTACGGAGTAAGAGTTATTTACTGAAGAAGTCAGTGCAAAATTTTCTGTGGTGAAAAACTGGTGCTATAATGGGCAAAACCCCCCATGGTGCTTCCTCAGTGCAGAGAACTGCTGTGTTTTTCCTGAGAACATCTACATGTATCGGCAGGTTTCATTTCAAGTAGTAGCAAAATTTACCTTGGGAAGGACTAACATTCAATACTGGAAAAGGAAGGACTTACTAGAGATGGATACTATTTCTTTTCATTATTTTATTATAACTTATGCATTATTTAATTTTTTTCTTACAAGCTCACAGAATCATAGAATGCTTTGGGTTGGAAGGGTCCTCTCATTCCTAGCCTCTGCCATGGGCAGGGACACCTTCCACTACACCACATTGCTCAAAGCCCCATCCAGCCTGGCCTTGGACACAGAGATGGGGCATCCACAATTTCTCTGGGCGACCTGTTCCAATTCCTTACCATCTCACAGTAAAGAATTTCTTCCATGTACCTCATCTAAAATTGCCATCTTTCATTTTGAAGCCATTTCTCTTTGTTCTATCACTGTGTGCCCCTATATAAAGTCCGTCTCCAGATCTCCTGTAGTTCCTTTAGATGCTGGGAGGTGCTCTAAGGTCTCCTGGGAGCCTTTCCTTCTCCAGGCTGAACAGCCTCAACTCTCAGCCCATCTTCATATGAGAGGTGCTCCACCCCTTTGATCACCTTCATGGCCCTGCTCTGGGCTCGCTCCAGCAGGTCCCTGTCCCTGCTGTGCTGGGACCCCAGAGCTGGATGCAGGGCTCCAGGTGGGTCTCAGCAGAGCGGAGCAGAGGGGCAGAATCCCCTCCCTCCCCTGCTGCCCACGGGGCTCTGGATGCAGCCCAGGACACGTTTGGCTCTCTGGGCTGTGAGTGCCATGGGTGGGGCATGTCCAGCCTCTCACCCACAGCACCCCCAAGTCCTTCTGGGCAGGGCTGCCCTCAGTTCATTCTCCACCCAGCCTGTGCTTGTGCTTGGCATTTCCCCTATCCAGGTGCAGGACCTTGCACTTGGCCTTGCTGAACTTCATGAGGTTCTCACAGTCCCACCTCTCCAGCCTGTCCAGTCCCTCTGGATGCCATTCCTGCCCTTCAGAGTGTGACTGCACCTCACAGCTCGGTGTCATCAGTGAACTTGCTGAGGGTGCCCTCGATCCCACTGTCCACACCCCCAGCAAAGATGTTGAACATTGCTGGTCCCAGCACTGACCCCTGAGGGACACCACTTGTCACTGGTCTCCATTTGGATATTGAGCTGTTGATCCTGCCAATTCCTTATCCACCAAATGGTCCATCCACCAAATCCATGTCTCTCCAGTTCAGAGACAAGGATGTTGTGGGGGACAGTGTCATGCCTTGCACAACTCCAGGTAGAGGATGTCACTCTTCCCTTATCCACCAGAACTTTATCCCTGTTGTAGAAGGTCACAATTTGCTCTTAGTGAAGCCTTGCTGGCTGTCATCAGTCAATTCTGTATTTTCCATGTGCCTTAGCAGGCAGATCCAGGAGGATCTCTCCATGATGTTTCCAGTCACCGAGGTGAGACTGACCTGCTTGCAGTTCCCCAAGTTTTCCTTATTTCCCTTTTCAAAAATGGGGGTTATGAGCCCCCTTTCCCAGTCAGTAGGATCTTCCATGGCTTCTGAAATACAATGGATAGCTACTTAATTCATCAGTTCTCTCAGGACCCATGGATGCATCTCATCAGGCCCCATGGACCTGTGCATCTTCAGGTTCCTTACATGTTCCTGAATCTGATCTTCTCTTGCAGCAGATGATTCTTCACTCTCCCAGTCCCTGCCTTCACCTTCTCAGGCAGTGTAGCTGGAGCTTTTGCTGGAGACTGAGGTAAAAGAGTCGTTGAGTACCTCAGCCTTCTAACCAAGTCTCATCTGCCAGAGATGCACACACACTGCACATATCAGCTCATTGATGTGGACACGAGTGTACCTAAATAAATAGCAGGAATGTTTTCCAGTTTGACAGAAACCAGCACGAGTGCTTTGGCAATTGCTGCTGGGAACAGCCAGTTCACATGTCATGCCATTTTTAATGCTAACAGGTCCAGCTCCAAGTACCAGCAAGCTGCAGGACAGCGTGAGTAATTTTACTGCTTTGCACAAGACCTGCACCAGTTGCTAGTGAGTCCATGCTTCTCAGAAATATTTATTTGGAGAAACAATTGCTCAGATATTGCTCAGACACTATATAGACATTTGGGGATTTCTTTTCTCTTGTCAGCATACCTCTTGTTTTGTGTATCAGCCTATCTAGAGTGTGGCTAAACTTAGGCAGATATTTGGCCAGTACATGCAAGTAGATTTTATGAAATCCCACATAAATAGGGAGCAGTAAATACTGCAAAGGACAGAAAATACTACTCAAATATTTACTGAAATTGAAAACATAACAACAAAGCAAGACTTTTTTTATAGCATTTAAACAGCCTCAATATCAGCACATGTAGGTGATTTGCAGAGGTGAAATGCACATAGGCTCACAGCACCATTTAGTCACAAAGAGTTATATTGCCTCATTTTCCACATAGCTGGAAAGTAAACACAGAATTCTCAAATCTTTTACTACTATCATAAGCCGTCATTCTGCTATTATAACTAGAAACATACAGTTCAGGTATTTCTGGGGAATGACTTACTGCCAAATGAGGACAAAAGGAGAAACATGTAGAAAGAAAGAAAGAAAGAAAGAAAGAAAGAAAGAAAGAAAGAAAGAAAGAACAAAAGAAAAGAAGGAAGGAAGGAAGGAAGGAAGGAAGGAAGGAAGGAAGGAAGGAAGGAAGGAAGGAGAAAGAGAGAAAGAGGAAAGAGAGAAAGAGGAAAGAGAGAAAGAGGAGAGAGGGAAAGGGCAAAGAGGGAAAGAGGAAAGAGGGAAAGAAAGAGGGAAAGAGGAAAGAGGGAAAGGGCAAAGAGAGAAAGAGAGAAAGAGAAAGAGAGAGAGAGAGAAAGAGAGAGAGAGAAAGAGAGAAGGAAAGAGAGAAAGAGAGAAAGAGAGAAAGAAGGAAGGAAGGAAGGAAGGAAGGAAGGAAGGAAGGAAGGAAGGAAGGAAGGAAGGAAGGAAAGAAAGAAAGAAAGAAAGAAAGAAAGAAAGAAAGAAAGAAAGAAAGAAAGAAAGAAAGAAAGAAAGAAAGAAAGAAAGAAGGAAGGAAGGAAAGAAGGAAAGAAAGAAAGAAAGAAAGAAAGAAAGAAAGAAAGAAAGAAAGAAAGAAAGAAAGAAAGAAAGAAAGAAAGAAAGAAAGAGAGAAAGAGAGAAAGAGAGAAAGAGAGAGAGAGAGAAAGAGAGAAAGAGAGAAAGAGAGAGAGAGAGAGAAAGAGAGAAAGAGAGAAAGAGAGAGAGAAAGAGAGAGAGAAAGAGAGAGAGAAAGAGAGAAAGAAAGAGAGAAAGAAAGAAAAAGAAAGAAAGAAAGAAAGAAAGAAAGAAAGAAAGAAAGAAAGAAAAAGAAAGAAAGAAAGAAAGTAAGTTACCATGGAAAAAAGATCCTGAAAGAGACAGAGATCAGATATTTAATATGACTTTTCATGTGCAATGTGGTAGCAAGAAAAACTTATTTACAAGCTATGGGGCATGAGGTCATGGGGAAGAGAGGTTGTATAACCCTGTCTGTAGGGTTCTGATGAGACCATTACTAAAAATTCTTTTGGTTTTGAGCAACCTACTATAAGGATGATTGTGCCAAACTGGAACAGACTCAGATAACAACAAAACAATTATTAAATGACAGGATTTATGAGGACAGATAAAGAAGCTAAATATATATATAACTTGGCTATGAGATATCTAAAGGGAGACATTAATTGTCTGTTAGTATAGTATTCAAAAATTTAAATGCCAAAGAGGCTGAAAAATCATATGAATTATTTAGTGAGATATTAAGAGGATATAGTTATGGCTAATGAAATAGGCTCCAGTGATAGTACTTGAGATAGTGCTGGCCCTCAGTCATGTAATGCAGCAATAGTCTTTGGTCTTACTGCCACGTTATGTGCTGCAGGTTTATTAAGACTACATGTATGCAGGCCAGGGAGCAGAAAGTCAGGCATTAGAGGCAATTTCACTCCAAAATTAATTTGTGGCTAATGACATGCAATTTGTGCTCTGGGTGGACAAGCAGTGTGGTTTATAAATGTAAACTCTCCAAATCCTTGTGGAAACAAAGGGTTTGGTATAAGTACTACAGCATCTAGCTATCAAAAATTGGAAGTTTCCGTGCAGGTTACACATTTGTTGCGAACTCCAACATTATCCTTTCTGTTGCTGGTTTACATCTGCAGAAAGTACATATGAAGTACAACTAAATAAATTTAAACTGCTCAGTGGATTTAAAAGAATGTAATATCCTGCCTACTGGATTTTCCAGCATGAGGCAGAAACCTCCAGCAGTTTTTCTTTTGTTTCTATGTGAGATGGATGAAACTACACAAACCCCAAAATCACTTAATCTCTTTCATTCCCTGGCAAAGAGCATACAAAAACTTTGGAGATCTTTGGTTCTGCTAAAAAAATAGACTTCATCCATTTCCGCTGTGCTGTTACGGTTTTTATCTGTGGTGTTTTGTATGGAAGTTGCCAAACAACATCTGTGTTGCTCATGAAAAACAAATGAAAATGTTTTCAATTTGTTTAGATCAGCACAAAAATATATTTTCACATTAAATAGTTCTTGTTCTAGCAGCTATCTGATGAAGAATTGACTCACAAACACATGAGTCAGAATTGCTCCTGGCATTTTGCCGCCTTAGGTAAAATACCAGCCCAAATACCCATTCAATTTATTATCACGTTTGACAAGTAATTTAAGAGTGCTTTCTATTCAGTCAGAATTTTGTGACATAATGTCTTTTTGATTTTGCTGTGCTTTCTGCTCTTACCCCACTGTCTTCAATCAGCTTCATGGTTCAGCATGTCCCTTTCTTCTTGTTACGCTTATTTATTAAGGCTATTAAAATTATTTTTGCCATTCAGCCTCTCTTCATGCATTTCCTTTCTTTTCCTTCCCACATACTGTTTTACTGGAGTCCCATAACTTCTGGTCCAAGCCATCTCAGTTGTCACACATTGCTACCTAAAGAGCCTTAAAGCTCATGAATGCACTTACCCTTGAAGGAAAAGTATACTTAGAAGAGCACCTTGGCACTTTTAACGCCTGCAGTAGAGAAGAAAAGTACAAAGATATCTAAAGAGGGAGAAAGGGCATTAGTTTAAACTGCAAAACATCCTTTATTCCGTTCTTATGTGATTTTAATGATTATTAGTGTATTTTAGTATCTGAGGGTTTTGCTTCCTATCTGTGAAATGCTGCCTCTCCAAATCTGAAAGCAGAGAAGATCTTGCAGTCCATCTGCTGGTGCTGGGGAAGATGAGCACTCTGTCCTTCACTTATAAATAGTCAGGAAGGACCATCCACATGAGTTTCCTGGCCTTGGTTCTGCAGGATTAGCTCAGACATGACTGATAGAGATCCTCAACACACAAATGTTGTATTTTGGAACAGGTTTGAATTAGATTTTGGCAGAGAAGCTCTGTCTGGTCCCAAAGGATTTTAGCAAAAGCACGCAGGTTCCTAATCTAGAAGATAAGGATGTGGCACAGGTGCGACAGCACAGAGCTTTATTGTTAAATCCTGTCCTAAACTTCAGGTCAAAGGCCTGAAACTCACGTGTCCTTCAAACAAGGGACCTTTCCAAGCCACTCCAAAAGGCTGCAGTTCCTGCAGTTCCTGCAAAATGGTCAGAAGCAGACAAATTTCACCAAGAACGTGCTCCTTTCCTGTCCCTTGCTGGGAAGTTTCCCTCGGTGAAGCTGAAGTAACCATTTGGAACAGATCTCCACAAAGAGCTCAAGTTTACATTAAGATTCAGGAACATTCCAAAGAACAAGAGGCGAGATACACATACAGTATACAGTTATGCATAAGCATGCACATTTATATATGCATATGAAGGTACAATATACATTTATTAAACCTTTTGAGTATTCATGTATATTAAGAGAGTGTAGTTTAAAACTTAAGAAGACGGTACATTCAGTCAGGATTCTTCTCTTAATGTTTTGCCCTGCTTGTTTCCAAGGATAATTTCTCCCAGTTTGCCTTCTACTGTTTTCAGCAAGTGTTTTTAAGGAGATGTCTTGTGTTAAAGTGAGGCCTTAAAATTGTCAGAAAGCCATATTCAGACTGTCTAGGGAAACTCTGAAACCTGATGCATGAGAAATAGTATGCAAACTGATTATAGAGAAACTGGAAAAATATCCAGGAGTTTGGGAGTGCAGGCATATTTTCCAAACACCATGGAGGCACTTAACCATGGTTTAGATGGAATGTGTTACCCCTTGATTTAGTTTTAGAAAAATATTCAAGAAAATGTGAGGCCTCTCCAGGACACACTAATTTTCGGTTTTGCAGTTGCAGCTGTCCACAGAGATTAAGGAACTTGGATCAGTTCCAACCTTCATTTACACGTGTTGAAATAGCAAAATTCTCTTTGCTTTGTCACATGGTGGTGCCTTTAAATAAATGCACAAATTTGCATCCTAGACTGCTGGCATTGAGATGAGGATAGAAATAATAGAGGAACATAGGCAATATTACGCTTCCTTCCTGTTTCTAATTTAACTGTTACAGTACACTTTGAATATGAAAGTGCATATATGACTTTCATTTCAATATGAGACCTTGATCCTAAGCACTGCTCCAGCTGAGCAGATTCCTGCAGCCTCCAGAAGCCCATGAAACTGACAGGAACACACCAAACTGTCAAGGGTGTGATCTTGTATCATTCTCCACAGAACAATAAATGAGGCACAGCTATTTTAAGCATTCAGAAGAAATAATTCACCATACAACTCCTAATACATCCCAAAGGAAAAGAATACAGCAAGGGCACTGGGCCTGTTGATTTTGCCAATGTGAACAGACCTTGCTCATGGGAATAACTCTGCTGTCCTCAATAGGAGGGAAGTACCCTGCAGAGGCTGAATAATGCAAGAGGTGTTTCAGAAATCATTTTCATTGTTAGCAGTGTTCACACTGTATTTGAAACCCTGTATTATAAAAAAACCAAATAAATATCCCAATTAAAACTTCACCAGGCACAAATCTTTGTCAAATCTATTATCAAAAAACAACCAATTAGAGGTCAGCTGTGGAAAGAAACTGTTCCTTACTACTGTTCCCAAACACGTCTGCAACAAAACAGGGGATGTATGAAACCTTTTTCTGCTTACCAGCAGGTACCATCAACACTAAATTCTAGGCAATGTTAATGACATCACCAGGGACCATGACTTAGGTCAACAGCCTGGCAGGAGGTGCTGGCAAATGTTAAATCAACAGCAATCAAAACTGGAAAACCAACATGCTTGCTACCATCAAATTTGAAAGAGAACTTATTGTGCCTCAAACACAGCAGCAGGTTTAATAGAAAAGTAGACATGTTTATGGTTTCAGATTTACAACAAGACTTATAAAAACCTTATTACTCAGAATCCAGTCTGCTGCCCTAGAAACTAAGAATGTTACTTTGTTGAGAAGAAGGATCTGTTGACACAAATGTCTTGCCTAGGCTTGCCATTGTGGTTAACCAAAATACATTTACTAGTGAGAAGGTAAATAAAAGCAAACAAGATGCCTCTTATACCACAATACACTAAGGCTCAAATTGACCAAGCTTAATGCTATGGCATAAATATGCTTAATGTTTATGGAATTTTTCTAGGAGCTGTTTGCCCTGTTGGGCTTAACGTCTTACATGAGACCTACTGAATGGGAATGTGTTTTCAGTATTACACATACTTAAAGACCTCATCAAAAATATTCAGAGGAGCTGCCATGAATACCACAGTTAACCACACTGCAAATAAAATGGGTCATGGTTTACTCTTAGATTAACATGAATAAATCAATCTTGTCCTATATAGTATAAGTACACAGAAAAATTAACTGACAATTAAAGCGATAACATTATTGGAACCAGTGCTGTATAAATATAAATCAACTGCACAGACTGTGCTGAAACAACACAGTACCTCTCAAGTCTGCAAGAGAACAGAGAAAGTGGGAAACCCAGTTCTGGTATCTGAGCTTCTGTTCAGGGATGCAGGGTCTTGCACAGCTGCTGGGCTGCTTCTCTAGTGAGTAATCAAGAGCATGCCCAGCATCATCTGATGCTAATGGAGAAACTCCAGGTCACAAAGAGCTGGATGGCCAGTCTTGGATTGCCCTGCTGCCATGCAATAAACTTCTCATTTTTGTCTTCCTCCTATATGGAAGAGAAGAAAAACAAAAAGACTGAGAGGGAAATTACTGAGAAAAAAATAAGGCCATGGTGTATCCATTTCAGTATACAGCCTGAGACTGAATCAGATTGGTTTGCAAACTAGGAAATCTTGAAAGGCACTCCCCTTTCATCTGAATTTGGTTTTTGTTAAATTCATTATTTAAGACTCATTAACTCTATTTTTAAAATTAAGCTTGAAGCCATAAAAAAGAAAGTAGAAGACCAGCCTCCAGTGGCTTTAAAACACATTTGTTACTAAGTCTTGCTACAGAACACGTCTATGTAAGCAGATATATAGTATTAAAATGATCTTGTTTTCTCAGTACATCTCTGAGCAAGCCTGGAGCCTCACACCAGAAGTGTTACAATTAATATGAAAACAAAAAGCAGTCAGCAGCTGTTGAAGGAAGGAAAAAAGAAAAAAGGTCAAAGTATTAAGATCATGTGACTGCACAGTTAAGGCTATAGTTTACACTGAGTCACAAATCAGCATGGAAAGGGCAAATTTTGCTCAGAGATCACAGATGCCTTCAGAGAAGATCTACACAGTTCAGCTGTAATTTGTGACGGTGTTATAAGTTTTAGTTTTCTATAATTAAGTAAGTGGTAAATATGTTAATGGCAGGAGGTGGGTTGGTTGACGGTTTCTGTGTTAATTATCTTGTTATATCAAGTTGCGGACAGTGCACTGGGTGTAATACCTGCATGTAACCATCAGGTGGCAGACTCAATACCATGGGCAAAGGGGAAGTTTTCCAGACTGTTCCAACAGATAAGAGTGATGTCACCAAGAACGTGGATTGGACGTGGCACAAACCAATCGGTGGAGGTTCTCAGAAAATGACTGGTGAAAAAGGCATCGTTAAAATGGACCAATGACAGCAGGAGAAACGAGCCAAAAGCGTGAAGGATCCAAAATGGACCAATACACTTAAAGGACTGGGTATAAAGACTGATTGGGGGCTCAGCACCTGGTCCTCTGCCCATCTGCACTGGCGAGGGAGAGCACCTGGCGTGCGCGGACGCCGTTTCGAGTCTTTGCCTTGCTGTTGGGGTTCATGAGCTTACCTCGGTACCCATTCTTAATTGCTGTTTAATAAAGTGGTTGTCCTTCGCAGTAAGGAGTGAGTGGTGCTGCTTGCCTCACCAACATCACCCTTCCTGTCAATTTTCTGGGAACTCGTCCGGGATAAGGCCACAAACGACCTCGAAGAAGACAGAGAAGGGATACGACGCATCTAGCCGATTTTGGCTGCCCGGACCCAATTCTCCAAGGCCACAGAGGGTCCTCTGGCTAACGCCCAGGAAGCAACTAAGAACCCGGCAATGCAGACTCTTGTGGGATCAGTAGGAGACCTCCTCGAAGGAGAACGGAGCCCTTAAGTCCCAGTGTGCCCAAAAGGAGATTTGCAGAGTACAGGTTTTGAGTATCTGTGGGTGGCGGGAAGTGGAGGGGATGGGCGTTTGTGTGTGTGTGTGAGGTAGGAGCCGCTGGTCAGACTCCCGAGGTGAGTGCAGACCCCTGAGTACCGCGGTTCTGGTTCTCTGTGAGGAGCCTAGCTGGGAAAAGGGGGAAGCGAGAGAAGGAGAAGTGAGTGAATTGTCCCCTTGGGGCTGTCTTCGTGTCGGCTGGCCTTGGGAGGAGGCACCTCGGCTCAGGAAAGGGTGACATTCGTCCCACCGCAGGGGGCAGGAGCAGAAGCTTGGGGAAAGAATGGCACCTGTTGAAGCTCCTAGCGTGGTGACCAACAGGCCCAGAGCTGGGGTGACCGGCCAGGGGGACGCTCTCCTTAGAGGGAGTGGGTTGAGACCAAGGTGCTGGGTGGGCTGGCTGGGGTATTAGGAGGGAGGTCTGGATAGTAGTGGTCTACTGAGTTGGAGATTCCCTGAGGGAAGATGATGGGCTAGGTAGTCCGGGCACTGTTGGGGTACTAGGACCTTCAGAGCCGGGCAAAACTGTACGCTTGGTGACTTATCAGAGGTGAGCTGCTGGCTGATTGGATGCTGTACTACCTGGTGGGGGAGGGAGCGGTCCTGGCCTGAAGGGAGGGGTAGCAGCCCTCAAGCTCTCCTTCTCGGAGCGCCGGTTGAGAGCGGCTTGTGGGGGCAAGGTCTTCGTGGTGAGACTGCGAGCCTTGCAGCATGGTGACCAACAGGCCCAGAGTGGGGGTGACCGGCTGGGAGTAGTCCCCACATCTGCCTAGAGGTGTAAGGGAAGGTAGTCCTGCCAAGGGTTAGATAAGGACATTTGGGAGTACAGGTAGGGAGTGTGAGAGTGGAATGAGCGCTTGGCTTTGGTTGAGTGCGACTGGTGTGGGTTTATTAGTGTGTGTGGGAGGTTAGTGTTTGGTTCATTTCTACTGTCAGGGTGAAAACCAGTTGGGTGTGTTGTGTGTTCTGTGTATTGTTTAGGTTTGGTGGATTTGTGCGAGGAAACACATTTTATTTCTGATCCTGGAGGAGTGGAATCCACTTTCGGAGGGAGGGCCAGTTAGTGAGGTGCCAGAGTGAGCAGAGAGCCAAGAGTCTCCAGACTGCTAACTGACTTAGGTGTAGTTTGTGAAGTTTTCCTTGGCAAGCAAGGATCTTGGAGGGACTGGAGACACCGGTCTCCCTATGGGTTCTCCCAGTTAAGGGGGCTATTACGAGTCCTGTGCAAACAGGATGCCATTTTGTGGTATTAGTGGTGGTGGTTTGGTTTCAGTTGGCAAGAGGTGCCATTTTAAGTTGCTAACTAGAAGGAGTGTAAGGCTCCATTTTGTGTCATGTCATTCAGGGATCTGGATGTTGGTGATTGACAGAAGGGGTGGTCTGTAGTGACCGTCAATTATGTGGAAAGGAGGTGTGGGACTCCACCTTGGGTTAGAGATGGGGAAACGATTGGTCACAGTGGTGGTTGACGAAGTTGTTTCAAGGAATTGGTGACATCATCATAGGGGGCGTGCTAGTCGTCAAGGACAAGCTGCCATTTTGTGTGTGGTTGCTAACTAACTGTGTGTGATTGTTACACTGAGCCAGGTTTTTCCCATGGGCGCCACATTGTTTCCCATGACCAGAGCCATCTTGATTTGAGGTTCCCACAGTCAAATTAAGTTTCCCATGCTTACCGTTTTCCCACAACTGGGGACTGTGGTTTATATTTCCTGACTGTGGCCTGTATATAGTTCTTAAATTTAGACCTACAGTTGCATTACTGGTTGTACTGAGAATTCAGTAGGTTAAGAAATAGGTTGTTGGTGTGGATAGTTGTCATAGTCGAGAGGAAGAGTATGAGTCAGTGCATGAGTAAGGGATCCCCAAAAGGGAAGAGTGCCCAAGTGAAGGACATTCCACCAAACAGTCTGTTGGGAAGGATGTTGGCAACATGGGAACGTGAGGAACATGCTAAGGGCTTGGATAATATGAAGAGGGTTGAGTACTGTGTGTGAGTACTGTGTGGAAGTATGGCCCCACAAGGTCCTACAGGAAGGACCAGTCCACTGGCTGTTGGTATGGTTCTAAAGAGAGGTGGTTATGCGTAGCGTTGCATCAGCATGTGAGTTCTAGGGAAGGGTCGAATGCAGAGGAGGTAGCATATGCGGCATGTTGGCTGGGAGGAGATCCAGATAAGGATGGTGTTGGGGTGTACCGGTTAGCTGGGGGAGCTGAGAAAGGATGTAGAGAAGAGAAGGCAAGGAGTAAGAAGTGGGACCCTCTTGACCACCTGCCACCTTCGTCACTTCCGCTCCTGGAGGCCCAGGCGCCACCCCCTCTCCCGGAGGCACAGGCGCCCCCTCCTCTTCCGGAAGCCCAGGCACCCCCTTCTCCTCCAAAGGCCCAAGCACCCCCTCAGGTGGTTTCTCCCTGTTCATGTGGAGCTTCAGCTACAGTGTCACCAGGTGGAAATCAGGTTAATGGGGGCCCTTATTGTAACACGAGGGCAAGAACGGCTAAGTGTGAAGGAGGTAACCAGGAGGGTGAAGGGATGAACAGTATGTATCCTCTTAGGGAAGTCCCAGAGGGTGGGATGGCTGGAGGTATAGGGTTCATGAACACCCCCCTCACTACCACGGAAGTCAGGTCCTTCAAGAAGGAGATTAAAAGTTTGTTGGAGGATCCTGTAGGGATAGCCAGTCAGTTCAATCAATTTCTAGGCCCAAGTATATACACTTGGGGAGAGTTGAGTTCCATTTTGAATATACTGTTTTCACCTGAGGAGATACAGCTAATTTGAGCAGCAGGAATGTGCATCTGGGAACAGTACAACAAAACCACTCCATGGAATAATGTGCTCATGTAGTAGAAGTTTTCCACCTCCATAAGCCCCAGGCTCTGATTTCTGCAGCTTCTCCCTCCTTTTTCTGGCATTTTTATTTCTTGGTGATGGCAAAGGAAGCACAATATTTCCAGTCACTCTATATTAACAATATTGTGTAAAAACTTGTGAAACAGCATTTCTTACATTACATTCTAAGAGAATGAGGGCTCAGGAGCTGGTTGGTCACGTGGTTCAGTTGTGAAAGGTCAGCCCTGCCCTGGGATGTCATTCTCCCATAACTCTCATGTTTAGACAAAGCACTGTAAACACTCCTTGCCCTTGCCATTACAAAGTAAACCAGATTCAGTTCTGTTAGAAATGCTCACGTGACTGGGTATTGTATGTGAGCTAAAGCCCGGTAACTACTGGAAAGCCTTCAAGAAGGAATGAAATGGTTGACTGACCATGCCTGAGCATCCTGAATTCCAGTTGTACCTTTCCTCAATGAAAAGCTTTCCATTTGACCCACAGAGTTTTTCTGTCATTTGTTGCAAAAAAAAATAGGTAAGTTAGAAGGAGGGAGACAGAGGCAGTATTTACAGTAGTTGAACCATGTTTCCCTGGGGGGCTTTCCAAAGGACTGGTATCAGCCATGCTTTTGCACTGTATCCAGAACTACACAAGCTTTCCAACCTTCCAAAATTCTGCTGCCAGAACATGTTCATCAGCTTCCCATCCGCACACCACCAGCAAGTAAAATCTTCTCCAACTTACACTGAGTTTCTCAGCACTGAGTTACAATGGTCAATGTCATTGTAAGGTCACTCTCAACGGTTTTTGAAAAGTCATGGTGATCTGGGAAGGTTCTTGAGACATAGAAGAAAAAAAAATATGACTCCTGTGTTCGAGAAGGGCAATATGAAGAATCTGGAGAACTACAGGCTAGTCAGCCTCAACTCAGTCCCTGAGAAGGGGAAGAAACAAGAACTTTTCTATGAAGGTCAGAATACTGTGTCAACTAAGGTATGAAAATACACATATCAGATAAATTAATAGCAGGTAACTTCATTAATACAGTATTTAACTCAGGAAGTCCTTAGCCACTAAATTCTAAAAGCAAAGAGTAGTCTTTAGGGAAGATCAGTCTATGCAGACTATTCTTGCACTCTCATCACAGGCATTGGCATCACAGAAGAGATGAGGTTGGAGAAGACTTCATCAAGTCCAACCTATGACTGAACACCACCATCTCAATCACACCATGGCACGTCCACACGTCCAGTCTTTCCTTAAACACCTCCAGGAATGGCGACTCCACCACCTTCCTGGGTAGCCCATTCCAGTGTCTAATCACCCCTTCTGTGAAGAAATTCCTCTTAATTCACTGCTGCTTTCTGTCCCAGACCTGATAGCATGGCAATTCTTACACAGTGCATCCCTATTTACAATCCATCTCTTAATTGAAATAGGAAATGTTTCAATAAGCTAATGCTCTGAGTTATTGTTCCTTGAAAAATAATAAATAGATAAAGATGAGAGGATAAAAATCTAGTAAGTAAATCATAGTTTAAATTGTAAACGTGTCAGAGAGAAAAAATTGAGACATTTGTATACTGAGTCTGGAAAACAAAAACAGTTAAAACATTTTCTTCCAAATTTTGGCAACAGAATTTATCTATGAGATTTGAAATAACTCTTCAAAAAAATAGAGGTGAGGGGGTAGATTTTTCTGTAGTGCTCCTGTGGCAGAACAATCACTATCCTTTTAAAAAATGTTTCTTCAGAGACATTAATTTTCTCTGAATCCAGCAGGTAAAGTACCAACCTCAGCCTCTGCAGACATATGTTTAAAAAGCATTTCAGGCTTTTAGGTACTGCTGGGATTTTACAGGGAGCAAGAGTTCTCCCTTGTAAAGGAAGTGGAGATGTGGATTGTGGGTGATAGTACATGAGGATAAAACTTGATTTACTGTGGAGGTGAGGAGTTTGGCTGTTAAGATTTTGGTTAATAAGACCCATGATTTGAGAGTTAGTACCGTTCATAATTGTCCTTTTTAAACAACTGCACGATGCACATTTCTAATATTCAAATAGAGAACATATGTTACAGTGAAAGACACCTTTAGGATATTGGTCACATTATCTCCTACTCACAGAGGGAACAGAATGAATTTTAGGGAGAAGGATTAGGCATTTGTAGAGGTAGTAAACTGCAAAGGCAAGACCAGCTGGAACCATGAGCATATTCCATAATAAGAAGAGGGAATGCACGTGCACAGCCTGAAACTCTAAATACCAGCTAGTTGGAAGGGTACCAGCCAGCCAGATGCCAGAAGGAGAGGCCTTTCATTGTAGATCAACTGTAGATTTTCTTCCATTTCTTCAGCTGTGTCTTTAAAAGCACTTTTAACTAAGCTGGCTATTTTGTCTGCCATGTGTGATGCTTTGATTTGCATTATATCTTGACTTGGCTTGAGATGATCATGATTGAAAGTAGAGAGAGAATGAAAATAATGGAGTAAATCAATAAAGCAAGACTCTGGGACATGTTAGTGTGTGTCCTAATTCCCATGCACATCATAGAGGTAACACTACGTCTCCCATTTGGACTTTAATAGGTAAGGGGAAGAGCAAATAGGACAGGGAGTGGTGGTGGGAGCAGAATTGTCTTCCAGACACTCAGTGCACATTAAGGGTCCCAGACAGACTGTCGCACTGGTCAGTTTAGTTTTTGTTTTCCTCTTCTGAAAAAATGGGAATCCAAATTAATATTATTTCATCAAGAAAAAATCAGTGTTTTTTCATAACAAGAGGGACTCTATCCAGCCACAGACTGAACATGACTCAGATTAACCAAGGTGCCACCCCTTAAAATAAATCCGTACCTAGTCTGAAGAACTTCCTTTTCAGCCTGAGTCAGAACAAATAAGTTTCAAGCCATGACAGCATTACTGTTTCATAGCCACACAGCCCATTAACTCATTTACCAGCCTCCATTTTCTGCTACTCATTAACATTCACAAAAAATAACTTTTTTTTCATAAATAGTGTATTCTTTTTCATAAAACTCATCATAGCAGTGAAGTGTTATGTATCAAGGAGAAGGTGCTTGAACCATTCACTACTTCATGTCTGTGCTCTGAAGACTGCAAGAGATTCCAGCTTGTTTCTTGGTATAATTAGAACTTGGTTGATATGCATGACTGTGAAAATGATTCCTTAACTTTAGGACTGTTCTCACTTTTGTTTTGAAATTACTCACATATTCCTACATTAAACACCTGTAACAAAATCTGTTTTTCTTTTGTTATTTTTAAAGGGAGACAAAAGTTATCCAGTGTTCAGAGTGAAGAATGTTTCAATTTTCATGTAAATTTTTACTGATTTAAGACCTATGCTTCTCGCACAGGGAGGTAAGAGCACCACCAAGTCAAATCAAATACATTAATCAGGATGGAAAGGCTCAGCTCAGAAGCCCAAATACTCGGTACTGCTCTCTTGTGTTACCGGCAGATGTCTCTGTGTCAGCTTCTCCCTCTGTCTTTCCTCTGATAAAAAATCCCCATTTGAACACTGTGCTGTGAAAGGATGCCTAGCATTTTTCATTGCACCAGCTAATCTATGCCTACATCCAAGTGATTCTGAAAGAAATTCAGAGAATCTGGTTTGTCTAGATTATCTTAAAATGTAAAACAAAACTTTTTTTTAAGTCAAACTACAGCAATTAATTCAACATTGGTTAGTGCACCTTCATCTTGAATGTCTACGTGTTATTTATGAACCCATGTAATAGACTGAGTAGTAATTAATCAGAATGAAATCACAACTATAGATATAAGGAAAACCAGAGTTGAATTCACAAAATCTCAATGCACTTTCTCATTCAAAGAGAAAAATAGTATCAGAATTATGACCAGAATGTAAACATCTTTCCCTGTAGTGCTAATTATCCTCAGCAAAATTGCCTGAAATAAAAGCTGCTACTAACCAATAGCAGAAATACTTCTTTTTTCTAACATTTAATCTAAACAACTCCTCTTTTAGTTTAAATTGTTCCCCTTTGTCCTGTCACTATCTGCTTACATAAAAATTCACTCTCCCTTTTTTTTATCAGTCCTCTCTAGGTACTGGATGGCCACAGTGAGGTTTCCCTGGAGCCTTCTTTACTTCCAGCTCTCTCAGCCTGTCTTCGTTAGAAGAGTTGTTCCAGTGCCTGGATCTTCTTTGTGGCCCTCCTCTGGACACACTTCTAACAGGTCAACATCTTTCTTGTGTTGAGGGCCGCATAGCCGGAATTACAGAATCATGGAATCCTTTAGGTTCATAAAGGTGTGACTGATAGTGACCCACCACTGTCAGAGATGCAGGCGCACAATAGGAGGGCTGCATGACCTTCTCTGAGTTGTTTCATTTCTGTCATTCCTCACACGACAGTGACTGGGAGAGCTCAGGGGGCAGGGACTCTAGAGATGAACACAAGCAAAAGAGGAGTAAGCAGTGAAGAGAAGCAGAAAAATAAGTAGAAAGAGGGGGTAGTACAGGATCTAATGCATTGCTCTATATCCTTGTTCCAGGAGGCTAGAAAGATGTCTGAGGGTGAATATAAGTGAGAGTGAATGTGAGTTCAGCTCTTTCCTCTGGTAGGACACCTGCCAGCCTGCAGGAGTTGAAGGTCACTGATCTTGAGACATTGCCTGATGCTGAAGAGATTCCACAGACAGGATACTGAAATTGCCCATGGTTGAAAAGTTTCCATCAGATGACGGTATTTGCCAGAATGCTGAAGGTAAACCTAGAGCTTCATAGAAGTAAGTTTGTAGATACAGACGTGAATTATGGGCCAAATAGCTTTTTGATAAAAAAGGCAAGGAACAAAAACAAAGAGGACAGGAAGAAAAAAGGTCATGATAGAAAGAAAATAAAAGTCATGACAGTGAATTAGCTGGAACTTGGAGAAACAGTTTTAGTGAATGCCCTGTGGGGTAGTGAGCTGAGGATAACTTACTGTGTACCGTGACCACAGTGATCTAACATCAGTGAACCCCAGCTTCAAAGTTTAGTGCCACTGTGGAGAAGGAGCCCAGTCCCCAGCACAACCTGAAGCCTCAATGGACACAGACTATTGCTCTAAATGATAACTGTAAATATCTTTAGGACAATCCCAAAGAGATAGTTAATCTAAACTACAATAACAAGAGCTACAATTCTCATTTAATTTCAGATTAGTTGCACAGATGACTAAAAAAACAGATCTTCAAGGAATTCCAGGAAGAATTCCCTCAGTTCTCCACAGCATGCTGCAAACCACTAGAACAGATCACTACAGAAATAATCCAGGGAATTTCTCCATCGAAGCTTTGTTTTTGAAGACGCTACATGAACATTTTAAAAACTGGCTTCAGATTGTGAAAGAATTAGGTGTAGAAATTAAAGCTTCCTTGCATAACACTTTAATGGAACACACTCATCATTTATGGAACAACTGACCCACTTGTACTGGATTTTTGAAAACACAGTGTTTTCTCACACATTAACTCTTCTCTGTTTGAACTAGTGCTATTCCTTGAACTGCTCTACCAAATGGGCACATTTTTTTCTTCATGTACTTGTTAACAAAGTCAACTGATCTCAGTCCACATCCAAGTGTCTCAGAAACAGAAAACAGAACGGCAGCTCAAAGTTTGAGGCTATTTTGTAACTTTGTCCTGAAAGACAGCTGTGTAAAGAGGGATTTCAATTCTAAACACCTAATGAAGTTGTTCATACAGTTTCACTTAAGGTAGCCTTCAAAGAGTAGTTCTATCAAAAGCCTCCTTCTTTCCATTGATTACCATAGGAAAAGTCTGGACTGCACTCCAGAGCATGGCTCCAGTAGATGTTGCTGTACTGTCACTTACGTGAGGTTAGTATCCCCTCCAACAGTTTGTCTCTAACAGCATGTTCAGATTTCCCAGGTGAACAAACTATAAACCAAAAAAATAGGCACTTAAGCTGAAGAGGGTCAAATAGCAGAAAGATTTGTTTATAAACAGGGCATATTAAGGAACTGTTAAAAGTAGACTACACAGACATGGTTAAACATACTAGATTACAGTGTGTAATAGCTTAGGAATTCAACAAGGTACAAAGAACAATGAAGCTGAGCATCTGAGAAAAATGATTTAGCATGGTACAGGAAAGAGGCAAGTTGCCAGTTACTGGATATTATGCATTGTTTCATTTTTCTCTACCTGAAAAACACCTCAGATTTAATTTCATATTAGTTCTGACTGGTTCACCTAAGTAAGAATCAATCCAAACTCTTTGTTCAAATGGAAATCACATCTATGATTTCAAAAGCATTCATTAAATTAATAGGTCCATATGCCTTCCTTTTCAAGTATCAAAACTCATCTCCACTATAGTTCTTTAAAGCCTTGTATCAGTGTGCTCCTTCTGCTTCTTGCTTATCACAACCTCTCCAGAGACTTGCTTCCCAAAAGAACTGAGTTCTGTCCAATCCTCACCATCTCCATGCACTCATTACTTACACCTTCTTCCTTTTTTCTTTTTGATTTGCAGCCTTGTCCTCTGACAACTTCAAAGTTTGCACCGTATATGCTTGATAACTTACAGTACAATACTTCCACATTACTACAGCTGACAAAAGTGCAAGTCAGCACCTGTGTAATCCCAGTCAAATTGACTTCCATCCTGCAGCTATTTTTAAATGGCTTCCTTGAGTCCTTCCCAGTAACAGGTGGCTTTAGGGGAAAAAAAAGTATTCTTCCAAGGAAAAGCTGTGATGTGAAAAGGCATTAACCCACTGCATTTCCATCCAAAGCAGGAAGAATTTAACCTGTTGTGACAAGGTGAACATTTCTACAGGAAGAAAGAGTAATTCAGACTTTAAAAAAACCTCTCACAAGTTGAACAAAAATTGAAAGAAACACGTAAATATGTATCTGCCTGAAGGCTGTGATAAGGAGTTACAATTTTTTGTATTTGGAAATGAACAACTGAAGAGAAGTGTTCACATTATCCTTATCTGGCTAATTTGCTTATGGTGAATAATGAGAATGACGTAGCACTGTTCTCTTGAATTCCAGTTGTTATGCCACTTGTGAGTGATGTGTACAGAGCAGGACAGCATGGAAACAAGTGTAAGAGACTTGGGATTCGGGCATGTTGTAATCAGTGGCAGCCAAACAGACACAACAATCTTCTAAAGAAAGAAATCAGTCCTGAAGAGCAAACACAACGATCTTCTAAAGAAAGAAATCAGTCCTGAAGGGCAAAGGTACTAATGTTTTGTTTAATTAATTTAAATATTCACAGACCTCATAATTATGGGTTGGAAAGCTCATTCATGGGCAGGGACACATTTCACTAGACCAGGTTGCTCAGAGCCCCATCCAGCCCGGCCTTGAACACTGTCAGGGAGGGGAAATCCACAGCTTCTCTGGGCAACCTGTGCCTCACCACCCTCACAGTAAAGAATTTCTTCCTAGTACCTAATCTAAATTTACTCTCTTCCAGTTTGAAGCCATTCCCCCTTGTCCTGTCACTCCACGCTCTTGCAAATATTCCCTCTCCATCATTCTTGCAGGCTCCCCTCAGGTACTGGAAGGCCACAACTGGGTCATCACTAAGCCTTCTCTTCTCCAGGCTGAACAATCCCAACTCTTTCAACCTTTCCTCATAGGAGAGGTGCTCCATCACACTGGTGGCCTCCTCTGGACTCGCTCCAGCAGGTCCATGACTGACGCAAGCCACTGTATCTGGAGTCCCTGTTCATGGTTGGCGACCCTCAGGAGGGGCTGTAGAGCCACCACACAAACACTCACTGACCCAGGAGCAATGACAAACTCAAATGCAAGCAGCAATGTCCAAGCATGCACACCAAAGATGAAGAGACACAGAGAGGTCTTTTGTATGAGTTCTGAAGGGTTTATTCCAGCAGAGGATCCAGGGACGAATGAGGTTAGAAGAAGAGGGTCCAGGTGTTTTATGGGGTGCAATTAACCAATCAGGTTTAGGCAAAGGGGAGGGGAGAGTACAAACAGACCAATTAGACACAAGGTGGGAGGGAGCAGTGGGGAGGGAACCAATGGGGTATCCAACAACACAGAACTTTCTAGAACTTATACATATTCAACGGAGTCATGCATATTCAAGAGGTCATACATAAAATGGAGTGGGGAAATGATGAACCAATTGCAACTGAGGGGTTAACACAAGGGTCTGTGGGTGCTCACCTTAACCATCGAGGGAGATACCAAACCTCTGAGCCGGCCCACCATGAGTTTAATGTTTCGGTTCGGCCCTGTGGCTCGCCAACAACTTGGGCAGCAGCAGCCACCACTGCAACACACGCCCTTCCTGTGCTGGGACCCCAGAGCTGGATGCAGTGCTCCAGGTGGTTCCAGTGCTCACCAGAGCGGAGTAGAGGGGCAGAATCCCCTCCCTCCCCTGCTGCCCACGGGGCTCTGGATGCGGCCTGGGGTGGGCTTGGCTTCAGAGAACTCAGTATGGACAGTGCATTTAGAAACCTTTTCATGGCACTTCTTTTGATTCTTAATAAAAAACTTCAGACAGAAAAAGTAGTAAGTACCCTAAGGAATCTCCTTTAAGAAAAGGAAATCCAACTGATACTTGTCAGTTCAAGAGCTCCCTCATTAACACCACTGGATGACCAAACAAGGTAAAAGAAATCATGGTTTTCTTCTCTTTCATCACAGTCATGCCTTGATGAACAAACCATCACGCTGCCACTCATTAGAAGTCTAAAGTACCTAAAGATATTTTCCTTCTTGCAGCACTGTGCAGTTTGTTTTGCCAGTAGAAAATAGGTATTTGTATTATGTTGTCTCCTTGTCTTCTTTCTGCGTCTTGTTCAAATTCCCCACCCCCTTCACCCCTGCTTTGCTCTCTCTTTCTTCCCCACCAGTATTACTACCACGTGTACAACCTTCTCACACAAGGGCTTGGGTTTTTTTTTTTTTGGCCCTCCACACTAAGTACAAAAATGTAAAACCTGCAGTCCTCGGTATGTTACCAAAGGAAACAGTTTTACTTAAAATCTTGTTTTTGCCAAAATATTTTCAAAGTATCTGGAGAGGAGTCAAACCACAGTGGCTCTCAGTTGTATTTCCTTTTACTATTTCCTCAGGTACTCCCAGCACAGCACTAAGTAATTGGATAGTCTTTCAGGCAAAAAAAAAAAAAAAAGAGGCTGCATGAGACAGTTTGTAGGTTTAAGAATTATCCTTCTGGGGCCTGTGGGGATGAATACAGGGCACACAGTTGCCAAACTTGAAATCCTTGCTTATGTTAGTTGTTTCTGAAGACAGGAATCAAATATGACAGTTTGTACAAAATACACTGATTATATTCAGCCTTTGTAATGCTGTTTCAAATGATGTTAACTTTTGAAAATTAGGAATCAGAGATTGAAATTATCTGTCATTTTACTCTGTTTTGGTATTTGATCCTGCCTCTATTTCACATGACCCTTTTCCCTTAATATAGATATTGTATTATAAATTTAGACTTACATTACTCACAGAGAATTAACAGTGCAGCAGGGGAAAAGTATCTAATGCAGCTAGGTTTACTGAATTAATCATATAATTATATGCTACAACTGCTATCATTCCATTCTACATGCCATCTAACTAAATCTTGTTACATCCCAGGCTTCAGCTTATATTGAAAACACAGCTGCAAGGCTTCTTGGTATAAGCCAAACACATATTCCGTGTGTACTGGGGGTCTTCCCACAGGCCACCTGTAGTCTATTATTTTTAAATTTTACTTAATTCTTCTCAAGCTATTTGTGGTCTTGCTGACATCTCCAGAAGACTTATTCCACATCTCTCTTCAGGAGTGTTAAGATCTTGAGAACACAGACACTTCACTTTGGCACTAAGGATTCTGTCTGCTTCTCTTGATGGTTGCTGAATTCTCTCCCACTAAAACTGGAAAAAATGTTTTAAAGCTGAAGTAGGAAAAGGCTTTTTGTCCTGTGCCTTTATTATCATCATAGAAAGCCTGATGTGAATGAATTCTCACTATGTTTTTCTTTCTCTGCAGGATCATACTTTCAGGGGGGAAGAGGGATATCAGACATTGTTTGGTGAAGAGCACATGAGAGATTGGCTGAGGGAACAGCAGAATAAACACGAATATCGCAGCCCACATGATAGAGTTTATGGCTAGCCCCAAAGGGATGTCTGTTGTATGCAGTGCGTGCAGCTCGGGGTTTGTTGGATAGACTTTTCAGTGAGTCAGTTGTTCCCTTACATCTTAGAGGAGCCAGTGTTAGCAGATGGACTGTGATGGGTTTGTAAAGAGGAGATGACAGTTCCCTGGAGTACACAGTGCTGCTATTCAGTATATGAGCTCTACTGCAGTAATGTCTTACAGCCCTTAATTTGCCTTCTCAAAGATTATTCTCTTGAAAATGTGCACACATAAACAACATATATACAGCTGGAGCAATGGCCAGAACACAGAACCTTTCACCTCAAGCTGGGATTCTCTCATCACTCAGTATAACGGCACCCCTTTCCAAAAAGTGTTAGGAAGAATTACATACTCTGCAGTTTGAGTTGAAAGTCAATGTATTTACGCTTGGTGGGATGGAAACTGATATGATTCTGTTCCATTCCTGTGCTGGCTGTGGCTGAATAGACTTAATTTTCTTCATAGTAGCAGGTATGGAGCTGTGTTTTGGATTTGTGCTGAACACAGTGTGGATAACACAGGGATGTTTTAGTTGCTGTTGAGCAGAGCTTACTCAAGAGTTGAGGCCTTTTCTGCTCCTCACCCCTCCCCACCAGCGAGGGGGCTGGGGGTGCACAAGAAGTTAAAAAGGGACACAGCCTGGACAGCTGACCCCAGCTGACCAAAGGGGCATTCCATACTATATGGCACCATGGTCAGCATACAAAGCTGGTGGAAGAAGGAGAAAAGGGGCATGTTCAGAGTGATGGCATTTGTCTTTCCAAGTCACTGTTTCATGTGTGATGGAGCTCTGCTGTCCCAGGAATCACTGAACGCCTGCCTGCCCATGGGAAGTGCTGCATGCACGGCTTTTGCTTTACCTACTAAACAGTTTTTGTCTCAACCCACAAGTTTTCTCAGTTTTACCCTTCCAAATCTCTCACCTGTCCCACCATGGGAATAAGTGAGTGGTTGTATAGGGCAGATTTGCTGACTGGGGTTAAAACACGACAGTTGCCCTGAGGGGAAATAACCAAAAAGTGCATGAGAGATGAAATTGTTCTCAAATTCAAATACTGCGTTGCTATGCGCTACTGATATCCTAATATGTCACAGTATCTTTGTGCTTCTGTCAGGTCTGTAGAGCCAGATTTGGTTGCATCACTGAGAGCAGTCCATACTCTGAAAACGAGTTTTGGATACATAAGGCAGGAAGTAAAAAGCCATCATAATTTTTCATTTTTAAATCCTTTTTCCTGGGATCATACAGGAAAATATTTCACTTCAAATCACCTTCTCTTGCTACTAGGTTCATAACATAGATGAAGTAGCCCCTCTTAGAGAAGAGGCACAAGGGCCTGCAAGGGACATTTTTCATTTGCTGTTCCAGAGAGAATAAATCTTCTGTTCATTCTGGTTTCCAGAATGAAGGTAAAGTGCTTTCTGCCCATAATGACTTAAAGAAGTTACAGGGACAAGAGAGCTGAACTCTTTTGTGTAGTGGCAGGTTACAGAACAAAGACACCAGCCACAAGATAAGGTTTAAGAGTTTCAGACTGGAGACTAGAAAAACTTCTCCACTGGGACGGCATCACAGTACTGCAGCAGGCTACTCAAAGAGAAGGTGGAATGTCCATCCTGGGAGGTTCTCAACATGAAAAATTAGGCTCATCACTTTATTAGCTTTCATGTGGAGTCCTCCCTGGAAGATAAGTATTGATGGCACCAGAAGCGGAAAAGCAGTGGAAAAGCACTTTGACACAGATCTGACTGTGCTGTGCTCCCTTCCGAGGTGTTGGGCAAATGCCTCCAATGAATGGTGTCTTATGGTTTGAATTGTGCTCTGTCTTTCTGCAAAGAAAGCGGGCTCATAATGCAGGCTTCATAATCCCCATAACAATCCAATTTCCTGTGTTTTGCCCGCTCATCCAGGCACTTTTTTTTCCCCAAGGACGAAAGAGTCTGTATTCCTTTAAAAGTATTTATTAAAAAATACCCCAGCTGCTACCTTCCTATTGGCTGCTAACCTTAAGGAGAAAGATTTTTTAAAAATCACCCTGCAGCCAGACTCTAAAATGAAATAGAATTATTTCTATTTTAACATCATTGTTTTTCTTGAAGGCACCCCAGCTCATAATTGGTCCCAAGTTATTTCTTAATTTCTCCATATTTGTTCTTGCTCTGTTTTATTATCATGTGGATGGGAAATATGAGTCAGTAACCCTAAGATCATCCATTTCACTCACTTTTGGGGGCTTGAAGCCCAAGGCTAACAAAAAGTGTCAAATATTTCAAATAAACTGAAAAAACCTCTACCATTTACCACCCACAGCTGTGTTCACATTTGCAGTAGCATCATAGCTGGTCTAAAATATGTTTAAAGAATTAAGCAGAGTAGTCTCACAGAAAGGAATGTTTAGGCTCTCAAGAGTTACACCTGAAAAGGAATATATTATGAGGTGTTCTTTTAAATGGAGCATTTTATGTCTGTAGATAATTTTTATATATTCTTTGATGCGTAAATAAGGAATTCACATTTGCCTTGGACTGCTGAAAGTGTGACTAGCCCCCATATTTTCTTTATTAAAAATGTTACTGTTTGCTGTCAACTTTTCATTTTCCTGATGTTATCTTCTTGTTTGCAGCTGAATTAGAAGTAACCACTGTTACAGAAAGTCCATTCTTTCAGTATTTCCTCTTAGACAAAAAAGCACCATTAGCTGGAATTCTCTAGTGCTCATCTATTCCCCAGGGACATTCAGATCTGTATTTAAGGTCAGAGGTTCAGGGCATTTAGCTGAGTTTCTACGTGTTTCTCTAGACCCACCTCAGAACAGCTAATGGGCCCCAGCCATCCAGAGTAGCACATTTCCCTGGAAATGGCGACTAAAGAAATCTTCCACCACCAAAAGCCAAAAATCTTTAGCCAGAAGTTAGTGATGACCACTGGACCTTTACTTCGTTCACTTAACAGCTGCTCTGTGGTTGACGTGACTTAATTATGCGGAATCAGACTTTGAAGTCTTTAATTGCAGAGTACAGCAAAACCTCTGTGAGTTACACCCTCGACAACAGCATTCCCAGGAGCCAGTACAAAGAAGACAAGAACACCCACACTGGCCAACAGGAGCAGTGACGGACAAAGACATCTTCAGAGCCTTCTAGACCTGGGCACTGTCTGCACCACCACACCAGATGCTTGGATAAAAACGTGGGTAACAGTCTCAAACGCACACCTGACTTAGGTGTTCCATTGGGTGTGGGAGCCTGGTTACTCTATTCTTTTAAAAGATGGGGAGAGACCATGGTAGTGCCACATTTTTGGTAATGGCCTAGTGGTGAGAGCATTTGTGCAGAAGTGTGAGTCCTAATCTCAGTGCTACACTGTGTATTCCGAAAATGTCCATAAATAACTTCCTGCAATTGGCTACATTTCCTGGAACTGTAAATGCACTTAGGAGAAAGTTAATTTGCATTTTGGCAAACAGTGGCCCCACAAATTCTGGTTTTCATGGGAAATATGCAGTACACCCAGAGCATTGCTGAACCACAGGGTGCCACTCCTGAATGAGCGTTGTGCGCTGAAGTTTTACTGCACAAAGATTGGTGGAATCAGCCTCACCAGTTTTATGTTTTCAGTCTAGGTGGGTGGAGTTGCCATGGGTGAGTGGTGGACAAGCAGGAGCCATGATCATAGCCCAGTCCTGCTGTCAGATCACTCAGAAAACTCAAGGAATAACCTTTTTGGGAAATTCAGGTGTGAGCTATTGAGTGTCATTTAGGCACTACTAAAAAAAAATATCTTAGGATGAGTCAAGAAGCAATATTCTAGATGATTAAGTTCACTGGTGGTAAATAAGTGGTCCTTCTGTTTAATTATGGAACTAGGAGTTGTACATTGCTCATTCAGTTTAGATACCTAAGACACATACTAGACTCCTAAATGTTTTTCCAGACTTAACTTTCTGTTGTCTGAAAGCAACCCCTTCCCCTTTATATCGACGGAATTTTTTTCTTCCTTCTTTTTAAAAATGTTAACTCACCTCTCATGTCGGATAAGAAGAAATATGAATCTTATGTTGACACATACCTTTCTAAAACCATTATATAAGCTTACCTGGGATAACTGCTCAGTAATATGGCAGAAGGAAACTGTTTGACTCTGATCCTGAGCCTCCTCATCAGGATTTTATGCTCTGAGAACGGCAATGTGCACCATTGTGTGGTCTTTAACTTTATAATGAAAGTTTTTCCTGTTGATTTAAATAAAGTAATCCAAATTTTAAAAAGCACTTTAAGTAAAATTGTCTCAGAGTCATGCTGCTGATTAGATGGAGACACTGCACAGAGATACTTGGCTCTGCTTTTCCTCTGAAGTCCTGTATTTCATTTGTTTGGGAATTCAGTTAACTCAAGGCAAAAGTTCTTTGTGGGAGGTTTGTAGGGTATCCACTGCATCATTATACATTTCTTTGTTATGGCATTGACTGATTTGTATCATGTTCTTGTGGTGCTCAGCAAGCCTGGGAGCTCAGCCAAGTCTCTTATTACACATTTGACTACAGAAATGAGTACATTTGGGAAGACAGAAGTGTTATTAAACTGAATCATGTTATGTCTTCATTTTTCTGCTTCAGAGCAGCATGATTTAAAATGAATTAAGTCAGGTTTGGGGCCTTTGTGTGAAGGCAGTGAGTTATACATGAGTCTGGTATGGACAGAGCAGTGATTTCTACTAAATTTCAAAGAAATTCATTAATGTTACAGTAGTCACAGTTTCCTCTTAGTCTGTCTGTCAAAAAAAAAAACTTCTTTAGTGTGATTGCCTCTTGATCTTTAACACAGTTGCATACATTTATGCTTAGTTTGGCTCAGAATCACATGTAAGTCTTAGAAAAAGATGGCTTCTCCAAGTATTAGCCCTTCACATGCAATCTGATCTAAAGATCAAGCTGACTTCTTTTTTGCGACTCATCAAGAACAATAATGTTTCTACCAGCTCAATTCTGGCCTTATGTTCATGGCCTCACATTCACCTGTGCAAATAACTAAATGGAGAATTTGATCTCCAAAGAAATCACTCAGGAAACTATATTATCTTCCACAGGGTTCTGCAGAGATTCTGTGAGGTTAAGGCCCCCTCAACCTATGTCTTGTTAAATATTTCCTCAAATTTTTCTCTCTAAAAGAGAATAAAAATACATACTTTTGTTTCTAAAGTATCCAGAGAATTCCCTCTCATACAATTTTTTCTAAATCTCTGCACAGTCTAGTCACTGGCCAGAACTGGGTATTCATTATAATACAAATTGGAACTGCTGCACTGACCAATTTTCTGAGTGTTTTGATATTATGTTTCAATTCAGATCCATTTCTAAACATCTGGAAGATGAAAAATCTCAATCACAATTGTCCTAAATAAAAATCTCTTTCTGTCAAACTTTTTCCTTCAAAACCAAGAAAGAAATAAAAATTTCTAGTTTTCCTCTTTAAAAACTCACCATTTATGCAAGACATTTTGAAACCAATACCTATTAAAGGAAAACTAATAAAATATCAAACAACTTAAAAAAATACTAAACTAGCTGGTAAAAGTGTCAGCACAAAAAAATGAAAAGCACTAGCAACAACTCTACTGGGAATGCAGGTAAATTGAGGCATGTTAGGTTGGCAGGTTTGCCTTGAAAATAAGGCAAATTGTTTGGAACAAGAAATGTGGTTGAACACAATAAGAATGTAATTTATGATGTGTAATTAATGCAAGAGAAAAATAAAGAAAAATATTCAATAATGAGCCTGAAGGAAAGATAATCCACCCATAAGCTTTTCTAATTCCTTTATCAAGAACACTAGTTTAATAAAACATTTTATGTTTTCCTCTAAGTCCTTACTATTATCATCATCAAAAAAAAAAAAAGGAATGTCTTTGTAGTAAAGACTTTACACACATGAAGATTTTAAGATATTTTGCTAACACAATCAACACTGCACTTGCCTGATGCTTGGAGGGGGTTACCGTCCAATCAGAATATCACAGAACATTTTTTCCCAACTTCACAAGCCTCCTCCTCAGTTTCGTGGCCTGCATGGCTTCGATAGAAGTGGTTGCTGCAATGGTTCAGACCAGCTCAGGATCTAAGGCTTCATCTGCTGTCACTGAAATTACAACCAAAAGTTTGAAGCGGCATCACCAGTGAGGCAGGACCCAGCTGTGAGCGCGAGCGCGGCTCGGACAAGGGGCTCACAGAGCAGCAGAGTCACAGGGCACGAGCCACGTTACCCCTGAACCTGGGGCTGGCATCACAGCTGGATGCAGGAAAACAGCCCCCACAGTCAGTGAGGCTGCTGTGGCCAGGCCTGCACTCTGAACACAGCTTCCTACTGAGGCAGAAGGTAAAAGAAAGGCAGTAACTCAGGCTTGTTGGGAAGGGTATTGCAAAGGTTTTGGACTGTAGCAGGCTGAATGCCCACAGGCACATGTGGAAACAGCACCTCGTGTTTTTACCTTCCCAAGCATTGCTTTCATCTTGTTTATTTCAGCTTGAGACAGTCGGCTGTCATCTGAAGGGTTATTTCCTGCCCTTTGCTGATGCATTAGACATAATTACATGAGCAAAACACAAGTTAAATATATAAACAGTTGGGTGTTATCATTCTGTTGTTGGTAGCTAAGACCGTGGTGCTCCTCTTTCCCCTTCTCCCAGACGTCTCACGTGGATTTTGAAAAAGAAGTTAAAAAAACCCCCCAATGTTAGCACTGATCTCTGCAAGGACCACAGAAAGAGAAGTTGTACTTTACTAACTAGGAAGATGCCTGGTAGACCATGCGTGTGTATTCCTGCTGCATGACAAGGGTGCTAGTGCTAGTGTGCTTTGCTGTGTAAAGGAAGTCCAGTAGTTTGGTCAGGAGTGTTTAATGTGTGCTTGTGGCCTGGAGGAAGTTTTTAAGTAGCATCAGCACTCACAAATCCAGCTCATACATTGCTGCTGAGGTTGTCTTTCAGGCTTTGTGATAGCAGGAAGTCCAAAAGGCGTTAATATGACAGTGTACAAAATGCCAGGAAAAAGATTTACTGTGTTTTGGTTGTAAATAGACTAATCATTTACAAAAGAAAAGAAAACTATTTTTAAAAGACCTTAAAGATTCATATTCCAAAAATTAAAATGAATGTTATGGAGTCTAGCTTCAGCAGGAACAAAAGACCAAGAGATCAATCCCAAATGCCACTGTAAAAATATATATAGAACAATTTTATAGAGACATGAAATGTGAAATGAGCTTGGATTTGAATATTGTTACAAGGAGCCAAATAGTAAACTCTAAAGGCTATTTTTTTACAATGGAGACATCGACAATGTTAACAATTGCAGGTCTGCTTCAAAGCTCTAACAAAAGCCTTAAACACTTGTAAAATGTTAATAACTTCTAAAGCCATTTGTTCACAACTGGAAAAAATAATTTCATTTCCATGTTTTCTCCTCAGATCATTTAGGTTGGGCTATACTTGAAGTGCTGACCACAGTAAGAACCCCAGACATATAAAAGTGCCTGAGCAGTTATGCTATCTGCCAAAGATAACTATTAGTTTAAGAAGTTGTATGGTGAAAGCACGTCACACCACTTGCTGGGGTCAGAAAAAACGCACACAATTTAAAGAAAGAGAGAAACCAACCATAACTTAACTAAAATGTTGAAGACCTGGCATGAATCTCCTATCTTTTTTTCTCTCCAGTTCAAAGATAGGTAATATTTCTCCTTTCACCCTCAGGCCTACTAAAAATAGGATTGAAGCAAAATCAAAGTGATGTTTTCTGCTAGTTGAGCAAATAACAGACCAGTGTGAAGAGCGAGCTGGACCCAAAGAGCTGCTTTACAGACTGGCAATTCTGCTCCAGGTTCCGTTAACATTGCTCTGAGGCTACAAAGCAATTATTCCCTTGGTACAGAAGTAAAAAGGAGTTATGCTTAAACATCATAGTGAGCAGATCTATCTGCAGCCTAAGAGTTTTCTTCTTAGTCATTCAAGGAATGTATCACCATCTTCAGTAAAAGTGTTACCTGAGGAAGGATTACAAATCAAAAAGCACCTCTTTCTGTGTTTGAAGATAATCTGAATTAGTCTGATGCATACGTCAGGCAAATCTGTGGCTTTAGGTCCATAGATTCTTCTGTCCCTGGATGTAAAACTCTTTTAATATCGGGTTTAGTTGCGTTTCAAGCAGATGATAGAAACTGGCTCTTTTGGAAGACACATTGTAAAAGGTATCTTCTAGGGACTACCCTCTGCTGATTATAACAAGCTGTTGTCAGAGTTTTTCCCTGTTGTTCTGTCATGCTGTGCCTTTCCATATTCAGTGTCTTTTGCTCCCAGACACTGGAAATCATATAGCCAATAAATTAAACTAGCCATGCAGCCAAGTCCAATAACCAATACAAGGGGAAAACACAGGATCTGACTGTGCAACCCCACTGCCTGGGCTGACAAAGGCAGAACAGACCTAATAACAGAGTTTGTAGGAAAGGGAAACAGAAGAGCAAAAACTGAGGGAGACTCCTTTTGAGAAAGAGAGAAGTGGTGGGACATTGCCAGAAAGGCCCCACTGTTTATTCAGAGAGAGATGGTATGAGGAACTGTTATTAGTCTTGAAGTTTATTGTTGTGTAAAGGTGAGAGGAAATAAGGTTAGGTAAACAGGCAAGCCATGCCCATGGTTATTATCCCTGCCCTTTCAGAAGGAAAAAGAATTGCTGATAGAAAAAAAAAAGAAAAAAAAGTATAATCCATGAATCTGTAGAAAGTGTGTGATAGGAAGGCAGAGTTTGCTCACATGGGAGAAGACACTTTATCTGTGAAAAAGACAAGAGCCCCTTGCAACAACAAGGGGAGTTCCACTGCAGGATTGTCAGTGGAACAAGCCTTAGGAAAACTGAAACATTGTCATATCTTAGCTACTGTCTCTTCAATTTGAACATTGGTTCTTTACACATGATCTAGTTTTTTATACTGCTCCAAATATGCCATCATTTCCCTTTCATGTGGATTTATAGGACTTTATTGTTTCATTTAAACATTTTGTGTGCTGGATTTTTTTTGTGGTCAAAGAATCCAGCGTATATTAGTAATTCTCGTATCTTTTCTAAGGAGAATTTACAAAATTTTCCCATGAAAACAAAATATATGACAGAGTTGGGGTTGTTCAGCACAGAGAAGAGAAGGCTTCAGGGGGACCTTAGAAAAGCCTTCCAGTGTCTGAAGGGGGCTACAAGAGAGCAGGAGAGGGACTTCCTACCCCTTGTCCTAGTAATGGTAATCACTAGGTAATGGCTTTAAAGTGAAAGAAGGCAGCTTTAAATTAGATATTGGGAAGAAACTCTTCCCTGTGAGGGTGGTGAGGCTCTGGCACAGGTTGCTCAGAGAAGCTGTAGATGCCCCATCCCTTGAAGTGTTCAAGGCCAGGTTGGACAGGGCTCTGAGCAATCTGGTCTAGTGGAAGGTGTCCCCTTCCAGGGGACTGGAACAAGCTGATCTCTTCCAAACCATTGTAGGATTCTATGATACATTGCAATGATATTCACCAGTTTGGGGCTTCACCCTGAACTCCGGGCTAAAACAAGAGATTTTCCCCAGTAAGTATTTTTCTATTTCCATAGCTGCTGATAATGTTTTTGTCCTCTATGGGACACATGCATGAGCCAGAGTTGCTATTTACTTCAGAATCTGCCAAATGCCATCCTCCCCCTAAAGTCCCAGATGAATAGTGAGATATTGTTTATAAGTTAAACAAAAAGAACTATTAAGTTGCCACTGAGAAAGCATTCTAATATAGGAGGAACTGGAAGCAGAAGAAAAGGTCTAAAGGGTAACAGTCTGAATGATGGCAGCTGGAACCTGCTTTTTTACCAAAAAGTCCTATTTCCTTAGTTGAAAACATACCACAGCTGGATGATCTACTCCAGGATATGGAATACATATTGGGATTTGTGTTTGAAATCCTGTGACCTTCCTGGGGAAATGGTCTCCATAATGGTACAAGTATCTCAGATCAAGTGATTAAATTCCCAATATTACACTGGCACAGATGCATTCAGCTGGGTTGTACTTAATAATGCTCAGCTGCAGTAGTCACAAGTACAGTAGAAAGATGAGCAATAAATGGAGCTGTGGCTGTTCAGTCTTCACCACATTTTGGGCTGAATTTTCAAGCTTGGTACATGAATTCTGCCAATAAAGGTGGCCCAGTTTGTAGTCATCTGCACCTCTGATTTATTTTTACATGGATCTGTTGCCTTTGACAGCCTCATGCTTGAGCAAAACCAGAACGCAGTGTGAAACATGGATAAACTATCTACTTCTGACCTGTCCGAGGTCATCAAACAAAACCGAAAAACGTCTCACAAAGTTTCCATCTGGAAGCATGAGCTGGCTGAGCTGGATGCACAAACCCTGTCAAGCCTTCCCTTAAGTCTCGCCAGGATATTAACTTTGAAATAACGCCTAGTTTTTCTGAGTTCTGTTTTGAAGATTTCTGCCCTATTCAGAATGTCTGACTTGCCATTATTTTAAGAAGGAGGCAAAAGCCAAAGAGTGGAATTTGGAAACACATGTGTCATCAGCTCAATTATATTGTTGTCTAGAAGCGAGTCATGCTGGCACAAAAAACTAATTTATGTTTACAATTACATGCATGGGACAGTCATAATACCTTTGCTTGATCCATCTAGTAGCCACAGCCACTAGAAGTACATCCATCCCACATGAAATCAACTACTGGTGACCCCATTTCTGCACTCTGCCTTAATACAGCAGAAAGAAGGAGATTTGGAGGGCCATGAGGAATGTTTCAGAGAGCTCTCCTTGTAATAAAAGTTTCTAAAAACTCATCCCAAGTTCCTACATACAGGGTCACATTCCTGCTATATAAAAAAATTACCACCTGGTTTTTAACCACTAGAAATCAGGGAATTGATTCAGATCCAATATCAACAGCGCTCAGCCCTTGCCGACGGTATTATCATACAACAGGAATCATGAAGTGGCTTGATCCAGTGCCTGCCTAAGTGAACAGAAAACTTTATGTGGGTTTGAGAAAGAGCTGGTTGGGAAAAGGAAGAAATGTCCAACACTGATATAGATATTAGCATGGCTAGGTAAATTTTCAGACTTTAAGCCATAAGACTTCATGTTTCTGTAGAGAGGACGTGTGGTTTAGTGACTGAACAGCTTCGTTTCTTTTAGATTCCTAATAGCATCAAAACAGGTGTTGGATGAGGATAAAACACAAGCACAGACACAGGCAACAAAACATGTCACAACATTTAGGCTAAAACCTTCAGGTGCATACACTAGCCAGTTTACTGAAAATACTAATTTTTTAAAATATTTTTTTCTGATTGGATTTCTGCTGCTCTTTGGGAAATGAGCTCTTCTATGGCTCACATTTTGCATTATGATTCATCACTTTGAAACATTGATCATGTCTAGATTGTTGAAAAGCATGGTGTTTAACAAAAAAATAAAAAGAAAAAAATTTGCTTGAGAATTTCAAACTGGGTGTTCTCTGCCCACATATGGATGGATACATTTTTTTATACTCAGTGCTAAAGAAATATTTAACCAATCCCTTCACTCAACCAAGCTCATCTCAGTTAGTAGAAGTGAAGCCACTGATTGAGCTTTTGCTCATTTCAAGGATATTATGTGTCACCTGTATTCAGATTAAAATACCAACTGGAAAAAGATATGACATTATCAAAGTTAGCAAGAAACAGGAGATAAATCTGACTGATTTGGGGGATGTAGGCTGGAAACACGTCAAGAAAGCTCTTCCCTGAAAAAGTATTAATGAATGGTGATCAGGGGTAAGTAACAGGGACTACACACTTACATGACTGTCAAGAATGTGTTACAAGGTGCCATCACCTTCCTAGCTGCTGTTGTTAGTGATTCTTGGTTCCAGAGCAGCAGTGCTTCTACAGGGCCCCAGGCTTTTTCTGTAAGGAGCCACATACCTATATAATCAGCTGGAAAAAAAGGAGAGCCAAAGTTTTTTTACATGCACAGAAGCAAGTAGGCCATTGGTGGTTCCTTCATGAACAATGGCATGGGAACCTCTCAGAATGTGTGTAAGCAACCAGCCCAGACAGGGAATCCAGAGTAATGCGGCTGCCTGATAGCTCTGTCTGAAAAGTGAGCACATGTGGGTCACTGCTGATGGAAGAGTGCAATCCCTGTTCAGTCCCTGTAGAAAACTCGTGCCAACAGTTTTGTGTCAATACAACATGTGCATCAACATGATGATTTAGACTATTGATTAGCAAATAAATTATTTGTATGAGATGAGAAGAAAACAGGTGTGCATTGCTGAACCCTCAGAGCATCCTCCCTAACTCTGCATCAGTAGAAATTACCAAGCAATTGTTCAGGATTTGCCCAAGTCATACAGCCTACAAAGGGAAAGCTATAGCAAACAATGCTTTTCAGACCTTCATGCTATGGATAACAGACGCATTCTGCATGGTAGGAACATATAGTTTTATCTGCCATCTGCCCAGTTTAGTGGCTACTGTAATGTTTCTCCTCTCAGCAGCATATCTGACCTGAACAATTCTCTGGAGAAGTATTTTGAGTCTGATCTGAATCCATCAGGACCCATCCAACAAGACTTTTTCTGTATTCTAGGCCTACGCTTCTGCTACCAGGCTGCCTCATTCATGCAGCCCTTGGGAGCACCTTGGAAGAGGATGCTAATATACTTGTGCATTGTTACTCCATCATCTTATTAGTCCTTTGCTCTCAGTTTACAATGTCTTTCCAAAGTGCAAAGTAGACACTATTTATGAGTTCTTAGACTGCGACTCATGGCACCTATTTTTAGTTTTAAAAGTGGAGCAGATTGTCTAAGCTGGCCATCCATACTCCTCCTCCAGGAAGAAGCAAAGCCCTCCAAAAAGCAACACAATCCAGTCAAAAATGGATGCCTAAAATAAATGGAATTAATCACCCTCCAGAAGTTTCTGTTCTTCTGATAGTAAGGGAAGCTTGGTAAACTAGTTAGACTACAAGCCTAATTCTGTCTGAAGTTAGCTGAGTCACATAGAAACACTTCTCCATGTTTTAAACTGTCCATTATGAGTATATTGTAACTTCAGAAGAAGTCTCACTGGTAACTTTAAAAAGCCTCTGAAGGAGGTGAACAACTGCACCCACTATATTTACAACAGAAATCACCTTACTCATGGAAATTATTCAAGAGCAAATACACCAGCCAAAAAGAAGAATATAGTAAGTTACAGAATTTCTACCACAGCATGTTGGGTGCTCTAAGTTTACATGAGCCCAGTGGCAGACTGAAAAAGTTCAAGGCAGAGGAATCCATGAAGGTTACATATATACCACACACCTTCAGGAAGCCACATGTTGTGACAGACTGGCATATTACCTTACACAGACCTTGTCCTACACATCTGCTTTTGGCCACTGCTGAAGAGGGTGCTTAAGACTTAGATGACATTGGTCTGACTGAGTGATCCCGCTCAGACCACAGGTTCTCATGCATCTACTAGCCCCATTACCAGTTTTGATTCACAGATTTACTGGCTAGGAATTATCACATTTGAAGAGCAGTGATCTAAACTAAATTTAAAACACTTGACAATTAGCATCACCTATCAATGAAGTTTCATCTCTGCTAATTATTTAGACTCAAGCTTTTCCTGAAACTATACCCATAAAACTGGCAATGATAACTGCCTATCTTACTGACTATATATATGCTTTTGGGGTTCTGTTTACCCCTGTTTATGCTTAGAAGATCATGAAATATGCTCAGCTGAACATTTCTTTATATTCAGTCTTTCTCTCTATCATCCATTCTTTTTTTTTTTTTAAAGGAACTACACTAAGTTCCGATGCACTATGCAGCCTCACTCTACTATTTTTGTTGTTCAACCTACTAAAAAGCCACATGAAACAAGGAAAAACTTACAGCTTTTATGTGGTCACTGCCATCCTGAGCCAAACCAACTTTTTGGTATCTTTGGACTCTAAGGATCTGGGTTTTAGCTTTACATCCTGTAAAGGAGAGAGGTAATATCACACAGTGTAGACAGGAAAAACAGAAGCAAAACAAAGCTTTAAACGTAAAAATTCTGAATCAAAATTTTCAGACTGTAATGACCCTATTACGTGATTGTTTGGGTTAGTTTTCAGTGGAAGTCGTGGGATGGTGCAACAATTGTGAGCTGCATTACTGGGGCTTGTGGGATGTTTCACTTCTCCTCTTCAGACTGAGAATTCATCACAATTATGCTCACAAGAGCTTTAAGTAGCTGTGAGTATCAGGGGTTCCCACCAGTTTGGATTAAGAAGATATCCTGCCCCTCACTTCACACCGTGATCTGCAACCACACAGTACCACGTCTGCAATATCATTGACATCAAATTACTCTCAAGTAACTTGATGTACCTCCATATGTAACCAGAAACATCAGAAATAGAAAGGCGCAACAAAATGGTACCAGGTCATATCTGGATATGATTTTTGTGCAAATTGGAAGTCATCTGAACAGCTTGGGGAAGGTTGAATTTTTTGTTTACTCACTCCTGTAATACAGGATCAAGAGCACATCTGACAAAATTGAAAGGCAAGTCATTTAAAGCTGTTGAGGGTCATATAAGAAATACATAAAAATAAGCATTTTTTTCAAAAATAATCCCATAAGTATTACTAATGTGTTACAGGAAAAACTGAAGGAGAAAGCCATTATAGGACTCACAGAAAGGTTAAGCATTATGTGAATTTTACAAATACCTTCTCTTGCATAAAACACGATTAAATTTTGGGACCTCCTTCTTCAGTGAATAAGCAACCACCAAGAAATACAATCAGGAAGTTGCCCTTTGGGCATGTTTTACCATAATTTTCTATTCATGATTTTCTTGTAGATTCTCCTCAAGATATTGCTCATGGATACTGCTGGAGGTAAGATACAGGATTAAGTGAATTTTTTGTGTGTTCTAATAGGATCATGCCAAAAATCCTTAACAAATTATTCAGGTTCTTATCAACTGTGAACTCCATTTGACACTTTTAAAGACTGTTAAAAATGTCATGGCAGTCTTCCAAAGATACCTGAATTTAATCCAAAGGAAAAAGTCAGAGTGAAGTAAATATGAGAATCTATGTCAAAAGTGTTAAAAAATGGAATTTTTCACTTGCTTTTCTATATCATTCCAAACTGTTTTAGAAATTATCCAGTTAGACTATATAATTTGTGTGAATAACTTGATCCTTAAGAGGTATTTCTATGCAAGAGAAGCTCTTAAATTTAACTAACCAGTAAGACAAGACAAAATTTTAGAATTCTGTTCGTTATTAAGACTAGAATAGGTCTAAACACATCCAAGAGAACATGAGATAAACTAAATTAAGTACAAGAAGCAGTACATTCAAAATAACACAAAGCTGAATGAGGCTAATCCACCTTCTTTAAGGGGATTGAGAGGCCTGAGATGGTATTCTGCATTCATTTAAAAAAAAAAACCAACCAAACCAAACCCAAAAAACCAACACTTTTGAAATATATTGATTACCTGGGAGAATAGAATAAAGAGTATTAAAAAAAAATTTAAAAGAGTTACAAAGAAACTTGAGGACTTAACTTTCTTTAGAAGAAGGAAGACCAAGAAGGACGTGATTGCAGCCCTCCAATATATAGAAGACTGTAAACAGATTCATAGTATCATAGAATCACAAAATGGTTTGGGTTAGAAGGGACCTTAGAGTTCCTCTTTTTCCAGCCCCCTGCTTTGGGCAGGGACACCTTCCACTAGACCAGGTTGCTCCAAGTCCCATCCAGCCTGGCTGCGAACACTTCCAGGGATGGGGCATCCACTTCCAATTTTTCAGGGCAACCTGTGCCAGTGCATCACCACCCTCTGAGCAAAGAACTTCTTCCTACTATCTAATCTAAATCTACCCTCTTTCAAATAAAATGATGCCTCATTGTTCCCTATAGCTCTGCATTTTTATCATTTTGTGGTACACTCCTAGGCAGACAAATCTCAAGGAAAGATTCCTTGTTCTTAGTGGGAAATCCCAGTAGGCTATGCCAAGGGAGACAAAAGAGAATTTAAGACAAGAAAAGATCAAGTACTTGTAGATACACTGGAAAAATTGTAGCATACCACACAAGCAGCTTTTGTAATTCCCAAACCTGGTATGTATTCTTCATTCAAAACTAACATGACACAGATGCCAAAACCTACAATGTTTTCTGTGCTGATTTATATTGTGGTTAAAACAGAGAAAGTGCCTACATTTTCATACAAAATATTGAATTCATATACAAAACCTCATTTTTTTTGTCTTTTGAGTTAGTGAAAAGCAAGGCCTTTTGAGATGTTTTAAGGCTGTAATCCAGCCACCTTCAGAACGGACAGTAAGGGCCACTCAGCTGTCTTAACTGGAAAAGAAATGGAAAGGCCTAAAAGATGAAGGATGAAGATTCAGTGGCAGAAGCTGCTGCATTATCCTAGGCCAATTTCAATGTTAAATGCCACATTTCTGTTCCCTTTCAAAATACTTAAAGAAAGACTTAAGACTTAAATAATTTTCTATTATTAAGAAAATTTAGTTTTCCCATCACTATTCAGCTGATTTAACTCTCAAATCTGGCCCTTTTTCTAATATGCATCTGTTAAAACTGCATTAAAAGCAGATCCATCTGAATTTCATAAAAAATATATTCTAAATCTTACTGAGTTAAGCAAGAATCTCTGCTATTTCATAATAATGTGTAAGGAAAGACTGATGAGAACTAAATTTTTTATCTCATTCACTGTAATTCACATTCTTCCAACAGTAACAGGGAAAAACACTTCACTTGGACTACTAAGGAAATAATAGTGAACTGAGTTCTTTCCATGTTAGCCTTACTAAGAATTATTATTAAGATAATGATTTTTAAAGAAGAGACACAATGCTGTCAGGCACCACATTAAAGCAAGACAAGCCACTGTTTATCTGAGAAAAGAAGCTGTTCATTCGCTCTACAAGAGCTCCTTCTATGTCACTTTTGGGGTGTTTAGTTCCTTATCAGCTTGATGATGCACTTCAGGTAAGATCTGGACTTGGGAGAAGCTTTACAAATGATCTACACAAAGGTGATGACTTGAATGACATTGCAGATAGCAAAAGCTGTGGAGTCTGGCAACGATTTCACATAGAAGGAGCAAATATAATTACAAAAAGTCATATATATAAGCAGGTAAGAAAGGGTCAGATGGAAGTGTGAAAGGTGTATACAAAAGTTATATTTATATATCAAGTTGAAAATTATTGCAAAAAAACTAAGAAGGGAGTCTTTCAGTTGGAAGGGACCTACAGTGATCATTTGCAGCCCAACTGCCTGATCAAGCTGATACAAGTTAGAGCTTCAATTCATGGCATTGTCCAAATGCCTCTGAACGCTGGGAAGTCACACTCAGTGAACACTGACAGACTGGGAATATGGACCATCTCTCTAGGAAGCCTTTTCCAGTATTTCACCACACCTTTTTCAGAGAAACTGCTTTATTTTCCAGTATCTGTATTTATTTGCCAGAATCAATAGTGTGCCAGAAGCCGTGACTTCAGCTGTCTTTGATACATTTCATCAACTTCCCAATGCATTCATTCTACACATACACCATTAATAAATGGTCTATAAATAAAGTAGGACATGCAGCATGTTTAAACTTCACTTTAGAGGAAGAATTAAAAAATGCAAAAAAACTACTAGTTTTGGTATTTGACTGAAATTCTCAAACTCCACACATCCTTCAACACCCCTTCTCCAGCCACATCAGTGTTGAGTACCTTGAAGGTTGGCAAACCTGAATGGGCACCGGGGAGTACAGTGGTCATGGAGCTTTGCAGGGCACAGTCAGCTCTTTAAGCTTTCTGGTTCAGTGTACTGCCAGGTCAGGGACAACTTACATCTTGGTTTTGCACTAAAATACCTGTTTTAGAATACTTGTAACTACATCCCCCTTTTCTATACAGACTTAAGGACAACAGAACTAAGAGGTGGCCATCCCATGTAATGCTGAGGTTTTGGAATGGTGGCTGGAGGATAAAGAAACTAACTGTAAAAAAAATTGTTATCTCCAGAGGTGAAGCAAATGAATGAATTAATTGTTCTCCAAATGAATCAATTAATTGGTTCTCCAGGGTTCCTCTGAATTCCATCAGTTCTCTGTTCAGCTGATACATTAAGGGCATTCAACTCTTCCAAGTCAGTAAGCAAGGAAGGTACTGAGGGCTCAAACTTGCAAAAGCTAACTTATAAAATTATGCATGTTTTTGGAATCCCAGGAATGTGCAAAGATTTCGAATTCATACTTCTTGGATTACATATTTTAACCCAATTAAATCTGACTGTGCCAGATGCAGTAGCTGAAATTATAGATTTGGAACAGCTATTTGGAGAATGTTCCAAAGTAGATGTAAATCAAGCACCATGATTATTTTTAAATGAACCGAGAAGCAATTTGTTTTGTTTAACAAAAGTTTTTTAATACCACAAATTCTTGTATATTTGCATGTGTGTTAGCTGGGGTCTGGATTACATCTACACTGCAAAATAAAGGACCCAGGAAGGAGAAGAGTGGAGAGATTGTGAGAGATCACTGCTGTTCCCCCATTACAGGATAGGCAAGGAGGGCAGTATGAATTGTACAGTATGTGCAGATGTGCAGCTGAAGTTCATTCAGACTATTCAAAACCTCTGGAGATCTGAGGCTGATAATATTTTTTGAACAACTCTACTTCAACAAGACCTGTCATACTTCACCAGGCTTAGTCCTGGTACCTAACCCCAGCACACTAATTCACTAATCCTGGGAAAGTCAGAAGGCAAAAATAAGAGTGCATGTGTTAAGATTGTTTTGATACTTACCATTGTTGACAAAACTGGCCATCTTATCATTGTGGCAAACACTTTCCTAAAAGAACCAGGAGTTATGCTCTGTCACTAAGGTAAACTCATTCAGAGCCTTCAGCAAGACTCTGTGTGTGGAAAACACAGTATATCCCTATCTGTTATTCCCGGCTTCATAAAGGCAGAGAACATGCTGAAAAATGCTGAAAGACATTTTAAATGAATTGCAAATTAGTTCCTATCAGCTCTAGCGGTATTTTCATTGCAGTTCTGGATAGGAGATGGTTCACTGAGAAGGAAAGTTGTGAGAAAATTCCTCGGCTGAATTTGTCAAAAGTTTGCATTTTCTTTTCAGCAGTAGAATATAAAATTCTGGTGACAGGTGAATTAGTGAGGTATAAAAGCTATCTCAGCCAATGACACAATCTTTCTGTGTAATTATGGGAGAAACCACAAGAGTGCAAAGTCAGGCAGAAACAATACTATCAGACTTTGAACAACCTGCTCACTGAACTGATGGGTTGAGCATGGATGCATAGCAGACCAGAATCCCAAAGGAAATCAAGGATTTACCACGACATCATTGGTTTCCTGTTGCATAGTTTTAATTTCCAGCTAACAATCCCATGAACTAGTCTTTATGGCTGACAGAACTTGTTCTCAGGCACAGGCTGTCACTATGCAGTTGTGTTTGTCACAAATCCAAAACGCTGAAGCCACTGTATCTTCCCATGCCTTCTCTGTGGACTTCTTTCCATACATACCCCTAGAAACAATAAAAAAAGCTTAAAAAAACCACCCCCACCACCACCACCAACCAAAAAAACTTTTAAAAAACGCCCAAAAACACCTCCCCACGAACTAAATTGAAACAAACACACCAAACAAACAAAACACATCCTCCTTTTCTAAAGCCAACATTACTACTACAGTCATGCTGGAGATGGAGATTCTAGGGGCATATATATCAACAAATGTGTCAGAAATGTTCAACTGCGGAGAAAACAAAGAAAGAAAACTAAGTATGTGTGCCATCTAGCTGCCCTAAAGAATGGCCTGAAGTCTGCACAAATGGGAAGGCTTTGAAGGGAAGATTTCCTTATTAATTTGTTTAGCTTTTACGGAGAATGCTCCTGCTCTTCTTTTTCCAAATTCTCTGAGGTAGGTAATAGTGGAAAAGAAAAATTATTATTTTATCCCTGTCATAAGCTTTTCCATCAGTTCTAAGACTAGAAACAGTTCAGACCTAGTTTCTAAAACACTGTATCCAACAACTCCTTTACTTAGACCTCTAGGTAGCCTATTTGTTCCCAAATGGAAAGAACCTGACTTAAATTAAAAGAGAAGGCTGTCCAGGAGAACTATAGAAACTGAGAAGACAGAGGGCAATGACTGACCGCTCCTGATGTAGCTACAACTTGCCAATGAAGTATTTCACTCAATTACAGAATTGTTGAGGTTGGAAGGGACCTCTCAAAATCATCAGAGTTCCTCAGAGCTCACATCAAAGAAAATTCACTAAAAGCGCTTACAGAGTCATTTCCAGAAGATCCCTTGTGGTTACCCACCCAACACAGACACGACCAGGTAGAATTTTTCACAAGAGCTAACCAGAAGTACAGTTCCTCAAAAAACTCCAGTAGTTATTGCAGGAAGCAGCTGACTCTGATGACTCTACCTGGTAAGTCATGACGCTTTCTGTAGACACTCACATGCAGCTGAAAGCCCGTGAAGTCTTTAAGTTTTTCATAGAATCTTAGAATGGTTTGGGTTGGAAGAGGACCTTTAAAGGTCATCTAGTCCAACCCCCTGCAATCAGTCGGGATGTCTTCAATTCCATCAGGCTGCTCAGAGCCCCATCCAGCCTGGCCTTGAACACTCTCGGGTGGGGGGACATCTACAGCTTCTCTGGGCAACCTGTCCCAGTGTTTCATTACCTCATAATAAAAAATTCTTCCTTATTGCTAGTCTCAATCTACCCTCTTTTAGATTAAAATCATCACACTTTGTCCTACTGCTCCTGGCCCTGCAAAAATATCTGTCCCCATCTTTCTCATAAACCCCCTCTAAGTACTGAAAGGCTGCAGTAAGTTCTCCTGGGAGCCTTCTCTTCTCTCAGCTGAACAATCCCAACTCTATCAGCCTTTCCTCATAGGATATGTTCTCCAGCCCCTGGTCACCCTTGTGACACTCCTATGGACCCGCTCCAGCAGGTCCCTGTCCCTGCTGTGCTGGGACCCCAGAGCTGGATGCAGGGCTCCAGGTGGGTCTCAGCAGAGCGGAGCAGAGGGGCAGAATCCCCTCCCTCCCCTGCTGCCCACGGGGCTCTGGGCAATTTAGAGAGAAAGGTTTACAGGGAAGCTATATCTTGTTCCTACGTGGAAGTTTTTGTTTCACGTGGAAGTGTAATGTTTCAAAACCAGCATTTCTGGGATTGGTAGAGCTCAGCCCATCTGAAAATACCATCTGCGGAACAGTGCTGAACAGCCATGTCCTCACAATGATTTGCATCCAACATACACTCATTCTGGTACAGGGGTTCTTTATTTACAGTGCTCTTGAGTTGTGGCAGAAGTGGTGTTTAGGAGGTGGCTGGATGAAAATGCTTGTTACCTCATGTACTGAATTTGGCAATGAATCAAAGATGGAAGGAAAGAGAAATGGACCTTGAACCTCTGTACCTTGTGGATGGCAATTAGGACTTTCATCCTCATGTGACAGCATTCCAGTTTTGAGCCCATCAGAGGCTCGAGACAAAAAACAGAAAGGGGAGGCTGCTTGCTCTAGAACCAGTTTCATCCCTGGCCTGCTTTACTACCATGAAGCTAATTTAGTGCACCTAGTGCATAAAATGACAAAAAAACCCCAAAACTCTTTGAAATTACTGATAAATCTCTGAACAGATTATTACAAATTCTCTTTTGCAGCTGGCTATTGAAAGAAGTGAAATATCAAGTCCACAATCCAGCTGTGAGAGTTGTCAACAATGAAGACATTCCAGCAAAATAAAGATAAAAATGTGTAATGTCCAATTTCTTATTGAATTTACTGACATTCTTGATGTCAGTGGGATGGTGAGATTCAGACCTGAGTTCACTTGTATTTCAGGAGTAAGCCAGAAAACTGAGACAAAATATCTATTTTTGCACTGAAGCTTGATATATACAAATACATTAAACTTTATTCAGATGCCTGAAAGACTAGATTTTTGATGTTCAGTGGCATTCTGAATGACCATGAAAAATGTTCCTTTCATCCAGTAATATGCATTCATGCCATCCTTAGGAACCAGAGATTATCACATCCATATCAGAACATGGACTCTGTGCCTAAAAATTAGTTGGAATGCTTTGCAGGCACTGGGAAAAAGCCAGTAAAGAAAATAATTTGGTCGCTCATTCAATAATCCCTTTCTTAAATTTTAGTCAATACCAGCCTAGAAGGTGGGTGGTAATGTGTGGCTCTAAATCTCAGTAGCCAGTTATGTGCAAAGGTAAAGAAAACATGAAAAGAAGGCTGAAAAACACAGCAATTCACTATTGTGTTTTATCAGTGGATCATATTTTACTTAAAGGCGCACAAAATGTTTTAAATTCTGAAGTTTAAAAAAATACTGCAGGAATCCCAGTGGGTGGGGGTGTTTCATAATAAGCTTATGTAAGTGCCACTTTGTAATTTTGCAGCAACTTACCCACTGACCTCTCTCTGTGCTTTTTTTCCATGTTGCCTGGAATGCCCTTGAGAGAAATACTTCTTCCTGCAAAATCTACCTGTGCTGCGAAGACTGAAAAAATGCACAGCTTGGTATACACTTATTTATGTGTATTAGTACAGGAAGAAGAGAAACTTTGAGCTTCATATGCATTATTACAGGAAGCAGCTTTAAGTATCTCATGTATCCAGTTTTACTGATAGTTGACTGTTGGTTGGTCTTATGTTCTCTTTTTCTTGTTCTTTGCAAAAGGTGGCTCTGTTCTGTCCTGTGCTATGCCTCTATGCTGCTAAATTAATTTAATTTTTTCTGAATGTGATAAAGTGGAAATTGCTGTGATCCTAAAAAAATTCTGCTTCTAAATCTATGCAGCTAAATTAATTTAACTTTTTCTGATTGTGATAAAGTGGAAATTGCTGTGATCCTAAAAAAATTCTGCTTCTAAATCTCCTTGTTAAAGTGAGCTTTGAGCTGAGTTTAACATCCATCTTCACTTTTGGTGTCACCACATTTTAAACATCTTTTAGTACAGAAGTAGCCTTTATAACATCTTACACATTATTAGGGTTTTTTTTATTATCACCCAGAGAGTAGCAACAACTGGAGAAAAAGAAAACATATCTCCTTGATACAGGGGAGTATCCCAGACAATTTCATATGAGATCCTTTGAAGCACAGCTAGATACGTTTCACGTCAAGACACAATAGAAAATTCACCTGAAATACTGTGTGCCATTCCCATCTCCCATATCTGATTGGATGAACTGAAGCCAGAAGACCTTCAGTGAATTGCTAGCAGGAGCATCCAAAAGGACACGTGGGAATTAGAAGCAGGTTTGTTTGCTAAGTCTGAAAGAAGAGGGTATTGCTCTCTGCAAACACACAGATAGACATCGGTGGTGGAGAAAAGGCATTTAAACTGAAAGACAACTTCTGTGGTATTTATACCATGACATATCAAAAGAACTAGCTGGTAAGGACTAGTAATGAATGACTAAATCTAAACCTTCCTCTTTAAAACAGCTTTTGGAGAAGCCTTTCAGAAGAATGAATCAGACAACAAAATTCAATTCGTTTCCAGACAGGGTTTAATCTGCTTTTTCTTCCTTTCTCTATCATAGCTAGGGAACTAGACTCCATGGTTCCTTCCTGCAGCGTCTTCCTACACAACACAGCCGTGTTTCACCCATTTAAAACCTTAGATAGATTTAACATTTTCAGATACGTTATTGATTTGGTGTTACAAGTTGGAAGTTGGGAAATATTTCTTTGCATATTTTGATTCACCACATTTCTCTGTTATTTGAAGGATCAGAAGATACTCTTTCTTATTAATCTAAAATGAGCATTCTCACCTCTTCATATATGATAATTATATACAGGAAATTACAAACAGAAGTATCTACCTTCATACAAAGCCAAATAAAAAGTACAGGAAGAGATTAGGAGACTCTTCAGAGAAGGCCAGCCATATGACAAATTTTCTCTAAAGACCGTTTACATGCCAAGGTAGACACCACAATTCTGTAAGTTCATGCAAAACTCTTCAACCAAACTGGATCTCTATTACACTCTAGTCTCTCAATTAAAATTCCAAGCCAAAAAAATCAATTAAAATCCTGCATAGTTTTCAAAACAAATGTTTCACATCCAGCTATCAGTGAAAATACAGATCTGAGCAGAAACTTGTACTTGCCTCTATATTTTGTTTTCACAAACACTGTGTTGCCAGTACCCAGTAGTACAATGCTTGTATAACAAAGTTCTCCCCAGAGAACATATTTTGGCTATGACTAGTCCACCCATGAGTGATAGACACAGGCATTGCACAAATCGCCTACTGCTGTAGCTATGTAATGGAGAGCTTGTGTCTCACTGTGACTTGAATTGCAACAGTGGAATCAAGATAAAAATGAAACCCTGAAAATTAGTTCAGCTTTGCTGCTTTCCTTCACTAGATACAGTTTTCAAAAGTGTGTCTCTTGATCACTTGGCCCAGTGTTCTAGTTGCACATTTTAAACTTTAGAAAAAATATTGTGATTAGATACTCAGGCATTTCTGTAGCGCAAGACCAACTTTATGTACTAATTAATGCCCTAAGACCTCAATTTGTGATGAAGCCGGAGCATTTGATCCAGGAAGGACTCCTATCTTTTTTTCAAGTGTCAGGAATTCAGAATATCACCGTATAGTTGCCCTCACAGAGAAAATAAGACCAAATCTCTGCGTCTTGTCATGTCCACACTTCTGTTTGTGAAGACTGGCTTTGCTTCTGAAATTCCTTTGTGAGTTGTGCTGTCTGCAAAGAGCTGTAGAGCAGTAACTCCATTCTTTCACATAGCACCACTTAGATTTTTGTTCTGTTTTACTAATAAAGACTGTGGAAAAAGTAAATTAGAATAAATCAATTTAGAGAGTACACTTCATTTGGGAAGAGATAGACAAGATGACAGGGTTTGTGTGGGTTTTTTTTACCTGCATTGATTTTATTTACTTCCTTGTATTTATGTCTAAAACAAGCTTGAACTTTCCTGCACAAAGCTTTGGTGAATAACTGGATATATTACAGTATCTCAGATTCTTAGTCTATTTCTGAGAAAATCTAGGGGTTGGAGGAGATTAAGGTAAATTAGCATGACTTCTGCATGACAAAATGTGAATGACCAGTCCAGTTGAGCAATGAGGAACCAGAGCTTCACAACTACTGAGAAGTTAACTGGAAAGGACACTCAAACACTTATGCACAAAAGTATCTCAAAAGATAGTTCTGTGTGGTATGATTTTTTTTCACAGCAGTCTGGAATATCACAGATCTGTGGGCTATAGTAAATAGACTTCAGCCATAAAAATCAAGAAAAAATTGATTTATCCCCTTTCCCTGAAAGCCTCCCTTAGTTGCTTAGATAATTATACTTTTTGTTGTGGTAGTAGTTAAAAAGAAAAAGCTCTGACCTCCGTGGAATCTGTTAGTTCCCTGAAGCACAAAATGTAGGCTTTATTTTACAAAATTGAGGGCACTTATGTTGGGGTTGACAAGCCAAGTAGAATTAATTTGCAGAAACAGGATTCAAAAGCAGGCATCAGTCCAGGAGAAGGAAGAGTTCCCAATGGGAACATTTGCAACTTGATGCTTTTACACATAAGAAAAATTAACTTAGCTACCAGTAAATCCACTACCGGTTCTCAGCTTTGAGGAGGAGTGGAAAAAAAAAGTCTTCCTCTGCAGACACTTCCCCTAGAGATCCAATCAAAGTATTCAGGAAATGCGCAGAAACACCAACATGCCTCATCAACACCATTCCTTCAAACCTCAGCTCTCACGCTAATGTGAAGGATTTCAAACCACTTGGAAAATTTCTATACAAATTACTGACATGGGAGTCAAGTCTAGAATAGGTAACTCTGAAAAAGGTGCCACAAATTCCCTGATATCGTGTTTGCTGCTACTCCCATCAAGACTGTTACTCCATTAAAACAATGGAGAGTTCAACCTTGAGAAATGGACATCCTCAGCCACTGTTTTATGAATTCACCTTTCTCAGAAGTAAGGAGAAACAAGTAGGCTTTCTTTTGTAATACTGGGCAGTACAAGGGAACTTCAGGTGGGTTGGCACCTTGCTGTTGATCACACAGGTCACATTCATACCCCCAACAGACAGCATGCTATGGCACGTTCAAGAAGTGTGAGACAAAAGACTTGCACTGACAAAGCCACAAAGCCTAACCTTTTCCACATCTTTCTCCAAAGTGCACAAAATGAGGAGACTTACCACTGCTTTTGCCTGTGCTGGTTTAACCAAGTGGAGGAAATGCTATTCACACTAGTGAAGCTGTGTGCTATGGTTGCCATGAATATCATACTCAGTGAAAATATGTTACGGAAAATCATTAACTCTGAAGACTGAGGGAGAATAGTTAACAGTCACTGTTGAACAAAGATACGGAGTCTACTAACTGAGAAAAATTTCCAAGTGTAGACCCTAAAGTAAAGTGAGTAGTTGAAGTGATCCTGTGAAATATGGACATACAAGACAATTTAACAAACTTCTCAGAATAACAGATTCACATACCAAATAAAACAGTGCTTTCTAGCATAGTCAGCTGTATGACACAAACTGACCTTTTGGGCGATTTTGTAATCACAAGAGGGAGGACAAAACTGGAGGATTTATTTCATTTTAAACAATGGCAATGCTGCATAATTTAGTTTTATTGTTTCTGCATTAAAAGGATGCTTTTCAATAATAAGTGAATGTTATGCTTTGCCTTGGTGTCCATATTACTGTTTTACAATAAGTTCTACAAACTGTAATATCAGGGAGCATTACAGAGCTTCACTTGGGAAACCTTAACAGTGAAGGAATATTCTGTGCTGGCAACAGCGGTTCAAAGGACAAAGATGGGTTATAGTGATAGCCACTTGATTCAATTCTGATGGTTATGAATCCACAGTAGGTGATGAGACAAAGATATTCTACAAAATGCTCAAATAAGGAAAATCTTGGCTTTGATGTTATTCTAGATAAAGCAAACTGCAGGGGAAAGGGTTTTCTATGAAAAACTCCCTGTCTCCAGCTTCTTGGAAACTTAGCACAAAATGCCTTTTGCTCCTATGGGGAGTAAGGCAGGGCTTGCAGAACAGAATTAACAATGCACCAAGGAGAGCTCAAGACACTCTGTGACAAGAAAGTGGTACTAGCCATTATTAGGCACAGGACTGTGGGAAAAGTCATCCACTGGGAGCTCACGGATGGCAAAGAAATGGAAGGTTAAGTCGCCCACGTTATAACAAAAAATTATAATTATTGGTATAGTTACACCTGGAATCACGGCTCAAGATCAGCTTTAAAGACAATCTACAAAGTAGAAACTTCGTAAAAAGAAATGCTATTTAAGAAAAGAAAAAGAAAAAAAGAAGAGGGATTTCTGTCTATTATTTACATGAGGAAATCTACTGAATTTTTCCTGGAAGACTATGGATGGCTGGAGAACAGGTGGGATTATCACCCCAGTAGTGTATAAGTAAAACTGAAGTAATAGAGAGGGGAAGTGGTTTATTATTTGGACTGTTAAATGCTTTGAGTTATTTTTATTAACACCTACTTAGCTCAAACACTGAGAGACATCTGGAAGAAATATCTGATCCATTTGCATTTCAGTGGAGGACTGAGAAAGCTTATAAAACACCTACAGGACTTCCAAAGAGCCTTTTATGGAAAACAGGAGAGATCGGATTTAGTGTAGCTAGCTGATACTTTTAAAAGGAAAAGAATTCATGACTACAACACCCTAAAGGCATATAAAAGACATCACAGCTTCTATTCCCTTATTTTTCAGTACTTTGGCAGGAGTTCTCACAATACAGGAGGAAACAATGTCCTCTAATGTTATCTCACAGGGTAAGGATAGAGCAGTCTGCTACATCACACCTACACACCAACAACTTCAGTACTTCATTTTGCTACACCAAGACTTTCGTTTTATTTCACAGAAGTGGAAACCCAACCTAATTAACAGTAGCTGCAGGCTGTCAACCAGTTAGATTTCCTCTAACAGTTTCTAAACTGAGCATTTTGGTCGTACTTTGGAAGTGTTTTCTGGAAGGCCAGGGTCAGGAGATGGCTGAGAGCAGAGAGGAGAGAGGGGAGAAAAGGATAGTAAAAAGATAGCTTAACTCACAGTTAAAAGAGTTAAAAGTAAATATAGTCAAACTATTTTTAGTTGTAAATAAATATAATTAAAAGAGTTTAACTCACAGTTGGCATTGAAGGAGAAATCTTTTCATAGGATAACAAACTAACTTGGCAAAAATAGATACCAAAAAGACAAAAGTTTAAATAATGCAATGGAAATACTTAATGCTACTGAAAAACACTGGGCTAGGGATTAAATCCACAGGGGAAAAGGGAAAAATATATAACTAAAATAGCATTCAACACCTAGACTAACAAATACCACATCATAAACACATTCTCACTTAAAGGCACCTTCAGATATGAGATTAAACAAAGTCACATATCCATTTTAATATTTAGTCTTAATAAAAAAATAGGCACAGGTTAGAAACTAAATTCTGAAATTTGACTACATCTGGGGTAGACAGACACTGACAATTAAGTAGGAGGTAACACATCTCTAAAGACATTATGGTTAATTGTATTCTTTCCCCTTGACTGGGAGTATCTGCTAGAAACAAAATGCTAAATAAAATAATCTCCCAGGCTATCAGGACTGTTTCTCCAAATCACAGCTCAAGACAGCATGAGGTATAAGAGCCAAACACTGGTAGAAGTATAACCTCATGGCATTACTGTCACCAGTGGTATTTTGCAGTTTAAACAGTGCAACTTACGCATGAACTTGCTTTACAGTGAGTTTTATTTGCACTGCAAATGTCTCAGGCCAAGAGCTCGGAGCGTCTAATAAAAAACTTGGATAATCAAAATCAAGTGTTCAAAACAATCCTAACACCAAACCAAACACAGATATTTATTTACCGGTTACCTCAAAAGGACTGCCAAGCAAGTGGCTTTTTTCGCCCCCAAAGCACACAAGCTGTTTTGGTAACAGAAACCAGGTTCTTCAGTTAATCATATCCAGTTTACAGGAAGTCTGGTGCCTACCAACATTCAGTTCTCTCAATCTTTGTTTTATACCAAAATCCTTCAGTTAACCCCAGAAAGGTGAGTGGGTTTAGGCTAAAACAGGCACACAGTATTTCAGTTCCCTTTGTCAGGTAACAGTACTTCCTCATCAATGCCCACCACTAAAGTAGATATGAGAGCTAGCATTTTCAGGTGGCATATTTTCCGAATTTTTCACTCTGGACTAGAAGTTTGAAAACACTTAGTGAAAGAAATTTAACAGTCTATTAATGTCTTAAGAACCTTACATTGTTTACCTTTCACAAAGAACCCACAGGGACAAAAGTATTGCCACAAAACCTAAACACACGCACACACAGAAAGCCTGCAAATACAAGAGAAGTTTCCAACAGACCTACAAAAGTCTTCATACGTTTTGTATGCTGGTAGAATTTTAATGTTTCTTACCTCAAATCTTGATCTGATCCTGTTGTCATACCACTACAATCTTACCAATTCCATTACATGAATACTATAAGTAGCTGCTAATACCAGAATTCCATTATGCTGTAAGACAAGAATGGTCCTGAACAGCTGACAGTCTCAGTACATTGCTTGTCATTTGCATCAATATCTCCAAAAGCATAATTAGACCTTGCCTTTTTTTAACTTAGCAGCATTCATCTTCCTGAAATCCTACGCCTTTAAAAAGGCTTTGCCAGTGACTTCATCCAGCCCATGTGCACTGTAGGGAGTGGGACAGAGGAGTCTGGTGTTTTGTCAACACACATTACTGCTCTTTCATGTCTAAACCAGGTGGCATTTATATAACAGCTATGGATGAACAGTGAATGGGGGGGGGGTGGTATGTTCTGAAAGTAGCTGTGAATATATTCCTCTGTAGGATAGCTTTGGGACATCCCATCTGTGGAGTACAAGCACCATCCTACCCTACAGCAATCTGAAAAAAAATATGCTAATAGTGCTAGCCCAAGAATAACAGAATTGTTAGGGTTGGAAGGGACCTCCAAAGACCATCCAGTCCAAACCCCTCGGCCAAGGCACGGTCCCCTGGAGCAGGTGACACAGGAATGCATTCAGATGGGGTTTGAATGTCTCCAGAGAGGGAGACTCCACCATCTCCCTGGGCAGCTGTTCCAGCGCTCTGCCACCTTCAATGCAAAGAAGTTCTTCCTCATGTTAAAATGGAACTTCCTGTGTTTTAATTTGTGGCCACTGCTCTTTGTGCTGTCGCTGGGTACCACTGAAAACAGTCTGGTACCATCCCTTTGACCCTGCTTCTGAGATATTTATATGCATTAACGAGATCTCCTATCAGTCTGCTCTTCTCCAGACTAAACAGGCCCAGCCCCCACAGTCTTTCCTTGTAACAGAGATGCTCCAGTCCTTTAATCATCTTTGTGGCCTCTGCTGGACCCTCTCCAGTAGCTCCTTGCTTGTCTTATACTGAGGAACCCAGAACTGAACACAGCACTGCAGGTGTGGCCTCACCAGGGCTGAGGAGAGGTAGAAGGATCACCTCCCTCAGCCTGCTGGCCAGATTCTTCCTGATGCACCCCAGGAGTCCATTGGCCCTCCTAGCTGCCAGGGAACACCGCCGGGTCATGGGCAACCTGTCATCCACCAAAACTCCCAGGTCCTTCTCAGCAGAGCTGCTCTACAGCAGGTCAGACCCCAACCCGTGCTGGTGCTTGGGGTTATTTCTCCCCAGGTGCAGGACCCTACACTTTCCCTTTTTGAACCCCATTGAGTTGCTCCCTGCCCAACTCTCCCCCCTATCAAGGTCCCATTGAATGGCAGCACAGCCTTTAGGTGCCTCAGCCACTCCCCACAGTCCCACACTACCAGCAAACTTGCTGAGGGTACATTCTATCCCTTCATCCAGATTGTTGATAAACAGATTTGATAAGGCTGGACTCAGTATTGATCCCTGGGGAACAGCATGGACTATAGGCCTCTAACTGTATTCTACTCCACTGATGACAACCCTCTGAGCTCTGCTGTTCAGCCAGTTCTTGATGCACCTCAGGGTCCATTCATCCAACCCACATTTCCTGAGCTTACCTACGAGCATGTTATGGGAGACAGGGTCAAGTCAAGGTAGACAACATCCACTGCTCCCTCCTCATCAACCCATTCTGCCATGCCACCATGGAAGGCTCTCAGATTGGTCAAGCATGATTTCCCTACAGTGAATCCATGCTGATGGTTATGGTGAATCCTCTTACATTCCTCTAGGGAACCTGGATGCTTTATTGTTGTACTTGGACACGAAAAGAACCACGCAGACCTAGCTTAGTTTAACACAGAAAAGAAGCTAGGAAAAAGCTCCCAGCTGTTTATTTTACTTCATATATATATATGTTCTTAGGAATGACCGTGGATTGGAGGATGAGGTTACCACCTCTTCAACCACACTGGTCAAACGAAAAGTCCATCAAACTTCTCCGCCTCAGGAGAAGGAATGAAAACAAAAAGGAACGATTAGCCAAACATAACTGTGTTTACAGAAAGTGTGTGAGAACTCCATCACAGAAATGAAAACATCAAAAGACTGCAAATCTCAGGGTGACACTTCATCACTTCTCTGAGGTGCCTGTATGCAAACAAAGGAATCAAAAAGAAGAACTAGAAATCTCTATGTGGTCACGGAGCAATGATCTTCATTGCAATTACTGACACAGTGAGATCACTCACGTGACTGGAATGTTGTCAAGGATGGCTGTGAACTTCTTAGAAAGGACAGGTCAGAGAGGAGAGTGGGTGGAGTTACTCTTTACCTGAGAGAGCAACTAGAAAGTATCAAGCTCTACCCAGGGACAGACAAACGAGTTGAGAGCCTATGGATGAGAATTAAGGGTCAGGCTAACACGGGTGACACTGTCATGGGTGTTTAGTATCGACCATCCAAGCAGGAGGAGGAAGTCAATGAGACTTTGTTTCTTAAACCTCCCACAGATGCTCCTGGTGATGCCCCCTCTGCGCCTGATTGGAAAAAGAACATGTGAGGAAAATTGCAATTACACCTTCAGGGAACAGTGTTACAGAAGGCACAAAATGAGGATAAAGCAAGGTAATTAATAATTTAGTTGGTGCTTACATTGACCTCTACACACTAGAAGAGGTGGAGTCCAGAAGAAGAGGAAAAAAAAACCAAATTAAAAAATGGTACCTGTCTTGGGGTGACTTTATGATGTGTATCCCCACTTGAAGTACATGGGGGGATAGAGAATTCACGTGTGTGGCCCGTGAAGATTGTGAAGAATGCCTATGCCAGGCTATATAGAAGCAGTGAGAGGCTTTTAGAGACTTTTGGCCAAGAAAGCCTTTGTGTTCAGGCCAAAAAAACTCATCCTTAAAAAGAGTAATAACCCCATGTACTTCAAGTGGATTAAAGAGACAAACAGTTTGGGATATTACAGTTTCTTACCACGGCATGCAAGAAGTTTTTTAAGCTACGTGTGAGAAACGCGGCACCGCCCTCTTTTCTCCCGCCGCCATCTTCAGCTCCGTCCCACATGACTCACTTCCTCTTTCTCTCTGACTTGAAGCCGCCATGTTGCAGAGTGTTCTCGTTCAGGCTTTACGGGGGAGAAAGCCTCGCTCCCTTTGTGCTGCTGGCTGCATGGTGTCTTCTTCAGTTCGGCACGAAGTGTGGTGGCTGCAGACAGGAGGCTCTGCCGGCTCCCGCCAGCTCTGCATGGAGAGGAGAGGGACCCGCCGCTCCCAGGAATCCGCGCCAGATGGGTTTAGCAGTCCATGGCTGGTTTCAGCTGTGTGGCAGTCCATGGCTGGCTTTAGCTGTGTAGCAGTCCATGGCCGGTTTCAGCTGTGTGGCAGTCCATGGCTGGCTTTAGCTGTGTAGCAGTCCATGGCCGGTTTCAGCTGCCTGCGGCTCTGGGATAGTTCTCTCCGCCAGTGACCCAGGGTCCGTGCCCTGGCGTTGGGAAAAGGGGAGGGGGCCAGGGACCCTGGCCCGGCAGGGCCCGGAGGCTCCGAGGCCCCCCCACCTTCCGGCAGGTGAGCTGGAATGAAAGCGAATTCCCGCCTTTCCGAGTGGTTTAAATGTGTAAATTGTGAGAAGCATCATTAGTCTAAAAGACTGTCCATCAACTCAGGTTCAACCCACTACAGTACCTGATCACATATGTAGAGAATGTCACACAATTAATTCTCTCAGGAGTACCAACCTCAGGTTTCATGGGCTTTTCTAATCCCAGTGTCTGACTTCACAACTTTACTGATGTATTTTACTGGGAATATCTGTGTGAACCAGCTAAGTGATTGGAAATGCACATAATGGCAAGAGAGTAAGAGGGAACTTCAGTTTTCCTGTTATGCAGTTCTAGTGTTTTAGACAGCCCAGTTTAATCAGTTTTTCAACTTGACTGCATTTCACATTCACAGACATTTTTACTGATGAGCAGAACAATATCGTGCAATAGATTAATACCTCCATTCAGAATCCACTGTGAAACAGTGAAAAACTTAGAGTTTCTAATTCAATTGTGTCTATTTCCTGCCTTGTCCCCCATCCAACTATTTTGGTTCTACAATCAGACAATGGCCATTTATCAAATGCCAAGAAAGCATCTTTGTGAATCCATGGGGAAAGTAATAACCAAGACTTCAGATCTAAATTTAGTAAGCCGCTGTCTTGGGAGAAGGGGATGGGAAGCTGAAACATATCAAGAAGAAGATGAATTGAACCTGGTCCTCTTCTACTCTCTTCCCCAGAATGTAACCTCTGAATTACTGCATAAAGAGCACTTTACAGCTTTGGCAGAAAGAAGCTGTTGCATTTTGTGGAGTTAAAATGCTCTGAAAACAGTTATGTGACCAGGAAAGAGGTAACACCGTCTGGTGCAATTCCAAGTAAACTGAGATGTGCTTATTGGTACTTTTAATATTAATATCTTTGGCTCCTACAGATTTAGGCACCTTCCAGATTAGGCAACAACTGAATAAGGACTTTGAGGATCTAATTGTTGGGTTTAGTCACCTAAATCCCACACCAGCATCTAAGGCCTTTTGTGGATCTAGGCCTTGGTCCAATAGCATGTATTGCTGGGAAACAGAGCAGTGTCCTTCATTAGTAATAACAGTGCGGAGAATCATTGTGAAGGAAAGATACTTTTTTTACAATGGACAAGATGTAAAGAGAAACAAATGTATTTTGTAATCAGGCAAATAGAGATTAATTGCAATCCTTAGATGATCAGTTGTGCATAGCTTGCTATTTTCTCAGGCCAACTAAAACAGAACGGAGACCTCCTCCAATTGGTTTCGCAATCAACTTAACAGAATAGTCCTTCTTCTTCACGTTAGCAAAATTCTTACAGCCTCTGTTAAAACTAGTTTGTTGTTTCTTCAATTTTGTGTGAGTCAGGAACACAAAAAATCAGTCTCTAAATAACTCTCAGAAACTATTAAAAACAAAGTTCAGAGAGCAGAGCACTCATAAAACAACCAGACAGAACAAACAGGTAGAATTATTTTTTGCATGAAGTAAGCCAGGTGGAAAGTTCTTAGAACTTAGCCACATAGTTTGGGGGCATTCCCCTTAAACTAATTTTTAGTGAAATGAAGTGGAGAAGAAATAGAGAAGCACCTTAAAATGACAACAAACTGCTACCATTGTATTTGTCCTATGGTTTTTTTGTTCTTTGTCAGAAGAGTCCTCCACCCATCTCCTGTTTACCAGTATTTGAGGAATTGGAAGAAGTATGGCAATTTACTATAGGTAGAGGTCCAAACAAATGATGAATGTTATAGACAACCCTCTTTTTAGTTTTTACCGGAGTTCCCCAGCCTCCAGGACTCAAATGACTAAATAACCATTTCCAGTGCATTTGGAAAAGAGTTCATTAGAGCTCACACAAAACAGTTTCTTTGCAGGGATTAATAACCTGGGATCTAATAGAACTTCAGCATTCAGCTGCATTTTGAAAATAAGATTTGAAAATAAGTTGTGTTTACATGCTAAAAAAAAAACCCTGAACTCTCTAACATAAGCAGGAACACTTCAAAAAGCCTGAGTTGGGACACCATAAAGAGATCCTAGAGAAATTCCCCCTAAAATTAAATAAGCCTGTCACAACATGGGACACCAACCCAGAAAGCTGAAGTTCAATTAGATGTATCCTTTTCACTTGCTTCTGGTCTCATTGAACAGAGGATACAAAAGGTGTGGAGTTTTTCCTATCTTCTTCTGAATGACAGTAATACTCTTCTACCAAATCTACTAAAATACTTTTTGCAGGTATTTATTTAGACTCCTATTATTTTTGAGAAAAGGATCTTTTTCACTGCTTCAAAGTCATCAATTTTCTCAAAAAGATTTGCAATTTCAAGATAGAACTGTTCCTTGGGAAATAAATTGCTTCTGTATATGCTCCTAATATTTTCTTCTGGATAGATAAATTTATTGCATGAACAGAGATCGAGAAGCACAGACTCTTTCAATGAACACCACACCAGAGCTAAAAAATCTCCTCTATTTTTAAACATTTTGGAAAATTACTTCTTTAAGATGCTCTTTTTCAAAAACTTGTGTAGTAATTCTGTCCTGAAGATCTTTCTTTCTTCAGTTTTAACATACTTTAGATAAAACAGAAAAAATGTAATGCTGGATTAGTCAAATGGCATAAATTGTTTAAACAAAATCTTGCAGGAAATTGTTTTTAAACAGTTGTGCTAGCTGCTAAACTTCATGGACTTTGCTCTGTTTCACTTTCCCTATCCAGAACTCCCCTTCTGCAAACTATACTGTGATCTTTCTTTCTCTGAGATTAAAGTGCACCTTCCATTTAAAAGAAGAAAAAAAACAAAACCAAAGCAAACAAAGAAACAAACAAACAGACAAAAAAACCCCAACAAAACAAAACAAATCACTTTTTTTTCTGGAAATGTTGGACATACATACTTGGGAGCACATTCCTGATATTTGCCCCCAGGTACCTGCCAAGTCTCTTAAAGTCAAAAAGTGCCTTTTGCTCTTTCTGGAATTTGCAAATAGTAGGCATTTGTCATGTCTTATAACCCTCCACCTCCGCTGAACTGTCATGCTGGAAAAGAAAACAGATTAAAAGATGCATCTGTGCAAGTTAACTTTAAAACAACTTCTAAGCCCACAGTTATGAAAATGGAAAATACATTTCTCTGTAAGGAAAACCTGCAAGTTAGCTAATCAAACTTTAGCCTCAGGAGTTCAGGCTGGTGTCACTAAGGGCTTTTAACATTGCACACATAAAGTCAGCCTGCAAAAATAACAGAGACTTAAGCCATAAAACCATAGTGTTACTCCTTTCCACCTTGCCTAGCTGCATGTTTCAGGTGGTACTCCAGACTCCAGCACAACGCAGAAATACTCAAGCCAGCTTTAAATACATTAATTCAGGCATCCAAATCATACTAGGCTCAGCAGCGCTGTGCTTGGCAAAATCTAATTTACACAGGTAGAAACAAGGCAGCCAAGGCCATTTTAATAGTTCCTGCCTCTTCCCCTTCTACCCCTATCATCATTTATTGCTTTTTTTAAAGAGACATCAGTAAAACTAGGAGGTGTTTTCTTCTCCATCCATTGGTGAGCTGGAAAAAAACACTGCTGAAGTCTGGGGACAACAACTTTTAGTCCTGTTTTTCCATATCTTAAACTTGAGGCTGATTTTTCATTTTTGGGTCAAATTGCTGAAGCAGATCCATATCTAACCTCAACACTATTAAAAACTTCAAAACTATTTCATGTCAATACTACCAATTCTCACGTTATTTGCCCAAAATCTTTTGGCTGAGTTGTCATTTGGCATCTCATATAACAGTAGGCATCTTTATTTACCTCAGTCTTTTTTATTAAATCATTCAGATTGTTATATTATTTAAAACAGTTTAAGCATGCTTTCAAAAGGATCATTATGAAGAGGCCCTGGTTTCATTGGTCGTTCAGGGACTCTCCTCACATCGATTTAGACCAACTCTGGATTTGTTGCCAAAGGTGCCTTTTACAAGCCGTAACAGAAGCGCTGGCACTTCTGAGCACTTCATCCCTGGCATCTAGGTCACGGGGAGGTAAATCAGCATCTGCAGCTGGTGAGATAATGAGCCTGGTGTGATTCTTTCAGAGGAAGATCCTGTGCTGTAGGTGGCCACTGTGCAGAGGAAGCAGCTTTCCCCCTGAATGCAGGCAGTGTGGCAGTAGGCTGTTTCACCGCAGGGAAAGCAGGGGCTGGCCCACCATGACAGAAATGAGAAGCTTCGGAGAAGGAATAAAAACCAAAGAATACTGGAAGCTGCAAGATGGGTTGAGACTGTAAAATCCAAGCACTGCTGCTGTCTTTGCAAACTCACCCCGCAAATGTGACCTTGGCGCATTTTGGCTGTGGCTTACCTTTCCTTTGCAATGAAACCAGATGCCATTCCCTCACTGAATAAAGTCATTTTAACAGAAAATAAAAGAAAAAAAATGGCAAAAAACTTCTTCACTTCCCTCCCACGCCCCTCAATTTCCATCTGACCATGTGTTTTAAATGTTTAGAAGCATGAAACAGTAAATGTCAGGAATGAGGCTTTTCATATGTTTATACTGGAGGCAAATCCCAGTGCTTCCAAATAGCATGTCCAAATTCAGGTTACAAGTATAAAGAACCTGACTGTTAATTGAGGTTTTTACTTTATTTAAAGGGCTGTGTGACTACAAATACACCATTTCAGCATGCATTATTTTATTTAAACTGAATTAGAAAACTGTTGTGATATTAAAAGAAAAGGCAGCCCAAATAAAGAGAACACAGATGTCACACTGATGTGGTCTAAATTTTTAAGAAATCTAATACAGTATACAAAACATCTTTATGTGGAATTTTTATGTTTGGATGTTTTTCCATCAGACACCTGCTTCCAAGTATATGGACTAATATATTCAAGATGTACCTTTATATGTATTTGAGGACATTGAATAGGTGTCACTGGTCACTGAATGAATGGCTGAGATTGGTCATGATGAAACTGGTTTTCTTATGGAACAAGTAAATTCAGAAGCTGATTCACTTATAGCCAACATTAAAGCCAACCAACAAAGCCACTGTCAGTCCTTATGAGTTGTCATCTGAAGTCACTAGGCTGATGACAGATTACACCAGGCTCTGCAATCTTGTTCTGAGCACAAAAACCAAAATGGTGACACCTGTTTCATGTCTAGCTTTCTCTATTTCTTATTTATTGCCAGCAGTGAAAGAGATTCATGTATCAGATCTTGCTAAAAATCTGACCACAATTTGCATAAGCACACATTTTAATGTGCTGCGCATTTCATGTCAATACTACCACTTCTCATGCTATTTGCCCAAAATCTTTTGGCTGAGTTGTCATTCAGCATCTAATATAACATTAGGCATGTTTATTTACCTCATTCTTTTTGATTAAATCATTCAGATTGTTATAATATTCAAAACAGTTTAAGCATGCTTTCAAAAGGATGATTATGAACCATAAAGATATGCATGTATCAGTTTTTCATAAAGAATTGGAAGACTAAATTCAGTTTAAGGGTAAAACCCACAAGAAATAGATGACTCACAATAAACTGGGAGTTAATAATACTGATTTCTTAAATATCTGAATAGCATGAATGTCATACCTGTGTGTTAATTGAATTGTATTCATCATGGTTTTTCAGCAAGTCACCACCAAATAACATGAAGATGTAGGCAAAACAAGCATACAAATCTGTTTGCCTTCTGATGGAAAGCTGCTGCTATAAAGTTGGCAAGGAGGTAATTATTTAGAAAGAAAAGTCATATTTCTATTGGGTACATTTATTGTGTCCAGACCAAAAGGCCTTTAATTATGTCTGGGGATTTCAGGCATCATCACAGAAATACAAATAATATCACTGCCTTTGGCTCTGTGCCTGCAAAATGCAATACTTATGGCCTGATAAAAGTTATAGTTTATAACAGGGGGTGAAAGTTTACTTGCAAAATGGTTGTGATGGTTGTGATGCATTTTTTCTTTATCTACTATAAAAAAGTCTTACCTGTGAGGGAGGTTGTTCCTACATTTCTGTGGGGAAAAAAATATCCCTCACTTTAAGAACCCAGACTGCAGTACCTATCATCCATCCCCTCTTCAAAGATTGTGTTTCTGACAGGAGTCAAATTTCCAGTAGATTGTTTCAACCAAGTCCCTCGTTTTCTGATTTTTTGCTGAACTCCCAGACGGAGCAGCTTGCACATGGCTGTCCATGTGCAAGGACTACGCTACCAGTTTTAACACCCAGACCTATCAAACAGAGAGCAGCAATCTACAGGGATGAAATGAAGAGTCACACAGACTTTCTGCCATCTCATGAGCCCACACATTAGAAACACATTGCAAACAGCTGAATGGTACCACTGCTGACATGTGAGACACGGTGTTGCAGAACAGGAGAGAAGACCACATTCCACACGCCCCAAGGACCCTCTGCTCACTGGCACATCTGCTCCTCCTCATGAAACCCCAGAAAGGATGAAACAGGAGACAAGTTGTGTGTGCACCCTCCAAACAGAAACAATGCTATGCACTAGGGGAAGCACTGCTTCCAAATCAAAGAACATTTGTTCTGTGCTCCACTCGATGTCAGAATATACAGTGCTCCTTCAGCTCACTCAGCCATAGGCAGAGGGTTTAGGGCTTAGGTGTAAGCGAGTTATTTACATGAAGGGGTAGGGTGTGGGTCAGGTTCAACAAAAGGCATTAGAATATGCAGTACAAGACTACCACAAGACTGAATAAACCCAAACAGTACCATATTTTCTGGGAAGAAATTAAACACCACCCAAGAGAAAAAGTGGTCAGAAATCAGAGACGTGTCTGACCTGAGTTGTACATACCACAGTGTTGTTGCTCAGGTTGACATTCCCACTGAATCACTGGCCAGAACAACACTGCTGCTGGATTCAGTCGCTGCACTGTGAACCCAACTGTTAAATACTGAGAACTCAAACAATAACCTTTCTAATGCACTGAGATAGTTTTATTCCCACCCAACTTTCCTATCTGCCCTTTCACTTTATTATTTAAGGATCTATTACCATGGGTTTGTACAGCAATTTAATCATACAAGGCCTGATCTTGTGAAGTGCTGAATACCTTCAGCTAGCACCACACATCACCAGAGGAATGTTTTGTCTTTGGCTGCATTTTCAGCCTGGCTGTTTCCCCTGTCTTTTCCACATAGCGGTGCTACATGATCCATTTAAAGGGCACCGTCAGTGTTCTTTGTATTCCTGATACACAGAACTTTTAAAGTAAGTAATTTAGTAAAGTGATTAAAAAGTAATGAAGCATGTTTCCAAGTTTAAAAGTAGAGAGTATTTTCACTGACTTCAGGGGAACTACTCATGTGTTTGATTTTGTTAATTAAGGCAGATCTATTAAACTACGGCGTGTTGTTTGCATAGCAGCAAATTAATGTAAATGCAGATCAAGATTTTTTGGGGGAGGGCTCCTATCCATCCTAATCCTGCCAGTCAGATGCCAACACCTGTAATGGATGCCTGGAACAGTGCAAAGGCATTCCAGACACTCCAGCCAGCGAGTCAGCTTTATCCAGGGCCTGGCTCAGATGTCTGTCCACAAATGCACGTGGTATGGAGAACAAACAGGAGGAACCAGAGACATGCCCATGTCTGCGTGGATGACACCACTGTCATCACAGAGACATGGTGAGATGGCTCCTAAGACTGGAGCATTGGAATGGGAGGTTTTAGGCTTTTTAGGAAAGACAAGCTAGAGAGATGAGGACAGGGTGTAGCCCTCTATGTCAATGGTAAGTTGGAGTGTATGAAACTGCCTGGGGAATGATGAGGGGCCAGCCCAGAGCTTGTGAGTGAAGTCTGAGGGGAGGGCAGGGACAGGAGTTGTTAGAGTGGGGATCTGCTACAGGCCACCCAGTTGGGAGGATGGTGTGGATGAAGCCCTCTGCAGACAGGTAGAAGTGGCTTCATACTCACAAGCCCTGGTCCTCATGGGGCACTTAACCACCCTGACACCTGTTGGAGGGACAACATGGCAATGCACAGGTAACCCAGGAGGCTCCTTGAATGTGCCAACCTCAACTTTTTTACACAAGTGATTGAGGAGCCAACACGGAGAGGTGCCATGCTGGAGCCTGTGCTCACCAACAGGGAGGAGCTGGTGGGGAATGCAGTGTTCCAAGGCAGCCTTGGTCAAGTGACCATGAGATGGTGGAGTTGAAGATCCTCAGGGCAGTGAGGAGAGAACACAGACAGCTTGCTGCCCTGGACATGAGTAGTGCAGACTCTGGCCTCTTCAAGGATCGACTCTGTAGAGTCCCATAGGATAGAGCCCTGGAGGACAGAGGGGCCCAAGAATGCTGGCTGAATTTGAAGGATCACCTCCTCCAGGCTCAGGAGCAATACTTCCTGATAACGATGAAATTGGGCAAGACTGCCAGGAGGCCTCCATGGACGCACAACAGACTGCTGAGCAAAGTCAAAAAAGCAGCAGCTTTGACGGGTTGGAAATGAAGACACATGGCCCATGAGGAATACAGGGAAATTATCTGGGAACTTAAGGATAAGGTGAGTATCTTTGTCAGTGACATGGACAGTGGGATTGAGGGCACCCTTCACAAATTCACTGATGTTACTGAGCTCGGTGGTGTGGTCAATACACTGGAGAGAAGGGATGCCATCCAGAGGAGCCTGGACAGGCTAGAGAGGTGGGTCTGTGCAAACATCATGAAGTTCAGCAAGGCCAAGTGCAAGGTCCTGCACCTGGGTCATGGCAATCCCATGCACAGATACAGGCTGGGAGGAGAAGTGATTGAGAGCAGCCCTGGGGAGAAGGCCTTGGAAGTGATGGTTGATGAAAACCTCACCATGAGCCAGCAGTGAGCGCTTGCAGCCCAGAAAACCAAATGTATCCTGGGCTGCATCCAAAGGAGCATGGCCAGCAGGTCAAGGGATGTGGTCCTCCCCCTCAACTCTGCTCTAGTGAGTCCCTACCTGGCATCCAGTTCTGGTGTCCCCAACATGAGAAGAACATGGAAGTGTTGGAGCAAGTCCAAAGGAAGCCACAAAGTTGGTAAGAGGACTGGAGCACCTCCCTAACGAAGACAGGTTGAGAAGGTTGGAGCTGTTCAACCTGGAGAAGAGAAGGTTGTGTGCACACTTCACAGGAACCTTCCAGTATCTGAAGGGGTACCACAGGGAAGGTGGAGAGGAACTTTTTTCAGGAACTGTAGTGATAGGACAGGGAGTAATGGGTGCAAATTTAAGGAGGGGAAGTTCAGGCTGGATGTTAGGAAGAAATTCTTCCCTGTGAGGGGGCTGAGACACTGGAATAGGTTGTCCAGGGAGGTTATGCATGCCCAACCCTGTGGATAAAGCCTTGAGTACCCTAGTCCAGTGGGAGGTGGCCCTGCCCATGGCAGGGCAGGTTGGGACTACATGATATCTAAGGTCCATTCCAACCCCTGACCGTTCTATGAGTCTAAGATTCTGTAATTAATGAGAATTAATCACCTGAAACAACTACCCATACGGAGAACCATAACAGCTCTTTAAGAGCTTTGTGCATTTTAGATTTTTCAAGGACAGAGGTCACTCCATTAGGTCTATCAATAACAAAAAATAATATACATGTAAGATTCTGAATCTATTTTTAATAAAGAAATGTCATGTATCCCAAATGTTAACATTTCTATTATACAGCTGTGAAATTTTATTAGCTTTCTATCTCCAGTCAAGCATTAAAAAGGAGGTACCAGTCTCCAGTTTTGTACAAGCAAATTTTCCACTGACTTTGGGAGCCTGATTTCATGCATAAGAATGTCATACAAGAGGATGATTTCCTAAGGTCTTACCAAAAGCTGTAAAATTATTAGCTGGACAGACATGCTAAAAACTGTGAATGTGAACAGTGACTGCACCTAGTTCATATCTCCCCTTAACAACACGAAGAACCAAAACCAATCATTATTAAAATCACTGTTGGGAGATTGTCTGTTCATTAGAGTGTTCTGGTCTCAGGTACAAGGAAATGTCAAGCCAACTCTTTAATTAAAATAAATGTATTGTATTTTTCTAGCCTGTTTGAAATAGCAAATGCCCATATGGGTATCATAGCAGTGTTTGATCACTAACAAATTGCAGTGTCTGAAATCTGAAAAAAAAAAAAGGTAAAAATCTTCCAGATAAATTTATGAAGCAGACATTAATTTTCCTGGCTACAGTTAAGAAAACAAAATTTAATATTTACCAAGTCACTGACAAAATACAGCTCAGCACAGAATCAGATTTTTCATGAATATTTGTGATAAGTGATTGATGGTTTACATTATTACTACACGCAGTGGCTAAATGTTTGGAAAAATAAACCTTACAAAGAAACAACATAGAATATTTATCTCTAGTGAGAAGAGGTTATGAATTTTCAGATGAAAGTGGTCTGTATGCAGAATAAGTAAATCATGTCAATGGGATTTAAATGTTTTAACTGAGTAGTTGTGTACAACATCTAAAAACTATTTAAAATAATCAACAATGTTTGAAACTAAAGTGCTCTTCAACATTTACAAGTTGTACAAAGATTGGAAATAATAAAAGGGCATTCCAAGCACAGGAAGGAAATACTTTAATGCACAGACAGACAACAAAATGTTGTTACCTGCAGTGAGTTTTATGCAGAAAGAAGTGTACAAATAGTGTCTATTTTCCCTAAACTATACTCTTTCCAAAATTGGATTCTACACAATATTACTTCATTTCAAAAACTATAGGAAAAATTCCATTAGATTGAACTTTAGTCTTCAACATAGCAGGTTGAGAGATTTTAATAAGAATCAAACCTTCTCCAAAAGACACAAACTCGTGAAAATTGCCGTAATTTCTCTCCACAATTAAATGAATTTCACAATCAGAAAAGGCAGAAATTTGCATTTTATACTATGTTGACAAGGAATAAGAAACAATTTTCCCCGCTAAATGAAGTACACCAGAAATGTGATCAACTACAGGTTTAACAGACTTGAGTAATCTCACTGGTCTTGAATTAGGTATATCTTTAGGAGTGTTGCAGGGTTGAAATGAAGGGTTAACAAGAATTTTAAAATTTCATTTCCTTTGTCTACATATTAATAAATAATAATTATAAAATCATACTTTATTAATTTCAAAGTCAATTTCTTTTCACAAACATTCAGCATACAGCACTGTATGCCAGTACAATTACTGTCAGGTATCTCAAAAAAAGTACTCAGAAGAAACAGAATAACGTGCGGGAGAAAACTGCAAAAGAGACTGGGATTTGCAGGCCTTAAAGGAAAGCAAGGTAATAAACACAGTGCTCCTAACCAACTACTCATAACTTAGTTAACTCAGCACCTATTTTTCCTGGAGCAGAACCAAACATCGCTCAGCACTCCAAGCTAGTTTGAACCCAAATTGCACCTTTCAAACTCCACCTCCTCCTCTGTAGGTGACTTCAAAAATAATTTCAACCGTGGGATGAGCCTGATCTACAGAACTAGCGCCAATCTCAGCATCTTCAAAAACTTTCAGTTTAATTATTTTGAAATTAACTCTTTCATGTAGCAACTCAAAGCTTCCCTTGAGAACATCTACATGGTTTCTGTGTATATAAGGTGTATTTCCGTAACAAATTGCTGTTTTGGTGTCAACCCATCACCTTTCAGGACCCTTTACTTAAACTTCACTTCTGAACTGAAGGTGAGAAATGCATATTTGAATGCAAATGGTGTTTTTTTCCAACACTATTAACTTGATCCAGTCTTTGAGAGGAAGCTGCTTTGTGATCAATATTAACTCACTGCTGCTTTTGACAGAAAACACTGTGTAGAACTGAAAAACTTACATTTTGAGCTACAAAACAGTTTGAAATAACATTGTCAGTACAGTTGTGGGGTTTTTAATGTATATATTTCTGTCTGATTTTCTTTACAAAACCAGGTTCCACTAAAACAGGCTTTTTTAAAAGACATATTGAAAATTCCCCTGAAACAATAAATCATCCTCTCCCAAAAGGTTTCAGCTATAATCAGCAGTGCAGAAGGAGGTAGTGTCTCAAGGCTGTTGAAAGGTATGCTGATTATTTAAAAGTCCATCAAGTTTTAAATCATTGCTATAATGCATGGGCTTCAGAAGACGCTGTAAATTATTTTGATCGTGCTCATGTCCCATTTCTGACCACTCTACTCTCACTTTCCTAGTAAACAGGGAAAGCAGGAAGCCTGCTCAATCTGATCTTTTTCTTTGCAAACTATTATACCATACTTCAAAACCTCAGGAAGGTGATTTCAAAACTTTTCAGCTGTTCAGGAACCCAGACTAACCCACTGAAATCTACTGATCTCACACATGGAAAATAACCAAGCAGGAACTAGTGTGTACATCCTCTCTGAACTTCCTCTTACACATTTCAGTCTTAAGAAAAAGGCTGTAAAGGAAAAACATTCTTTCCTATAAACATTAAGCTTTACAATACCGCTCGCTTTCTGTTCTCAAATTAAACGAGAGCCCATATTTTGTTATGGTTTTAAATTGTCTGCAATAATAACACCTTCCTCCCCTCTAAAATTTAGAAGGCAAGACATATCCAGGACCATGATGTTTGGGGTTGTTTTAAACCACTTAGGAAGTCTACAGTAACTGGATTCCCACAACTGCTTTGCACTGGGAGGAAAATAGGTTCCCAAAAGGAACAAGAGGTCTTTGTTTTGGATTGTTTAAGATGCAAGACAAAGGAAATTCCTTGACAACAAATAAGCTTTAACAGACCTTAGAAACAACCAGAGCAAAAACCCCCAAACCTTTCTCTTACAGGTTATGAAAGAAACAATTCTCAGTGTACTCCTTAAGCTCCCTATGTTTTTTTTCTCCAAGGCACTACCTGAGATGTTCCCAAAGCCACAGAGGACTCCGTCCTAAAAGATGCATGCATTCAGATCCCTGTCCAGGTCACTGTATCTTCTTAGGAAGTGTTCAGAGAACTGCACACTCATTGCCAAAGTTCGGCTTCCTGGATATTGGTGCACTGCTAATTCTCAGCAGACAGTTTTTCTTCCCTAAGTGCACGGGTTTCTCCTGGTAAGTGTGGTATCTTTGGCTGAATGCATCCTTTTCCAAACAGACTCTTTGTCCTGAAAGATCAAGCTTTCATTAGTTGTTTTTGTTCCATTCACTAAGAGACCAGCTGAGCATCTGATACTTCTCTTCATCGTATTTCCATTATTTTAGAAAAGACTTTTGCTGCTCTCTTGCCTCTACAGTTGGTTTTACATTACTTAAATGTGTAGTTTTTCTGCTGAAGAACGTGGGAGCAAAAAGAGATCCTCAGAGCAAGGTAAGCTTGCCAAAGCCCACCTCCGTTGCCTTTCTGACCAAATAATGCATTTACTCTCCATATTTACTGATTTTGTTTACAACATGCATTCTGGTCTCTAGTAAGGATATAGTAGTAAAATGTTCTGAATCAACAGAAGAAACTCTGTAGATGTTTCGAACTCGTTATCTTTTTCTGTCAGTTAAACTCATAAATTACAACAGGGAATTTTGTAAAGTTCTTCTTGACTTGTATCTCTAGAAGAGTATTTCAAGCAAGTGAAGAAACCAAACATTCACATTTGAAGTTTGAACTAACAGAAAGCTTTTTTGCATGAATTCATCCCCAACATAATGCAAAATTCACCACTAAATCACCTTTGCCTTCTCTATCTTTTTATAGGAACCAAAGAATATGTTATGAATAGAGGAAACTCAGGTGGTAAGTGTGTTGGAGCATTGAGGGAGCCATTTTCTTTATGACACTCCCCACATGAGCCACTACAAATACATGTGCACAATTTCTCCAGTGAGTAGAAGTGTCAATGCTCTTCAGTCCCGCCAAAAAGATTACATTCTTCTTGATCTCCTCACCTCCTTTGTGACAAAAAAGCTTCATTTCAGCATATGATTCAAAAAGCAAATTAATGCTTTTTCTCCAAGATCAGGAGAGGCAGTCCCAAGACTCAAGGCTTTCCTTGCATCCAACCCTCACAGAAGCTCCTTTTTCCATTCATAATGATAAAGAAGTAAGTTCTGTTGCAGTGAGCCATGACCAGCAGAACCAAGGGGATCATAGAATCCTCTGGTTTGAGGCGCCTGCAGCCCAGAACCCCTAAAGCCACCGGAAGCACCTCAGAAGCCATTGGCCTCAGCTCTCCCCACCTACCCCTTATCTCATATGCTGTAATCCCTTCTCCCCACCTTTGTAACACCCCCTGGTTAACGTCTATTGGTTACTGTATGTTTTCCACGCCCATGTTGTCGGGGTACAAAACAGCCCGCACTCCACGTGGTGAGTGGATTGGTCCATGGTTTCTGCCATGTTCTAATAAACCCTTCCTCCCACGGAGTACCCCTCCACCTCTTCTTACCTCTTTCGAGCGCTATAGCCATCAGTGGTCGGAGCGAACCCGATCAGTGATTCGCCCGCTCGTCCACACCGAGAATTGGTCTTCGTCCAGCCTCCGCCTGGGGCAGGCAGGGAATGCCAGGTGCCGGGACCTTGAGCTAGCCCTAACGGCACCTGAAGCAAATATCTATTCATGTGTCTCTTTTGAAGGGTCTGTGGTATTGATGGGATAATGAGATAAGTCCATCAGGAAAAGGCAGATCTTTTATACTCTTGTCATGAGAGCTGCTGCCATGGTTTAAGAATGGTACTCCCCAATTTAGTGTTCCCACAGAAACCCCAAACCATGCTGCTGCCTGCCTCCTCCCCCCAGTTCCCTTCTCCTTTCCCCCACCGGTGGAATTGGAGAGGAGAACTGGAGGCACAAAAGGTGGGGATCAAGGGCTGAAATAAGAATAATTTACTGGAAACAGCAGTGAAAGATGAAAACGACCAGTAAAGGCAACAATATTAAAGACAGAGGGTCCAAGAAAAGAAACATTACTGCTCACCTTGGAAACCCCTGACAAGAGACGATACATGACTGCTCCCTTCAGCTCAGAACAGGCATTAACATGACTGCTCTCTCCACTTTGTAACCAGGGCCAGCCCACCAGTCCCTTGACAATGCTTACACGATGGGAAGGAACCCCTTCCCCTTGGAAAAGACAACCTTCCCCTTCTCCCATGCAATGACTCGAGGTGGTATAGACTAACCTCTGAGTCCAAGCCAAGCTCCTCCAGGCTACTGCGAAAATTAATGCTCTCCTGGCTGCAACCAGGACAGATGCTTGATACAAAGTACAGGCCAGGGGCTTGAATCTGCAAGACAATGGCTGAAAAGGGAATGTCACAAGGAGTCTCCATGAAAAATTTAAGCAATGACGCAACTGGCAAGAATGACCTGATAATACATCTTGTTTCCATGAACCAAATGAGGTGAAATGAAGCCATCCAACATTTTGGCACCCAAGGCACATCTTCAAAACGCTGCATCAGATGGCTGTGGTACGCAACCAGCTTCCTCAGCATGAAAAGGCAGCATGGATGAGGCGATGGCAGCAACAGCAAGGCAGCAGGGCCAGAGAGCCCAGCACGTGCCCCACAAAGCCCCATAGTCAATAACCCACCTCTGCTGGACACTTCTGAGTACATCAGGCATGCAGTGCTGGGCAAGGTTGTAGTAGTAATCCAGGGACCAAAGGAGCAGGCAGAAGAACAGAGGGACCTGGAACAAGGATCAGATGAGATGATGAGAGCTACAAACACATCTAGGATTTGATGCAGACCCATTTTGAGGCTAACAAAAGCTGTTCATTTTCCAACAGTGCCTCTCTGCTTCCTTTTGCCCTCTCTGCCCCTCCTTGTCTTCACAGGTTCCCAGGGAGCTGAAAGGAGGTCTTAATGCTGCTCATGTTCAGTTCCTGTCAGAGGAAGTGGTTGTAGTTCAAGTCCCGTAACTCAAAATATCCTTCTTGCATGGGTTTAGGAGGAAGCAGAGGAGACATTGCTCCCACTGCTAGCACTGAGATCTCACAGGACATGGCAGGGCTGCAGCCAACCTCCAAACAGCCCTCCTGCCCTGCCCAGCCCATGAAGAGCCTCTCTGCATAGGAATTCTTTGAACATTTGTCTCTCCCTTCTTGGCAGTTGTCCCGTACTACTATAAAAGGCGTCGGGAAGGATTTTTTTGATCGATTTCTTGGACGAAAATAAAGCGCAAACGCGGCAATATTATATCTGAGAACCATTTATTGATTTTAAAAGAGTGTTCTTATTGAAGGGGGATAGAAAAGAGAGTAGAGAGGGAAAAGAGACATAAACAGAAAGAAACAGCAGACAAGGACAGCGTTACCACGAAATTCTGGGCGCTTTGTCGGCGTCAGCTCAGCAGACGGAAAGCGTGCGTGCTGCGAACTGTGGAGCGTCTGCGTAGCTCCCGTGGCGGGCTGGGCGCGATTTCCAAACAGCAGCAGGCTGCGTGTTCCTTCTGTGTCGGCAGAGAACCGCCTGCGGTGGCTACGGACGCGCTCCTGGAGCCGTTCGCAGGCTCGGGGTGCGGCGGCTGCGGGCGGCGCCGACAGGCTGGTTGCTACAGGCTGGTGCTATGGCACTACGGGCTAGTGCTGTAGCAGGCTGGTTGCTACGGGCTGGTGCTACAGCAGCCTGGTGCGGCGGGCAGCGCAGGAAACACAGCGGCGGCAGCGGTCCCAGCTGGGTGCAAGCGGCAGCGGTTGTGGTTGCAGGCTCGGCCGGGTGCAGCCGGGCTCGTGGTGTGGCCGACGGCTGCGGCTGCTGGCCCGGACGGGTGTGGCAGCGCCCGCTCCGTCGGGGAGGCAGCGGAGCACGAAGGCGTCGCGGTGGCGAGCTGGTTCGCGGGAACGGTGAAGCAGGGCAAAGCACATATAGGCAGGGAAACAGGACCACAGAGAGGGGAAAAAAAAGCGAAGGGGGGAGGGGGTCGAGCTGGCCCTACAGAGTAGCCCCCCCTCCCTCCAAAATATCCCAAAGCAAAATGGCTTTTGTTGTGTCGCAGTTAACTGCTTGTGTGTGCTAAGGCTCCTGCCCCAGCCCGATTTCCCAGGCATTCAGGTATCTGTCTCACCGGCAAGTGGGGGGTCGTTCACAGCCTGATCGTGGAAGCTTTCTCTGCTCTGATTAGCGGCCAGGCAAAGCCTCCCCGGGACACGGCTGCCAGCACAAGGACAGCCCTTATAGGAACAACATGTATTGAGGCATAAATAAAAATCAGATTGGTTCCTCTCAGGAGTGAAAACCCAGGAACCTTTAAAGAAAGTCTCATTTCATCTTCATACCTCCTTGTGAGGGTAACAAGAGGAACTGTGAGCACACAACCTTTACTACTCAGCCCTAATGGCTTGACTTATTTTGGAGCAGTGAATGACAGTCACGTTACAGGACACATTTTGCCAACATCTTCTTTTCATCTCATTATATAGAAAACTTTGCTCCATAGTACTTCACTTTACTTACATCAAATTTTGCAAAACCTACCTTTGTGTCTGAAGAGAGGAACTGTTTTCCCAGGCCAAACGTAACAGATTCTTTCTGAGAACTGGGATAATTTAATTTAATTTACAGAATCATAGAATATGCTGAGTTGGAAAAGACCGACAAGAATCATAAAGTCCAAGTCCTGGCCCTTCACCGCACACCCCAAAAGTCACACCATGTGCCTGAGAGCATTGTCTAAATACTTCTTGAGCTCTGTCAGGCTGGTGCTGTGTCCATTCCCTGGGGAGCCTGTTCCAGTGCCCAGCCACCCTCTGGCGAAGAACCTTTTCCTGATACCCAACCTAAACCTCCCCTGACACAACTCCAGGCCATTCTCTTGAGTCCTGTCACTGTCATCACAGAGCAGAGATCAGTGCCTGCCCCTCTGCTTCCCCTCGTGAGGGAGTTGTAACTGCAATGAGGTCTCCCCTCAGTCTCAGCCACTCCTCACACGGCTTCCCCTCCAGACTCTTCATCTTCCTCGTTCTCCTCCTTTGGACACTCTCTAACAGCTGAATGCCTTTCTTACACTGTGGCACCCAAAACTGTCCCCAGCACTCGAGGTGAGGCTGCCCCAGCTCAGAGCAGAGCGGGACAGTCCCCTCCCTTGCCCGGCTGGCGATGCTGTGCCTGATGCCCCCCAGGACAGGGTTGGCCCTCCTGGCTGCCAGGGCACTGCTGACTCGCGTTCACCTTGCCATCGATGAGGACCCCCAGGTCCCTTCCTGTGGCACTGCTTTCCAGCATCTCCTTCCCAAGTCTATACACACAACCAGGGGTGCCCCATCCCACTTTCAGAATCCCACACTTGCCCTTTTTAAACTCCATGTGGTTGGTGATTGCTCAACCCTCTAGTTTGCCAATGTCTGTCTGCAGGGCTTCTCTGCTGCTTGCTCTCCTGGGAAACAGGAACCCCTTGTGAACTTGCTCATCACAATCCATCACAGAGAAACTAGAAAAACCTCTAGAGTATGATCAGGTCTGATTTTAAAGCCCAAGCTTATCATGATTACTAAAAAAAAATTCCGCTGAGCATTTAGTGACCACAAAGTCATGCCATTACTCTGAAAGAAACAAGCTACATTTTGCCTCATTATCTCTGAGAACATAAAGTTATATAGATTTTTGCAAACACAGACAGATTTTTTTTTTAGTGTTTCTTTAAATCTTAGTATATAAATACCACTTGAAAATACTTTTTCTTGCAGTTGACATTTTACCTAAGGTCATAGCAAGTTGCTTCCCTAGTAAAATGTCTTTTTTTCCTAACCATGAGAATATAACTGAGATTCTCAGGTTTATTTTCTTTGAAAAAGTTTAAGAGTTAAAGCAAATTGCCCATCGAAGAGAAAGCAGTCACTTCAGTGTAGTGATCTGGCAGGCCTCTGTACCTCCTACAGAAAACTTTTCAGCGCAACCTTTGAAAGCAAGACCCATTTTTTAACCCATTGACGTAATCTATGATAACATCAAACTGTAAACGAAAGGAAAACAAGCCAAAGGAAGTCTCTCTGCTGAGACATGGGGTGGCCCATTATGTAGTGGCAACAAGCAAAACTAAGAAGGCAGCACACGGCCGTGTCCAAGCAGACAGAGGCTCTCCATGGTGCAGAGCCCTGTGCCCACACACCCATTGCAGGACACAACTGATGCCAGAATTGGTTGCCATTAAGCTTTCCACAAATGGTGTGCAAGAAGAGGTGGAATTTGTTTTGAGCAGTTGGACCAGAATCTTGGTAAAAGCAAGTTGGGATTTATCTGTAAATAGAAGATCACAGTAGAAATTAGCCAATTGCAACCTGGCTGCTTGTTTAGAATAATTTTCTGCATGGGGCTCTCTTCCTGCCACCAAAATCAAATGATGAATCTCAGTCTGTTTTTGTAATTTCTCTCTATACCTTATAGATCTTGCTCTTTTCAGGTCCTACCTAGACTTTTGCATTTCTAATGTAAGTTTCTAGCAAAGCATAGCCACTAATTAGCAAGTCACAGAATCTATAGAGATGAGCCTGAATGCTGCACAAATTCTTTCTGCCTGTATTTTATATATCTTTCTCTCAACTGCACCTGTTTGATGCTGCAGATTCTGCCCAGGTACTGATGTAGTTTGAACTGCAGCATGCACACTCAGGAAACTCTTTTCTACTGTGTGTATGAATCTTTAAAAGCTCTGTGGCCCATAGAGCAAAGGTAATTAAGTATGGAAGCCAGCTAGGTTTTAGGCATCTGGCCAACATCATCACCCTTGAAATCCCAGTTGGTGTTTATCTACAACCTGCAGCTTCTAAACTCTTTTGCAATCTGACAGGATTTGTGCCAAAGAGAATATTTTGCCAAAACACTGCAAATACGCTGTTTTTTCATAAAGGTAATGTACATGCTGGGTTTTATACCTGTTGTGTAGCTATGTGAGTTTAAATGGTACAAAACTACTCCTGCTGAAGTGGCAGGTTACAAAGATTTAACCTACGGATGTGCAATGGTGGCTAGACTGGACACCCATGGCAGCACACAGCCATGCTCCACCACTGTCTTCACTGTCGCTAGCCAGGGAAAAGCTGAATTTCATGCAAGCACATTTTATAAGAAAGGATATTCCTCAGGCACCCAGACTTAGTGCACTGTGTTATATATAAAGACACTTTGGACTTTCTGAATTCTCTGCAGGCAGTCACTGAGACAACGCACACACTCTGTCCAGCTCCTGTTCAGAAAATTGGCACATGAGTGAAAGCAGATGAACTGCATCCATCCTGTCCTTTTGACATACTTAAGGAGAGGAGGACTCCTAATGTACTTCCCCTTACTCTCTTTGCAAAGGCCAAATACATGTTTCCCATGCCTTTATAAGTGATTATTTCTAACCCAGCAATTCTAGAATAAAATTACAAATTCCACATTGGTTCAAAGCCAGTCAGGGAACCTGTCCTTGCCAGTAGTGTCCCAATAAGAAAATGCTTAGCTGCCTATAGAGCACAAGCTGAAAACAGTCTCTCCTATTAACATTTTTGATGCAATGCCCACTTGGAATCAGGAGGATGCTGTATAATTCTCCAGATGAAGGAGAAACCACAGTCATTTGACTCTGAATCTTTCCTTCTTCCTGATGATCTTGTGTACATTTTTTAGCTTATATACCTGAAAGTTTTTGGTTTTATTTTCAATACCTACATTCTCCTTTACCTACCTACCATCCTCATCAACTAATGTTTTTTCTTTTCTAAATTTCCCTCTAGAGGACGGTGCCAAGATGTACTCCCAGCAAAATTTGTATTGGCTTTTATTTTCTTTCTAGTTTGTTTAGTTGGGTTTTTTTAATCTTCTACGGTTATACATTCCAGTTATATACATTCTTTACACTACCTCATTATTTATACTGAGTCCTAGTTATTATTTAGCATTCCTTTAATTCCCTGCCATAGGCTCATGTCTTTCTACTCTACTGTGGAAAAACTGAGTGAACTCTTAAGAGCAGTTCCTCAGGATGGTTTGGATTGCTTCTGTTCTCTTCCAAAGTCGTATTTGAATTGTGTCTCTTAATCTTTTACTGCTGAAGCTTCACTTTTCTTGACACATCATGGTGTGGGAGGATGTCTGGTGTGGAAGTTCATCCTCATCAGTTTGAAGATCACCTCTGAAGGTTCAGAACCCCACATGATTCCTGTTTGCCCCAGGGTGCTTGAATTCAACCTGCACTTCTGAAGGCCTTTAGTCCTACTGACTGAAATATTATCCATGTTTTGCCTTTAAGGTACGGTAAGTCTTGCATAAATATACACTGTCCCTTACAGAGTTCAATACTGACGATTTCTTTAATATAGGGTGGTGAGGCACTGGCACAGGTTGCCCACAGAAGTTGTGGATGTCCCATCCCTGGAAGTGTTCAAGGCCAGGTTGGATGGGGCTTTGGACAACCTGGTTTAGTGGAAGGTGTCTCTGCCCATGGCAGGAGAGTAGAAATAGATGATCTTTAAGGTCCCTTCCAACCCAAGCTGTTCAATGATATATTTATATGGTTTTTGTCTAACAGAAATAGTTTGAATTTAAAACCTCTGTTGACAGGAGGAGAAGTGCCAGGAAACCTTCGGCCCTGGACATGAAGAGAACTAGTAAATAGAGTCCCCTGGGAAAATGCTTGTGCAGGGGCTGGGGTCCATCAGTGCTGGTCACTTTTTAAGCATCACCTCCAAAGGGCACAGGAGCAGGCAATTCCTGAGTGTTGGAAGTCAAGCAGATGAGGCAGAAGGCCAGCTTGGCCTTCTGACAGGGATCTTCTGTTAGAAATAAAGCAAAAAAGGAAGGTGTATGCCCAGTGGAAGGAAGGTCAGGTGACTTGGTAAGGATACAGAGATGCTGCTTGCTACTGCAGGGAGAAAATTCTTTGGGCCAAAGTTCAACTGGAGTTGAAGCAGGACTAGAACTGTCAGGGACAACAAGAAGAGTTATTTTTAAGTACAGTCAAGAACAGAGCATGGTAAATAAAGGGTATCACCTTATCTTAAATATGGTAATTTCCCATGCTGGCTAAAGCACCAGAGCAGGATGCTGTGAGGGGTATGTCCTGTGTATTTCTGTACTGTGTATTCATCTCTGCCTTTTTCTTTACTACTTGCTGAGGACTGCTTTTTTTATTTAGGGTCTTGTTGCAGAGGTAGCTGGATAGACAGCCCACGAAAGAACTACCAATGACTTTTGCTTGCATGCACCCAAGCTTTCCTTCATCTTTTGGCTTTTCTGGGAAGGATTTTGTAACTTAGGAAGCCACTCTTAAGGTCGCATGTAAAGGCCACTTGCACAGAAGGACAGAGTCACAAGCAGAGTGTAAAGCACTTTTCCTACTGAAGAGATCAGGAGTCTTCAGGTCAGCTGGAACACCAGAAAGAGCTGGACCCCAGAAAAATGTGTATTTGAGTGCTAGCAGCAGTAAGCTGATGCTCTAAGCAGAAAATACACAGACTGACAGATAGAATAGAAACACAGAATCATAGAATCATTTAGGTTAGAAAGGACCCATACTGCAGTTATTGAAACCTCATTGTTTAGCACACAAACACCTCTTAAAAATACTAAGGTGCCTCAAAAATTTTTATAAGCCAGCAGAAAAACGAGTTGTGTGTTCCCAACATTATGGATGGAAAAACGTCCCAGAACAAAGTCCCAGACCTTATCACAATTGCTTCCTGAAAGGAAGTGAGGCTAAACAGTGCCCAAGGCCAGTTGAAGTCTGCTTGGAAACCTTGTCTCTTGTTGCTCTAGGTATCAAAATAGGAAGTAAACAGCTTAGAAACAGTGCTGAGAATGGTTTGGAGGAAGTATGGCTTCCTGTCCCTGCACTTGCTAAGTTTGCTTATATTCCATGCTCTCAGCATACCCCCTTCACTCATTGCAGGCAGCAAATGCTGCAGAGACCTTGCAGAAATGGCCTAGAAATACAATGTTTATGCAAAAAAAATCTATCACTAGCTCACAGCTCTGAGAAGCCTTGCAATGCTCTACCTAAGACTTGAGAATATACTTCACATCACTCAGACCCTCTCCATTCCAGCACCAAGATTTTCACCAAAGGTACACCTCACGTGGCAGGTGGCCTTAGATCTTTGCTGAAGATGCAACCTGATTCTGATTTTCACTGTGTTTGCATACATATGATAGCAATGGCTAAAACACTTCAAAATATTTTACAGGTATTACTTTAATGGAAAATACAGTGCTTCTGGAGTTTTCTTTGGATCTTCATTGGATTTGGGAAAAAAACAATCCCCAGTCTGCTTGAGCTCGTAACTGGAGATACACTGTACGGAGAAAACCAGAGAATACAATGCTCTTTTTATCAAAGCTACAGGCCTTTATGAAAGACATGATGACAGTAGACCTACTGATGAGAAGGAATGAAGGGCCATACAAGTCACCAAGGCATTGACCCTACAGGCAGAGGTCAAACCAGTGCTGGCAGAACAGGGTCACTGGTCTCTGTGGCCCAGTGACCCAACTTATTATTAGTGCATTAGTGGGTTTAGAGTTAGTTTTTGATTAGGGTAAGGATTAAATATATGATTTTTAAATGCATTGGTCTGGTGAAATTCACATGAGGTAGTGAGGTGGTTCAGCTGCAGAGCTGCTAGCAGTTCTGGCCTGAAGAAAATGCCTGATGGGCAGAAGGTACTTCCAAAAGCTGCAAAAAGCAGAAATGCAGTATTTTAGCAGAGAGGACAATGGAAAAATGAGAAGAAAGAAAAAAAAGATCCCAATCAGATTCATTCCAGTTACTAAAAAATACAAGGACAAACAAACAACTGTCCCCAAGGTACGGAGGCAATAAATTAAAGGACACATGGAATTGTTGAAAACAAATGGCATTAAACCACTCCAGTTTACTTTGTGGCAAAAACTGGCACTGGATGAAGAGAATCTAGAAATGCAATTTATATTGATTTACACAAACCCTTACTAGGCTTTCTCAGAAGTTAATCAAAGAAACATTTTCTGGATGAATCAGCAATTAAATAGGTGCTAAACAGGTAGCAACCAGACGAGGTACATTTCAGTTTTTCACTGCAAGGAAAAATCAAACAGGAATTCTGGTCAATTTGCCCTAAGTGGGGACTGATTTGATATTTTCATGAGTGATTTGGCCAGCAGAATATAAAACATTACTGTTATTCAATAGCTGCTGGCTGGGAGGAGGGGTGGTCCTAAGGAATTCCAAAAGACAACGGTAACTGAGCACACAAAGAAGGGAAAAAGAGGTTGCTTGTCCAGAGGAAAGGAAGACCAGCCAAAGCATGGCAGTTGCCTTCAAATACATGAACAGTAAAGCAGGAGGGCAGAGCCTGTTCTCCTTAAATTTCAGCACAGGCAAAGCTGGGTTATGGCTTTAGGGAGTCTAGGTCAGAGGAGCATCTGTGGGCAATTGATACTGCCTGGGGCTAGCACAACACTCACCTCCCTCTTAGCTCTGTATTTTCTGATTTAGTTGCAATGGAATACTTCTGTAAGCTATAAAAAAAGGAAGGTAAGATCTGAGGTAAATATATAGAAAATCTACAGACATTTGGTTTGGACTATCACCATCTGGAGGCTGACTAGTAAAATGAACAGGGAACATTTTTAAATTTAATTACAAATTTTAATAGAAGACCAGGTTTTCACAATGAATCATGCAAACATTTCAGATTGACTGTTTCAAAACAAAATTAACTGTTTTGGGGAGAAAAACCCAAACATTTCTGGACTGCAAGCTGGTCAAAACTTTACATGTAAGTATATTATAAAGTTTAACTTTTTACTTTCACTGTAAGATGATTTTTAATGTTTCTAATCAAGACATTCTGACAGCTCCACTGGAAAAAACTTGTATTTTCATTTGTTTTTTTCATTTTCTTCAAAATCTCATTACCTCAGACCTTTTACCGAAGAAATATTTTAATTCCATAACTTTATTAACTGGACAAAACACTCTACTGGACAAAAATGCTACATCGAAGTTCTGCTGGCTGCTGTTACAAGACAGAAACTGTAGAATATGTGGAATTCCAGGCTTTTCAATGTTCTCAAAAATCTGATCAAGATTTTGCAAACAGTTGTTTAGCTTTCATTCCTTGGTGCACTCACAACTTTTAAGAGCAAATTTTACACTGTGAACCATTTTGAGAACAGCAGATTTTTTTTTACACCAATGAGTAAAGAAATAAAATCCTTCTAAGAAGAGAGAAACCACAGAATCACAGAATCACTGAATATGCTATGTTGGAAGGGACCCACAAGGATCATCAAGTGCAACTCCTGGCCCTGCACAGGACCACCCCAAGAGTCACACCCTGTGCCTGAGAGTGTTGTCCAAACACTTCTAGAACTCTTGTCAGGCTGGTGCTGTGACCACTTCCCTGGGGAGCCTGTTCCAGTGCCCAACCACCCTCTGGGGGACAAACCTTTTCTTAAAATCCAACCTAACAGAACTTCAGGCTATTCTGTTGGGTTCTGTCACTGGTCACCACAAAGAAAAGATGACAGAATCACAGAATCAATCAGGTTGGAAAAGACCTCTGAGATCATTGCGTCCAATCTGTGACCTAACACCGCTGTGTCAACCAGACCATGGCACTCAATGCCACATCCAGTCTTTTTGTAAATATCTCCAGGGATAGTGACTCCACCACCTCCCTGGGAAGCCCATTCCAATGCCCAATCACCCTTTCCATGAAGAAATTCTTCCTAATGTCCAACCTGAACTTCCCCTGGCATAGCTTGGGGCTGTGTCGTCATGTTGCTGGCTGCCTGGGAAAAGAGACCGACCTCCACCTGGGTACATCCTCCTTTCATGGAGTTGCAGAGAGTGATGAGGTATCCCCTGACCCTCCTCTTCTCCAGGTGAAACAACTCCAGCTCCCTCAGCTGCTACTAAGTCTATGCTCCTCTGCTTCCCCTTGTGAGGGAGTTGTAACTGCAGTGAGGTCTCCCCTGTCTTCTCTTCTCCAGGCTGAACAGACCAAGTGACCAAGTGACCTCAGCCACTTGGGCAGCTTCCCCTCCAGACCGTTCACCATCCTCATGGCCATCATTTGGACACTCTCTAATGGTTTAATGTCTTCCTTATATTGTGGCACCCAAAGCTGCCCCCAGCACTCGAGGTGAGGCTGCCCCAGGGCAGAGCAGAGCGGGACAATCCCCTCCCTTGCCCAGCTGGTGATGCTGTGCCTGATGCCCCCCAGGACAGGGCTGGCCCTCCTGACTGCCAGGGCACTGCTGACTCGCGTTCAACTTGCCATTGACCCAGAGCCCCAGGTCCCTTTCTGTGGCACTGCTTTCCAGCATCTCCTTCCCCAGTGTATACACACAGCCAGGGATGCCCCATCCCAGGTGCAGAATCCGGCACTGATCTTTGTTGAACTTGCAGTAATCACACAAGGGCATGGACTCCGCACACACGGTGGAAAAAGTGCAAAGCCTTTATTGCGCACTCAGAATTCCCTAAATACCAGCACCTAACAGGGTATCACATCATATAAACAGGAAAGATGTTCACCACAGTGTCCCCCAATCACCTGGGGTATTGCACAGGTATTACCTATTATGGTAACAGGTAAACAATACCCTATAAGGTCACAAACTACAATTATCACATCTCATAGGTCCAGCACTGTCCAGAAACCCACAATCCTCTCTCAGCCCATCCCCAGTGACCTGGATGCACTCGCAGGGTCACCTCCGGGGCCGGGAAAGAGGCTCTCTCTCCAGCCCTCAGGGCCTATCTCTCTTCCAGCACATAGTGCATCCCAACAGAACTTCATACAGTTGGTGATTGCCCATCTCTCTCACTTGTCTAAGTGTCTTTCCAGGACCTCTCTGCCTTTGAGGGAGTCACCAGATCCTCCCAGTTTTGTATCATTTGTGAACTTACTTAGCATCCCTTCCAGTCTTAAGTACAAGTGATATATGAAGATGTTGAGGGACACACGGCCAAGGATGGAGCCCTGTGGAACCCCACGGGTGACAGGTCCCCAGTCTGGTGTCACCCCATCCACTGTAACCCTTTGTGCCCCACCTATGAGCCAGTTGTTTACCCATCACGTGATGTGTTTATCCAGCTGTGAGCTGGCCATTTTTTCCAGAAGGATCCTGTGAGAGACTGTATCAAAAGCTCTGCTGAAGTGCAAAAAGATAAAAATAACATCCACTGGCTTCCCTCGATCACCTGGGTGGGCTACCTTGTCATGAGAGGAAGTCAGGTTTGACAAGCAGGACTTTCCCCACATGAAGCCTCACTAGCTATGATCAATGACTGCGTTGTCCTCCAGGTGTTTTTCAATACCTCCCAGAAGAATCTTTTCTGTACTTTTACCAGGCACTGCAGTGAAACTGACAGGCCTGTAATTTCCAGGCTCCTCCTTCTCACCCTTCTTGAAAATCAGGACCTCTCCATGTTCCCAAGACCACTCAAAAATCATCCAGAGAGGCTTTGCAGTGACACCAGCCAGCTCTCTGGGCATTCTCCAATGAATCCCTTAACAGATTTGTCGGGATCCAGGTGGAGCAGCAGATCCCACACGTATTCAGAGTCAACGGGGAATTGATCATTCTCGCAGGCCACTGAGACCCTCTTGGTCGGTCATCCGTGTGGAAGATGGAGGCAAAGACTGCGGTAAACACACCTGCCTCATCTGTGTCCCTCTTGGTGACGTGACCACCTTCTTTCTACTATAAAAAGTAGAAGTCTTTAAAATGGAAAGTTCAGTGGTTTAAAATTGCATTGCTGCTTTTGCTTCAGGCTGAGATTAAGAACAGAAAACTGGAAGGGGCAACTTCTGACTTCTTCAACACTTGTGTGATATCATTAACATCCACAGGACTGTGCAATGAAAATTGGGCCAGAGTTTTGTAATTAAGAGATTTGGGAATGCCACAAGGTAAAGAAAGGCTTTAAAAACATACTTCATAGATCATTGGATTTTTATGATACTGCTGAATGTTTTCTGAACCTTCCTGATTTAAGGTCGTAAGACTCACTGCCAATGTACAGAGACTGAGAATGTAAGAGGAATGGTACCACAGCTGCCCCTTTTGTCTGCTGGACTATCCAAATGTCAGGAGGAGTCTCCGTGAAAAACACAGGTGACAAGGATGGCCTGACATATTTTGGTTCTATGAACCTGAAGTGAAATGAAGCCATCCAACATTTTGGTACACAAGGCATGACTCCAAAAGGCTGCATCAGATGACTGTGGTGTGCAAGCAGGTTCCTCAGGAGGAAAAGGCAGCATCTGAGAGTCTTTGTAGCCTTCTAGCCAAGACAAGGAAAAACCTGGAGCTGGGCAAAACACATTCCTCAGGAAGCCAAATAGTTGTGCACATCTCTGTATTTTTTCCATGGTGGACACTGTTGTCTTGTAAATATCACCAACTGCCCGTGGCATTTTAGGAGCATCCGATCAAGTCATCCTGCATGAAGCAGTAACTACTCTTGGTAGTGTGGTTGTCGTAGAGATCCTTGCTTGTGTGATCTCATGTAGTCACCTGTACTGCCTCTCATCAGAGATTTGCTAACAAGGAGAAGCTTCCAACTGTTTTTCCTGTCCAGTGACAGAATAGGAAATTTGTAGCTATGAGAAATGTGAGACTGGCCATGTTTGTGATGTTGTGAGACAAAATCTCTTTGAACTCATGCCAATATTGGTAAATTGAACCATTTCAAAAGGAATGGGAAACTTGTACCCAGCCAGAGCTAGGGAGTCCTACAAAAAACCTGCTTTTTGGGATACTGCGATTCTCTGGTCAGCATTGCAGAGCACCAAGTTCAGCCTCAATGCAATATCCAGTCCAACCAAGGCATCCTAGGACTCCTCAAAGGCTCAGTTCCCAATGTCATCTCTTTCTCTAATCATAATACAAGATTTTAAATACTAAAAGTTATGGTCTCTGAACTAACTTTTCCATCTCAGATGTCCTGCCCTGCCCAGACCTGACAACAGTAGCCAATGGCAAAGATCTGGAGCTTGACCTTCCCCAGCTCTCTGGTGGCTACAACCCAGCCTGGGCTCTCAGGCAGGGAGAACAACCGCCTGGCTTCCCCCTTTTGCCTTCCCTTGTGCCATGGCCCAGGCAGTGGCAGTTCACAGGACCCAGCCAGCATCACAGGGATCTGCCCTGCCCTTGAGGGTGGTGTCTCGAGGCCCTTTGTGACGGTGAGCTGGTGTGACCGTGGCCATTTGTGATGCAGTGCCCTGGTAGAGCACCTCCCTCAGGAAGCAGCAGCTGCCCAGGGCAACACTGACAGGTCTGTGGCAGAGGATGCCAAAGACGACCATGGAGAAGGAGGAGCAGCTGGCAGCATGGCCTGCACAGGCACGTGGCTTGGCTGTATCAGCTTCCCTGAGCAGGGATGCAGATGTAGGGACGGGCTACCAGCAGGAGCCGGCAGGGCTGTCAGTGTGCATTGAGTGCTACCACAGTGCCACGTGGCTGTGGGGGCACAAGAAGCACGGGCCTTTTGTGGAGGAGATCATCGTGTCGTTCAAGAGGAGGCCTTCAGAGGAGCTGGACGGGAGCTGCCTGGCCCGCAGCACGTGCAGGCAGGCCCCACTCTGGAAAGCCACCCTGCCACAGCAGCAGGATGGCCTGGAGGACAGGGAGCTCCAGCAGCCAGAGAGCCAAGGACAGGGTTCCTCCCTGAGGCGCTCCAGGGGGCTCGATGTCACACCTGGGCAGGTGAGTGCCAAGGATGGAATGGGACAGCCTGAGATGGGATGGGACAGGGGCACGAGCCTCTAATGGGCGGCTAGCTGCACCACACCACAGCAGCCACAGGTGATAGGGAGGTTCACAAAGGGTGTCATGAATAAGCAGGTGATACTGGAGCAGCTGGGAGCCCAAGCTCCAACCATCGAGCCAATGGTCTTGACCAGGGAACAGGAGTGCGAAGACGCCACTGATGCAGAGCTGTCTGAGGAAGAGGAGTGGGCAGATGCCATGGACACAGAGCTCTCAGAAGAAGAGGAATGGGAAGATGCCATTGACACTGAGCTGTCAGAGGAAGAGGAATGGGAAGATGGAATAGACACAGAGCTGTCTCAAGGGGCCGATGCCATTGGGTCACCTTCTGTCCATTACCGGGTCAATTCCTTGGGCCTGGAGGACAGCAAAGGCTCCCACACTGGTCCCAGGGAGGGTCCCATCTGCCCCAGCAGTGTGGGCAGAGAGGCTGCAGGAGAGGCAGCTGACAAACTGCTGAGATCATCTCCTGCCCCAGTGCATCCAGCAGGTGCCCAGTGGGCTGATTCTGCCCCACTTGTAGCTCTCGAGGAAGAGGAGCGCCACACACCTCTCAAGCATGAGGAGGCAGAGCCACCAGCTTCTTCTGTCCCCGTGGAGGCAGCAACAGCAGCAGGGGCAGAGAACCAGGCACCTGCTCCATGTGGCCCCACAGCCAGTGGCCCAGCTCAGCTGGACACAGCCCAGTCTATGAGGGCTGAGGGCCTGGGCAAGGCTGTGCTTGTGGTCCAGGGTCTTGACAAGCTGCCAAGAGAAATGTGGGGCCAGGAAAAAAGCAGGGACAAGGTGACAGGAGATGCAGCCACAGCAGTAGGGGCAGAGAATCTGGAAGTTGCCCTGCACAGCCCTACAACCGATGCTCTGCTACTGCTGGACACAGCTGATTACATCAGAATTGAGGTTGTTAAGAGGGCCTGGCTTATGGTCCAGGGACATGTTGAGAAGCCAGAGGAAGAGTGGGAGCAGGAAGGATGCATGGATGAGGCGACAGAAGCAACAGCCACAGCAGAGGGAGCAGAGGGGCCAGCACATCCCCCACAGGCCCCCACAGTCCCCCACAGTCCATGATCTGCCTCTGCTGGACATGGCCAACTACATCAGGACTGAGGTTGTTAAGAAGGCCTGGCTTGTGGTCCAGGGGCCTGTCCAGCAGCCAGAATTAGTATGGGAGCAGGAAGGAAGCATGAATGAGGCGATGGCAGCAACAACCAGAGCAGCGGAGGCAGAGAGCCCGGCATATGCCCCACACCCCTCCACAGTCAATAACCCACCTCTGCTGGACATGGCCGACTACATCAGGACTGAGGTTGTAAAGAAGGCCCAGCTTGTGGTCCAGAGACCTTTCCAAGAGGTGGAGGAGCAGCAGGACTGGGAACAAAACCCAGATGAAGCAATTGCAGCAGAAAGACTTGCAGGATGTGCCTACAGCCTTCCTGCCTCTCCTGTCTTCAACACCCCAGCTGGATAGAGATGGCTGAGCCATGCCTGGAGGGCAGTGAGGGCTCTGCCCTCAGCCTCCAACGCAATCTGCAGCACAGGAGAGGAAAAAGCAGGAACCAACAGCCGATCCCACAGATCTGGTGGACACAGCCCAGTACATCAGGAGTGAGGTACTGTGCAAGGCTGTACCAGCTAGCAGATTGTGGAACCGCAAGATCTGTGGAACAACAGGAGCAAAGGAGCAGGCAGAAGAACAGAGGGACCTGGAACAAAGCTCAGATGAGATGATGAGAGCTACAGACCGATTTAGGATTTGATGCAGACAAATTTTGATGCTAACAAAAGTTGTTAGTTTACCAACAGTGCCTCTCTGCTTTGTTTTGCCTTCTCTGCCCCTGCTCATCTTCACAGGTCCCCAGGGTGCTGAAAGGAGTTCTTGATGCTGCTCATGTTCAGTTCCTGTCAGATGAAGAGGTTATAGTTCAATCCTATAGCTCAAAAATGTCCTTCTTGCATGGGTTTAGGAGGAAGCAGAGGAGACATTGCTCCCACTGCTAGCACTGAGATCCCACAGGACATGGCAGGGCTGCAGCCAACCTCCAAACAGCCCTCCTGCCCTGCCCAGCCCATGAAGAACCTCTCTGCATAGGAATTCTTTAACATTTGTCTCTCCCTTCTTGGCAGTGAAAACCCAGGAACCTTTAAAGAAAGTCTCATTTCATCTTCACACCTCCTTGTGAGGGTAACAAGAGGCACTGTGAGCACACAACCTTTGCTACTCAGCCCTAATGGCTGACAGTCACGTTACAAGACACATTTTGCCAACATCTTCTTTTCATCTCCTTATATAGAAAACTTTGCTCCATAGTACTTCACTTTACTTACATCAAATTTTGCAAAACTTACCTTTGTGTCTGAAGAGAGGAACTGTTTTCCCAGGCCAAACGTAACAGATTCTTTCTGAGAACTGGGATAATTTAATTTAATTTATAGAATCATAGAATATGCTGAGTTGGAAAAGACCCACAAGTACACTGTGGAACCCCACTAGTGACAGGTCACCAGTCTGATGTCACTGCAGTCACTGTAACCCTTTGTGCCCTACCCATGAGCCAGCTGCTCACCCATCACATGATGTGTTTATCCAGCTGTGAGCTGGGCATTTTGTCCAGAAGGATCCTGTGAGAGACTGTATCAAAAGCTCTGCTGAAGTGCAAAAAGATGACATCAAATGGCTTTCCTAGATCAATTCAATGGGTTACCCTCTCATAGAAGGAAATCAGGTTTGAGAAGCACAACCTTCCTCTCATGAAGCCTTGCTGGCTGTGACCAATGATGGCATTGTCCTCCAGGTGTTTTTCAATACCTCCCAGAAGAATCTTTTTTGTGATTTTAAAGGCACTGCAGTGAGACTGACAGGCCTGTAATTTCCAGGCTCCTCCTTCTCACCCTTCTTGAAAATCGGGACATTTGCTGCTTCCAGTGAGCTGGGACCTCTCTGGATTCCCAAAACTGCTCAAAAATCATCCAGAGAGACTTTGCAGTGACACCAGCCAGCTCTCTGGGCATTCTCCAATGAATCCCTTAACAGATTTGTCGGGATCCAGGTGGAGCAGTAGATCCCCCACGTGTTCAAAGTGAATGGGGAGTTGATCATTCTTGCAGTCATCGTCCTGCAGCTCAGGCCACTGAGACCCTCTTGGTCGGTCATCCGTGTGGAAGACGGAGGCAAAGACTGCAGTAAACACGCCTGCCTCATCTGTGTCCCTCTTGGTGACGTGACCACCATCGTCCTGTAATGGGGTGATGTTATTTTGTCACAGCCTTTTGCTATTAATGTATTTGAAAAAACCTTTAATTTGAAAAAAACTTTTCTTTTCCCCAGTTCTGGTCAACTTCACCTCGAACTGAGCTTTGGCTGCATGAATTTTCTCCCTACAGCAGCAAGCAGCCTCTCTGTGTTTTTCTCTGACCTGCTTCCTCTCCCATAAACCTTTCTTTTTCACCTTAATTCCAAGAGAAGGTCCCTGTTCAGCCAAGCTGGCCTTCTGCCTCATCTGACCTATGACATTTAGGGTTTGCCTGCTCCTCTGCCCTTTGGGAATCGGAACTACCACCATCATAACCTCTCTGTGGCTAAGAAGAATTATCATCTTTGTTCATTTTTTTAAGGGACAAAACTGAAACAGGCCACATTACTCAAATAATAGTTTACAGGAAAAAAAGAGACCATTTTCGATACGTCAGGCTTGTGAGAAGCTCCTGACATATTGAGCAGGCTTATGACCAAGTATTAAATTTGTATTATAAACGTTACATATATTCCCCATACAGAGAGCATCTCTAAAGACCTGCTGGAAGCAGAGGCCAGTTATTTGTAAGTAGGACATGCTCACATGTGTCTCCAGACTCAGCTAGGAACTGGGACAAGGTAAATACCAAAAGAACCCTCCCTGGAGCTTGGAATTTTCTGTCCAGCAGACATGAAGGGTGACAAATTGCATTTTTCTTGGGGCAAATGTTGGGGCAAGCCCTCACTTCCTCTCCTGAATATGTAGTTGCTGTTCTCCAGACATGGTTGTATCCAAAGGAGGAGAAAGAAGCATCCTACAAGCAAGAGGTTTCTTAAGCTGCAGCATGGAACAAGTATGGAAAGGAGTGTTTTCCTCTCTCTCTTTTTCTCAAAGAAGCTTTAAATGGTCTTGTTTTCATCCCACTGTAGAAAAGTAGTAAGTTGAAATATTTAAAAATAAAAGGGGACAGAAAAACAGTTTCCTTCCAAGCTTCAATTTAGAGGCTATTAAGACAAGCCATTCTGACCTCACTGTTTAAATTTCATATTTCCTTGGCCAGACTCTGGTCTGTTGGATGGGAATTACTTACCCTGTGGAAGCAACAAACTGCAAAGCCTCACCCCAGAAGTGGCAATGGCAGTATCACATCAAGAACCAGACTTTGAACTGGGTCGGTGCTCACAGCATGCAAGAAATTCTTCAAAAACACCCTTTTCTTGTGGTCCAACACTGTCTTCTCCTTTCTAGGCCCTCTGGTCACCTTGTTGGAACTTACCTTATACATCTTTATTTGAAATTCTTTTATATGCAAGGGAAGTTCTTAAAGAAAAGTAATAATTGCTGTGAAAGTCACAAGCCTTGTGCTGGGAATACGCACATCATTTCAGGATTTTGGCTATGTAACCGTTTTCTCCATGCTTTTCTGATGATAAAATAAGTCTTGCTGCAGAATGGAAGTTGCCCTAGAGCAAAGTAAAATAAGTTATATTTGCATTATGTAAAGTGTTTTGTGATGTGACTATATATATATACATACACGTTTAATAAAAGGAGAGAAAAATCTCTTTTAGTTCACATTTGGAAGTTTGGATCAAGTGCCAAGCTTTGATTGAAGGGAAAGCTTAATTTGAACACCTGAACCAACAAGGGATATTTCAAAACCCATCCATACATATTGCATGGCTTTTTTTTTTTTTGAAAGTTCAGAAAATAATGGTGGTAAGAATTTAAGTACCATGTTAAATCTTCGGCCAGTCTTTCCACTCAATATATTTGCTAAAATAATGTGCTGAAGCAGCAGGAATGTATTATTGGGCTTTTCCACACAAGACACACCTTGGATTTTTCCATTCTAAATCTTTTAACAGATGCATAAAGTAGTAAAGGGCTTTATAGAAAAAGCGTCATGTGTGATGTAAGTTCAAACAGCAACATAATGAAGATATGAAATATCAACTCTTGACCTATATCTTAATTAGTTTCAGACTTTAACATTTTTAGGTGGTTCTGATATCAACAATTTTATAAACTGAAATCTGCAACAGACATTACACTATGGCGAGAAGTCAGTCATCATTAGCCTATATTTGGAGTAAGTTTCTGGATTGCACTTTTTCAGCTAGCTGGGTTTAAGTACGACTTTTATAAATTCAAAACGCTGGTATACCAAGCATTTGTCCTACATAATTGTGAGCTGATGTCCCGCTGTTGCTGACCTTGGATTTATTGACAGACTGAGCGGTGTCTGAGACACAGAAATCATCATTACTGTGTCACCAGAAGTAACTAAAAATGCATATTTTTTCTGCATAGATGAAGTCAGATGATAATAAGAGAGCTTGCATACCTAATACCTTACCAGGGTATGCAGTGCCTTTGATTTCCAAAATGTACATACAAAACACCAGAGCAAATGTAGAGGAGTCAGACACTTACACAGCACATACACAGGTAGAGTCGGAGGTACAGCTTGCAGGTTTCACTGTCACCACTGGCACAGTGCCGCTGGCACAGGAGCTGCAGAGATGCCTTACATCAGATTTCCTGTTTTCCCTGTTGGCTGCAGCACAGACATTGGTTTCTTGCTCATGGGCCCCTTGTGTGCCACCTTCTTCACAAAAGAGACAAACCTTTCCTGATGACCATACATATCAACTTTGACTTGAAAAAGGATAGCATTGTGTTACACTAAGAAACAGCTAAACTGTCATGAAATTACACTAGAATTCAAAAATGTAAGATTTCTTGATTTTGCAGTGTGAGAGTTCATTTTCTTAGCTTACTTATTTATAATCCTGCCTTTCCCCTAGGAGCATCCTATCATTCCTTCTTGAAAAAAACCACATAAAAAACATGTTGCTAACCCAGCACCTACACAGATCAGCTTCCAGGCTCAAATCTGAAAAAGGCAGGCCTCTGTGAAGCTTGTAAGATTTCAGTAAGAAGTCTTTTAAGACAGGTCTAATGGCTTTTTCTTCATCTCCTAAGTAAGGGGTATAAAACAGAGCATGCAAGCTGTTCGTAAGGATACTGAAACAGAAGTAATTGCACACTGACATCAAACAGCTGTTGGATCAGTAAAGCCAGAATTAACCCACAGACATACAACCAGGTTTGCATTTTTTAGAGCCTCTCATGTTGCACGTTAGCTGGGCCGGGTGAGGTACACCATGGTATTTCATCAGATTTCCAACACAGCTTCCTGGCCAGTGAGTGAGCTGCTGGCTAAGAAATTACATAAATAAATTAACCTTCTATAGTGTTTTGCATCATACTGAAAGAGTTATTCTGGTGGAAAAAATGAAATGCAACTTTTTATGAGGAAATAAGCTATACGGGCAGCAAAATATGTGAATTTCAGTAATTATGTCACTATCATAGTGTGCTTCTGGAAGTAAATCACGTTTTTTCTCCCAGCAGGCTGCTTATTGCTGGGTAGAATCCACTGCCTGTGGGCAAACTGGAAAGATTCCTGTCAGCTCAGGGCCCAGTTTGCCATTTAATTTAACTCACTATTTGGAAAAGAGAAACACTCTTACGCTTTGGAAAGTGTAAGAAATGCAGAACAATGCCTGCACTCAAGCAAGATTAACCTTGCTCATTTTTGTGTTTTAACCTTGTCGAACAATCTGTGCTTGAGCAATTAAAGCTTTGGTAAGGACTTGCAGCTCAAAGGGGTGTTTAGAAAATGGCTTGAGCAACTCCTGGAGTATTTTGCGGCAAGAGTAATTAGGCAGTGAGGTCAGCACATGTAAAAACAAAACAAAACTGTTGTTGCATTACTGCTGCTAAAAACCCCCAACCTGCAAAGATAGTGGAAAGTTTCAGCAATCACAAATTTAAGTAATTGTTGGAAGATCTGCACTACCAAGATTTGGTAGCACTGAGAGGGCAGATTAAGCTTGTATGGGCTGCTCAGGGAAGAATTGGGCTCTGATCAAAAACGGGGAGACAGGATACTCTAGAATGCAGCTACATTCAAAATTACTGAAAATCTGAACGTGTGATCACTGAAAATGTTGATCTGGTTTAGCATCTTAGAAAAACATTTGAAGGAGAAATGGAAGAGATCTTTGTTGACTCATTAGATAATACCCGAGCTGAAACTTTTGGAAGGAAAATGTTTCTGTCCACAACCGATACTGAAACTAGATATATGAGAAATGGCACCTCTTGATTGCATTTATGTTTAAATACCAAAGTGTTTCCTCTTTGGGAGAGAAGTAGTAGATCTGTAAATACATGTTTTACTGTCATTAAGACATGTCCACTGCCCCAAACATGGCACTTGGGTTTCAAGTCAAATAGACCATCTTCAAAGAACCTGGCAACTGAAAGTAAGCACTGAACAAGGGACCAGAATATCTAGAAGAAAGCACAGCTACTTGATTATATCATCTGTACCGATTTAACGCCTAAAATACAATCATTTCCTGGCAGTGCACTCCTAGTCAAAGAGGGTGATTTTTACAGCCAGATTGTGTTCACTCCTGTCACAGGTCAGCTTCCAGCCACTGTGCAAGACACTTGGGAATGAGCAATGTCTGCACTCACGCTGTCCCCAGTGAACTGCTTCTTCCTTTCTCAGAAGCTGCACAAATTTGGCCTTTTCTGAAAATTGTTCCCAAGCTAGAAGCCCACATCCTAGTTTCAAGAAACATGACTTGCTGCATAGGAATGTAAATCGCTTTGCATCCTGGTCTTTGAGAAACATGAGTCAGCCCATGGAATGGGAGAATGATCCTCCTTGTTCTGCCCCATCCTGGGGGTCATGGGGTGGGTGACCTCCATACGCACGAGCAGAAAGCTCCCAGCAGAGGAGCAGGCAGGAAACCAGGGCAGGTCATTTTGAGCTGAATGTGTTTCATTATCATGGTGAGGGCATGCCCTCCAGCAGGCTGCAGCAGGGAGAAGGTGGATGATGAGATGGTAGATAGAGCATTTCAAAAGAGGACATTTAAGGGCTCTCTTCAGGACTTTTTTCCCCCGTTTATTTCATATACATAGGCACTATATGTGCAGAGGCTTAGCTTGCTAGAAACTCCTTGGGTAGGCAGCAACATTGCACAAGAGTGGGAAGCAGAGGCTCTCCTGAAATGTTTTTAAAATGTTTTATCAAAGGTTTTAACCTACCAGAACAAACAGATTATTACAGCCTTTAACAAATAGCACATCCCAGGGTTAGGGCAGCTACCAGCGTCTTAGAAAAACATCAGGAAAGGATGGCATTGCTCTGAATCCACAGGAACACCAAGCAGGCCCTGTGGATCAGCAAGTGCTGAAAGAAACCAGGCAGTGTTTCCCAATCTTCTCACCCAGGCACAGACTTCTCCCCTACGACTACGAGGTCTTCAAAGTAGAATCTCTACTGGGACAGCATATCTAGGAACAACAGAATATTTCACAAAGCTGTTGAGTATCACTTTACGTGATTCAGACTGCTGAATCAAAATTTTCATGTACATAATCAGTGAAAATTATATTGATTGAAATAGTTGTCACTGGACTAGCTGAGGGAAAGCTTAAGTAAACAATGGAGTTACCAATAGTTACCACAAAACAAAATTCGCATTCCCACTTTGCCCTTTCATACACTTGAGGACTGCCAAAGGATTTATTTACTTTTAACTAGATGGCTTACTGATTCTAACAAAGCCAGTAAAATGTGTGCTGAGTTATGCAGATGAACAAAGGGAAACAATTGAATAATGAGCTGAAAAATATTTGTTTATGTACAATTCTACTATTCGTATTTTGGCAATAACTACCGTCCAGCAATATCAGTGTCATCAACAATGACAGTAAATAGTAGTCAGTTGCTTACAGCCCGAAATTTAAATCACATATTTATGAATGAAGTAGACTCATCATAAAGTCAGTTATCATGACTACTAACATGCTTAACTCCAGATGTAAATGTGTTCGTGAAATTTTGCCAGAGGTCTACAAGGAATTTCAAGTAAAATTCAATTCCGTTAGAGCAAAATAAGATGCAATTTCATATTCAGATGTCTTAGATTAAACAATAAATGCTTAAATAGATATGATGGCAATTGCTTAAAATCTCAACATTGCTATTATTAAATAATTAAAAATGGCTTTAGGGCTCCTTTAAGGAAATCTTGTCCTAAGGCTAATGCTAGGAATACAAAGATAATGTCATATAACAATTACTGCTCAAGGCTATGGAGTATTTATGTTTACCAGTGTAGCTGAACATTTTCTCATTGTAAAAGTTCAATTAATGTGATTTCATCCAAAGAGATCAGTACACCAACATTACAAAACGAGAGAGAGAGTGTGTTGCTCACACTGGATTTGCTGCACACACAGGTCCTGGGTTTGTTGGACAAAGGTTGGAATTTAATCTTTTCTTTATTCTAAAAAGCTAAGTTTTTCCCATCAAGAACACATATGTATTTCTTTTGAAACACAGGAGATCCCTTGTGGAATCTGAAGCAAGAAGTATTGATCTATCTGATTTCTGATGCTGAGCCAGCTGGGTGGACGCGATTACCACGCCAGCTCCCCAAGTGTCTGTGGTGGGGCTGGTCAGAAGAAGAGTAGGGAAGCTCTTGGAGAAGGAGAGGTTCCTGGTCACTCTGATCTCCGGAAAAGCTAATGCTTTCCCAGAATTTCTGACAGTTTAAAGGACTCTTTGGAGAATCATAATCTTTAGCTGGGGAGGTCATTCCCTTCTTCATATCCTGCTTGAGAAGAAATTTTGTTGTGAGTGGATGTCAAACTACTCAAGCCAAGCTCAGGCTTTTACCATTTCTCTGATTTCAGCTTTTTGTTTTGAAATCTGAAGGATATCAGAAGGGATCATGAGAGAGAACCGATTGTTGCAGCTGCTGCCCAGGAGCAGACATCTTCTCCTTCAAACACAGGAAGACTCTTTTGTTAAACATGCCTCATGTTCATTTTAAAGTATCATAACCGTAAATGGTATGCCATAAATAGACTGAAAATTTTGTTTGAAGGGTCTAAGAGCATAGAAATTTTGAACATAGGTTGCAAATAGTATGACTTGAACATAGGTTGCAAATACTATGATTTCTGACTAGCAGCACCTCCTGAAGCACCTATGGGTACTTCTCTCAAGATGGAAAATAGGTATTTTGATTTTTTTTTTCACATCACTACCTGAATAGGATCTCCCAAGCAAAAAAAAAAAAAAATCATATAGAGACAATAGGTGGAAAAAGAGAAAGATTATCTATGCATTGATTTGGAGTTTCAAGCTTTCTGGGAAGAAATAACTTATTTGTGCTGTTTTAGAGTAACTGTTCACTCTTAGAAAGTTTCTGTTTCCTAATAATAAGAATTTCTTAGTGTGTACTTGACTGGTTAAATTTGAGTTATTTATTTAGGAACTCTTCTATATATTCACCCCTTTCAAGTTCATAGAAAACTGTGCAAACAATAAACATGGCACCAAATTTGCTGATTTCTAAGTAAGGAAAAATTCTCAAATGCTAAGCTTCAGTATTTCAGCAATAGCAATAAATTCTTGATTGCAGCCTTCCTGAGGGAATCATAAATATTTTTGTCAGTGTGCAGTTCTACCATTTGCTACATGATGCGATGTTCATGGTAGTGTCAAAAGTCCAAATTATAATATCTTGCCAGGAAGCTTTCAAGCAGCTCTTGGACTGCACTAAGGTATCTGTTTGGTGTCAAGCAAACATAACACCAGTATTTTCCCTGCTGACTACTATTTACTGACATGATTTTCTGGATGGCACAACAAAAGCTACAACTTACAGAACGTACTATTAGGAAAGAAAGCAGAAACAAATGGAAGCATTATTTGTTTTGTAGTTCAAATTATTTTATGCCTAAAGCAAGAAAAGACATCTCTGCATCCACAAGGAACAAACTGCTGGGGAGAGGATGCAGCCACAGAAGCCCAGCAAAGGATTTACTGTAACATTATTTCCCTGTGTATGCTCTGTGCATGTCTGCACAGCTATGACTGGAAAGCAGGATGTAACTCTGGCAGAAATTATTTGTAGGCTGAGTTTTTAATTTAAAGCTAAAGAAAAATGTGCTGAGAACATTTATGCATGTGATGCTACAGAATTATGTATGAATTGGCTTCTACATGAGGTATCAGGTTCCTCCATAAGCACAGAACCCTCTCCTTTATATATAACCCCAAAATATTGAAAGGTTGATATGTTTAACTAATTCCTATCGGTTGTTAATCTCTGTGTGAAATATGTCATAAAACTCACTGATTCATAGGTACCACTCCTCCTTCTGAAATCAAAATTAGCCCTGAACTTGAGTTTAAATGTTTGATTTCAGATTTATTTTTATTTATCTTAGTCATTATCTTCTATACAACAAATTTTCCATTTATCAGTGAAGCGTGTTGTGAAAGAGATCAGAAATGTGCAATGAAGTGTGAGAGCTAATAATTAATAATAATTTTAATGAAAATCTTGCTTTTCCATCATTTCTTTTCTCAGAGGACAAACTGAAAGACATAAAATTAATCCTCTTTGCCAAGATTAAGCAATGAAACTTCCAAGGGGAATTTTCAGTGAAAGCATATCCAAGCAGAAAAGTCGAGTGTTTTTGTGGTTCTCTAACCATCTGTGAAGCTGTCACATAAAGTTTTATGGCCCTTTTTTTGAGATGTTATAGTAAGTCTCTCATAAGTGTATTGGAGATAATCCAAACTCTTGAAAGTATTTTCTAGGTACCATGAATATCAGTGTCCTCCATGCTAGCATGAGTTCTGTAGAAATACTGCAGATACTTTTCCTCTGTTTAGACATAAAAAGGGCTCTTTCTTCACATGTAAATGAGACCCTTTTGAGTACTGTGTGTAATTTTTAAAGCATCTTAATATGGGTAATTAGTTCCATTGTGAAAATCTGACTTCCATGTTGTGAAGTAGAAATGTAGAAGTTCTTGAAACTTAAAAAGCTGGGTACTTGGTGAAATTTCTCCACTCTTGGTGGAGCAAATAGGAATTCCTGCAGCTCTTACAGCTCCCCTCTCTCAAGTTTGTTTGTAATCTTCTGCTAAACTTGTTCTTGTAAAGATGTGAAATGGATTAAGTTCATCCCTCTCAGTTAAGAAGTTTATAAGTTCATTTTTCAAGAAAGTAAGAAAGAAAGAAAGAGAGAGAGAGAGAAAGAGAGAGAGAAAGAGAGAAAGGAAGGAAGGAAGGAAGGAAGGAAGGAAGGAAGGAAGGAAGGAAGGAAGGAAGGAAGGAAGGAAGAGAGAGAAAGAGAGAGAGAAAGAGAGAGAGAAAGAAAGAAAGAGAGAAAGAAAGAAAGAGAGAGAGAAAGAAAGAGAAAGAAAGAGAAAGAAAGAAAGAAAGAAAGAAAGAAAGAAAGAAAGAAAGAAAGAAAGAAAGAAAGAAAGAGAAAGAAAGAAAGAAAGAAAGAAAGAAAGAAAGAAAGAAAGAAAGAAAGAAAGAAAGAAAGAAAGAAAGAAAGAAAGAAAGAAAGAAAGAAAGGAAAAGAAAAGACAAGACAAGCCTTTCTGACACTTTTCAGGTCAAAACCAAACAAAGAAAAAATAAAAACAAAGAGAGTGCGAACGTGTTCATTTGGGATATTTAGGCCTGTCAGTCTGACAAATCAGTGGCTATTTGAAGACCTTCTACACCTCATTTCTATGTCTCTAGGCCATGGCTAGATAGTGAAAAACTAGTCAAGTGTGAGGAAAAGACCCTTTAATTAGCCATTGCCCTCTGCAATGGGGTCACCAAGGCCATGATCTTACTCAGTATCCACCAGCAAAATATTTTGGTAAGAAGTAAAGCCGTAACCACATGCCAGGCTCTCTCCAGCCCCAACCACATCTCTCCCAGAGGGACAGCAGCCTCCAAGAATGCTCTCCTGGCAGGGTCAACTCTGAGTCATCCTCCAGCCCCCAGGTCCCTGGGACAGTCTTGGTATTGGGTGCAGGGAAAAAAAATAACCAAAGAGAGAAGTTTACACTGGCCAAATCTGTACTAGGGACCGAAGGAGTTGAGGCTGATGACCTGACTTTTCCCCAGTGCACCCTTCTGGGTGTCTTGTCTTTACAGGCTCTGGTCTGGTCCCAGGGACCAAATGCCCTCTTGTGCCTCCAGCTCTTCTGAGGCTCTTCCATCCTTATATCACCAAAAAGAGAGTCCAGTTCATACACTCGGACACTGATCCATGATGCAAACCAAATCCCGGGGAATGGGAACAAACAGGACATTGTCTTCAAAAGCACTCTGCTGATCCACACATCATGCCTAAAGGTCAGAGTCAACCTCTCACAACGAGTACACCCACTGCCCGGCTGGGGCAGCCATTCCTGAAAGGCTCTCTTACCTTCTAATTTCTTTCCTAATCCACACAAGAACCAGTAGTTAGCAGGGGGAGACTGCCTTGACCCCATGGCACCTCACTAATTTTCTTCTGTTCCTCATTGACTGCTTCTCTCATCCCACTGGAAAATCAAAGCCCAAGGTCTAGACAAGCAGAAAAAATATTTCCAATCATTTTTCATTGTGTACCAGGGAAAGGTGGGGGTCAGATGTAGACCAGTAGTTTATTTACTACATATTGGTTGATGCCTTCCATCTAGTGGGGAGAATTCTCTGTGTGAAGGAAAGCAGCACTTCTCTTTGCTTTTGAAGCCAGCATCTTCCAGCAAGCAGCAGATGATCTCAGTACATCTCAGTCCTCTGTGTAAAAAACAAATTAATGGCAATTATTTACACCAATTTCATATTTCTGCCTTTCACTGTAGTCATTGCATTAGGTATTGCAAAGTCTTGGTGACCATGGGCACAGTGGGATGAGAGCAAGACCCCATGGTGCCACAGCAGGTCCAGAGGGGAAGGAAGGGTCACAAACCACAGCATTACACAATTACACCTTTCTTATATCCACAGTGCCCAAGACACATCATCCTTTAAAAGAGACTGACTTTCTAGGAAGAGGGTAAACAAAGGTATGGTCTTTAAAGGAAAATAATTTGCTTCATAAACATTTTGAAGCCTTAAAAGAAGACTGCCCTACAGCCTCTGGGCAGCAGTCTGACTGACCACTGTAAGCCAGCAAAACAGCCAGAATGCATTTCACTGAAAGTAAACAAAACCGCAAACCTAAGCATTCAAAATAAATTTTGAGAGAATAAAATAAACTTTTGCCAACAATATGGTGTCTATTTCAATGGCAGTCTTGGGCTGCTGTTATTTTAAAGAGAAAGTTTTCACAACGTACAATGATATAATCCAAATAGTGCAGTAAGGTTTGCTTTAATTACGAACTCTGAAATTCTCCCTCCCGAAGGGAAAAAAAGCAGAGGAGAGGAGCAGAGGAAGAGTTCCTGTCCCAGGGAATTTGATCTTTTTTACCATGGAATGTACAGACTGTATGAGTAACCTTCCTTTGATTCTGAAGTACCTCGGTGACTTGAATGGAAAGGCCCTTCTTTCCTCCATGGACAGTCTTGATACCATTTCCTTATGCATGGTCTTTGACATTTCTGTGCAATTCCTAGAAATTTCCCAGAAAGCTGCCTGCAATATGCTTCTCCTCGAGGGGTTTCTCATCTCCGGGTGCAGCACATCTTCCTTAACCATCCAGCTTGAAAACATTTAAGCCCCAATTCTACACTCGTGCCTCCTTTCCCTGTTTTCCTTGTCTTGCAGCCACAGGTGCTGTGCAGCTTGCCTGGAGCTGCACTGATGTACCCCAACAGGCTGACCCTCTGCAGATGGCATGAAAAGAGTTCCACTGTGAAAATGGAGGGCAACTTTAATTCTTTTAAAGTGGGAAATGTCAAGTTCCCTTGACTCTTCCTCTGGCATCAAAGCCAGTCATACAAATGGCTCTGGAGCAAATGACTGAAGTGTTGGCAAGAGCAGTCTCTGCACCCAGTGAGCATTTACCTATGGAGCTATAGCCAATATCCTTCCATATTCCCATTCCTTTTCCAGCATGTTCAGCCCTAGTGTTAGCCTGAGAAATGTGTTTACCTATTCCTCTTCACTCCCAAGGAAACTGAGTGCAGCGGTGATTACCTCCACACAAACCTTCAGGTTCAAAATGAGGAAAAGTACAACACAAAAGCACATTCCACCACAGATTCCTTTTGGAGCTTTAAATAATTGCTTAGAAATATTACTAAATGCTTTTGTTCAATCTGCATATATGCTAAAAATGAAAAAAAAATGAGCAATGAACTCTCCCCTTCTCCACAGCTCCTTATCCGCTACTTTTGGATCAAGCCAACATCTCTTCAGCAGGCTCACAAAATTCTGGTTGGTTTCAGTCTATCCACTTTCCTTCATTGCCCCACAGGATGGTTTTCATGCTTTTGTACAAAAAGCTGTGAAATACACATTTGTGCAATATATGCAGATAATAATAAAAAAAAAGCAACCCACAGGATGCCTCTCTACAAGGTTTCACTGATGACTTTTCCACAGAAACATGCTGGCCAGCCATTCTGCATCTTGTGGTTCCATCCAGGGGTGCTGAGACCTCCAAAGTCAGTTCTGGAATTTTAGTGCCCATACCCAGCCATGCCTGAGTGTTTCCTCATTACAGCTCCATCCTCTGTGGTGCTGGTCACCTCACCACAGCTCCTACACCTCACAGGGTCTGGGACAAGCAGACCAGGTTCATAGCCATTTTCCCTCCACACTCTTCCTTTTAGCTCTTTGGTGAGAATTAAGAAGGGGGAGGGAAAGGCAAGCATCTCAGTGGAGGTGACAGATTACTACTCAGGTAAGAGTACTTTTTGTTTTGTTGAGTTTTTTAAACGTGATCAGCACTGGTGGCAACTGGGAAAGGACTGGGAGGCAAAATGTCATTTGAGCAAACAATAAATGGCTTATCTACAAAAAACCAACCAACAACAACAAACAAACAAACAAAAATTTCATGGAGCTGTCAGAATGGCACAGTAAAGCAGAATTGTAAGTTAAACATCTGTGGGTTCTTCCTCAGTGTGGTCACAGTTGAAGGCAATAAAAATGGTTTAGTCAATACCAAAAACAAATTCACAAAGTTTAGTTGCCATGTTTTCAACATGGTGTAATTTCTGTACAGGCTGATTGGACAAAGAGAGACCTTGCCTTTCTTCCAAGTCAGTATGAAAAAACTAAGAAAATCATAGTGAGAGGCAAAGATTTATAACTAATGAAGTATACGTGCACATTTATCCCTTTTCTTCTCTGAGGGACGTCATAGTGATTTTATGATGCTGCTAAGGAGAACCTTTGGCTTGGATTGGTTTGGAAACAGAAATTCTTTGCATATTATAGTCATTAAGTAGCCTAGTTAAGAATTACACAACGTTAACCCTGACCTACATGTATTGGAAACAATTACCCGTTGATACTAAAAGCTTTTTCATTCAATAACCAAAGAAAGCTATTTTTCACCCTGGACCCACACTTAAAAAAAAAAAAAAGAAAAAAACATGTTTTCCACACCGCCTAAATGCTAAATGCAAGACCAAAGATTTACACTAAAAGCAATTTGTCTAAACTGATGCAACATCACTTCTTATATTATATTTGGATGTATTTCAACAATTGTTGGAGAAAAACAGCAAGCCTTGGAGCTCAGAGTGCTTAAGGGCTGCTGTGGCAAGTTTCACCATCCCATTGCTGTGCTTGGAGAGTGTTGTGTCATCGGACTGAGGCACAGCTGCGACGCTGGAGGGCTGAGTACGTAGATTTGGGCTTGGCTACAGCCCTTGCTGCCCCCAGCACGGCACAGATGTGCACCCTTCTCCCCTCGTAGTAAATGCTTGAGCCACCGCCAGCAGCAGGGAGTTCCCCTTCTCGAGGGGAATTGTTCAGTGCCTCTCTGGCCTAGCTAACAGAGTGACCAAGAAGTCCAGGGTTTAAGTATCTCTGTAAAGAGATTATCACTACAAGAGATTGGTTTGCAGAAACAGAAGTTTCAAACAAGCAATTTTAAGTAACAAGTCAAGGTGCAGGATGAGGAAAGAGCTGCTACTTGTGTTGTTCCAAAAATTGCTTATTCACATCGTCATGCAAAACTGCCCATACCACATCTCTTGGGTATTTTAAAATGAACGTTTCTTTGGTCCATCAACCAATAGTGATAAAAGTTTCCTACGATTTAAGTATGTAATAGGAGCATGACACACAGGGTTTCTGGTAAGAAGCTGTGTTCTGGTTTCCAGCCCAAACCACAGGATGTCATTCTGGGCTGAGGACGTCACTGCATGGCGAGTGCCACCAACTGGGGCTGGTAGGACAAGAGGCTGTGGGGCCACTCCTGGGTGGGGGCATATGGGCACTGCTGGGGCTGCAGGCATGGGCAGGGATACAGAAGCTCTGCAGGATGGCTTGCTGAACCAAGGGTTTGAGTTTGCACACAGCCAAGATCAAGAAAGGATTTTAGCCTAGATTAGGGGATGTTTTGTAGCCTGTGCAGGAGAGTTTCTTGTCCTTCTGTAAAGAATGGTTGAGTTGGAGGACAGACACAGGAGAGGAAAATGAGCTATAATAAACTGCAGAGACGCTGAGGGAAATGTTTCTGAGACAGAAGGGAAATGAGTTGTGTTGAGAGGGAAGAGTAAGGGTGAAAGACAGAGCAGGTTGGTGAGGGGGAACTGGTCACATACGCAGCAAGAGTAGGAGAAACAAATGTGAAAACACTCCCTGCTCTATGGATTTCACACCATGGCTTACACAGCTCCCTCCAAATGTGAGGTAGCCACAGCAAGTAAAACATCAGGAGTAAAAGATCCCGCTGCAGAGATATTTTACCATCTCCAGTTGAGATTAACTGCTTGGTATGTTTTTTTCTTTTAATATGACATTTTGTGCTGGCTCGGGACTCGTCACTAATTTTGCCTGGAAGCTGCAGGGAAAAGCAAGGGAGTCTTGGCAAGGGATGGCACTGTTGCAAAGCTTCTTCTCCAAGCTCCCTGAGCTCCTCCAGATGCATTGCCCCCCATGGTGCTTCTGCAGCCTGCAACTGATGAATTTGCGCTTGTTCAGAGGCGGTTTGGGGGCACATACAAGGATCTCCCACAGGAGACAGTCCTCCACAAATTTCTCCACTGTGGCTCCTTCCCACAATCTGCAGCTCTCCATGAACTACTCCATCCTGGGTCCCCTCCACAGGGTGCAGTCCTTCAGGAACAGGCTGCTCCAGTGTTAATACCCTCCACAGGGTGCAGTCCTTGAGGAACAGGCTGCTCCAGCGTGGGCCTCCCACAGGGTCACAATTGCTATCAGCAGATCTGCTCCAGTGTGGGCTCCTCTCCACAGGCCACAGGTCCTGCCAGCTGGGCTTCCCATGGGGGTCACAGGATCCTTTGATGGCATCCCCCTGCTCTGGTGTGGGGTCCTCCAGGGGCTGCAGGTGGATCTCTGCTCCCCCATGGACCTCCAAGGGCTGCAGGGGCACAGCTGCCTCACCATGGGCTGCACCAGGGGCTGCAGGGCAATCTCTGCTCTGGTACCTGGAGCAGCTCCTGCCCCTCCTCCTTCACTGACCTTGTGTCTGCAGAGCTGCTCCTCTCTGTGTTCAGGTTTCTTCCCCCTTCTTAAATCTGTTATCCCAGAGGTGTTGTCAATGTCACCAGCTGGCTCAGCCTTGGCCAGCAGCGGGTCCATCTTGGATGCCTCTGGCATTGGCTCTGTCAGACACGGGGGAAGCTTCTGGCAGCCTCTCACAGAAGCCACCCCTGTAGCCCCTCAGTTAGCAAAACCTCGCCCTGCGAGCCCAATACAATAAGAAATCCTTATTTGTGTGGTATTGGACCAGATTACATCCAGATTCTTCCTCTGTTGGAGCTCAGTTGTATTTTATTCCACTTGTGTAACAGTTCTGGACCTATCTTGGGGGAGTGGGTTTGCATTTTGGATCATTGCCTGATAACTGGTAGGACAGGACCCCTCCTGCAGAGCATGCAGCTTGTACCACAGGGCTTTTGTCAAGGGCGTGGAGTTGTGGGAGAGGGAGAATGTTACATTTTTTTCACAATACTTAATATATCGTGACTCAGAGACCATTGGGGTCTCATTTTGGCTTCATTCAGCCCATTGTTAATTTTTTGCCCCTTTCTCTAAAAGTCATAGGTGGGTGACACATCAGAGTTGGCTCTGCAACTCGTGCTGTGGCTGGAATTTGTCAAGTTAGAATTGAACAGAGTAAGTCCCAAAAGCAAAACTAAGTTCTGGGGGTTTGTGGGTTGGTGTTGGAGTCCAAAGTGCAGGGAATATTTCTCTGCCTGTTTTGAAGAGTTCTACCCCCCTGGACAACCCTGTCTTTGACCTTCGTCCATGGAGAAAATTACCTACCCTCTGGGAAGGAGCAGAATCTACACTGGTGTGAATTAGGTGATAGAACATTATATAAGATTGTCACAGGGTGAAAATTTAGAGGTCTTGGGTTTGTTAATATAGCAAAATAGATAAGAAACAAAACCTTCAAAATGGAGGATTGTTGTTGTTTTAGGCCTTCTTCTTTCTTCTTTCTCTACTCCATTTTCTGTGGAAAGTGGATTGAGATGATTGGGTGAAAAATGCCGCAGTTCCTTTCATGTGACAGAACGATTTATTGAACATTGGTAGAAAAGTAAAAATATCTTTCATTTCGGGCTTTCATTGGGTAATTTACCTTTAAAAGAACGGTGTTATCTTGATAATTCGGGCTTCTCCTTTGCGCTTTCTAAGGGGAGTCATCTCGTGCCTTGGCTCCCTTTTCTGATAAGACTTAATAAACAACTATCTGAGAGCAAAAGCGTGGAAAAGTCCCGTTCGTCTGCAGAGCCCAGGCAAGGGCTCGGGGAATCCTCCCCCATCAGGGGAGGCTCAATCAAGACACGGTAAAGTGTCAGGTTGGTTTTGTGGTTTATGGTTTGTCTGGGGGGGGTTTTTTGGGGTTTGGTTTTTTGTGGTTTTTTTTGCTGGCCGTTTGTCCATGCGAGTGTCCATGTTGCTGCTGTAAAGACCTGTGGGCAGCAGCTGACACTTTAAAGCTGCTGTCAAGGCCCTGAGGGAACCAGTAAGCCTTACTGACCCTGGCCAACATCCCACAGGATCTCCCTGACACCCCAGCACCCTGAGACAAGTCAGGGGATGGATGAAGACAAGGATGGAGCCATTTCCCTGATATCATCCTGCTTAGCTCCCTACAGAAAGTGCATGCAGGGGATGAGTGGGAACCAGGGGGAAAGTAACCAAAAGAAATTGCTGAAGAGGTTTGTAGGGAATGTAAAAGCACGGCAAACTCTGCTTTTCTGATTATTGCAAATGCAACATATAACAGAAATTTTCTCTTCTCGTTCCAGCAATAGAATTTATTGTTATGGAGGTAGTTTGATAAATTCTCATGTCATGGGCAGGGTCAGGACATGACCAGGGAAGGCTCCCAGCTCTCAGGTCTGTAGCTCATAGGTATTAAAAGGGTGCCCAAGTGGAAAGCAGTATTAAAATGTTCCCTAGCAACAAACTCCACACAGTTCTGAGGAATGTGACCGTACCCGCCTCAGTGGGCCGAGGCAGGAATTTAATGGCCAGAAGGGTCACCCGGTGCTGTTGCTCTGCTGATGTAGCAACACTGAACCTCCTCCAGGCCACCTGACAAAAACAAATTTTTAGCCTTATAGCGGCACGGGAGAAGCAAAAGTAAAACTGAAACATTTTTCACAATGGCGCTGTCTCTTTTTAAACATTTTCAACTCTTCCAGAAAACACGTGTGGTTCAGAGAGCACTGAGACAGATTACACAGCAAAGCCTGGAAACACAGACCTGTCGGTGAGCTCTCCGGTATCACCGGGTTGTTGGGGATTTTATTCCTGATCGTCTTCTGAGCAAAATTTACCTCGTTGGTTTGCAGTCCCCAGGCAATGTTCCCAGCAGCAGCTCCCATGCCGCGGCCGGCGGTGCCCTCTAGCTGCCGGGGATGCTCCTGATCCCGCCGGCCTTCCCGAAGCAGCGTCTGGCTCTTACCCCTTCCGCTGGAAAACACCTTTGTTTTCACTCGAGGCATAAGATAAAAGCCCGGTGTTTCTGCGCAAGTTGTGTTTTACTGTACTTTCAGCCCGTTCGTGTTTTATTCATCCTGACTCTTGCCTTTCTTCTGATTTCAGACAGTTCTGGTTTTAGTCAGATGCTGCTGTGATTGCCTCTAATCCTCTTTCTACAAGTGCTGGAAATGTTTCCCTCTCTCCTCCATCTGCAAACTAGCAGCCAGCTTTGCCAGGCCGATTCCTCAGGCAGTCCAGGTAGCCCTGGCTGTCATCAATTGCACAACTACACCCATTGCCTTTGTCCCCTCTCTAATGTCCCAATAAGCTGACAATAAAGATATTATCTATCCAGATTTTTATATTTCTCTACCACTATTCAGGAAAAAAAAAAAAAAGTGAAATAACTTGGGCAATAAAAAAACCGTTTTATGCAGGTGAGGACTGTTACTCATGAAAGTGTCAGCAGCTCTAAAGAGGATTTCATCTACCATGATGTGAGAAATATGGCCAAAAAGCCAGGGACTGTGCTTGACACTTAGGGAAGGATCTGCTGGGAAGGGGCTGATGGTTTCTCCCTGAAAATTCCCATTACATGCAACATCAGCAGCCAGCTGCTCTAATTTTGCTTGGGGGTTGTCTGTGTCTATGCATTCATTACTCCAGAGCATGACAAGGCAGAGGTGGTGGAGGTGGTGTGGTAAAAGAAGGAAATGGATGGCTGAGTTAATTATAGTGACAAACCAACTCGAGCGAGCTGGAAACCAGGATGGTGTGGGTAAGCTGTTGCTAACACATTTGTCAGAAAACTGAAAACCTCATTTATTTGAAGCATATGAATGCATGTAGACACATTCTGCAGACTTGCAGAACTCAGAAAGGAGCTCTGTAACCCCTGCTGTCTGGAGCTCCTCTATGCTAGAAATTCCTCTGTATCGCAGAATGTTCATCCTAACCCATTTCTTCAGTATCAATCCCAGCAATTTCCTTCTGGACAGGATGGAAAGCCACCCACCACGGGTATCCCTGCTCTGTTTGCAGAGCAGGTGATGAGGCAGAATGTTGGGCTGTGACTGCAGGTAGGGCTGGTGGCTCAGCCTTTCACACTACAGTGAAAGCTTGATCCTTTGGACTGTAAGAGCCTATTTTCAAGCACTTACAATGTTGCCAAACTATAACCATTTGGAATGAAATTTTCCATGCCAGGTATCTGCCTCAGGCTGAAGTTTTTGGAAAATGTCCACAAACTTAGCCGTTTCCAATAATGAGGGTAAGGAAAAATTCAATGTTTTGTCCAAGTTAAAAAGCAATTGTGACCTTTCCTTTGAAAAGCTCTGGCATCTCTCTTCCTTGGAGAAGGTTTCCTTTCATCAGAGATATCCCCTTGGCCCTCCTGAAAACCTGCCCAAATCTGGCTATGTTATATGCCTTTAGGAACCTGAATTTGGACATGCTCAGGGGATAACTATGAGATTCCTTTCATTTTAGCAACTGAACTCCTGAAGTTTTCATCCTCCCTGAGCAGGTTCCAACCACAGTTCAAGCAGGACTTCCCCTGCAGTTTCAGCTGCAGACTTTCACAGCCCATGACAAGGCCAAGCACCTGAAGAAGGAGAGCCAGGAGTCTGTCTCTTGCACTTCTGGTGATATTCTTTGGGGTGAGACAACGTGGAGGAGAAAAATTCCTGGATTCGGATGAAGAAAGGACAAGAGCCAGACGTGTGGGTGGCGATGGGGGAGGGAAGACTCGGGAATCCTCCCAACAGGACAAGCAGAAGGACAAGGCTGGGGATGGCACATGGATGTGAACAGCGGTGTGGGGTGGAAGGCAGGACAGGGCAGGAGGCAGAGGGATGTGGTAGCTGTGGAGAATGGGGGAAATGAAGCAAGAGCGGAAAGGAGGAGCCCAGACAAGCCTTTTCTTACCTGAGGCCTTGGTTCCCTGGAGCAAACCACAGAGCCTGGAGTCAGAATTTTTGCCTGCCACATCTAATATGTGAAATGCACAGCCTCAGCCCAGACACCAAAATTAATATGTATTCTTTCCAATAATCTTCACAGCTAGTAAGTGAAAAGGGACTCATTTCCTTCACATTTGAATGATGCTGTGGAAATAAATTATTCCTGAGAGCTTGACTCTAAAGACAGAGTGTCTTGGGAAGAAAAGTACATTAGAAAATCAATAACTAGCTAGGGCAAAGCATGAATAGCGAGACATAATGAAAAGGTGTTTTGTAGCAGAGGACAGAGTTGAAATTCCACAGCTAACTTTAATTCCAGTGTTTCCTTAGCTGTTTGCTATTGAGATATCAAGGTCATGTGTTATGCTGGTAATGTTACCTTTTCTTTACTGTCTAATTTTGTTGTCAGTGCTGCTATTGTCCACAGGTACTGACTGCCAGCTTCTGCTTCAAAACGCAGAACAACAACAAGCATAGATAGCAATGCAAGCTGGGATCTGGTATTGGGATGGGTTGTTCAGAGATGAAAAATCTGTGGCACAGGTTGTTTTCAGAAAGGCAGGCAAGACTGGATCATCTCTTCTGGAAGGCTGATTTGGACTGAAGAAAAGAGATTATTATCTCAGAAGAGGAAGCAATCCTCGGGAACTCTCTCTGTATTGCATTTTCTTCTAACATTTTTTTTCAAGGATACTTAGAAAGGTACACAAAAGATGCAAATCTATCATCATATCATTAGATTTAAATTCACTTCATAGGAGTTTTCGTTTCTACTAGAAAATTTCCAGACTCCTGCGAACTAAAAAAACTTTGAAAACTCTGACTAACAATTTTGGAAAAGAACCTTTGACCCATCAACATGTTTGTGCTGACAAAAGGAAGCATCACAGCCCTCAGTGTGTTTGCCTGAAGTTCTTTGCACTGTATTCAATGAATGCTTACAGCTCTGCCACAGGCACCCACTCTATTTCCTAAAAGAGGGGCTGAGGATGCTAAGGACAAGCACGTGCCCCAGACTTGTGGAGACCGGGCTAAGGGCAAGAGCTTTTTAATGTTAGAATGCTGATAACACAGTTAATGTTTGACACTGAAGGAGTGGTTTTATAATGGAGGGAAAACCTGGACTTTCACTGCTGCTGAAGTCATGTGAAGGAGACTTCCTCACTGTTCACAGGAGGTTTGAGTGTCCTACTCAAAAACTGGGCATAAAACTCCTGCCTGGAAGAGTGACCTCCAACAAGCCGTGCTCCCTCCGGCAGCTTCCCGTGCAGCAGTATGCTCTCAGTTCCTTGCTGCTGTGATGGGAACTGCATAAACACTGAGGCTGAATGGGGACATGTTTTTTCTTGTGAGAGATATGTCATATATGCAATAGTGGCAGTAATTATTAGGAAATTTTTACCTTAAACTATCACCACCAAAGCATCCTCTATAGCTATTATTTCCCAAGACATCTCTGAACCTGGGAAGCTTTCATGGTTGCTTACTTGCATGCCACTGAGGAGAGGACATTTACCATGCTGAATTTATCCCATCCATCAGCCTTTGGGCAGCAAAACGTGCTTCTCTTTATCCAATATACTAACTATAGAGGGGCAACAGGTTGTTTGTTTGGGTTTTTTTCTCACTGCCCCTCATGCTTCTAGAATCAGTAAAATTTTTTCAAGGCATCAGAAGCTCAGAAATGCAGGAAACTATTCACACCACTGTCTGGAGTGTGGGTTCAGCTTGAGTGAATATTCAAATGCGTCTCCAAAGCTTATCTGGCCTAGCCAAAACCTCCTGAATTTACAAAATTGGGCTGAGCATTTTATGAGAACAGGATGTCTTACAAGATTTTCAGAATTTCCTCTGCTAACAGAAAATACCATGAGATCAGCTTGGAAACCAGAATAATTTATTTTGATTCAAAGTGGACCGTAATGTTTCCAGATCCTAAAAAGATTCAAAGTGAATTGGCATGTAGAAATCAATTGAGAGTGCAGGAGAATGACTCCTTTTATTTTGCCTTCCTTAATCCAGTTTGCTCTTCTCCAAAGGCATCCAAAATAACTCCACTCTTGGCAGACGTGTTTCCCGTTTCAAACCCAGCCCTCCCCTTGCTCCAATGTTGCCTTGCTGCTGCAGCACCTTCTCTAGAAACAAATTATTAACTTTAAATTCTAAGCCAGCAATTAATTCTCTGAAAGGTCAGGCAGATCAAATGACTTCCAAATCAGCTCAAAGCTCCTCCATCAAAAACGAGATGAAAGCGCTGGTGTGCCTGATCCTCATTCCAGTCCTGCATCCCAGGTTTCAAAGGCTACCCTTTGGTTTGGAGGCTGAGGGTGGGCAGCTGGATATCTGGAAGGGTTTTGCTGTGGTGCTGGTGATCTCTTTGCTCTTTGAGCACGTATGTCAGTCAGATCTTTAGCATTTGTGCTCATGAGGATGGCCTTCCTTTTGCTGTATTCACAACCGAGCTGGGTTTATCTGCAGCAAAAACTGAAATGCCACCTCCCAGCAAAGCCCAGGTGAATCTGTGCTGGGAGACAAGGCTGGCATGGTTCTGCTGAAGGGCAGGCACAGCAGCTACATCACAGCACCCATTACACCTGCACCTGGCACACACCACCCAGGCTCCTGGGGAATGTTTCAACACAAAAGGTTACTTGCAGTTCTCGCAAACTTTCCCCAGAAGAGTCTGTTTTCCTGTTGTTGCTTGTAAGAAGGAACACAGACACTCTGGTGGCTGCAAACACATGAAATGTAGATGCCAAGTGTGGTGGAGTTCAACCTTGCTGTGACCTAAGGGATAGGACCAGGAAATCTGCTCACACCTGCTCTGCCTTTCTGTTTTCAGTTTGCTTTTATTATTTGTTTCTCCTCTGGTGGGTAGTTGACTTTGATGATTGAGTTGTCCCTTTAATGACCCAGAAGATGGTCAGGCCCTAATTGTCTGCTTTGTACACAGACTGTCCCACTCCCCAATCTGTGCCAGGGGAATAACCAAGGTGACCAGAGTGGGGCTGCTCTTCTCCTGCAGTGCCAGGTGAGAAAAACATGCGTGTGTGTGCCTCTCCTGGGAGGCAGTAGCAGCAGTGTTAGAGCTTTTTTCACACTCCAAGGAAAGCCAAAGTCAACTTCAAAGAATAAAACACAGTGGCTGTGACTATCTCAGAGAACAGAGAGATCTGGCCAAGCCTGGGCTCCATCCACACATCTGAGCTAGAGAAGCTGCAGCCCTGCCATGATGAGAAGAAGCAGTCACTGATCCCACAGAATAAATGTATAAAAGCCACTTTAATATCCTGCTCTGAACTACAGCTTTTTATTTTAAAAGTCTTGCTCAATGTCAGAACTTGGAGAAGTTAAAGAATTTGAGAGGGAAAGTCACACAGCTGCAAACAGATGAGAGAGTGAGTTCACTGGTCACTTAAATAGGAACAGTAGACAATAACTGTACAAGAGCACTGTAGGTGATCTGCAATGCTTCTTCCAGTGATTTAATTTGTCCAGCCTGGCTTCCTAACAGTGATGTGTAGAAATCCAAAAGATGGTAGCACACCAAGCCCTTGGGAAAGCATTTTGGAGGGGGTGGTGCTTGGCCTGGTGATTTAAGGCAAACAAGTTGCCATGGGTTTAATTTCACTCCAACATAAGTAAGTCTTCCTTTCAGGACATTAGAGCTAACTAGTGATATACATACATCCGTATTTCTATCAATATATAAACTCTTCTGACAAGAAACTACTTAAAACAAAAAGGGAAGCTCCTTTTAGCCAATAGACCAATCATTTCTCCCAGTGCAAATCTGAGATCAATGAGACTGGCTTGTTGGATTTATAAGCTAGAACAATGGCATCATACTGATCTATTTCCCCTTACTGAAAATAGGTGTTAAATCAGCTTAACTGGAAATTGAAATAAAGACGTAATGATAAACACAGCTATTCACCAAAGCAGTGCATTCATGAGGTGGATACTGTGTTCCTGGAAATGCAAATCAAAATTTTCTTTAAAAATATCCACTAACTCAGGAACACCTACTCAAAACAGTGGTTAATACAGGGAATTTTAAACAGATCAAACTAAATTATGTCTAAAAGACCAGACTTTCTGGTCTTACAAATTTGCAACAAATATGCAGCAGCAGAGAGGCTGCCCTTAGGTTTAAGTGGCCCACTTAGTTCCTAGTGCTTGAAGCTGAAGCAGCATCTTTGAGGCTTCAGCTTAGGTGTTAAGAAGTCATGTAGGTGGAAAGCGAGGGTTTATTCAAATTCCTTTCTTCTGTCACACCCTGGTATGGCCCAAGCTGTTAGAGAGGTACAGCATTCCCTGTAAGTGGTGGTGTCCACCACACAGCAAATATTTGCTGACCACAACAGAGCCTTGGGTCAGATACGGCTGATCACGGGGAAGATCTGCATTCTTTCCCTTTTGAAAGCTGAGATGTGAGTCCTTCAAACAGTTGTGTCTATCCTGCAATCATCCCCTTGAAACACAAAGAACTGCCTCTCTCCAATGCAGTCTAGGCAGGGAAAAGGCAAAGCTTCGGCAAGAAAAGACCACTCAAAATACAGGTCTTTATAAGAAGGCATTTCCTACAGTCTCCCTGTCCATCAGTCCCTGAAGATATCCTTCAGCAAAGCACAAAGCCCATCTATGAGCTGAGACTGTACAGGGCACCCCAGCAGTAAGTGGAGTTTAGAGGGCACAGGGGAGCTATCGTAGGGCAGCTCATAAGGAGATTTATCCTTAAACGAACTGTTTTTCTCCTTATTCCTAACCATAGTGGAATAAAAAAAAATCTAAAATTACCACAAAAAATATCAGAAAAACTCTGAGGGCAAGGGAAGAAAAAACTAACACATGCTGGACCTGTGTCACCCTCACTGCCAGGTGTCTGTCCTGTGTCCTCCTCTCCTCCACACAGCATGGCTCATGTTTTTGCTTCTCCTTGTCAGAAAATCTTGGCAGCAAGCTCCTTGACCAGTTGAAGGATCCAGGTGAATTTTCAGGAAAAGGCATCTTGTCGTGTCCTCAGATAGTACACAAGCCTCACAGCTCTTGTGGTAATGTTTAACTGGGACCTTTTCACTGTGAGATGATTGCTAACACGGATTTCACACCCCTGAAAGAATGTCCGAAGCCTACAAAGAAAGACATTGTCTGCTTTGTTTAACAAATGACATTATTTCCCTTCTGCCTAGCAACCTGGCCAGATGATTTGTAACAGGGAGCAAGGAGAGTGAGCAGAACAGAGCAGCTCAAACTAGCAAATAAATCTCATCCCGTCTTTGCACTTTAGGCAAGAACTTGTAATAACATAAAAAAGCATGGCTCTCTTAATCCAATAACTCCAGAATAACTCCAGAAACTCAGATGCTTACCAATCCATCAAAACAGTAAGAAAATACAGCTTCCAACACCATTTCAAAATACATTTTTTGAAAGACTGATGGCTTTGCATGTATTTCCATACAGACTGTAAGATCATCACTTTATCATGCCCTTAATTTCCACAAGTGAGAACTGATAAAATGATGTAACAATGTCACTGTGAACATTAACAGATCCATAATTCTCTGGCATTTCTCAAACATCTTCAAAGTCATCGTTCTCTTATGTCTCCACACACTGAAACTGAAAGTATGTATGCATTTTAAAACTTCCTTATTTTATGCCTAGTAGTGGTTAGGCTTGTTCACAGCCAAGTCATATGAGTTAGGTTGTGCCATCCACACAGAGGGTGCAGTGGGATGAAGGAAAGAGCCTGGCCAAGGACTGAAACTGTCAACTTGACCAGTCACTGATGTGCAGGTGTTGTACCTGCAGCAGAGCTGTGGACAAGAAGGGATGACACTGCTGTTATACACCTAGATTTGTTTGTCAATCCAGAATGACACAACAACTTGGTAATGCACTGGAGAGAACACAAGGCATGCCAGGAAATAGCAGGAGCTGGATGCTCTGCAGGGGACAGCAAGCCAGAGCCAAGGATGACAACAAGCCCACAGGGGAGGTGACACCAACAGCCCCGTTCCTCAAGTCCATGGGTGATCAGACAGGACAGGATTTCCACAAGGGCATCTAGTGACAGGACAAGGGGGAATGGCTTCAAACTGAAATAGAGTTGGCTTAGATTAGACATTTGGGAGAAGTTCTTTACTGTGAGGGTGGTGAGGCACTGGAACAGGTTGCCCAGAGAAGCTGTGGCTGCCCCATCCCTGGCAGTGTTCAGGGCCAGGCTGGATGGGGCTGTGAGCAACCTGATCTAGTGGGAGGTGTCTCTGCCCATGGCAGAGGGGTTGGAACAAGATGATCTTCAAGGTCCCTTCCAACCCAAACCATTCTATGACTTTATGATTTTCAGACAGGTCCACAGTGATGAAGCAGAGCTGAGGCCAAGCTATGAAGACAAGGCAGTGGTCTGGGGTGAGGATGAGCAAGGGGCAAGGCTGCACACTGGCATTCCACAGCACAGCTCAGAATGGCACCAATGGCCTGTGCTTGACTGGAGCTGATGGGCAAAGCAGAGGATTCCCACTGCTCTTTCACAATGACAGTTTTCTCAGTATTGTGGGAAAATGCCCATTTGCATCAAGTGAGTGCTGGCCAGGAGCCTGGGCAGCACAAACCCCCGAGCCCCTGGGCATGCACAGGGTGTGGGCAACATGTGTGACTTGACACCTTTCCAGCTTCTTCATAGGATGGAAGGAACTGAGAGGTATCGACTGTGTTCACATACATCTCTTTGGGTCATCAGATTTAAAGATCTCAGGGACTCTCCTGTAAGCAGGGTTTGAAACACCCACATGGAGGCGGCACTTGGTGTCCCCACCAGGAGATGCTGTGACAGTTGTGAAATATAGCTCAGCTTAAGGGGAGATCAGGCTAGTACTTAGAAGAGAAATCCATTGAGGGTTGCTAAATGCACAGAAAACCTGAGCAGCTGAAGAAATTCCCAAGCTGAAGGCAGAGGTTAGGAGGATGCTCCAGGGAAACATCTCATTTGCTTTTCCTGGCTTTGCTTTTCACTGTTTATCACATCCACTGCTGGAGACAGGATACTGAACTGGAGGAGACCTTGGTCTGACCCAGGACAGCTGCTTTGATGAACACACAAGTCACACTAAAGGATCAATTTCATCCTTTTTAGATTAGGAATGATTCAGGCTCCCTACATAGAAGAACCTCAGTGGAACTCTCAGACAAAACTCATCTTCCATCATTCATCATGCAAAGACCGTTCCCTCAGAATCCTGCTGCTGTGTAGGATGAATCTAGGTCTTAATGTTGTTTCCAATTCTACTGCAAAAAGAAGACAATAAAAAAATAATTTGCGAAGTCCTTATCCCTTCAAGAATTACGGATGAAAGTTTAAATATCTTATTTTCTCAAATAATTGCAAAACTGGACAAGTAATTTGACTCCTGATGTAAATGGTACAGTATTGTAAAAAGCTCCTCTGAGGATATATGCAACAGCATTCTTCATAAAAACTATCCTTAGATATGTAAAAAAAATACCCTTTGTACAGAAAAATGTTCTGGTTTGTTGCTCAAGTCATCAGGTCAGATGAGAATTTTTTTGCAGAGACTTTTTTTGCTGTAAACATATATTACATTATCTCCTGCATATGATAGGTAAGTTCTAAACAGGCATGGCTCTGTGAATGATGTCAGAGTCCTGCTTGCTGTCTTTTATTGCTCTGCCTGAAAAGGCAGGTATCTCTGCCCAGATAAACAAACTTCATTAGGGACAAGCAAAACAAAACCCAAAAAAATTCAAAATCTGTCTACAAGTGGCCTAGCACAGCATGCCCCAGCTGGAGCTGTCTGCACCCGGTCAGCCAGAAGACATCAGAAGGTATCTGCAAAACAGCTGGAAAAAAGCAATAGCACAAGCAGGCTCTCACAGCCACACACAGGCAAGGGAAAAAATTAGGGGAAATGTAAATATTAAGTGAATTTTCAAAGCTTGACCCAACTTTCATTTAATTTTAAGTGAAAGTCCTTATTGCAGTACAGCACGAGATGGCCTTGAATTTTATTTTCCCAAAACCTAGGAGAGTTCTGTAAGCTTTTGAGCACTACAATAAAACTTAAAACCAAAAAAATGCACTGTGTTTGGGTTCTCTTTTAAAAACTGGGATTTAGATTTTAGATTAGGTCCAAGCAAGTAGTGTAACCTCAAGTATTTGATAATTAAGCAATACATTTAATTTTGTTTTGTTGGTAATTCATCTATATATAGGAGTGTGCACACATATGCAAAGTAGCAATGAACCTCATTTTTGTCTCTCACATCACATGGATTCTGTGATTATTTTAACAGCAACGTTTGTTTTTCCTTATTCCCATTGTTTAATTGGAACAAAAACAACCTGCAGTCCCACTCACAAACAGCATAAATCTCCCAGTTCAGTAATCTGTTCAGTTGAATTGTGTTCGAGCTCTGGGGCAGTATGAGAACTCAGGCAGTCCAGGAAGTGTTTATAGAGATAAGAGATTTGCAGAGAGAGGAGGGGTGGGGGATGAAGAGAATGATTCGTATGGGATTTCAGCTGCTCTGGGGCTCAGGGGACTGCAAAGAGGGCTGAGGATATGGCAGGACCACACAGCCTTGGTCTCCTCGAAGGGGCTTTGTCCTGCTTTGAGGTACCAGGGGGATGCACTGAGTGCCAGGGTGGAAAGGTTTGGTCCCATGGTCCCATGTGCATGTCCAAATTCAGGCCTGAGGGGCTCCTGGCAGAGTCCTTCACCTGCAGGCAGCCCAACAGCAGCACTGGGGGGACATCACATCAGGAGTGACACACAGGCACTTGGGGAGACGTGAGCACCTTCCACGTTGCCCGGAAAGCTTGTGATGGGAGAGTTAAAGAACTGCAGAGCGCATTGCGTGGCTTACAAACAAAAGCCAAAGTAAACAAAAAGCAATAACTTATCCCTCAGAAGTCATCGATTTCCCCTATTCTCACACTAGAGTGCTGCAGAGTCAGGAATCTGTGTCCGCAGCCAGCACCAGGAAATCCTGACTCCTGGGGTCTAAAGCTCGATGGGATCATTAACTCCAACATATCAGCTGGGAATGAGACATGCGGGAACCTCGTGTGGGCAGAAAGAACCCTAGAAAAATGACAGTAAGTGAAAAAGGGCACCAGGCTCTGTCCTCTGCTACTTTCACACTGGGAGAGTGAGCCACAGCTTCAGAGGGCAATGGGCAGAGAGAGATGTGAAACAACACGTCAAGGTGCTGAGCGTTGAAATTCTGGGGCATGGATTTATGCAGTTATGTATAGCAGGGAAAACAGGGCTCTTTATAAAGTGCAAAAATAATAAAGGAAAACGTAAATGTTTATTAACTAATTAAATAAGTACACAAACAGTTTCCAAATTAATTTGCTCTGGAAAGCTTAGAAACTCTTGGAAGTTGTTGAATCCAGTGTCAGAAGGGCACAGGAATACAGTGACAGGATCTGCCTCCCTATTTGCACACGGTGAGCAAGTAATTTAATTTAATGCAAGTAATACAGGAAGTTTCCTTAGCCCAGCCAGGGGACAAACTGTGATCCTGGAAAGGAAGGTGTTGAAGAAGCACAAAAATGGAATAAATTACTGATTTCATGGTCCCTGTAAAAGTTGTTGAGAACTAGATAAACAAACTCATTTTCCCAGTAGCATTAATGTAGTGGGAAATGAAAGGATTAGTTTGATTTAACTTGTGACAGAGCACTTACAAACCATGCTAAGGGCTTATGCCTTGCGGATGGGGTGTTTTTAAAAGTATATCCCATCTAGCTGTGTTGTCTTGGCTCTTCAAAGCTGAAAATTTCTAACGACATTTCAGGGAATCTGGTTAAATGCCTGCCTGGAGATGTGCAGCTGTCACACCAGTATGGCTGCCTGAAGCCTTTCGAGAGTGAAGGCAGAAGTCAACGTTCCTTAAATTTTGTAGATTAACAGGGAGGATGTGGAGATGAAGTAAGAAAACCAAAGGGCAGTTCAGAACCACTAGGATGTCGTGCCTTCTTGATTTGGTTACTAAACAGGACAAATGTAAAAACAAGCTTTCCAGGTTTGCTATTTGGACTTGGCAAATCTCTACTCAGATACAAAAGTATGTAACAGCCTATCCAAGGCTTTTTTATAAGCTTAGAGCAAGCAGCTGTCAAACATAGTCCAGAAGAGATAATTGAGGGACAATAAGGCTGGAAGCAAAAATTCACAACAGGAAATACATGTTTAAAATGCAGGTGCTGTATCTGATTGACCAGGGACGTAAGATTGAGTTATTACAGATGAAGTCCTTAACTCAATATACAGCTGCTGACAAGAGCTGCTTTTGAGGTGATAACAAGCACAGAGCACTTCTAAATTTAAAGAGACAGGTTTTTAATGGATTGATTGAAGATATGCTTGTAAGGGTGAAGCCCGTGTTATTGCTTTCCCAGTGCTTTCTCACAATAGTTGGATCTTTTGTTTATACAGCTCAAATGGAATTGCTGTTCATCCAAGACATCTTCACAAGGTTCACTGCCATCATGTCCTGGCTTCATTTGGATCCACCTGTGGCTTTGACATAACAGCTTACAGAGCCATCTAGGCACAAGCAGGCATGATTTTGGATGAAAAGATAGAAAGGGTGATTCAAAGCTCTTACTTGTACAGTTTATAGTAGACCCTCATCTTCTCTAGAGCAACTGCCTGAACACAGGCAAATGCATGTGGATCATTTGATCACACATGTATGTTCTGCACATGGCCCAGAAGCAAGGCAGAGTGTGGGTGGTTTTACCCTGCCCCCAGATTGTCCCAGGCTTTTCCTTGCTTTGTCAAGGAACCAGATGTGCTGAGGACTAGCAGGCGTGATGTCCCATGCTGCTCCTCTCTGCCAGTTGCGTGCAACAGGGCACCCAAACCCTGCCCTTCTCTTTACTCATTTCTCCTATTCCAATTCAATTCAAGTTGGCATCTTATCTCCAAAGCCTCTCACATAAGTCCTGACAAAAGTACGAGTCAGCTCCTCAGCTGATTGCAGATACCTCTAATGTACTGATCACCTCAGGCCACATTTCCTCTGGTGCTTTCTGTTTGGGAGGTCTCCAGCTCAGCACAGGGAGCATTACAAGACACACATGCCTAAGGTTCATAGCCTGTGACCTCTGGTGGCACAGCTGCTGACTTCCCATGGCTCATCCTGGGTACTTTATGTCCACCTTAGAGCTGCTGGGATTCTTTTGGGGGTTTTTGCTCTGTTCACAGAGCAGCCAGCCTAGCTGTGCTCCTTGCCACACCTGCAGAACAGGAAATGGCCCAGTATCTCACAGAAGAGAGGGCAGAGGCCACTGTTTGTGCAGTGCATAGAGAGGATGAAGAGGACAAACACCAACACTACAGCTCTTCCGTGGTGCTCTGAGTAAAACCAGAGCCTGGTGGCTGAGCCCAGCAGAAGGACCCATGTCATTTTTGTGTTGAAGAGCCTTCAGCCTGACTATCCAGTCAGCAATGGCCGGCTCCTACCCCATCACCCTGCAAACTGCTGTGTTTATTGGCGTGATCCCGTGTTTATTTAGGTGTGACAGGTTTCCGTTGTTATTTGGATCAAACCTGCCTCATTATGTTCATTCCAAGCACTGCTTGCGTGCTGTTTTGTTGACATCTCCTAGGCATGCTGGGCACCAAGGAGATTAATAACATTCATCCAAATGTTTTCCCAGAGGTCAGCACAAGAAAGAAATACTGGTTCTGACCTTGCGGACTTGAGATACAGATAAGAGGCATTCATAATGTGAAAGGACTGTAGTCTTAATGCAGCAGAGGGAGAATGTTAGGATCCACAGGATTTCAAGCTAGTTTTCTTTTCTGGAGGCTCAGTGCTACTCCCTGTAATGCAGGACCTCAGGCAGAACTGCTTTGTGCAGTTGCAGCCTACAGAGGAGTGTGGTTGAGCACTGCAAGAAAAAGCCTCATGCAATGAGTCTCTTCAGATTATCACCTTACAATCATCTGCAATGTGCAGACTGTCCCGTTCTGTTCATCTTTAATCTATGCTTGTCACCTGCAATAACCTGGGGAGTAAAACTGGGACACAGACACACAGAGTAATACTTCAGGATCTCAGTGTTCAAAAGCTTGCAGCAGGTACAGCAGGAACAACCATAGCTTATTTTAACTCTCTGCAGCCAGAAAGGACATCACTTACTTGCTCACTAAGAAGAACCTGTGTTGGTTCACCGCAATGTAAAGTTTTTAATAAAAAGAAGTAACCTAACCTTGGAGAATAGAATTGCAAAGGAGGAAGATGTATGTGCAAGGTTTCAGATTGGTTTCCAGCACTATCAGGCCCTCCCAGGAGCTTCTGTATTTCAAGACTAAAGTTTTAAAAGTGCAGTTACATGTACTGATGATTGGGTTCCTGACACACGAATGCACAGTGGGGCCCCATCCTTAAATACCGGCCCTATTCCCAAATTCCATTGGCCCTATTCCCAAATGCCGAGGGGGAGCCAGCCTGCCTGACCCTGAATGTACATGGCACAGTGCTCACAAACTGAAAGGCTTCTGACTGACCCCATGAAGGCCACCTTTGGGGAACTCCTGAGGGCAGGGTCTGAGTTTTGCACAGCTGTGTACCTGGCTCAAGAAGTGACCTGCTGCTGGGGACATGGGAAGACTTGCTGGTTCCCTGCCTTCTGCAGGCGCAGCAGCCCTGTGGCATTGCATCTGTCCATGTGATGGCAAAGCCACCAGTCCTGTAGAGTCACTTGTAGCTTCAGAGACATGAAATTGCCACAATGTGTGCCACCAAGGCCATTTCCAAGCAGTGACTCAGTTACAACCAAAATCTTTTTTCCTGGCCTGCTTCCCCTTTTCCCACTTCCCTTAAAGCCAAATTTACCTCCTGCATTATAAGAACTGGAGAGAGATTTCTTCCTGCTGCCAAAGTGGAATTCACTGTCTTTCACCATGCTGTTGTAGCCCTTGACACCTTCTAGTGCATCCTGTTCTCCCTCAGATACATCCTTGTAAAACCAGACTCAGCATTCAGTAAATGTGCAGGTAAGAAGTGCCTGACTTCCAGCATGTTACCCTGTGGTTCAGTACCTGGGCTCCCTGCATCTGGCTGGTGTTTGTCCCCTTGGCACATGAGGCCGTGCTGGTCTTGCCATCTATGTCTGGCTGCAGTTTCTCGGCAGCTTCTGCCCAAGGTTCTTGTTCTTGGCTGCTTGGTTTGAGCACTTCATCTTCCAGCTGAGGAGGTATAACCATGTCCTGTCCACCCTCCGAGATGTGACTACTCATGTCCCTAACAACCTGATCTAATTAGATTGGTTTAGAGTGGAGGCTGGACTAGGTGGCCTTTGGAGGTGCCTTCAAACTTAGATCACTCCTCAATTGTACTTGCAACAGAGATCCAAGAAGACTAGCAGTGAATTGAAGTGGATGATCAAGGATGGGATTAAACATGCAGCAGAGGAGTGTGAGACACCCCTGAGGCCATGAAAGCAAGGCTGAGAGGGCCAGCAGCTGGGTAATGGAACCACCTGAGAAAGGCTCAGCAAGCCATCTGGTGCCAAGAAGGCTGAGGACAATCTGTGATGTGGAGCCCCTCAGTACCAGGCAGTACCAGGAAGCTGATAAAGCAATCCGAGCATTTTAATAAATCACCTAAGCAGAACTGCAGTATTTGGGAAAAGAAATATAAAACTTTTAGTAAGGGCACTTTACATCATCACGATTGGTTACAAATTTAACACAGTGCTTATAAAGATCAGAGACTTCTTCTCTGCTCTTCTTGGATGAAAACAAAACAGCAGTTCTGTGGAGAAGAAAAAAACTAATATGTATTAAACATAGCACAGTCTACCCCATCAATACAGGAGAAAATTAGACAGGCATGGGCAAGAACTTAAATATAGTTGATTTAATTCTTTTATATTTTCACCAGCACAGATTAAAGGTATTTGTTTCCTTTCCTTACGAAGTACAAACCCAGATCTACCATTATCAAGTCTAGAAGAGAAAGAAATATTAAGGTAAGGTAAGGTAAGGTAAGGTAAGGTAAGGTAAGGTAAGGTAAGGTTCATGCTGTTTTTGGATGAAGACAGGGTGCAAAACCCATGAGTGACTTCATTAAGAAAATAAAGATTTACGAAAGAATTTACCAACACATAGGCAACAAGTGGAAGAGTGCAGAGTTACGCTTCCAGGGCCAGTTGGGCGTGGGACATAGGGAGCTTTTATGTGAAGGCTTTTTGTTTTCTTTCTAACAGAATGTAATTCCACGAGTGGAAATCATGTTTATGATCCTTTTCATAAGCCTTTAAAGCCACTTGTTAGTGTTGGACACTACGTGGAATCTTGGCAAAGAAATAACAAAGGGAGAACAATCATTAAAACACACAAGAACAGAGTAAACCACATATACCTGGCGACAATTATTATCCAGAAAAAGGTGATTTCATCTTTGAGGGATACTAAGTGAGGTCCTTTGATTTGCCCTCTCAGTGAGAGTAGGGGATGGAGAGTGACAGCAGCAAAGACCCAAGGGTTATTGATGTACTAGAAACCACAGAAGCACCTGAGACTGGTCCCACAGGAATTAGAGCTTCTTCCCACAAAAAGGCTGGGGGATCAATACCCCAACTGAATGCATTTACACTGATACATGCAGCATGGTCAAAAAACAGGGGGAGCTGGAGGCCCGGGAAGACTGGATATCTTGCAGGGAAGAGATCCTGAAGGTGCAGAAATGTCCCCATGTGCTGAAAGATGAGACAGCGGGGGAGAAGATATGCCTGGCTGAACAGAGAGTTTTGGCTGACAATGGAAAAGGAGAGTTCGTGACATGTAGAAGAAGGGGCAGGTGACTCAGGAGGACTAAAAACATATTGTGAAGTCATGAAGGGAGAAAATTAGGAGGGCCAGAACACAACTACAACTTAATCTGGCTGCTGCTGTTGATGCCTTTTCCTGGTCTTAAAATCAAGAGTCAAACATGGTTAGAAGGGAAAAAGGGATTTTACCTTGGTATTTATTTTTAAGGATCCTTGGGTGCGCTACGTCCAGGTCGAATGCACCTCAATGCCCACTGCAATGCACACCCCCAAAAGATCTGGTATAAGATTATAGGTCTTACTAATTAGCATATCTATCATAAATTCCCCAGTGAGAGGCTTGAATGAGCCCCCCTCCCCAAAGAACCTTCCCCTGGATGGTTCTATCTTAGTTTACAAAATGTGTTCTGGAGAGGACCTTGGGGTCTGGGGCACACTGATCCCTAACTGCAAAACCTCTAAAATGTTTAGACTCCTAGCTTGACAAACAAGTCCAAGAATGTAGGCAAAAAGCACTAAGAATACAGAAGTTGTAAAAGGGTGTAAAAGGGGTTTAAAAGAAAAGACAAAAAATCAGCATGGCATCACTGTAAAAGGCAATAAAAACGTTTCTATAAATGCAAACAGCAGCAGCAGAAGGGCTAAGGAGAATTTCTATCCATTACTGGACATGGTGGAAACATCGTGAGAAAGAATGAGGAAAAGCCTGAGGTACTTTATGCCGCCTTTGCCTCAGTCTATAATAGTAACACCAGTTGTTCTCAGCCTGGTTAGCTGGAAAACAGGGACAGGGAGCAGAATGAAGCCCCCGTGATCCAAGGGGAAATGGTAAGGGACCTGCTGCACCACTTGGATGCACACACGTCTGTGGGATCCACCCAAGGGCACTGAGGGAGCTGGTGGAAGTGCTCACCAGACCACTTCCCATCATTTACCAGCAGCCCTGGCTCACCAGGGAGGTTCCAGCTGACTGGAGGTTGGCAAAAACGATGCCCATCTACAAGCAGGGCCTAAAGAAAGATCCAGGGAGCTACGGGCCTGGCAGCCTGACCTCAGTGCCCTGGAAGGTCATGGAGCAGATCATCCTGAGTGCCATCATGGACACATACAGGAAACCAGGGGATCAGGCCCAGCCAGCGTGGGTTTATGAAAGGCAGGTCCTGCTTGACCTACCTGACCTCCTTCTGTGACAAGGTGACCCATGTAGTGGATGAAGGAAAGGCTGGGAATGTGTCTACTTGGACTTCAGCAAAGCCTTTGGCACTGTTTCCCGCAGCATCTCCTGGAGAAACTGGCTTCCCATGGCATGGATGTGGGTACTCTTCACTGGGTAAAAAACTGGGTGATGGCCCAGAAAGTGGTGGTGGATGAAGTTAAATCCAGTTGGCAGCCAGTCACTCGTGGTGCCCCCAGTGATAAGTATTAGAGTCAGTCCTGTGTGATATCGTTATTGCTGATCTGGATGAGGGGATCCCAAGCTGGGTGGGAGTGCTGATCTGCTGGAGGGCAGGAAGGCTCTGCAGAGGGACCTGGACAGGCTGGATCCGGGGGCTGAGGCCAATTGTGTGAGGTTCAACCAGGCCCAGTGCTGGGTCCTGCCCTTGGGTCACAACAACCCCAGGCAGTGCCAGAGGCTGGGACAGAGTGGCTGAAAAGCTGCTGGGTGGGAATGGACCTGGAGATGCTGGTCAGCAGTGGCTGAACATGAGCTGGAGTGTGCCCAGGTGGGCAAGAAGGCCAAGGACACCCTGAATGTATCAGCAATGGTGCGGCCAGCAGGACCAGGGCAGTGACTGTCCCTCTGTACTCGGCACTGGTGAGGCCACACCTCAAATCTCGTGTCCAGTTTTGAGCCCCTCACTGCAGGAGAGACACTGAGGTGCTGAAGTGTGACCAGAGAAGGGCAATGGAGCTGGGAAATGGTTTGGAGCACAAATCCTGTGAGGAGCAGCTGAGGGAGCTGGGGCTGTTTATCCTGGAGAAAAGGAGACTCAGGAGGGCCCTTATCACTCTCTACAAATGATCTGAAAGGAGGCTGTAGCCAGGTGGGGGTCAGTCTCTTCTCCCAGGTAAACAAGCGAAAGAACAAGAGGAAATGGCCTCAAGTTCTGTAAGGGGTTGTTTAGATGGGATACTAGGAAAAATTTATTCTCTGATATGCTTGTCAAACACTTGAACAGGCTGCCCAGGGAAGTGGTGGAGTCACCATCTCTGGAGGGATTTAAAAGGTGTGTAGAAGTGACACTTAGGGACGTGGCTAAGTGGTGGAGCTGGCAGTGCTGGGTTAATGGTTGGACTTCATGATCTAAAGTTCTTTTCCAACCTAAACGGTTCTGTGACTCTATGATTCTAAGCAACAATCCCAAGCAGCAACCATCTGCACTGACAGCTGTATTAATTCATCTGAACTTGGATGGAGACAGGGGCATCAGACCTCTAACTTCACTTCAAGTTCCTTTCCAAAATCAACATTCACCAAAGTCTTGCTGAAACGAGCAGGCACAGAGCCAGGATTGCACATTCATACCACAAAGTTCAGCTCCTATTGAAGCTAAAGCAAGATCTGCCATTAGCTGGAGTGGGTTTTTTTTGCACACAGCTGATGTCTGGTGAGATTTGGGAATGGTATTTGAAACCTGATGACTCGGAATATGGTTGATTTATTATATCATTAACTTATGTTTTTCATGCTTTTGAGATCTAGTTGTGATAGCTGACAAATCTGTTTTGCTTCCACATTTCACATCCAGCTTTTAGGTGCTTAATTTTACCCTAGTATAATCATACAATATATTAACTGAGACAGTCTCATGCTTGAAATTCATTCTGGACCTCGACCTTCCCAGAAAAGGCATGTGATGGACTGGTTTCTTCAGTTATTTTCTTACATCAAGCTGCATAAACTGGACACGGGGCTCTGAAATCAGGTATCTCTTCATTGTTGGACACATATTTGGCCATCAGCAAGGCCAGTCTTGTGGAAGTCCAGCTGGCACATATTCCTACAGGTCTCTCCTATTCCAGCACTATCCAGACTATGGGGTTCTGGGCTGTACCTTGGCAGTCCTTGTGCCTTGCCTGCTGACATCTCACCAGCCTTGCCAGACGTTGTTTCAGGGAACACAAAGCAAGACTGCTGTGCCTGTCCACCCCAAAGGCCTGGCACGAAGCATCCCAGCCCTCCCAAAGCCTCACATGCTGCACACAGGGAGCCACAATGCATAGTGTAATACCACTGTACTTTCCATTGCTTTTGTAAGATTATAAGGATCTGAAGCTTCATTAAAATCTTGTAATTGAGCTTCCTGTTTCCTTGCTGTTTTCCTCAAGGGCTCACACATTTCAATGCATTCTGGTCACAGACTGTGAGGGATTGGGGTGAGAAAGAGGGTGGAGCGAGGTACTTTTCTTCCTTTCCCAAAACTGCAGCCACATCAAAACAAAGCATATTTTTAATGGCAGAAATTGCATTTGTCACAACCCAGGAAAAATCCCTTTGCATGCTGCAGTTTCCCTTCATGGTAACACTGCCTCTTCTCCACACTCTATTCTCACACTATCTGGCTCTATTTCTCACATTCCTTCTCTCTGAACAACACCATGGTCACCAAATCACCCCAGGTCTGTGGACTGCTCTAGCAGGGCAGGTGCACCATGCAGGTCAGGACAACTAGCTGACTGTCCTGCTCCAGACTGTGGTGATCATTCACAGATCTGAGTGACAGGGATGTCCCTGCACAGCCCTCACCTGCCGATTTGCTTTGCCTAGGTTATTTTCTCTCACTCCCAAATAAACAACCCATCCTGTTTCAAACAGTCACCTGTGGTCCTAGCTTTGCTTCTTTTATATATCCCTGTTTTTCACTTTGTCTTAGGTTAGCAAGTCCGCTCTGCATCATTCAGCTAAGTGAGCTCCCAATGACTCCTTTCACAACTTTTGTCTGTAAGTTTCATCCACGTTTTTTCAACTAGTTTAACCCCAGGTTGAGTTGGTTATGTGCTTTTCCTAATGTCCAGCAGTTTCTCTGATGGCTACTTTGTTAGTTGCTCTCCAGTGGATTCTCCATCCACAGACACTTAGGCAGATGCATAGAAATAATATTCAGTGTTGCCAATAGCTCGGATCTAAGCAGGAGGCTGGACTAGATCTTCAGGTTACATAGAAGTCTCCACACCATTATTTCTATGATTCCTGCATGACACAGCACCTGCAAGGATGCTTTCTGTCACTCTGTGTTTGGGACCTCTGAACTATTACATTATACAGTCTTTGAATTACAACTTTGCGTAGTGTCTCTGCTGTATTAGGCCTACTTGTTCATGCTCAGAAAAACGCCTGCACAGGAACTAAAATAGTGTAGGATTGCAGTGAAAAAAAGTTGTTCTACTAAAACTCAGCCACACTGACAACCTGCCTGCCAGGGAGTAGATTTAACAACACTCCTCCATCACTAGGTCACGCGATGCAAAACTTCCAGCAGGCTGTGTCCTTTCCTGCCATCACATAGTTATTTTGTTGTTGGTTCCAGGCTGGAGAGCCAGTGGAATGCATTCTTGCAAAGCCTAATCTTAAAACCATTGAGATTTGTACAAAGTATTGGATCAGTTCTGCATCCTAATTCCAGAAATGGGCAGATGGCAGAGAGCAGAGTATATTCTAAGAGAACATACTGGAATGTCATAAGAAGCAATAATGAGTAAAATTTGTTTTCATAGTGAAACATTTAATATGCATGACATACACTGCACAATTACTCACATTCTTAAAATGAAATGGATAAATGTTTCCAGCAGGCATCATCCTCCAACAATTCTTTCAAGTTGATGCCAAAGGAAAAAAAATAAAAAAGCAGCTAGTAAAATTTCTGTACAGAACATACCAATATTGTCTCCAAAGCTATCAGACATGTTTTCATGAAAATTAAAGTCAGGTTAAAAGAGAGGCATCCAAAATATATTTTTTCTAAGGGTGGGGATAAGTAAGTGAATCACGTAAGACCACTGTTTCACGTAAGATATTCTGTTTCCATTAGAGAAGGGCAGTGATGAGTTTGAGTTCCAAACCATATTTATCTGTATTTGCAATTCTAATTTAGCTTAAGCTAGGTCTCTATCTGGCCAAATGTCCCCCTAGAAGTGACTCCCAAATGGATGAATGCTTGCAGAGGAGTGTAAAACTCTGAATGGTCTCTCCTGTTAGTGTAGCTAGCAACACCAAAATCTGTCCACATTAAAACAAGGTTCTTCCCTCCCACATTTACAGAACCAAAAGCAAAAAAGCTGATAATCTACTTTCTGAATGCCTTTATGTTACTAGTCCCATCCTTCTTGCACACATAGCACTTGAAAGAATCCCAAACACTGTCTAGCCAATGTCTACCCATCTTTCAAATTCCTTTATCTGTCTCTTCAGCTGCTATCTGTGCAACTCTTTCCAAGTAGTTTTAGATAATGCCCTCCTATTTTTTTGCTTTAAGAGGTTGGTGCTAACTTTACACTGAAATAATCTGTTGTTATTGCCCTACCCCTGCATCTGTCTGCTTCTCTGTCTAACCAATATTTTCTCATTTCTTGCTTGTCTATAAAATGCCCAGCACATGCCAGATGCTGACACAAATAAATAATAATGTTCAGTTTGCAGGCTGGGATCATACCGAGGTTTTACAAGTGAAAACAAGTCTTTAGCTATTGCTCACTATTACTGATCTATTTCTGAGCAGTGATTTCAGATGGCACCTTGGCAACATTGCAAGTGCCTCGACCAGGAACCTTCAAAATGTGGGCCTGTGATTGCCGAAGTGGTGAGTGCAGGGCAGCAATCAGCAGCCAAGATTGAGACAGACCGTCTAACAAACCAGCTGCCCTGGATACACACACAGATATGCAAAACTGAGCAGGGAGATCCAGCCCCAGGACTGGTCAGGTCTTGGGAGGCTGGAGATGGCAGGGATTGCTGCAGTTTCAACTCTCAGGTTTGTGCATACGAAATGTTCACAGGTTCTATGTTATGCTCACTTTTCATAGCTTTTTCAAGACTTCTGCTTGAAGCTGGTAGTGTTCTTGCTTATTCCAGCAGTTTTTTTTCCTGTCCCAGCTGCTCTATTACTTTGTATTTTTTCCAAGGCACTTTCCTCTCCTTTTCTGTCTCTCCTTCTTACATATCCTTAATTTTCTCAGTCTTCCCATCATTTGAGATACCAGTAATGGTTGCTGCCTCTTGTTTGCAGCAGTAACACATTGCTTGCCTACACTTGTAGTTGGACACAAGTAAATACCGTGGAATTTAACCATCTTTGCTCCATCCACTGACCTTTTCCGTCTCAAAGGCATGGACACTGACATGGCTGCAGATTCAATTGCTTTGTCCTACTTTTCCTCTCTTGAGGGAGCACTCTGTCATGGGCAGCAATTGGTTTACAGCTTGCCATGTAGATCAGGTGTAAGTGATCCGTAAGTGAGATGTCTGATTCTGCCACACACGAATACTGAAGCCACCCACATGTGTCACACACAGAGCCTCATATCCTACATCAAATCCTGTTTAGGAGAAATTAGCAGGTTAGTACATTGCTGAGATCAATAATTAGAAGTAGACATTGCCTGTGATATTAAATCATGGTAAAAAACATTATCTTATGCTACAAACTGTTGGGCCAGACAATCCACCAGCCTTATTAGACAATTCTCAATGTGACTAATGATGTGCCAAAAGTATCAGAGTGAATGAAGGGTCTATAATTTTCGTTCAGCTTTTCTCTCTCCAAAAATGATCTATAACATTTCTGCAGTGTTTTCAGGTGCTGGGTTACTCATTATGCACTGAATTGCCAGGTAAGTAGCTGTCTGTGAAGTGCTGACCCACTCTGTTTTTATGGCATGTCATCTAGCCATGTACTTATGAGGAGTTAGAGCCGTAACACCTCCCTGACCTACACTGTTCCAGAAGAACAATGGTTTATGCTGCAGCATTTCATCCCTGATTGCTCCCAGAAAGAGCAGAAAAATGTTTAGAATCAAGTGGCAATTGACAGTCTCTGCTGAAATCAAGATCACTACTTCATCATTAAAAGATTCTGAGATAAATTCAAGACGTACAAGAAAGCTAAGAACTTTGTTTTCAGGCACTAATGGTCAACCTGTTTCAGACCTCTTTGTCTTTGTCTGGATTCTTAACTCTTCTTCCCTGCATATTTTCTCCTTTATGCAGTCCAGAATTCTTCAGACAAGGATTGTCTTTTTTTTTCATGTAAGGAATGTACCTACGGTGCCCTCGGTCTTCCAGCTTGAGGCCTCTAGACATAAAGAAATAAAAATATTATTACTTAGGATAATAGAATAATGAATTGTCCTTAGAAACCTCATTCATTCCATATGCCCCACTGTGTGTCCTGTTTTTGTCCCCTCCTTTTGACCAATGACTGGGCATATGAAAGAAGATGCTTGATTCAGGGTTACCCTGCAGAGACTGGTTTGCTATTCTAACCAAGTTCTGGGAATAACAGCACATTTTTCATCTTGGAGAAACAAGATACAATAATAAAGAATATTAATCAAATATTGTATTGTGTTCTCATCTTTGGTGAGCCTGAAACCATTTTCCACGCTAAAAGAAAACAAATAATTAATAAAGAAAGCTCTTTTGTAAAGGAACACAAGCTGAAAAACATCCTATAAAGTTACAAAGTAAAATGCAGTCTGTTTTTATAATGGCCTATGAAATGCTTATAAATATTGTTTATTTTCAGTACCATGGACCTCTGAACATGCAATAGATGACAATGAAGTATCTAATTCATTTTTATAGATATTTTTCTCTACAGAACATGGTTGCATATTTATTGAAGCATGCCACGTGCCAATTCTTCTCGGTTTGTCGTAGTAACCACAGCCAAATGCCATCTCAGCTGAAGAAAAGTGTCCTACAAGGACTGGAATGTATCACTCAACTCAAAAAAATAAGGGATTGTAATGCCAGTGCATTCACTGTTTTTGAAAGGAAAAACATCATGTTTTAAAGCATTCAATACATGCAGGAAGCATACTTCAGGATGCCTCTCCTGGTGTTTTGCTTCCCTTACTGCACTGCAGACAACCCCATGTTGTTATTTCCCCTTTTTTCATACCCTAAGTGTAGTTTCCTTGCTCTAGATACATTTTAGCACAATGGCAAAAACATTTTGTCCTGTGCAGTGTGTAGTAATTTCCTCTGAAATGCCCTCTTGCTGGAGAAAAAGAGCCTCTGTCTGCCTGCCAGCACAAAGTCCCATTTTCCAGTGGCCGTGCACAGCTCACAGAGTGCTGCTTGGTTCAGAGACCATTCATCCAGGAGGAAAACTGGTGTTCTCATGGGAAGGTAGCCTCCAGATTGCCACAAGAAGGACAGAGGAGCCCTCACGTCCTACTCCAGCCAGAGGAAAACCAGGTTTGGATATTATGATGCCCTGGTTACACAGCTGGGGTTCAATTACAGGTCTCTGCATGTGACAGTACATAAATACACACATAAATTAGAAATTCTTACTTGTATGACACTGACTTCCAGTGAGGCTGAGCCCCAAACTAAACCAAATAATCAGACATTCTGGGCCCTGTTTTCAAGGACATGTAAGAGCCTAACTCTGGAGCTGATGTGCTTCATCTTTTGATACATTAAGCACCTGCCCATTAAGGAACCTTAGATGGATCCAGATGGGTTCGTTTATTTGTCTGATCTCCCAAAAAACGAGAGCAGAACCATTCTCCAGGGTTTTACAGCACATTATAGAGAACATTTACATAAAAGATTTTAGCTGCTATACAAAATTCAGAGCAATGGATTATCACCTCCTAAACCTCAGTTTTTGGCTTCTTGTATCTATGTATTTGGCATAGGCTGCAAGGAAAAGAGTCTTGCTTTGCATGATGCATTTTTGCCATATTTTGTTAATAGGTTCTTAACAGTTCATTGAATTGTGTGGAATTCCCTAATTTCCTGCTTTTATTTGTTGTTTGCTGCATGACAGAGACACATGGAGTGAAGGCATTCAGTGGCACTCTTAACTTCAGCCTGTTCTTCACTGGGCTGTCCTGGAGTTCTGGGGCTCAGCCTTCGCAAAGCCTTTACTTGGAGGGTGGGAGTGACCATTAAGGTAAAGAGCAGACTAATTGAAACAGAAATAGTGTTACAAAGTAAAAGGTAATTGTAAACTCATGTGGACCGTGCAGAGGGTACCAGATTTATCAAAATACCTAAGGAGATGTAGCCCTTACATTAACCACAAAAATGAGTAGCAAGTGGTCTGCCATGGGATTGCTGCTGAATTGTCTTTTGGAGGACTTGGTGGCTTTCTCAGGATGTCCTCTCAAAGCTGATCTGAGCAAGTCCCTCAGTGTGGCTCTGACCCCCCTCACACAAGTTCCAGTTGGCCACTGAGCTGTGTGGGCTGTGCTGGTAGCCCTCCAGTGACCATGGGCACAGGACAGAGCTCTGGGGCTTGAACAACTAACAAAGGGCAGAGGGCACCTCGTTCAGGTGGTGATTAATCCTGTTGGAGCAAACAATTACACCGCGGCAGAACTGAGGAAAGGGGTCACTGGAGCGTGGTTTTCACTGTGAGTTTCACTGCTTGGGCTGGCAAGGTGTAGGACAGAGGTGCAGCCTTGAAGGGTGGGTGAGCCCTGCATTGATCCAAAACTGCAGGCAGTCATAATTATAACGAGACACATGAGAGTTGTGCTAGTGCAACGTCACAGATGGAGTAAAATTCACAACACCTAACTGAGTTTAGATTGAGGCAGATGCCGGAACAAGGCAGCAGTCTGTAAGGCTCTCACCTTCAATTGTAGCTAAGAAACAACTTCCTCCTCCACGACCTGTGCAGTAGCTCTGCATCTGTGCTATCTTGCAATATTTGGCAGGAACTCTTGGAAAAAAATAAGAGCATAAACACTCCAACGACAGAGAACAACATACTTTTTGGCAGATCCTTCTTAACCAGACATGTCTAGGTCTGCAGGCAGTGGGTCCTCTGTGGCCAGTGGACATTTTGGAGAGTTGGAACGTGCACCTGGAGCAGCCCCAGCCCGCTTGCTGCACTAGCAGAGATTCAATCAGTCGTCACTTGGAAATAACAACAATGGAGAAGCGGCTGGAAACGCAGGTGCAGAGTGAGGGATGACAGGAGCTTCCACCACAGTAATAAATCTGGGGGAGAAGCAGATGGTCACCCCATCCCCAAAACTGATTTTCCCTAAAGTGACTCCAGCCAGGCTTCAATTGCCCATAGGCAGGGTGCATGGTGGGAGCTGCCTGGCACCCTGAGAGAGATGACAGGGAAAAGTTGTGTGAAGCTGCAGTCTTCCAGAAAACCTCTTGTGCTTCTCAGTTCTCCTCCAAGCACCATTCCTTTGTATTTGCTTCTTCTGCACTCCCTCCTTCCACCTCTTTATTGGCAGGAGGTACTGAAGTGGGAATGGGAAAAGGAGCTGGTGGAAGAGCTGCCACCTGACCTCTCTTACAGGAAGGTGTCCCACCAAAATGATGTTTCACCAACTGCTCTCATTTCCTCTTTTGACGAATTTGAAGACATGAAGGAAGACCCTTCTCCACTCACCATCATTCAGCAGGAAAGAGAAGGGATAGGAAAGGAAAACAAGCTGAACACTGCACATACAATCTCAACTGTGAAATTTATTTGCACTGTTTAGAGGTTTTGGGGGATTTGAAGGCCAACAGTCTCTGCATCTCTGCATTCTCTGGGATCACAGCCACACCACAGGGCAGCCCCCCTGCTCAGGGCACAGTGTCACTGCTGCATCATGTCAGTGCACCTGCAAGGGTGTCTGCAAACCCATGACAGTTGTTGGCAATGGTTCCAGGGTCTGTGCAGCTGGCAGGCTGGTGGGCTAACATTAGCCAGGATTGCTGTGCATGCATTGCTGATCTAACCTAACTTTCATCTGCCCTTCTCTAGGCAGATGTGGCAGCCTATGCAGGAGCAAGTGGTGGAGGGTGCATTGAAACATGTCTCAGTTTTTTGGTTTCTTGGTTCGTTGAGACTGGAGATCTGGGTGGAGCATTCCGTTTTTTGTCACAACATTTGGGCCTTGCCTCTGTGCAGAGTTGAGACGTGACAAATGTGCACACCTACATGTCAGAGTTCAAAAGTGCTTCTCCATTGCCTGAGCCAAACACAGCCTGAGAGCCTGGTCCCCCAGGAAGAGTCAGGAAAGATACTGAAGCCTGTGCTCAGGAATAAAAGGAAATTGGACCTTTCTGTGTTTCATGCATGGGAATGCAATGCGTCTACAAGGCAATGCGAAGGAGAGCCAAGGAAATGCTCTCAGCAGCAGCAATGTAAGTCTGAAGTTTAGTATCTACTTTCTTCTGACCACTCAGATCATTCAGTATTTCAATTACTGTCCCTATGGTCTAATGATGACTCTCTTAACAGTGTTAGCATGTATATGCGAACAAAGTACTGCATGTTCACGTATGTAAAGTAGTTCACATGCTGGGCCTAAAAGACCAAGCACGGTATCAAGCACCAAAGAGCTTGATGTGTCTCAGTAATCTATGTGAAATAGGAAGAATAAAACCATGGTTTGAAGGCAGTTTGGTAGAGTATGAAAGGCAATTTGTTGGAGTCCAAAGTGCAAGGAATATTTTTCTGCCTGTTTTGGGGGGTTCTACCCCCCTGGACAACCCTGTCTTTGACCTTCGTCCATGGAGAAAATTACCTACCCTCTGGGAAGAAGCAGAATCTACACTGGTGTGAATTAGGTGATAGAACATTGTATAAGATTGTTACAGGGTGAAAATGTAGAGGTGTTGGGTTTGTTAATATAGTAAATAGATAAGAAGCACAAACTTCAAGATGGAGGATTGTTGTTGTTTTAGGCCTTCTTCTTTCTTCTTTCTCTACTCCATTTTCTGCGGCAAAAGTGGATTGAGATGATTGGGTGAAAAATGCCGCAGTTCCTTTCACATGACAGAACGATTTATTGAACATTGGTAGAAAAGTAAAAATATCTTTAGTTTTGGGCTTTCATTGGGTAATTTACCTTTAAAAGAACGGTGTTATCTTGATAACGCGGCTTCTCCTTCGCGCTTCCTAAGGGGAGTCATCTCGTGCCTTGGCTCCCTTTTCTGATAAGACTTAATAAACAACTATCTGAGAGCAAAAGCGTGGAAAAGTCCTGTTCATCTGCAGAGCCCAGGCAAGGGCTCGGGGAATCCTCCCCCATCAGGGGAGGCTCAGTCAAGACACGGTAAAGTGTCACAATTCAAAGGAAAGACAGCATTCAGGACTTCTGGCCCCCATCAGTGAGAGGTTATTCTCTCATAGTTTTTAGCACTAGTGTTTTCTAAACAATTAGACATGTGCCACTTAGTTAATTATCTCCACATCAAACAGGCACAATACAGCCACTACTTCAGAAAGCATAACATTTTATCATGTAAGTATGAGCCAGAGAAAGGTGTTTGCATAAATTTAACTTCTCATTAGGTCTCAGATTCCGAAATAAAAATCCATCTTGAGTCTTTTCAGCTAGGAGACAAAAAATTAACACAGTCTGGACACAGTTAAAGTTCAGTGTAACCTTTCCTAAGGAAAGCTGAAAGCCACTAGAACAGTGCTGCAGACAACCTTGTACCCTTGCAGACATTTTTCCAAAGAGCCTGGTTTGCTGTGCCCAAAGCAGCACTGAAGTCCAGAGAAAATAAAGTAGCAACCCACGTGAGACACCATCAGTTGCTGACTCCAGAAGATTCATGTAGCCCATAGAGATTACACTAAAAACTGCTGCAACTGAGAAAACAAGGTCTTGTTTCAAGAGTGTTTGATCGGAATAGCTGATCAGACACTGGCTTTGGCCTTTCCCCCTGGAACTGCAGCAGATTCTTTTGGTTTTTTGCTTATGTAAAGCAATAGGGTGAAATAGGACCTATTTTCAAAGTGAGTAACATAACACTTGTTGCCAGAAGATGAACAAACAGCTCTGATCTCTGAGGAGCTGCTGCAGCAATGCAGTGTAGGTCAGTTAGGTTGTGAGGAATTGGGTATGTTCAATGCAGCTCTCCTGTGACTTTGCTGATTTATATTAAGGAATGATATTATGAGCATCAGCAGGAAATCAAGCAATTGGAGACTCATTTTTAGCAATAGGAAAATCTCTGATCCCATCGATTTTTACTTTGAAACAAATTAAGAAAAGTGATTGCCTTTCTTTGCAGAGCAATAAGTAGATAAATCCTTCCACTGGGATACACACTCTGGACATAAAAAGCTGCCGAAACTATTCCTGATTCCTGCTTGCAGTGAACCAGACTTAAGTAGCCCATGTCTAGGAGTCAAAAAAGGCAAAATTATTCTTATGTCAGTCAGCTACTTCACCAAATGTAATAGCAAATGAGGGTTCTGATTTTCAAACCAGACTGTGAACTGAGTGCTGGTTTCCCAGTGAGCGCCAGAAGGATTTGGGTAAAAATAATCCTGTGATAAGGGAGATGAAGATTAGCATTTTACCCTCTGTGAATCATCTCACTGATCTAAGAACCACCCTTCTAAAACAGGCTAGATGGTGTTACGTGACTCCTATTACATGACAGAAATCTTGTTTTCTTTCTCATCCCCACTTGAGCTCACAAGAGGGTTCCCACACACACGAGGTGTGCTGGGGGTCACTTACCAACTGAGCAGAAGAGGCAGTAAAAGAAAGCACTCTGTTATTTCTCTATGTCTTTTATATTTGACAGGCATAAATACATGACAAAAGATTGTGAGATGTCCAGATGCACATTTTTGTGGGGACAACAGAGCTTCAGTTAGATGTAAACAGTCCGGAGACTTTGCTTACCAGGTTACCCCGTTCCTTCCAAAGCCTTTCTATCCAAAAACTATTCAAAATATGCTATGATAAAACAGATTTTACCCCTTGTTCATATTCTTTAAACTGGTTGAATGTCAGGCTGTAGATTTATGATCAGGTACAGCTGAACTATGCCTACACCATTACGAAAAAGAGTGAGCTCACTCTTTACCCCATGCCCAGGTCCAAGCTCCTGCTCTTTCCTCTCTTGGGTTCAGGCCATATAGACAGGAAGATACGCACTGAAATACCTGAATACTAACCCATCCCACCCCCAAAACCTAAAAAATTAATCACCTGAAGCTGATCTTAACACATTGTCCTTTGTTTGTCTCTGGGTCACCCTGCAGCCTGGGAGCCCACTATTGATCCTGTAACAGCAAGCACACGGTGCTGTGGGACCAGAACTCCCAGACAGGCAGAGACAAGGGCAGAGGACACAGAGAAGGTGAACATAAACCAGAATATTTATCACACCAGACTCAGCAAGCTAAGAAAATGAAAGAATGAGAGATCAAGATGCAAACTGAAAGCTGTGTAAGAGACAGCAAGAACAGCTGAGGGCGGGAACACAAAATAAAGGGAAATAATCTGCCCTGAGGAAGGAGACAGAGAGTTATGCACTGCATGCACCGAAATGCAGTTTGCTGAATGCACAGAAAGCAGAAATGAAGGAAAGCACTCAGCAAAGCTCCTCACAACAGAGGTGAGGCAGAGCCAGGAAAAGCCATCTGCAGCAGATACAATTTACTAGTTAACAAAAGAGATGAGAATGTGCTAAACATTGAATAATGCACTTTATACCTGTAAAATTTATTTATAGACAGAGAATTATATTCTCTGTGCTTCCTCAAAAGAATACACTGAAACATACTAAGCATGGCTTAGTGCTTAAATTTTCAGTTTTGTCCAGAAGAAAAGATGCTCCTGGGTATTTTGCTAATTAAGATTACGGCCTGACTGAGCCAGTTAGATGAAGTCAACAGGATTTTTGCCATTGAATACTCTTCATTGTCTGCTTTTGCTTTTGAAGACTGATGGCCAACAAAACCTTTTAAAGAAATATAGGAATATAAATCAAATGCTGCTGAAAGAAGAGGTTCTACCTCCAGGTTGATTGATTTTAGGAAAGAAAACAGTTTGTATTATTAAGAGATAATAAAGACACTACTACATAGACTAAATTCTTTCTCCTTTTCCCGTAATTCAAGTTGACCATTTAGGACAAGTAACTATATGGCTAAGAAAGCAGTTCTCTCACTCAAGCACACTCAAGAGTGAAAGATGTTGTCAGATTGTGCCTCCTGTGGGGAACAGAGGTAGCAGAACGGTTGTTAGAAGGGCTGAAAAAAATCAAAGAAAGGTCCCTGCTAGGCCTTGGAAGAAAGATTTTTTGTAAGTTTATTTCCCTCATGAACAGACTTGTTTGTATCATGTGTGTGATACTGTGATGAAAGGGCACATGCTGTATGTGCAGTAGCATTCAAATCTGGAAGAGAATTGACTGTGCCATTGTCATGCTAAATCTGTGTTTCCTGAAAAAAATTTCTCATTTTTAAGATGTCACAAGGCCTCCTTAACACTTTAATTAATGTAATCACTTATTCCCAAATCAGAATGTATTATTTCATTCCTTTTGGTTTTTTTTTCCTGGCTAAGTCAAGAAATTGCATTAACAGCAATGTAAATGTAATCCATAGGGTTCCAAGCTGGACTGTAGAAAATCATAATGGATTAGAACCTTAGAGTTAAATGCCTGCTTTTCCCTGTGACACTCAAGGACCCAGGTTATTTAAAGAGGTATTTTGCTTAACTGAAGAGAGGAAGTAATTGCTGTGTAGTCAATAATAAAAATGGATACAAAAGATACACGTGGATCAGGTGGATATAACAAGTAATAACTTACTGAGAAAATGTCTAAGAAAAATCACACAAGCTAGGAGTTATCAAATTCCACAGGTTCTGTGGACCAGCTCTGCACAGGAAGCAGACTAAAAGGAGTCAGACAGACTTGGACAAATGAAAAAGAAATTTAACCTGAAACCGACTTTAAGGAAAGCCACAGAAAAGCACATGTACATCTAAGCATTATTACATCTACATGTTTTAGATAGATTCTGATACTTGCTTGATAATATTTTTTAAGAATGAACTAAGAAATTGCTCCCTAGCTGCAGCCACTTTTTTTCAGTCATATGTTGCTTAATTTGCAGATCTTCCAAAAATAAGAAAAATATTATTAAAAGCTGAAATAAAATATTTAAGAATTATATTTCAATAAGCTAAGAAAAGATACCCAGGGCCAAATTAATCTCTGTTGCCATCACACTGACCACAAGAGAATCGCATTTGGAAACTTCTGTGTCAGCCTTGCCAGCCATGTATCCACATCTTGCAAAACTGGGAACTAATCCAACAAGCCACATTTCTGGTGTTATTCCCTATCCTGAAAGTTCATTTGCTGTCACAGCCACTCAGAAGGAAACTTTGCGTTTCAGCTCCGTCGCTGCACAGGTCTGAACTGCCAGTTGTCAGAAGAGCAACAGAGCTGGGGAAGGGTCTGCAGCACAAGTCCTGTGAGGAGCAGCTGAGGGAGCTGGGGGTGTTTCTCCTGGAGAAAAGGAGGCTCAGGGGAGACCTTATCACTCTCTGCAACTCGCTGACAGGAGAGTGTAGCCAGGTGGGAGTCGGCCTCTTCTCCCAGGGAACAACTGACAGGACAAGGGGAAATGGCCTTGAGTTGCACCAGGGGAGGTTTAGTTTGGACATCAGGAAAAGTTTCTCCACAGAAGGAGTTGCCAAGCACTGAAGCAGGCTGTCTAGGGAAGTGGTTGAGTCACCGTCCCTGGAGGTATTTAAAAGACATGCAGATATGGCACTTAGGGACACGATCTAGTGGTGGGTTTGGCCGTGCTGGATTAATGGCTGGACTCTATCTTAGAGGTTGCTTCCAGCCTTAATGATTCTGCAATTCTCACACACGAGGACCTTGTCTCTCTGCTTCATTAATGAGTGAAAATGTGAGACAGGACCTGTAACAGCCCTGATTCTGTTATAAAACTGCCCTTGAGTCAGACCAATGGTCCATTTAGTTCACTACATATCTAGCAGTGATAAATGAGACACATGGCTTCATGAGAATGGTACTTTCTGCTGTCCATTCCCCTATCCTTTCCCAGTATCCAGGACCAGGGATGTTAGCGATTATATTTTTCCTTGGTTTCTTCCAGATTCTCTTAATGCACATGCCTTTGTCACATCCTTTTGAACCTGCCTCCATCATCCCGTGTGATGATAGGCTCCCAAAGTGTTTTCTTTTTCCCAAACCTGCCTCCGACTAGCTTCATCCAGTGCCACCTAGTTCTTGTCTTGTAGGAGTTGTGACGGTAGCAATCCTCCATTTGATTTATCCATCACCCTCTGTGTTTCCTAAACTTAATTGTACATCTCTTCAGCCACCTCCCCATGGACTGGGGAGTCACAGCATTTGCTGGGGCCTCACTCAGTTATGGATCTATCATCTCGTGGTCCAAGAATGTCTGCATCTGAATTAAACTAGTGAACTCCTTAGTTTATGGCAAAAAGAAATAGGCAGGAATTGCCATTCATTACAGTAAACATATATTCAGGATGAAACCCAGATAGAGAGGAAGGTTTGAAAGGTAAATATTCAAGATTCCATTTAGTCTTTGAAATATTTTTTCGACTAGCATACAAAGGAATTCATCACTCATAATTAGGGACCCATACTAGAGGTACCAGTATTGCTCTTAGGCACAGACAAGATGGATTTAGCTAAAACAGGAGGTTAGAGCACCTTCCCTAGAAACTCTGTGAAACCTCTGACCACAAAATAGCCAGCAGTGGTAGATTAGAATGCCTACCTGGAGCTGAATTATGCTATCAAAGAAGATGAAGCCCAAATAATAGCCTTGCCTTGGGAACAATCACACTGTACTAAAGATCTCTGTCATCACCTTGTCGCATCAGGCCTTTAGAGCTGGGTCTAACAAGGCACTCAGAACAGTCTTGCTCTGCTAGGTAAAGCAATCACAGTAAAATGAAATGTACAGAGGTCCTCTAACTGCAGTTACTGTTTAGAAGTTGTCAGTGAGATTCATATATACATTATAGGCACTGCCAAGGAATGAAGTCTACAGTGCTTCTAAAATAAGCCACAAATATTCTGACAGGCTCTGTGGCAAGCAAAAATCTAGTTTATCTTATTGACAAGCCTAAACAACATTCTCCACATCACCTCGTTTTTCTAGCATAAAACACTATTTTGTAAAACAAATGGGAAACCAGATGATATTTTTCCCCTTCCAGATGCCCTGCAAAGCCAAGCATCTAAAACAATTGCACTCACATTTCAGAAGACTTCAGCCTCCCAGGCTGAGCTCTCACCTGCTGGATTTTAGCCTGGAAGACATTTGGGGGTGAGGGGAAAGACACCAAATGTGAATTCCATTGGGGGTTATAACAGAAGCACTGACAGCACAACAACGTAAATGTAACTCTGTCATCTTGGAAGTCCCACAAGAGCAGTTCACTCTCTCAATTCCTGATTCAAGATCAGGGACTGCTGAGATGTGTCATTTCCAACTATCCCCTCTGTTACTTGCACTCAGTGTAAACTCCTCCTGAGGACTCGGGGCCCCATTCCTGCAAGCTGATTCTTGTGAGCCTGCACAAAATCCTATTATCTTCAACAGGGCTTTGCGTGGGTGTAAGGGTTTGCCTGAACAGATCGGTTTGCAAAATCAAAGCCTAAGAGACTGCACTTCAGTGCATTTTCATCTCTCTCTTCTCTCTGCAGCTGGGCCTTAGTTATCTCTCCTCCTAAGACATCCCTCTTCTTCAGCTCGGTCAGTCAAGGCTCATATCCCAAGTTTCTCTGCTCTGAAGTCCAGACATTCTTGCAACTCCATGTTTTTACACTGAAGGCAATATACTTCGCTCACCATTTTTTTTTATTTTCCTCATTACCAGCCACCTCTTTGCCCCCCATTAAAACAAACCAGCCTAGAGTCAGCCTCAACACTCACAAAGACAGGTCTGAATCAGCTGACATTTTCATGAACTAGAGGAGACTCATGATAACAGATTCCCCAGGCCAGGATTTGACTCTTTGGGGACATATATTAATGGCCAAATTCTATTCCAGAATAAACTTCTTTTGGAGTTGTTTTTGAACTTAAAAAATACTTGTTTATACTAAACCCTGTAAAATGCGTTTGTAAAGAAAAGCTATTTGGTTTTCTGTCCTTTAAAGCCTCATATATTAGACTTAATTTTGAATATTTTATTCCAAGACCAGACTTGAAAAACTACTGGCAGTATAACACTGAGGATCTATGAGTCTCCATGATTTCTGAGCCCGGTTTTCACTCCATTTATTGTTGGTTGTGATGGTAAGATTCAGGCTGGTTTATTCTGTTTCGGGAAACTATTTATTATGCAGAAATTTATATTTGTTAAATCTTTCATAAGAACCAATATTTTCTGAGACCTTACACTGTATTTCGAGGTCTCCCTTTGTTTCACAAAATTCTATACAGGGTGGAAAGTGTAAAACATTCCACAATCACTGGGTTTTAAATGTGGGGAGAGCCTGCTTTATTTCTTCAAATTTCACTGTAACAAGAGAGACAACTTTTTTGAGCTAAAAGTCTCTGTTGGTCAGTAAAAGTATTTGCACAGTTATCCTCGGCAATTACCACATCTGAAACTCCTAACTACACAGAATACTCACTTGCTGCAATGCATCTTTGACATAATCCCATGTATAATAGGCAGTTAAAGTTGGCTACTAGAGTCCCCCTTCATAGTAAAACACAACTTCAGCAGCAGATTTATTAATGAAACGTGCCTTCCCACTGTACCAGAATCATGTCACCTGGCTTCCCCACTGTATTTTATAAAAAGACTTTCCCTTAAGTTTTCTCTAAGTGTACATGGTGAGAGGTACATTGGCAAAGGTGGACTCTTACAGGACCTTTTCAATACATCCAAACACCAAAACAATCCTTTTGCTCATTTTTCCTGTCTTTGATCCTACAAAACCCAAGAATCACTGTAACTCCAGTAAACCAGTGTGCTGGTTTTGGCTGGGGCAAAGTGAGTTTTCTTCACATTGGCTGATAAGGGGCTGTGTTTTGTGTTTGTGCTGAATACAGTGATGATAACACAGAGATGTTTCAGTTACTGCTGAGCAGAGCTTACACAGAGCCAAGGTCGTTTCTGCTTCTCACGCTGCCACGATGGCAGGGAAGCTGGGGGTGCTTGGGAGACTGGGAGGAGGCACAGCCAGGAGAGGTGACCCCGACTGACCAAAGGGATATTCCAGACCATATGATACCACATTCAGTCTATAAAGTGAGGGAAGAAGAGGGAAGGGGGCATGTTTGGCATGATGACATTTGTCTTATCAAGTCACTGTTACACGTGGTGGGCCCTGCTCTCCTGGAGATGGCTGAACTCCTGCTTGCCCATGGGAAGTGGGGAATTAACTCCTTGTTTTGCTTTGCTTGTACGTGCAGCTCTTGCTTTCCCTATTAAACTGCCTTTATCTCAACCCTCGAGTTTTCCAGCTTTTACCCTTCCAATTCTCTCTCTGAGCCCACTGGTGGGGGTGTGAGAGAGTGGCTGCCTGGGGCTTGGCTGCTGCCTGGGTTAAACCACAACAACCATTTATCACTCACCAAACAGAGGTACTTTGGGGCCCTACAAACAAACAGGACCTGGCTACAATTCACACAGAGAGAGGCTCCACCTGGGGCATCCCATCTCCCTTCTGTCCATCTGCTGTGCCCAGGAACGTGGTCCACATGCACCTACCACAAAAAATGGAATAGCTCAGTTTTACCATTCTTTGGTTCTGTGTAATGTCTTCCTGCACCCCAGAGAAAGGTGTATGCATCATAACTTCTGAGACACATAAGAGAGATAATAAAGTCAGGGGCAGTGGCACTTTCAGATTGATGGGATTTAAAGTTCAGAGTTAGGATGGGCACTCTCAGCTTTTGAAAAATGCTGAAGGGATTGTACCAGCACAACCTACATGCAGGGGCAGGCATTAGATTCATCTTGTCACACATGTTCAGACCTATTTCTCTCTATCTTTCCACCTAACAAACTCATAAAACTAAAAAGATATTGAAATGTATTACAGCTTAACAAGATTGACAGATTCTGATTTTTGCCATCCCTTCGTTGGTCAAAGCTGAACAAATTGTAATGCACACTTTGCCATTTTTCAGTGTTAATTTTTCATTCTCTCTTCTCCTCCCAAAATAACAAAATTATATTGAAAGAAAATGTTGGTAGTTTTTTTAATTACTTCTGGGCTAAGACCAAGTTTCTAAGTGGAAGCAAATTTTTATGTCCAAGTTATAACCTCTGAAAAACAACTTACAATGAGAATGCTGACACAATTTTAAGTGGAGTGACATGAGTGGCGCCAATATAATGTAGTCAAAACATGTGGGAAATAAAGTATTTTGTTCCAGAAGGATACGAAATTCTCAACTCAGAATAAAGTATACGTCTGGTATTTACTGGATTCTAGTAAACATAACAATTTTGCAAACATGCAAGTGCTTCAGGGAGTATAGGATTCAATCACAATTCAAAACCTCTTCATGTTGGATACATTTGAGACAAAGGGGTTCATGAGCCACAGGGACTAACTTCTATCCTTCCTCCAGAAAGTCGAGTAGGATTTACCCCGAGTGAATAATGGTAATTGACAAAACGGGAGTTCAGCAAAAGATCTACCTGGAAGAAGTATTCAAAAGCCTACAGAAAATCAAAAACGTTATAAAGCACCTAAAATGATGCACTGTGCAGTAACTATGCAGCATGGGAACCATAAGAATACACCAGAAAGGAAGAGAATGGGAGTTTATATGTCCTTTGTGAGTCAGCAGAGGTAATTTCAATGCTGACATGAAGCAGAGCCTGAAATTAGCTATTATCATGTTATTCTTTATTAGCGGTTAAGCTCTGACATTTTATTCAGCTTTTCACCAGAGAGCCCTTGTCCTGTTGGATTTACAGATGCAGGCCCTCTGCCACTTGTTCCAGCCAACTCTTAACTCCTCTCAAACTCCTAATGTCAAGATGGATAAAGAGATCTGCCAAGACAAACCCAATGACTGCACAAAAAACTACATTGAAGCAATGATTCAAAGCTTGAAATAGAGAAAGAGTTAACTGCACTTTTACAAATTACTTACTGTGGGAAATAGAGAAAAAGGAAGTGTTTAAGAGTGATGTGAACGGGAAGAGATGGATTAGTGAAACAATGGATTATCCTCTCTTGAGGACAAGAAAATTGGCACAGAGAACTGCAGAGAACACTTGAGTTCTACCCAGGAAATGGGAAGGAATAGCCTTCAAAAGCAAAAGGAGCTAGAGCATGGAAATCGAGTCTACAGGACAGGTAGATATTGTGCCTCCCAGGCAAAGAATGCAAACAAAAAATGGGAAAAACCTAATGACTCACATTTGTCACTGGGTTGTCCCTCTGCCTTTCTTTAAACTTACCCTCAGCTGCACAGTCTCACACTTGGGCTGACACAGGCACTCATCTGATGAGAGAGGGATCATCTTCCCAAAAGAAAACTACTTGCTTGTTCCTGTTGGCTTATTTTCTATCAAATTAGCCACTTGAAGAGCAATGGAGAGAGGAATAAGAAAGACTGTATCTTGTGTACACCAGTGAGTCACCAAATCAGTTTAGCCAGCTTCCCCCCTAAATGCAGCCCTAATGTGCACACAAAAGTTCTGCAGCTTTCCTGAGGGGCTCCATGATGTAAAAGCCTTTTTTCTGGCAGGGAGCTGCCTCACTCACTTCCTTGATGGATTCACACTTGAATGCGAGCACAACTGAACTTCAGAAGTCTTATCATCCAATCCCACTTTGTTCTCAGATGTTTTAGCAGGTACCTCTTTTTCACAAGGTCTAAAAATGTGGGAACTTCCTAACAAGATTCACCTTGGTATGCTGCTACCCCCACAGGTGTCACAGAGCATTTCACAAATATGAAAGCCTGTAGCCTCTAGGCACTAATTACCGAGACTCATCAACTTCACAACAGCATATTTTAAGCAGGAATGGCCAATTGGTAGCTCAGCTATTTATTTTTAAAATAATGCTGACATCTAGTGGCTGGCTGCACTCTCACAGGTCTGTGCCGGTCTGAAAGCTTATGCGGTGCGCCGCCCTTCACCCTTTGGAGGCAAGAGGCTCCAGCTGGAAATGTCCCATCTATCCCAGTTGTGCACTATTCAAACAAAGAAAATGCCAAGTTCTGCAGAGAACATAAGCTAAATGGAAAAAAAAAATACAGGCAAAAATACAGGCAGGGAAAAAAAGGATTTTTTTTCCTCTTCTGTAGTTGGAAATTACCATGTGATAAAAGAAATTAGAGGCCAGTTGATTAAAAGACAATGGGGTCAAAACTGCTGCCAACTGGAGCTGAAGAAAAATGAAGAAGAGTCCAGACTTTCTCAGAAATATCAGATGTCTGAAAATAGTGAGATTTAATGATCTGGAGTGAGGCACGTTGAATACTAACCCCACCCCAACTCCTCCTCGCTGTCAGCTAAGAGCGTTGCTGCTCCTGGGCTGACCAGGGAGGAGACTTCCTCTGTTAAAGTGTCTGAAGTGACCCATATACAAAGAGAACACACACAGAAGAAGCCAGACCTTGAGAAACCCCAAAGAGGAACCTGAAACCTGGCCAGGGCAAAGATTAACAGTGTCTTGTCTTGTCTTACCTGAACAGTGAGCTTTCTGTTGAGAGACCTGTAGGCTACAAACAAAATAAAATTATACAAGGTTGAACCTTTTTCTTATAAAGTTCTGCAAAGAAAAGTTGTAAATATCTCATTTTGGCCCCATACTGCAGAGCTACTGCTGACTTTAACTACCAGAAAACCAGAAAAATCTTACAGATGCATCTCCTACAGATTATGATCACTGCTCCTACACCTCTCCCTCACTGCATTTGCCTTCTGATGTATTAGAAAGCATGAACAGACCTCTTGCTTATGCAGCACATTTGGATTTTCCACAATAACTGAAACAGCTGGTCCTTGAAGAAAAGAGTGGAAATATCTGTATATCCACATGCTGACTAAACTGTGAGACAGTTCCCTCTCTTCAGAGTTACACAAAGCAAGTCTAAGATTGTCACAAAATATTGGTTATAACAGAAGAGCATAGGCTGATCCTGCCTCTCACCTGGAGCAGGAGTAAAACAGACAACCCAGAGATGAGCAAGCCAGCCTTTCTCATACCCAAATTTCAATTGTGCCATTTTCTCATGACAGTAGGTGCATGTTCATCTGGGAACAAGTTACTGGACTAGGAACTGGACTCTCATCTGGAGTACTGTGCCCAGCTCTGAGGTCCCCAACATAAGAACGTCTTGGACCTGTTAGAGTCCAAAGAAGGAACATGAAAATCATCGGAAAACTGGAGCACCTCTCCTATGAAGACCAGCTGAGAGAGCTGGAGTGTTTTAGGCTGGCGAAAAGAAGGCACCAGGGAGGACCTAAAAGGTCTACAAGAGAGCTGGAGAAGGACTTTTTACAAGGGCATGTAGTGATAGAAAAAGGGTTAATGGCTTTAACCTGAAAGATGGCAGGTTTAGATTAGGTATTAGGAAGAAGTTCTTTACTGTGAGGGTGGTAAGACACTGGAACAGGTTTTTTCCTACAGAAGGCGTAGATTCTCCATCCCTGGAAGTGTTCAAGGCCAGGCTGGGTAGGGCTCCGAGCAACCTGGTCTGGTGGAAGGTGTCCCTGCCCATGGCAGGTGAGTTGGAATTAGGTGATCTTTAAGGTTCCTTCCAACCCAAATCATTCTATGATTTTGTGAAATACACTTCATACACCTATTGTGTTATTTTTTTCCCCATCAAGGAAGGTCCAGAGAGACTGTTGCTGTGCTTTGCAACAGTACCTGGTTTCCTTTCAGATCAGACTTTGATGGAGGAAGGCTAGTGTCGACTTCTTCCACACGCCAGGGAGTGCTGGAGAGAATAGGTAGCAAAGCAGAAAGGATCTGATAGGTGCCATTGCTCCTGCTATCCCAGGAAGTAGGCAGAGTGGCCCGGAAAAGCTGACAGGGATGAAAGATAGTTTAGGGAGAATCACAAAAAGCAGGACCATACCAGGGCTACTGATCATTCAGGAAAACCAGGGCATAGTGGAGTCATGAATTCACACTTCACGGCACAAAAAGTACTGTATTTCAGTACCAGAAAAACAGATATGAGTTGAGCCTATCTCATCAGAGGACAAGCCAAAGATCCAGATGTAGCAATCCATCTTCATCAAAATAATAAATTTCATATACCTAAGAGCAGTAAATGCTCAGTGTTGTATGAAATAGCATAGGCCTGAGGCAACAGAGGCACTACGTGACCCATGTGATCTGTGCTGGTTTTCATCTCATTGCTCTGGCAGCTTTCCTACAGGCTGAAACAGAATTCTTAGTAACAGTAGACACATTATTCTAAATATCTTGAACAATGAACATTGTCTTGTTTTAACATATTGCATAACAAGACAAAAATATATCTGCAAAACATTGGGCAATTAACTTATCACAAGAAATTGACACAGGAACCTTCTTCCTGAGCACTAGCGAGAACTGTTCTCTAAATCCCCCGTCCCATCATTAACACAGTAAGAAGGTGTTATTTAAGACAATGTTTTTAATTTCAATTCTCATTACTCTGAAAACAATGACTCAAATCCCTGTCCCTCCAAATTCAAAGTATTTACTGAAGATTCATGTGTCAAGAAATGGAAAAAAGCCCTCCAACAGATGTTTCATTTCTGAGTGCTACAAATGCCTCAGCCAGCAGTACAGAGAACTCAACTAGCTTTATTCACAGCTATGTGCCATCATCACCCAATACTCCCTCTGAGGTGACTATAATGGTTTCACAAGAGTCCTCCACAGAACATGGAGGAGGCTGACTCTAAAAGATCAAGAAAGTTTCCAGAATGTTTAGAAACACTTCCAAAGTGAAGGACTCCTACATAGTAATGCAGTGTTATTATAGGCCACACAAAAATAGCTGTCCGGTTCTTCTACAGTAAATACTTGCAATGACCTTTTCTGCTCTACAACAGCCAAGAAATTCAAGTGCATGGAGTGACACCTAGGTATCACTGGTGATTTATCAAGTCATTGTTGAGTTGTTAACTAAATGAATATGATTAATGATTAAATTATTATCAAATGATAAGTAATCGATGATTGAACAGAAATTAGATGGTAATCAAATGGTGATTAAGCGATCATTGAAGGGTAATTAATGAGTGATTTGACCAAGGCCCAAATGATGATTCAGTAATTCAGACAGCTGTCAAACACTGCACTATTTAACACACTTGTAATAAATAAATAGCTGTATATATATAAATGTCATTAGTCACAATATACCTTTAGGCTGAAAGTAAAGCGCTCCTTACCTCACTGTAGAGATCAGACACTGGTAAAGCGTCTCTCAGCCCTGAGGAGTGACCTGGAGAGCCGTCCCTGCTCCCAGGGAGGTCAGGGCCCGGCAGCACGAGAGCAGCAGAGCTCAGTGGCTCGGGGCAGCCACAGGTACTCAGAGGGCAGAGTGAGGGACCTGCAGCCGATCGCCGCCCTGGCGCTTGTGCACCTGTGTGGCTGGGGCAGCTTTAGCTTTGTCTGGTCCCAGCTCGGGCTGCTGCTGTTATGTCCTGAGGAGACATGGCCCAGGAGCCTCGGTCCCTGAGGAGATGCGGCCTCGCATGGCTCTCACCGGGATCAGCCCGGCCGGCTCGTGGGCGATGCCTGAGCCAAGGCACCGCTCAGGCCCATCACCAAACTTACCAGGACACGCATTTGCTGCATTAACTTATTACTTAAGTATTGCTGCCAGCACAAAACTTGCATTTAGTAGCCCCTTACACCGATGTTTGTCTGAATATTTGTTATAGAAAATGTAAGTTATTCAAAAGTCATTCTTGAGGTGTATCCAGGAAAAAGAAAAAAGTCTCACTTCTCTGAACTATTACATACACTGCTGAAGATTTGCCAACTGGTTGTCATGCTCTTTTATAGGAATATAAAATCTTGCATACTTTGAAGTGAAAAGCAGTGATACAAGTTATTTCATTCCATTTCTCTACACTTTCCATTCGTCCTGCATTAAAAGATCCATAATAAAAAAGAGATCTGTTTGGAAATAGAACAGTTCTCCTACCTCGCACAAGGACTCCCATCCTAAATGCTGTACTGATCAATGATGCCTAGGGAAGTACATTAGCATTGCCTCAAACAGAAACCAAGTGCAAAATAAATCTGAACATTATCTAAACTATACTATCAATTGCAGTGAAATTTCTTGATTAGGTGCTAATCTCAATCCTCTTGAAGACACAACTACACACAAAAAAAAAGTTTAATTAATAAAGCTAAATATCCATCCAAATTTTGCTTCAGTGGAATACACAAAAAACCAAGTCCATTGTACCTTTCATTTGACACATCAGACCAATAATACTGAGGCTTTGAGGTGACCTAAAGTAGATCAAACTCTTTGCCCAGAGCACATAGCAGCCTCTTTGTCCCAAAACTTCCACATAAGAAGTTAACAGGTCTCTTTCTTGAACCAAGGATGTGACCTCCACTTGTGGAAGGCTTTAAAGTCCTCACAAAGCTTCCCAGAAATTTACCTATTTAGTTAAGACAATTGTTTCAAAGTGTCAAAACCACAAAGTCAGTTAAAAATTATATCTTGATTTAAATTCACTTAGCTTTAAGAATTTTGTATTGTTAAACATAGTGTTCATCTATGAAGATTTCTTTATAAAAGGAACCCAAAACACTGCTATAGCTTTTTCAAAAATATTTCTTAAAAGGACACATTTGATGAACTTGTGTTTGAACAGAAGCAGTTTCAAATTCAAGCAGAATGCTTTTTAGTGGTTTTGGGGTTAGTATTTGCCTTCAAAATGAGAACATACTGTTTCTGGATCATGTTCGGAAAAGGTTCTGAAAAATAACTAATTTCTTTATCTGTGCATTTCCCTCTCCTCATCTTCTCAAATGGCATTACCACAAGCTTGCAATTTAACAGACATTCTCTTTTCAAGTTACTCAGACTACAAAGTAAACAGTCTCAGCCAGATAACAATCTAATAAGTAAAAAATGCATCCAAGCATGATGTTTGCAAGTTGATTTTCAATCCAAAACTGCAGCATGTTAAAAAAAAGGATTTGCAAAGCTCCCTAAGGATCACAAGGAAAAAAAAATCAGTTTCCTGGAAAAAAGTGCCACAAAATTAACACACCAAGGCATGACCACATTTATAGGAGTGAGGGAAATACCTAGGTAACTTGTTGACAAAATTTTCCCCAAACCCCAAAATGTTTGTTCCCAAACAATTTAACAAATAAATCACAAATATTCTTCTCATGTTACAACAAATTGTTTGGATAGATGAAAGGCACATTACTATTAAATACTAACATAATGGATGCTGTGTGAAAATAATGTAATATACTTTCCCCCTCCAGTTTCACAGAAATTACTCAATCAGGGTTACTAGTTCTCCTACTACTGAAAGGGGACTACACCACATACACTGACACATCTCTGAAGGAAAGAAAAAAAAAAGATAAAAATCAGGTAATATAAAAGCAGGCACACTGCAAATTAATATTGCTCAAAGGTTTCTTTGGACAGGAGGGCAGTCTTTACATCATCATAAAAGATACTCATGTACCACAGGTCACTTTAGGAACTTTTCAGACTACCCACACAAACAAGTTTTCTTTCCATTAACCAAACCACTGCAATTACAGTCACCCTCGCTTACGCCAAGGATATCCATCCACGTGACAGCTCTAATCACTTTTTGCCCAGGAAGCCTCTCACTGTGGTATTCTCCAAGCTGTTCATAATCACTTAGAGGGGAAAAGCATTTCTCCAGTACTTTCACTACAGACAGTAATCCAAGCTAGTATGAAGAAAATTACTTCCTTTGGGAAGTATGCATGTTGGCATGAGTAATTCAACTATTTTAAGTACACTTTATCACAATACTAAAATATATACATAGACACATTAATTGACCGTTATTGGCAATAGCAGCTCTATCTGCCAAGTACCATTAGGATCCAATCTTTGAGATATTCCTTGTCTTGTGATAGCATAAGTTTAGCCAGAGATACCTGTGTTCCAAGAGGCAGATGGATGCTTCCAGTCAGAATACAAATAGTAGAGGAAATACAAAAGGAGCTGCAGATCTCAGTAAGGGATGGCAAATGTAAAGCAGAGGAAACAGCAAAGCTGTTTCACATTGAGACAGCTAGCAAAAACCTTTAAAGGTTACATAAAATCAATGCCACAAACACACTGCAAAGTGTTATTCCTAGATACACTGCCTAGCTTTAATTTCAAGTAGCTAATTGCTAGGGTCGTGCCAATCTCAAATTTGTTCTTAACACATTGTCATTCACCTCTCCCTCAGATCTGTGGTGTGAGGGTATTTTAGTGAATAGATAAACTGAGGTTTAAGATGAACTAAGATGAAATGAGCTTTGTTTCCAACAGTGCAAAAATTATTCTGACACATTAGCCTATTAGTGAAAGCATAAAGCATTTAAATTCTTAAGGTGTTAAACAGTTCTTTTTTAGATAACACATATGACTGGGTTATGTAAAATCTTACTGTTTCTTTACTTCAGCAGTTTTCCTCTTATTAATTCCTGCCCAATTAAGTGTTGATAACTAACAGCAGTCTACTAGGCACACTGACCAAGCAGGCGTGTTTTTCTTATTTAGCCTTATCAAATACAGCTAGAGATTTCCCAGAACAGTCTGTTAATTGCACCAGCTTTCACAGTTCTACAGCAAGCTCCTTTCACCTTTAGGACTGAGAGCTCACCTTCTTCTAACCGGTAACTTTTAAAAACTTGAGTCCTCAACACAACCTCAATCCATACCTCATTTGACATCTGATCAATGATGAGCATATGGAATCACTGAAGCCAAAATGAAAGTAACAATAAAAACCAAATTGAGCAGATCTTATAAAAAAATATTACATTTTTGTTAAATCAAGTGCAATACCAAGGGAACACGTGCCAGGCTCTTAAAGTATACCCACGATTGGTGGCATGTCCTTCTGCTCACATGATAGAAGAATTAAGCTACCCTGATAAACCATCATTAAGCCAAGGACCATTTATTTCAGTTCCTCAGCTGATGTTTTCACGCTTCCATGTAGCTGCAAGCAGAGGACATGCATCCTTGATTCACCACAGGACAGAGTGCCTGCTGGAATGCTCTTCCATACACAGTCACCAGAGCTACAAAGAACCCCATCAGCAAGGGAAGTAAGTGAAGGAAGATGAGGGAGGACATGATGACCCTCCATCAACCCGTCACTCCATTTCTTCCCTTAGGGCCAGAGTAATTTCTGTTTCAGTGGCTAGACTACTCAAAATTACTTCAAGAAAAGTCTGTTAGGTTCAAGGCTACAATCTACTAATTAATCCACTCCCTACAGATCAGTCACTTCAAGTATGTGAAAAATAAATATCCTTGCTAAAGAAGCGTATGCAGATATAACTGACCCATGAGATTTTTCTACCTCATCTGCGGCTACATTTATAGTCAAAGAGAAACTCCACCGAAAAAAGATAATCAGCCACTCTCATAACAACTTACCAGGCACTTTCCATCTATTTGACATTTGAAAATGTGTTTGTATCCGCTGCTTCCGTATTTACATGATAGCTGTTCTTTTTATCCTAGTGAAAAATTTCTATCCCTCTGGGCTACACCATCGGTTCCCCACCCGCAAACATAGACCAAATGTAAGATAATGAAGTTTTCAAATTTCCAAATTACAACAGTTGCAAGAAACAAACAGCAGGTACCATAACATTACAGTGTAGCCAAATTTCTATTAAAAATAACACTATGTCAACAGAAGTCTTTTTTTATTTCCAAGTGTTCAAATTGTTATTACACATATGCCATTTAACTATTTTTATTTGAACATTAAGGTAATTACAGTTGAAGGGCTCATATTTCTGGTGGCCTCTCTGCATTGGACACCACCAGAGCTAAACATGAAACATTCCACATGGCTAACAATAAGACATTTGAGTTACCAGAATTACAATCATCAGTTTGTTTTTTTTTTTGCTAACAGATCACATACGTACATAACTAGGGCCATTTTCTTTAAAAGAAATATCAAAATTAGTACTGCATTTGTTTATTTTAAAGATGAACATCTCTACATACGAGCAACATAGTACATGACAGTTTGATCATCACACATACGGTACTTTGGCAGCTCTGTGATGTGTTTTTTCCCCTAAGCTCCACAGTAGGCTTAATTTATAAAACATATTGCTAATATGCCCTGCATGAACACCAAGAATCAAATGTATCTTTCATCACCTAAATGGGAGAGGGAGCAGTGCTTTTATCTCACATTAGACAGCCTCATCATACATGCACAATTTTCTTCCATGGACACTTCTACACATATCCTAGCTAACGCTGTCTGCAAGAAAATAATCTTTATTCAAAAAAGATTTTAATTTTCTTCTCAAAAAAACCCTACAGATGATTACATGACAAATCACTACCAACTGTTTATTTCAAAATAATACTGAATGTGTCACATTTTTGTCAAGGCTACTTGCATATTACCGTCTTACAAGCACATCAGTCACCTGATCAACTCATCCCATTTTGAGTTCATTTGTGAAACTGACTTGTCTCTTTTGATACCTACTAATAACTCATAGTTCATGGTTAATACTAATTTCTTTGAATACCTCTACCATCAATTTTCACATGAAAACTAATCACTATATTAAACTTTTTCACTTACTCTCCCCAAATGAATGATTTTCATTTCCCACCTTCCTGAACACAACTGACCTATTAGCACAGCAATCTAAGTGAGGACAATATTCCCTCCAATATAATCATGTACTTTTAAGCAGCCACTTGCAAGGTTTGAGGTAAAATGCATTAAATATGGTTGCAAAATTTCAGACTTGAAGGAACAAAATCACATTATATATATTGCAATAAAAAACGTCTAGAACCTGTCTATAGTGATCTGAAGCAATTTATTTCACTGACTTATCTGTGAAATTTTAGCAGCTATTTCGTATTTATTCTATTTGGTCCAAATAGCCCTATATACTGTTAAGAGTCACTCAAAAAAGAATGTTGTGCCCAAAACCACATCTGCTACCACAAACTTCTCTTCACCCTTTAATTCCTCCTCAAGCAGTTCTTACAAATTTAAAATTTCTTGAGCTATACAAAAACAGATCTTAATTTTATTTGTAATATGTCAATAGTGGGTAAGTGAAAAAGAAGGTGAAGATATGTGACATACTTAAGTAACATGCACAATTTGATGAAGTCTCTCTTCCTCGGCCTTTAATACCTATTTGCATTGAATTATGAACTCCGCAGCACATAAACAGACTACGTATGGCACTTACAATCATGACTGCAATATAAACTGCATTAAAATGTTCCATAACTAAACAAACAGTAAATCCTGTTTATCTATACAACGTTTAGAGACTATGCTATCATCAAATGGGAAAATTACACCCAAACTAATTAAGTTGGACATTCACTAGTCTTGAAATGTCCTTTTTCATAGTTGTTTTATCTTCTTGGTTTGCTTAATTATATCAGAAAATGAACTCCTCCAATTCTGCTTCCGTTTCTTCACTGTAGTTATTACATGCCAACTAACTTTGATCTGGCACCATTAACTTTGACCCTGGTGCACCCCTTACATCTCCAAGTTCTCCATCACATTCTCCCTTCTTCCTTACATTGTTTGTGACTCAGTGTCACCAAGAAGCCCTTCCTCTAGGGCAGCACCTTGTGTAACAGAGCTTCCACGGGGCAGAGGCTTTTCTGTCCAGGAGGTACCAGGGCTGACCAGCCAAGCTCGTTGGGTCATGGTCTGCCGTGTACCGGGTAAGCTCCCTGTGCGCGCTAAGCGCCTTCTGTACAAAGATAAGCCAGCTGTGCACACGTAAGCCACAGGAAGCAACCCGAGTTCAATGGTCTGGGCAGGCAGAGTGGATGGGGCAGAAACATGACAGACATTTTGGCTGCAGTGGTTTTAACCCTGTTTGATTGCTTAACTTGTGTTACAGTCTAATTTAAGCATCATTGTTTAAGCAATACTTCCAAATGAACAAAAACCCTACAGTCAGGTAAACCACACCTTTTCTACAGAATAACTGGTTAGTATGTGTTCCAGAATGAATTTAATGCAAACTTTGGGAAGTGTACTAATAACCACATTTGGAGCCTTTAAATACTGTCTTACTCTGAGGTATATGTCTATTACTGTAGAAGTTATGCTTCACACGGAAGTCCAAGAAAAAGGCTACTTGTATTTTCTAGGTCAAGCAAGCTATAGAAAAATGGGAAGAGAGAGCATGTGTTTTGTGTTCAAATGTTATTGTTTAGCATAATCCTTCATGCAAGTAATGCAAAAAATGCTATATATTCAAGACTGCTTACATCTGAATAAATAGGGTAAATTAGCAAATACGGTATTGAAAATTATCTACAAAAATGTGTTTTTCCAAGTATTCACTGTTTGTATCAAGTCTTAAAGCAGAAAGCTGCAGGGCAATACCAAAGAAAATGGAATAGAAGTGAACTTGAGACATTTTAAGAAATCCCCTCAGAAAACAAATTCATATTAACTGTAAACTAAACTGAAATTAAAACAATGACTAAAGCTATTAGGTGGCCTTATCAGCAAACACCTTCAATCAAAAGGCCATAAACAAGTATGCTTTACATATTACTTGATTTGTTTATTTTACACCATGGGGTGAAAGCAACACAATTCCTTTTAGTAAAGTATACACAAATAGCCTCACTCAGAATACACTTTTAATGCACATAAAAAAAGTATTCATCTTACAAATTGTTTTGCAATCCAAATATACAATAGCTTGGAAAACAATATTTTAGAAAACTAAAGCCAATGTAAAAAGACTGCTTAATACAACTAAATGATATAAGTTTTTGTATGGCTCTGTCTTTAGAGTTTTCTTACTGCATCATCAATATCAGAAATCTGTTCCTTCAGCTGGTTCCACTGTTCTGGATTTAAAGAAATACCTGAAAAGCATTAAAAATAAACACTTAAGACAGAAAGAAAATTGTGGTGCAGGATCTTGTGCAATTATTATAAAGGCTGTTTTCATACACACAGTCTGTGTTATAATATTAATGCCTGAGTTACTTCAACGATCATCTTAGTTACTACGTGAAACTACCCACTTCCAACACTTCAACTTAAGTTTAGATTATCTCCAGACAAGTTTGCAAAGAAAATGTGTGTAACAAATAATTGTACAAGTACTAGACTAAACACAAAAAGTGAAATATAACTCTGGACTTGACAGAAGCAGTACAAACGCCGTGGGTGATAAGCAGGAAATCATTTGTATTCCTGTTGGCTACTAAAAGCTGTACCCATGCAGACAGGTCTGCTGTGCACTTTTCAAGTACTGTAATTCTGGGGGGCTTTCCCCCCTTTGGTTTCTTAAAGCACTGTAAATAACACATGCTGTAAGAAACGTCTTGGAGAGACTCTGTATCACTCGCTAGCACTCACAAACCAACAGAAGTTACTTTTTACTTCAAGTTCACTATAGTTTCTAGGGTCATTCAACCAATAATCATTCAGTACCCCACAACTCATCACTTCAGTTCTCAATGTGATCTCATCTTCCTCAAGCTTAAGCACAGGCACGTTTCATTTGTGCTTTTGGTCTACTCATTCTTACCCTACAATTTCTACACCCACTCTGTGAAAGAGCAGGCTCCCAGGGCTACCTCTCATATTTTCTCCTGCCAAGCTCTTCCACTAGTTACTCCCACTCTCCCCTCCCAGTGATAGTTTTCCTTCATTGCTTTCTCCCTGAAGGTGGAGCGGGACCTGAAAACAGCTGAAACTTTGAATTCCGTTTTTGGAGCTCATAGCCTTCTCTTTTCTTTTACTATCACTACCTTATCTGAGCACCATCACAATTTTAAGCAGCAAGTAGTGTACATGGAGCTTCTCTAAGCAGTCTTCCACCAGTCTTTGGTGGGCAGGCTTCATCTGAAAACAGGTCAGGTGTACTAACCATTATCAGGGGATTAAATGTCATGAAAATGTCCCTCAATCACAGACCAGACGAACCACACAAAGTTCAGACACTTGAGACACTAACAGTAATCTAAACTGCTGTGTTTATTTTTATTACAAAATTTTGACTGCTTTTCCCAGTTTTAGGATAGCTAGATAAGCAGCTTATGAGTGCATCAAGGAAATATTAGACTTGCATACTTTATCAGATTATTAATAATTTTATCACAATAAAATTCACTCTTTTGCTGCACTGATAAACATTTCTATCTACATCATGTCATTTTTGTCACTTAGCCCACCCATCAAATCCCATTGTAGCTTGCCATTTGAAATTCCACCTTGAAACATAGAAGGTAAAGTCCTTAGAGTAATCTTTTTTTGTTAACTAGCAACAACAAATCCAAACCAAGCAATTTTCCTGTAGAGCACCAGTATATCTGTTCACGCAAACCTATGTTCAGTGGTTACTTAAGAAATGTTGAAAATGCTTCTCAAACTTTCTAAATGACTGTTTACTGAGTTGCTCCTGAACACACCAAAAGAATGTTACAAACCTTATGGTGATTGTACATTAAATTTCTTCAAACTCAGCAGCCTCCGAATACATAAGGCTGGGGAAGGACTTTCTGCAACAGCATGTAGTGACAGGGCAAGGGGGAACGGCTTCAAACTAGAGGAGGGTAGATTTAGATTGGGCATTAGGAAGAAATTCTTTACTGTGAGGGTGGTGATGCACTGGCACAGGCTGCCCAAAGAAGCTGGGGATGTCCCATCCCTGCAAGTGTTCAAGGCCAGGCTGGATGGAGGTCTGAGCAACCTGGACTAGTGGGAGATGTCCCTGCCCACAGCAGGGAGGGGGTTGAACGAGGTGATCTTCAATGTCCCTTCCAATCAAAACCATTCTGTGGTTCTGTGAATCCCCAGGGCAGAATGTTTCATACTCACCTTTCACTGACGCTATACGAAAACAGATAAAAAGTAGGCTTTTCAAAGAGAAGCAACATAACATTAAGCACAGCACTACTACTACAACTGTCCCACAATCCCCATCTTGAGATGCAACAGTTCTGAAAGTGGTTCATAGTGAAGCCTTGCCATGAGAAGCAACTGTGCAACTAGAGGTAGTGGCTTGGGCTGCGCTGCAGATTACAAACTTGGTACACTTGAGATATTTCCCCCTCTACTGAAGTATTTTTAAACTTTTTTTTTTCAAAATTAGTCATTTTAAATGTTTAGCTTGTTTTAATCTAAAATTTAATAGGAACTGAAGAACATGGTTGGTTTAACAAAATTAAAATCTTATAAAGATGATTAAATATTTTCAGTTAAATTTTGAAATAAGAAATCCAACCATAATAGAGGAAATTCTGCTAAATTAATCAAATGAGAGTGTGGGGGAAGCACAGCTATGGTATAAACATGTTTATAACTCCCCTACCAAATTTGCTTGTATTTGACACCTAGCTTTCCATAAATTATCGAGGATCTGTTTAGGAAAACAGACTCAGGCCAATAAACTCAGTTAAAATTTTATCCATAATCTACACAGAAAACTAATCCTTTGTAAAAATATAAATTGTAAGAAAGTAAACATCGCGTAGCAACAAAGCAGAAAAACATGATATAGGAAGCTCTATCGCAAAGTGCAGACTATGTTTTAATACAAAGTAACATGAAGCAGAACAATACCTTTTCTGCCAGGCTTCATTTCACCTTCTTGATCCATCCAATATTCTCTAATATCAATTAAGACTTTCCCTTTAAAGTCCCGAACACTGACATACCTCATTTTGCCAATCTGTCAAAACACATATAAAGGTCTTTTAGGTATTTTACGTATTAGAGCATTCACTTTCTCCAGCAGCATTAGACTCTTGACATGTGACACTGCACACTGCAGCTTATTTTAGACACCACAGAAACAACTAGATTAAAAGCTTAATTCAGAGTAGTCAGTAGGCTAATAAGTAATGACTTAAAACTGGTTGAGCAGGCAGTGCTCAATGCAAAAGCAGCTCTCCTAGAATAAAAATACCCATATTCTTTACATGCTTGCTTCTTGCAAGTAATGAATTTACTGTTTTCTGAAAAAATGTATTTCCTTTCTTTGCAACAGTTCTAAACAAAGAAGCAAAAAGGGAGCTCTACTCCCAAATCTAAATTTTAGTCCATTCCACATGTACAGAAAGCAAATTAGATGTTCACGTGTGATACCTTCCTTTTTTTTTCTTTAACACAGTAAATACAGACAGAAATGAACGTTTCCCCTGGTAACCCCACCAACTGTCCCATGGTCTCTCCCAAGTCCTCATAGGTACCTCACTGTACTAGCTGTTCAAAAACAGTCAAATCTTTGAAGTTTACCAGCATGTAGCACAGAATGAAATTTTGGAACTTGGATTTTGGAATTCCATAATTTTCAAACCAGTGTCGTAACTGAATTACATGGGTACCTCCTTTTTTGGGGGGGTGGAGTGGGGGAAAGCTGGGGAAGAATCATACCACCAACTATGCAATACACTACATATTTTGGCTTATTCAAGATCTTTCCAAATATGATAAAAAAGTATCTATTCACACAAATTCCAAGTACAAGGTGAATTTGAGAACCAGAAATTAGATAATTAAAACATAACCAAGTACAGTTTCCTGCAATTCTAAGAAATCCTTAGAATTCTGTATGCACCTTCTGGATACATTTTCTAAAGAAAGAACGTATTCTAAAGTAAACAATTTTAAAATAAAATACTTCTTCCTGGTAAAATGCTACCTTTCAATTTCAACTTCATTTATCTCTGCATGTTCCATTTTGATATAATTTAAGGAGGGGCCCAACACTTCTGGCCCAAAAATTAGCATTAAGTCTCATGAGAAAGACTGAAGAACTCTCCAATCAACTACAATAATTCACAGATGTTTAAGTCTGTTGCTCTTATTTCACAAAATAGATAGAAACATGAATACTTTAAGTTTGCTTAAATAAATTTTTCTTCTTCTGCACATGCTATATGACATCTAAAACGGATTTTAAAACTATTAGGACATATTTAGATAACCTAGGTCTGAAGCACTTTTCCTACTTCAAAGCATCCTTTAAAATTAGTAAGACATTACTGTTTATAAGACAGTATTTTTATTTGATAAAATTACACTACACTTTTAAAATTCAAAAATAGAAGTATAATGTTATGGCAGCTTAGCTCTTTCAGACCAAACCTGGTACCATGCCCAAGTCCATCTGCACTCCTGGCAAAGAATATCCTAAATAGCCTACATGAACAACATTTCTTGGTTTTACCCTTTAACGCTTCAGTAACTTTTAAGGTCACCTCCAGAAACAGCTTCAACCAGTAGCACTCTGCAGCACCTTTTTTTTCCATAGCTATCGAAGAATATTAGTGCCTTGCCAAATAACTCCAGATTTGTCGTAAGAAATAAAATCTAATTCAATATAGCAGATTACAGCTGCAAACACAGTAAAAGGGTTTAGAATGTGATTTTCAAGGATAAGAAAGACTCTATGTCTTAATTCAACTACAGTAAGGTGAGGGGCAATAATGTAAAGTTCACATTCACTCAATCATTAAGCCTACCTTAGATGGAAGAATTTCTCTATGTAAATGCTGAAATCAAGTTAGATTTTACATCATGTCTAGATTTCAGCTCAATGTTCCCATTAAATTTCGGATATTTAGTTGAACTCCATGCAAAAGTTGCCACTACTAAAATTTTTAAATAGGCTTCTAAAGTACTGTTCCAACAAACATCTACAGTTAAAAATACATTCAAAAAAATCTAGATTTAACTAGTTAAGTAAATTGATGTTTCTTCATACTTAGCTACCTGTAACTCTGGTACAGGTTCATTTCTGAACAATTTTTTCATGCAGCTGCTGATAATCCTAAGAGTAATTTCACTGATGGAAGGTATTTTTGTATCTCCATAACCAGAGCAGCATACCAAAGGTTGCTGTATTGGGAAGAATTAATTTTCTTCACATTGGCTGATAAGGGGCTGTGTTTTGTGTTTGTGCTGAACACAGTGATGATAACACAGAGATGTTTCAGTTACTGCTGAGCAGAGCTTACACAGAGCCAAGGTCGTTTCTGCTTCTCACGCTGCCACGCTGGCAGGGAAGCTGGGGGTGCTTGGGAGACTGGGAGGAGGCACAGCCAGGAGAGGTGACCCCGACTGACCAAAGGGATATTCCAGACCATATGATACCACATTGTCTATAAAGTGAGGGAAGAAGAGGGAAGGGGGCATGTTTGGCATGATGACATTTGTTTTATCAAGTCACTGTTACACGTGATGGGCCCTGCTCTCCTGGAGATGGCTGAACTCCTGCTTGCCCATGGGAAGTGGGGAATTAACTCCTTGTTTTGCTTTGCTTGTACGTGCAGCTCTTGCTTTCCCTATTAAACTGCCTTTATCTCGACCCTCGAGTTTTCCAGCTTTTACCCTTCCAATTCTCTCTCTGATCTCACTGGTGGGGGTGTGAGAGAGTGGCTGCCTGGGGCTTGGATGCTGCCTGAGATTAAACCACAGGTCATCATGACTCATAACAGAGTACTTAGTACAGTTCAGCCTTCACAGAGAAGTTCATATACTTTTTTATTAAATACTATACATCCTTACATTATACTACTCAATTGACTTACATAAATCAGAAAACATTAAAAACATTCTTTCCAGGTTTCTGTTTCTTAGAATTAAAAGCACTGAACTCTGTCTCTGTTCCTTTCATAGATATGCAACTGATTTCCTGCGTGAGTTTGAGCAAGCACCTTCTTCATCCTTTTTCCTAAATCCAGTTTTTCTGGATTAAACACACAGTGCAAGCATAAACAGCAACAAACCCTCTCTCTTCCCTAGCCAATAACCGTATGTAAAGCATTAGAAGGAGCACAAGACTCCTGTAAATAGTGAGATCTGCAACAAAGCAAACTGTGAAATGCATCCGTGACCACCTAAGTTTCATAATTAGTGTGCTAAACCAATCACAGTTTCAGAGCATCATAAATTTATGTTGACCTTCTTTCAGGAGCCTATGATAAAGACACTGATAAATTACACTGGAAAAATCAAAGAACTTGTTTCTCACAAGCTAAATACCAAATATGGTCAAAACTCAGAAAAAAGTGTTTGCGAGGCAGACAGAACAACACGGAGATAACTTCTGAAGTAACAATTTCAGTTAAATGCATGATCATGCAATGCGGTTCTGCTCTGGGTAGTCATTAATGCATCCTGACAAACCTTATCCAAATCAGGCACAGGTAGATGATAGGATTAGTCAAACTAACCAAAGCATATGGTGCAGAACTCAGGCTGGCTTCAAGCCAGAGACAGGAATCTAATGCATCAAGGCTAAACCCTTCCACAGTAACACAAATAATGCCTGTCCTTAGGGCCTCGAGTAATACATCACACATGGGAGTAACATAAATTTCTGCATCCTACCAGCATGCAGATCCGTTATCAAGCTGCAGGATATACTAGATTCCCTATAAAACCTAATAAGGCCAAGGCGTGTAAATACATAAAATAAACCTTGTCTCTTATATTGAATGAATTGTCTTCTACTTACATTAACACTATTCTTCATAAGTAGTTGCAAAAAACCCATCTCAAACAAAAATATAAAATGTACAAGTCACAAAAATGCTGAATCTTCTGAATACAACAGTCACAATGAGTTCTATATTAAGGGAATCTGTATGCTTCAAGAACGCAGCCTGAGGGTGTAAAACAAGACTCTTGGTTTCACATCATTTGCAGCCACTCCCACACACAATACGGACACCATAGAACTCGTGACTATCCTATGAAGGCTTTACAACCTGGTTTCCATCAGCTGAAGCCACACTTGTAAAGTTACACTGCAAAGTCACTTTCACATCAGAGATCATTTTACTGCCACGGGAGAGAAGGTCTCCAGAAAGGAGTTTCTAGTATCACTAAGAGGCCTAGAACAAACAAAACTGTATGTAAAAAATTAATGAGCATGCCCTCCTGGGTAGGGGGAAGAATGGGGAGTATCCTCAGACCTACTGTAGTTTCATTTTTACCCTTAAACATCTTCATGTTAGTTACTGCACAGAAGTTGATGTAGACTACAAAAACTGGCAATGCTATATATAACAATGAGTAATCTAAAAAATATTTTATTGTTGATTACTTTAAAGACAGGCACAGACTGGGTAACACTGATATTTTAGGTCAAGGTGATATTCAAAGATCTGTATTCTACTCAACACCAGAAGAACCCTGTTCTTATCTGAGTAATATGAGTCCTCTACTGTCTGTTTTTAGTAACTTTTTATTATCTTAGGTCGAAAAGGTTTCAGGAAACCAGAGCATGCATACTTTCGTTTTTATTTGAAAGGGTCTCAGTTGTTTTTCCATCAGGGGAACACTAAAAATTTTAACAGTTTTCTCCAAGGCTGGAATTTCTGAACTTACTACAACCATAGCAACTGGAATTTCTGAACTTACTACAAACATAGCATTAAGTTTATACATTGTTCTTTATTATAGAGCTCTACCTGCAGCTCACCTCCTAAGTTGTAGAATTCAGTATTTCATTTTTCCTACAGGGTTCAAAGCATGCCCAAGCAGAACTGAAAATATTACACACTTCCTTCAATACACAAGTCCAGACACAGCCTTCAAGAGCTCTCCCTCCTGAATATCAGAGGAGAAGTAAGAATTGAGGCATCAAAAACAACTGCGCTGTATCACAGTATCAGTTAAGCAGGTCTTCTCTCTAGAACAGACTTTTCTTCCCCTGTTATTACTTCACACAGCTATACCCGAGAACCATTTCATTTACATTACTCTGTGCTTGGGTCATCTCATTAGGCACCTTTCCCACACCTTTTTACAAACTTGAGAATCAAAGCCTCAAGAATTTAAGTTCCTTTCCAGCCAGATAGTCAGAGACCTTTAATAGATCTTGATCCACACCCCCAAAACAGCTAATTCTGAGCTATGTATCAGCTCTCTCAGCACACACTGCTACTGCCTTGGCTAACCCCAGGAACTGCAATACCCTGAATTCACAAATGCATCTTTCTACTGAAAAACAGACATTCATCCCATCTTAAAAACAGGGCAATACCACAAGTTACTATCTATATGGATGGTCAGTGATAAAACCCTACATCATAACATAAAGGAACAAACAAAACTCATTCCAAGATGCTGTCATAATACAGGAGGCCAAATTGTCCTTGACCTAGTTAAATAGGAACAAAGAGTCCACACTTTGGCTTCCAAGAACATTTTTTTCAAGAGCCCTAATTAAAAAAACATTTCCATGTAGAGACAAACCTGATCTAATATTTAAAGTATACTGATGGTAAGTGCTGTATTTATTGACAAAATGACTACCCAGAGCTACCAGAAGCAAAGTCATGAGAATTAGATCAATTGATACAACTCAGATTCTTTTACTCTGTTGAAACCTGACCATGCTTTTCTGAGCATCTCATCTAAATGCCAGCATCGTAATCCCCTTCGGCCAAGGATTCAGGAGGCCAAGCACTACACTGTTAAGAAATACACATCACCTCGTAAAATTTATACAGCATATGATGTAACATGTTACCTTAACCAGGTTCTATGAGTCATCAATTTTACCTGAAACATATTCTCATCTCTGTTACTGCTTTGCTTAGAAGAAGCTGCACCTTTTGAACTTTCACCAGTCTTTTGTTTCTTTACAGTTTTTTCTGGAGTTACTTGCTTTTTCCGCTTTGCCTTGGAGCAAAATAAAAAAAGAAAAGCATGAGCCACAATCACTCTGTATGCTACAGGTAAGTTTACATTATATGTCACGGACCACTACCGAGCAATGCACTTTACCACCTTCTTGCTGTGAAGGCAGGAATCCAATACTGCACATTTAGACTGGAATTTAAAAAACTTCAAAATGAGCTTGATTCTGTTCTCAGTGAAGTTTACCATAATACTTTGGCTTTAAAGATAATTGAATCAGATCAAAATACATTTCAAAAATCCTTTTCTTTCTGCACAGTTAACACTGTCAGTTCAGTATTTTTACTAAAAAATTTAAGTCTGACGGAAATGGCACCTTCTTTTCCACTAAACGGACCAAAAAGTACGGAACAGCTTGCAACACCTCCAAAAAAAGAAAAAGAACATAGATAAGATAATGAATGAAGGATCTGGAAACCACCTCTATCAGACAATTGGTTTTTTAATAAGCATCCAGTCGCTGTCTGTAGCATGATAAATGATGCAACTTTTTAACGGATTCAGACAGTATCACCTGTAAGTCAGATTACCCAGAGAAGCTACAAAGTTACTATTTCTACTCACTTAGAAATAGGAGACCAAACCTCTTAACGTACTGTACTACATGAAAAAACTTGGGTGTCCGTGTTACCACTGAGCATTTCTTAAAAAGATACATTAACTAGTTTTTTCTGATTTTGTTCATAATGATTGGCACATCTATACAAACTTCTATCTTTAATAACTATTAAAATTAAATGGAAACATTCGATTTATAAATTTAAAACAGTTATCTTAAAATTTATCAACTCAAAGACATTCAGGTTGGCTCAGCTTTTAAGTGAGAAACTAGAAGATATAAATAAAAGAAAATGAAGCAGAGAAAAAAAATCCATGCAAACAAGATAAGCAAGTAACACAAGGAACACAGGGCAGATTTTTGTTATGGAGAAGTAATCCAGATATTAAAATGTAAGCGTGTGGCTGTGGGCATGTTCTCAAAGTAACTCCAAATTCTTGCCACCAGGGCAGTTTATACAGAAGCCTTCAGAAGCTTGCCACAAAGCAGCAAAGAATTACAGACAACTTACAATTATCATATGGAATGGCATGAAGAAAACAAAATGCAACTGAAGAAAAAAACTTTTCTTTAGGGCAAAAATTATGCAATCCACCCAAACTTGGAAGGTGGGTTGTTTGGTTTTTGTTGTTGTAGCTGTTGAGGTGGGTGCGTGGAACAGAAAGTTCCTGAAAGTGTCTGATAAATCATATGGAATGACATGCATGTTATGACATAATACTCACCTATTTCCTTAACCCCAGCCTGAAACAAAATAGCTAATACAGTAATGAACAGTATATAATGTTCACCTTTTTGTCAACTTCACTATCCGAATCACTGGCAGATGAGCTTGAAGATACAAGTTCCTTTGATTTAGGCATTCTGGGAAAAGAAAAATAACATGAGAACACTATATAAGGAACGACATTCCATTTTGGCTGGAAAGCAATCTTCAAACCTGTTTGTACTGGCTCATCTTCTTCAAGCCCTCCTAAAGATTTTCTTGCCTTTTCATTTAAGCTTTAATACACATTGTTGATGCAATATCAAGCACTTTATATATATATTTCTTCCCCTTTTTGCTGCAACTGCATTGAAACAGATTTAAGGCTCATTAAATGCAGTGGTTTGGCTTCTGAACTGTCTACAGCAGAATGATTTCTCACAATTTTCATATATCCCCAGACACAGCAAAACCCACAATGTAAACTACACAATGTAATACTGCCCTCCAGCTGAATCCTTTCTGTTACATCCACAAATATGAATCATTAACACCCCAACAATGCCTATACTCTGACAGGGGCATTTCACCCAGGTGGATTTGCAAGCAGCGTGCTGCACAACCATCACACACGTGACGCTCGAGCTCCCACCTATAATCTAACAGTCTGAAATACACCTCAGTTACAGTGAACTACAGCACTGCAATTAATATTTTCACTTCCGCTTCAACACATCAGTCACTGGACTCTATTAATTTGCCAGACAAGCAGACATTGAGCATTCCTTGAATGCGTGCTGCCAGGTGTCCTTGCACATCTCCCTGGTATGCAAACATGCGGTTAGATATAGCAGTTACACACCTTCCCTGCTGCTAGAAACTCTTTGAAACAAATACACAGCTCATTTGTTCTTTCAGAATAAAATTAAGCATCCCTGAAAGTGCATAATACAAACTTCAGCTAGGAAAGGCCAGGATAATATTACAGAGTGTCTCAGGAAAGAAAAAAGGAATAACAGCGTTCTTAAACGGGCAGTGAAAAAACACCTCCACGTATGCAAATGAAAAAAACCCAACACAAAACAACCAAACCAGAGCCCAAATAATGCTAATGGATCGACGTGGTTCTAAAGTAGGGCAAGACCTGTGGTAACAGCTTGTAGCACAAGGACGGAAGCTGCAGCACTGCACAGGACACAGGGTGTGAGGAAGCACACGCACGCCACGCTCTAGGATGGAGGCAGAGGAGCGCTGGAATGGGACAGTGTGAAAATAAGCAAACGGATGACACTGAGTTGGCGAGCCAAACGATGTTTCGCGGGGATGACCCCGGGGTCCGCATGACAAGGAGAAAGGGACAATATGGAGGAAGGTGTGGGCGGAAACTGGAGGAAGAAGGGATGTGGGGTGGTGGGTGCCCTCCGGGAGAGGCTGAGCGTGAGGAGATACCGCAGCGCCGGGGAGGGGGCCGGGATGGGCCCGGCCAACAGAGAGCGAGGGAAGGTAAGGAAAGGAAGACAAGCCGGGAACTCCAGGTAGGCGGATCCCAGCCGCCATTTTCCTCCCCTATTCCTCTTTTCCATGGCTTGTGTCGCCCCCCAAAAAAACGACTGGAGGCCCCAACAAGAATGGGGGCGAGGGGGTGGGCGGGTGAGAACGCCCATGTCTTCCCGGGGCAGGGCGGCACCGAAGGGTTATCCGTGGCGGGGCGGAGGAAAAGGACAGCAAGGTAACCAGCGGGCCAGGGGTCGCCGGCGGGCCGGGTCTGCTCCCGGCGCAGGGGGGGAGCGCGGCCGGGCGCCATCTTCTCCCTCAACCAGACTCTGTGCCCCCCAACATGGCAGCTCCCCCTCGGCAGCGGCGGCTCGCTCCTCCGCTCCACAGCGGGGTATCCCTCCCGCTGGGCACCGCGGGCACTCGAAGAATAAGGGGAAGCCTCGCCTCGGCGCCGCCCGGCTGCGGCTGCCCCGATCGTGCCGGGAGGTGCCGCGGCGGTGGCGGCGGGGGCCGTGGGAGGGGGCGCGCGGGAGAAAATGGCGGCGTGGCGGGGGCGCGCGGGGGGACCCGGCACTCACGTCCTGCTCCGCGCGTGGCTCCTCTGCACCGCGACACAGACGGAACTGACGCGGCTCGGAACGCCCGCCCCGGGCCGCTCACGTGGGGGGGGGGGGCGGCGGGCAGCTTTAAAGGGGACGCGGCCCTTTGTCCCTTTCGTCGCTCGTTCCCGCCTCCTGTGAGGGGCGGGGGAGGGATCATAGTTCTGGAAAGGAGATTTTACAGGATCACAGCAAATCCCAAGTTGGCGGAGACCCATAGGGAACATCGAATCGAACTCCCGGCCCTGCCCAGGACACCCCAAGAGTCACCCCATGTGCCTGAGAGCGTTGTCCTAACGCTTCTTGGTGCTGTGCCCACTTCCCTGGGGAGCCTGTTCTAGTGCCCAGCCACCTCCTGAGTGAAAAACCTTTTCCTGATACCCAGCTTAGACCTCCCCATCCAATGCTGTCACTGGCCACGAGAGTGAAGAGATCGGTGGTACCGGCCCCTCTGCTTCCCCTCGCGAGGAAGCTGTAGACTGCCATGGACACTAGGAAGAACTTCTTCACAGTAACGATTAGACATTGGAATGGGCTGCCCAGGGGGGTGGTGGAGTCACTGTCTCTGGACGTGTTGAAGGAAAGACTGGACGTGGCACTTGGTGCCATGGTCTGGTTGACGTGGTGGTGTTGAGTCCTAAGTTGGACTCAGTGCTCTCGGAGGTCTTTTACAAATTGATTCTGTGTTTCTCTGAAGTCTGCCTTTAGTCTTCTCCAGGCTGAAAAAAAACCCCTACAATAATTCATAAATAGCAGGGTTTTTTCACGCCCTGCAGCGCTTCCTCGATGCCGCTCGGAGCCGCCCGGGCAGCGGCGTGAGGCGGGGTGCGGCTGCTGCGAAACCACGGCCCCGCCGCACCTGGGGCGCTGCTCAGGAACCCCGTTCCGATGGTTCCTTTTCTGCCACCAGATCCCGCTTCCGCCACCGGTGACCCGGGTTTCCTTCTCTTACCGCGGGGCTGTGCAGCTGGGGACCAGGGAGCACCAGAGCACCCGTCCGGGCAGGCACCTCGCGGCTGAAGCACCGGGGATGGAAGGTTAAAGCAGTCTCAGCACCTCTTTCAAACACCGTCTTTTTAAAAACTGTCGAAGCAAACAAAGAGCTTGAAAACATACTGTCAACGTTGTTTTTTTTCTGTAGCGTGTTCACACGGTGATGCATCCCGAGCACCCTGCTGAAGAGGACTTGACAAGGCTTAGTTCACCTGAACGAGTTCTGCTTCTGAGACACAGCAAAATGGAGGCGAGGAAAGGGCCCTCTGCCCTCAGTTTTGTAAGAGGCAACTTTTAGCAGCCTTTGCAGACTGCAATAGGCCAGGCATGCTGTCAGAGCACGAAGTGGCTCTATGTTTTGTCTTCCGTGTTACCTATTTGAGCCTTTCAGTTTATGATGAGAGTTACTAACATTAAAATGCGGTCATAATTCACACAAAACTAACACGACTTGTTCCTATTTGCTGGTCACAGTTCGCAGCAATGGGTCATGTAGCTGTATTTTGAGCAGTGACAGTTCTTCAGACACCCAGCACCGGTTTAGTTTAGTCCTTTTCTCTTTCCTACTAATGCTAGACTTAGGCTTTTCCTACCACGTGGATGCAAGCTTTTTGTAACAAGTGCAAGCAAATGATAAGAAATAAGAAGTGGATTGTAATATCCCAGTCCTAGCTTCCAGATAAAGTTGGTGCAGGCAGAGTGAGGTAGTGGCTGATTGGCCTCCATTGTTTCAGTAACAAGCACATATTAATAACGTGTTTAAAGTTAAAAGTCTGTGGCTTTTTTTAAATTGCAAAGATCTCTCTTTGTTTATATGGGCCAGAAAGGCAAACATCAGGTTTCAAGAGGGAATAATCCCCCAAATTCAGCATGAGCAGCTGCAAATCCTAAGCAGTGTTTCTGAAAAAGTACTTAAAAGAGGTGGGCAAAGAGGTTTTTAGAGGGGATCCATGAGGTCCTTAGAGCCCTCATCATGAAGTAAACTGGCTTTTGGTGTGAGGAGTGACTTTCACTTCTTCACTTTAATAGCAGGAAAACAGGAAGGAAATACCAGAAATAGGAAGCGTACTTATCTAAATAATCCTTGGTAACTTGCAGTTTCACAGTGTCATGTAGGTTGCAGAATGAAAAGAAAAATAGAAAAAATGTACAATTCTTACTACATGTCTGATCTTTGGAAGATAAAAATATGGTTGTTTATACAAGAATCAAAGCACAGTAAATCGTATGCAGGCACTATAGTAATTATCACCACTGCACAAACACCAGGCTTGTCAAGCCACGTAATTGTGGAAGATGAACAGATGGTATTGTAATACTTAATGCTTAACTCCAACAACAACCCAAAAAATAACTATTCCACACAAGATCACTTCCACATATGTAATATTAATCTGTAAAAAAACATAGTTACTCTTTTCAACTAATTTTCACTAACTTTTCATGTTAGAAGCATAATGAGAGTTCAGGTGTTTGTAATCCCTGTATGCTTTGCTTTTTTACAGGTCGACACTTGGTACACGTGGAGTGTTCAGGTTTTAATCAAATCATCAAGGAATTGTTTATTAAAATCAACAACTCTTTATGCATTTTTAATCAAGTCTTTCAGCCTTGACATAAGTCAAACTGACTAAAACAAACATTTTATGCTGGCTCTTAATGGGTTAATTTCTCCCACCTGCACTATTTCCTCCAAAGCAAGCACCAAGTTTATTTTTACAGCTGAATTCCTAAATTACAGGTCAGTGAGGGTAAAGGAAGGTTTGCTGCAACTGGGGATTTCAAGTTCTGCTTTTTAGTAGTGATACATTTCTTTGAGAAATATTCTGGTTATTGAGCATAGTGGCTGTTAGAGCTTTTGGTGAATTACCCTCACTGTATTTTATTTTATTTTATTTTATTTAGAAAAGAAGAAAGAAGCTACTAAGAAACAAATGCTGGCTTTAGAACAGTGGGAAAGGAGCCATAATTCTTCCAAGGTAAATCTCTGTTGTTACCTTCTGAGTGAGTCATCTATCCCCCCAAGGGGTATAGTTCACTTTCTAAGCTCTTAAAATAGACTTTTGTAATGGGTTTGTTCCTTCATCAGACACTTTCCTTCTGTAGCTGCCTTAAAAGGGCTTAAATTCTTCTAGTTACTGCCTGATTGCCTCATTTCATATCCCACATGTCTTTGGCAGAGAAGAATGTTGAAGCATTACTTTTTTCTTCAGTAACAGATTTTAGCATGCAGATTTGAATGGGAATGCTGAAAAATACACGCTCGTGCTTCTGATTACATAGCAATTACTAACTGCAAAGGATGACTCCTCTGGTTAGAAACAACAGACCTAGTAGGAAAAGCATTTTTGGGCAAACCTGAAGTAGGACAGCTTTTAAAGCTTTGGTGTTCTGTGCTTACTAGTTTAAAAGGTGGAAGAAGAAATCTGCCGTGAAAGGGGAGGTTAGCTTATAATATTGACAGTAGTTTTATTAAAGTGTCAGGAAAGAAACAGTAAGGGATGCTACCACACAGACTTTTGCATGTGGGACTGGAACTGGTTTGTTTCTCATGTGTATCATGTAATTTGAGTTTGCATGAATACTTGCATAACTTTCTATTATGTTCGGGAAGTGGGTTTTTTTATGTTGCAGTTTAGTAACCTAAACCATAATAACTTCCATCTGTGGTTTAATAAATTGCTTTTATATGTTTTAATATGTCTGTTGTTATGGTCACTGTACAGTGTTTAAACCCTGTTGTTAAAAGTAACACTTTCTTGCTTTAATAGTTTGAAAATGTGTCTTTACTGCTTAAAAAATGTAATTTCACTTTAAAATAAGAAGGTTTGTAAGCTGGTGAATGTCTTGTCTCTCTAGCTGTCTGAAATAATTTCCAGCTGAGAAGATACCACTGGACTCCATATGCTGATTGTAAATCTTTTTCTACCTAGAGCATTTACAAAGAGAGCACTAAGTATTAAATTACCTTTTCGGGAAATAAAAGAGCAGCTTTTGTTAACATGGTCTGTGCTGTGTTGGAAAGCTTTAACCTTCTGCTGCGTGGCCCTGCCCTCTGGTGGGCACGCAAAGGTTGGCTGAGAGCCTGCTTTTACGTAAACTGGAAGGTTGCCTCCAAGAAATCTTACCTAATCTTACTTAGCAAATCTTGAGATTTAAAAACATTCCGGTTTCCCCGTTGTGTTTCAATCACAGTTTTGCAGTCCTGTGGCAGCAGCAGAGACATTATGCCATGCATCTTGGGACATTAGAGTAAAATAGTAGGATTGATGACACTTGCATGTTATTATGGTACTTTCTTCTTCTCACCATATTTTGGAGATCTCTTCTCATACAGTTGAAATGAAGCTCAAAAATGTGTCTTTCTGAATGCTAGCTTGCTTGCCATTTTTGCTAGCTTGCTTGCCATTTTTGTCTGTGATATTTTTAGACTCTGAACTTTGCACAGATACAGTATCTGTTGTATTTAATTCCAAATTAAAGATTTGTGTTTCAGCATACATTTTCATTCTGGAATTTCTTGGCTGTTCTTCTGTAATCTTAATAGGATCAGGGACAGAGGAGTTTCTTTTTCCTGTTTAAAAAAATACCTTTTCCGTGTTTCATTAAAGCTTTTCTGTCTTTCTCCCTCTGCCACGACTTGCACTTTACCATTCCATGCATTGTCCTTCCAGTTAAACATATAGAAATCAGTAAAGGTCAAAATGCCCTTAAGGATCTAATCTGAATTTATTACTGTTTCATTTTGAAGCAATCTGATACATGTCTTAAGGAGATAGAATCTTGTTTTATAACCCACTGAGGTTTTTTATGTATAGACCATGAATCTGATCCTGCAAGCTAGTAGTAGCATAAATAGATGTTATGTAATGGTTCACAAAGTCACCAGGAAGCATCAGGTTCTTATTAGGAAACTGCTGAGGGAAAGACTTGTATAATACTATTGGGAGTTTTTTTCCCAAGGAAAAAGGAAACCTTGATTTTTAATTTTTTTTTTTTTGGTCACATTTAGAAAGTATGACTTCTCATAAATTATGTTGTAGTCTTTTTAAAGTGATATATGCACTGAAAACTCAAAATGCAAAATTCACACAGGAAAGTAATCTGAAACTTCTGAAATTGCAGCTGAATTGGGCTGCCAGATGGAAGCTTATGCTCAGAAATATGCAGGGTTGAAATCACAACATAAAGGGTGTAGTATTTGAATTTAGAAATTACTTGGATGAAGAAAAGTTATGAAACCTAAGTCAAAAATCTCAGTTGTGAGTAAGAAAGCCTTGGGGGACTTTTTGGTTTTTTTTTTATGGAGACAAAGTTGAAAGGAGGGTAAATATTCCAAGTTTATTTGGAGTATTATAATATGTATCAATTGTAGTATATATTAATAATGTAGATATATGTCCATGGAGAGAGTCCACAGGAGGATCACTGAGTTGATCAGAGGGATGGAGCACCACTCCTCTGAGGAAAGGGTGGGAGAGATGGGTTTGTTCAGCATGGAGAAGAGAAGGCTTTGGTATGACCTAATTGGGGCCTTCCAGTACCCGAAGGGAGCCTACAGGAACGATGGAGAGGGACTGTTTGCAAGAGCCTGGAGTGACAGGACAAGGGGCAATGGATCCAAATGGAAAGAGAGTGGGTTTAGATGAGATATTAGGAAGATATTCTTTACTATGAGAGTGGTGAGACACTGGCAGAGGTTGCCCAGAGAAGCTGTGGATTCCCCATCCCTGCAAGCACTCAAGGCCAGTCTGGATGGGGCTCTGAGCAACCTGGACTAGCGATAAGTGTCCCTGTCCATGGCAGGAATGGGAGTTGGAATTTGGTGATCTTTAAAGTCCCTTCCAACCCCAGCCAATCTGATTCTGTCATTCTATGAAGTTTACCTCATAAATGAATAGCAATGGCAGCCCTATTTGCTTTGAAAACATAGCTTTAGTGATGCAGTGATAAAAGGTGTGTAAACATCTGTGTGTATATAGATGCTTATATTTTTAATGGAATGTGTACTGAATATTGTCTATTTATCAGTATATTGGAAGACTTATAACTGAAAAAACTTGAAAGACAGTGGAACAAAAAAAACTTCTGTTGTCTTCTTGTCCAAATATCATGATCCAGTGGTCTAATTATGAACAATTTTCATTAAAAATAAGGCTGTAAATATCTAGATCAATTATATATCTCTTGTATAATTTGCATATCCTGAGTCAATTGAGGTTTTCATGGCAGAGGCTACATCCTCTAAGGTTTCCTACGGAAGGTTTCTGTCGAGTCCTCAAGTACTGTCACACAGAACTTTGGAGTAAGGCTTTTCTTTTCTAATCTCTAGCAATTAAATGTCTTGACCCAGTAGCCACTTTCTTTCCCAGAAAAGCACTTTGGGTAGAACCTAGCAGATTCCTTTTACTGTTGTGCTTGATTAGGATAAGAATGAACAGGAGGTACAGTAATATTCAGTTCCTATGCAAAATTAGTAATATTGACAAGCAAATTATGGTCAGTGAATTGGCAAGGATGTTTGGCATCGGAAGTAGTTGTGCTTCATATGCAGCTGCAATAATGTTAGCTTTAGATGAGAAAGTACTTTCCTCTTCTCCTTTTATGAACAATAATATCTTTGCAGTCTTACTGCCCACGATCACAGCTGCTGTGGGATATGGGAACCCCCTGCCTTTTGTGAGGACTGCAGGAGGACATCCCAAGCAGGTGTGTTTTGAATAGGCTTGTCTTACAGTAAACAAATACTTCCGAAATGGTACTTTTTACTTAATCCAGAAGTGTTTTATAAGCCTTGATTAATTTAGGAATAATGCACATTGTAGCACCGACAAAATACATAAATGGGATTAAAGTATTTAAGCATTCAAGTTTTGCTTTGTTCAGAGTTTTGGGGGACATCTGATGCTCAGAGGGAAGGATTTGCCGGAAGGCGGGGCAGAGCCATGGGGAACGGGCGCTCATTCAGTGCCTTTGGTCGAGCGGTCACTGCACTGGCCGCGATGTGCTGCCCAGCGCTTTACAGGAGTGATCTGACGGACTGCTGGCTTCTGGAAAAGTCACATGAACGGGCCCTGTGTGGGTGAGGCTGTACCACTGTCGCCCGTGCAATAAGCACATAGGAGCTACGGCGGGATTCTACATGTCATATGTACATATGTATGTGTGTATATATTCTATAGGCTGCCCCGAGCGCGGCTCCCCGTGGTCGGCGAGCGGGACTACAGCCCCCAGCCGCCCCCGCGCACGTTCCGCGCCTGCGCACGCGGACCCCCGCGGCGGATGTGGCTCCCAGTTCATCGGGCGGGAGCCCTGCCACGGCCGGACTACATCTCCTAGCGGCCCCCGCGCACATCCCGCGCCTGCGCAGGCGGAGCCGGCCCGGCCGCACTCGGCCGTTGTCGCCGTCGGTGGGTGGGTGGGGGAAGGGAGCGAGCGGGAGGAGGAGGAGGGAGGGGGGGGAGAGTTGAGAGTTCACCCGCCGCCGTCGCTGCCAGGCCGGACTCATGATTCCCATATGCCCGGTAGTTTCGTTCACCTATGGTGAGTAGCGGTGCTCGGCGTGTCCGTGCTTGGGGAGAGGGCGGCGGGCGGGGGTCGCGCCTGAGGCGCCGAGTCTGACCCGGCGCTCCCGCGCTCTCTCTCCCTTGTCCCTCTGTGTGTCCCGTTCTTTCCCCACCGCCTCCTCTCGCCGGGCCTCCTGTCATGGCCCCGGCCGCCGCCGCCCCTCGGTCGCCGCCGCCGCAGTGCCCAGCCGGCTGGGGGAAGATGCCAAAATGGCCACCGGCAACTACTTTGGATTCACCCACAGCGGGGCTGCTGCCCAGTACAGGTAAGCACCGCCGCGACCCCCCGGCACCCCCCCCCAGGGCCCCTCTCCCCGGCCCGGACCCCGGGCAACTCCCGCCCCTTGCCCCACGCCGTGCGTTGTGCCCGGACCCTGCTGCCGCGCCCGCGGGTGTGCGTTCTTATCTCCTTGTATGCCTGCGGGTGGGAGGTGGGGCTGGGCACCGCGGAGAAGGAGGAGGAGGATGATCAGCAACAGCATCGGGTGCCCAGGCCCTTAGATTAAAATGGCCACTTGCAGTCAGTCAGCAGCACCGGCGACTCACCGTGTGCCGCCCCCAGGCCCGTCTCCTGCCTCAGCTTCGGGGAACACAGGCCTTGCTCCCCAAGGCTTTGCCGTCGCTGTGGGAGCACAGAATCCCTTCTAACATGGGTTGGAAACCAGCCTAAGGGAGGCTGGTTGGATCAGGGAGAGATGGTGCACCGGAAAATACAGGGGACTTAATCCCATTGAAGTAATGTTATGATTAATGTGTCTGAGAAAGTAGAGAAGCTACTTTCAGGGACAGGTGCGTTTTTAAAAAAATGTTCTACTCCGATTTCTAAGACCAGGAGCAGTATTCTAATGGAACTCGAGGCCCCATGATTGTGTAGACAGTATACATACCTGTGTCTTATCTGTCTGGATAGATCTATCACTACAGATCTTGTATAAACACAGTGCCACAAGTCTTTGTATCTTTGTCGTTTTTGTTCATTTAAATTGTGGCCAGAGTGTTAAAAAGTAATTGGTAGCATCTATTAGATTGCATTTTCTGACGTCATGTTACTTAATTTGCTAAATACAGTCAGGAACATCTTTGCAATTTTGGCTCATATTGGAGTGACACCTTAAAGTCCACGTTTGAATCTTACATTGCTCATTCCATAAATCTCTTATAAAGACCTTCTTCAATGCCTAAGTTGTGGTGAATAAGAAAAACCAAAAGAATAAAGCAAATATATCAGAGATTATTAACAAACAAATGCACGTGTGCTACTAGCTAATAAAAATTGCATACCTAATGTAGTTTTAGGAATGTACACTTTTGTGAAGGTGTTGGAATAACTCAGAGTCTGTTTTTTCTGGGTTTTTTTTCCTGAAAATGGACATGAAGTACATTGAATTTAATTTACTCTGGTGTTTAATAGGGGATTAAATTTAGCTAATCTTCTAGTTCCTTTGGTTGCTCACAGCGTGTGTATGTGTTTACATTTTATGTGACAGTTATAGTGAATATATAGGACATATATGTATATAACTTCCTTTTAAGTATAAAAGTTAAGTGAATAATAAACCAAGATATATGTCTGCAGTTGTGAAGTGCAGATGAATTTTTAAATTCATCTTTTATCATGGAGCTGAGGTGATCCTTAGACTAAAGATTCTGAACAACTTGTTTGAGGTTATATAATTGGAATAACATTCAAGTTCAATAGTTGGTCCTAATTGCGTTTTTGAGAAAATGAAAAACAGATCAAAAGAACCTTTTTCCTTCACTGTCATAAGTTCAAAATACTATTTAATTGCCTATCAGTTAAAGACTCTACATCCTATGAACGGTTTGTGTATTTACCACATCTGGAAGTGAAGAGACCCAGCAATCAGTGTTTAAGCACTCCTTTCATAAAAAGGAATTTAATATTTTGAGCTGAAAACACAAGAGTCGCTTAAAATGTCTGAAGGGCAGCTTACTTTCACAAAGCAGATTTGGTAGGTCCTTACTAGTGTTTTTACAGAGTGCTACAAATCATGTATTCCACTCCTGTATATTTGAGAAAGAGATGGTGGTGGCAGGGGAAGATGGTGAGATTTAATATTACAACAAGTCCTTTAAGTTTTTCCTCAGTATTTGAAGTGACAGTTCATAGAATAAAAAAAAAACATTGCGTTCTTGGAAACCAGGGCAATAGATAAACAAACAGATATTTTTCTACATACTTAATACATAGGTGAGCCTCACAAATCTTAAAAAATAAAAGGTATTTCTGGATGCTGAACTAATCTATGGATTTTTTAAAAGTTGCTCAAAGTAACAAGTTGTTTTAGGAGAGCAAATCACACTTGCAGTTGAAGTCTTTAGTTCTTTATACATACCCCATTTAGAAGTCCTGACACTGTAGTTTTTATAGCAAGAAACAGAAATTTTCATAATAAACACAGTATCAGTTATATTTTTAAAGGTTCTGTCTTGCTAAAATGGCTGTGAAAAATTCTGATATGTTAGAAAAATATTAGTCTGCAACTTCAGATGATCTCAGTACTCCCTAATGATAATAATCAGAATTTTATTGATTTCAGCATTTAGTTCAGCTAGGTGCAAAAAAATAGTGAAATTCTTTTTAGCATGCACACCTTCCTTGTAATATCTTAAAGTATGAGTATCTCAAAATATATTAAGACTTCATCTGGAAACATGCAGAAAAAATAAAAAGCCTAAACTTTGCATCAGAAAGTAGAGAGTCTAAATAGATTCTGTTCAATTTCAAGAAATAGAATAGACTCTTCCAGTTGGAAGGGACCTACAGTCATTGTCCAGTCACCTGCCTGACCACTTCAGGGCTGGCCAAGTTCAAGCACATTGTTAAGGGCACTGTCCAAATGCCTTTGACCACTGACAGACTGGGGCATGGACCGCTTCTCTAGGAAGTCTGTTCCAGTGCTTGACCGCCCTCTCTCTATAGAAATGCCTCCTAATGGCCAGTCGAAAGCTCTCCTGGTGTGGCTCTGAACCATTCCCTCATGTCCTGTCCCTGGATACCAGGGAGGAGAGCTCAGCAGCTCCCAGTGCCCTTCCCCTGCTCAGGAAGCTGCAGAGAGCAGTGGGGTCACCCCTCAGCCTCCCTTTCTCCAAACCGGACAAGCCCAAAGTCCTCAGCTGCTCCTCACAGGAAGTTCCTTCCAGCCCTCTCACCAGCTTCGTTTCCTCCTTGGGACACATTCGAGGCCCTTCCCATCCTTCTGCACCTGCAGGGCCCAGCAGGGCCCACACTGAGGCCGCCCCAAGGCTGAGCCCAGCGGGACCATCCCCCTCTGGGCCACTGTGCTGTGCTCGGTGCTCTGGGATGGGCTTTGTCCTCAGAGCTGCCTGGGCACTGCCGACCCACATTGAACTCAGCACCAGCCAGCCCCACACCCCCTCTGCAGCTGTCCAGCCACTCCTCTCCCACTTCATACCTGTGCCTGGCATTACCCCATTCCAGGTACGGAATCCAGCATTTGAACTTGTTAAATTTCACTGCATTAATGACTGCCCAGTGTTCCAATCTATTTAGATCCCTCTCCAAGGCGTCTTGCCTCTCAAGAGGATCCACAGCTCCTCCTAATTTGAATCATCAGCCAAGTTGCTAATGATGCACTCAACTCTTGCTTGCCAGACAGATGTAGCCCCGTTCATTACAGCCCATTGAGTGCTGCTGTCCAGCCAGTTCTTCACCCAGAGCACTGTGAACCTGCTTATCCCACAGCTGGACAACTTGTCAGAAGGATGCTGTGAGGGACAGTGTTAGCAGCTTTAGTCAAACCAGAACTGCATCCACTGCCTTTTCCTCATCCAGGAGGCGAATGACCTTATGATAGAAGGATATGTTGGTTAAACAGGACTTTCCCTTTGTGAACCCGTGTTGACTGTGACAGATGATTGCGTTGTTCTTTAACAATTCTTTTGCCTTCCAGTAGGGCTTAGTATCTCCATAATTTTTCCGAGATGAGGTTACACTACGAAGTCTCTAGCTCCCTCTTTATTCCCTCCTGCCTTTGTGAATGGGAATGACACTGGCAAGCTTCCAGTCAGCAGTGACCTGCCCAGACTCCCAAGGCCTTTGGTAGATGATTGAGAGAGGTCCTGCTGTAACAGCTGCTGGCCTATTCAGTACTCTGGGGTGAATCCCATCAGGGCCCATGGAGATTTGGGAACATTCAGTTTATAAGCTGGTGCCTTAGAATTTCGGTGTCCACAGTTGTGAATCTCCCACTCAGATGACTCAAAGGAGAAAATCTGCTGTACTAAGTGATAGCTGAAAGCCACTTTTAAGGAAAGTTTCTGTATTTAATTCTAAACTTGTTGGAGACCGATGTAAACCCTTTCGGAATTGCAAAAATGACAGTATTCTAATTTGCATTATTAGAAGTGAATCATAGGATCATAGAATATCCTGAATTAGAAAGGACCCACATGGAAACACCAAAGTCCAGCTCCTGGCCCTGCACCCGACGTCCCCAAGAATCAAACAATGTGCCTTAGAACATTTTCTAAACACTTCTGGAACTCTGTCAGGCTTGGTGCTGTGGTCACTTCCCTGGGGAGCCTCTACAAGTACCTGACCACCCTCTGGGTGAAAAACCTTTTGTTGATATCTAACCTAAACCTTCCCTGACACAACTTCAGGCCGTTCCCTTGGGTCCTGTCACTGGTCACCGTAGAGAAGAGATCAGTGCCTGCCCCTTTGCTTCCCCTTGTGAGAGTGTTAAAGGCCATGATGAGGTCTCCCCTCAGCCTCCTCCAGGCTGAACAGACCAAGTGACCTCAGCCACTCCTCACACAGCTTCCCCTCCTGACCCTTTACCATCTTTGTGGCCCTCCTTTGGACACTCTCTAGCAGGTTAATGTCTTCCTTATATTGTGGCACCCAAGGTGAGGCTGCCCACGACAGAGCAGAGTGGGACAATCCCCTCCCTTGCCCAGCTGGCAATGCTGTGCCTGATGCCCCCCAGGACAGGGTTGGCCCTCCTGGCTGCCAGGGCACTGCTGACTCGTGTTCAACTTCTCATCATCCAGGACTCCCAGGTCCCTTTCTGTGGCACAGCTTTCCAGCCTCCTGTTCCCCAGTCTGTCCACTCCAGGGCTGCCCTGTCCCAGGTGCAGAATTTAAATCAAAAACTGAAAAGATAGTGGAGCTATTATTGGTATAGAAGTCACTGTGTCTTCCTGGAGTTCCAGTTTATCTGTGGCCATGGTGGATCATTTAAATACTTTCTCATCCTTCACATGAAGAAGAAATTAAAATTTGCCCAAGTCTTAGCATTAAATACTGATATTTGAGGCAGTTATAAAGGCCAGATTGGTAGATCCCCAGGTGGTAGACCTTGGATTTGGAAAATTCAGGAGTACGGGGTTGTTGCTGTTTAACCCCAGCCAGCAACTAAGTGCTACACAGCCTCTTGCTTACTTCCCAGCCACCCTGGTGGGAGGAGAAATGGAAAAGTAGAACTCCTGGATTGAGACAGGAACAGTTCATAGTTAAAAGAGAAGAAATATAATAATATGAATTATAGCAGTAATCCTGATAAAAGTAATAGTAGTAATGAAGGGAATAGGGGGAGTAAAACCCAAGAGAAGAAAGTGATGCACAAACATGATTGCTTTTCCCCTGCTGACTTAATGTCCAGCGTGTTCTCCAGCAACAATCAGTAGCTCCTGGCCAACTACCCCTAGTTTATACACTGGGCATGATGTTTTATGGCATGGAATATCCCTTTGGCCAGTTTGGGTCAGCTCCCCTGACCATGCTCCCACCCAGCTTCTTGTGCACCTGCTCACTGGCAGAACACAAGAAACTGAAAAGTTCTTGACTTGGAGTGAGCCCTACTGAGGAACAGCTAAACCATCTGTTACCAGCCTAATTCCCATACTAAATCCAAAACACAGCACTGAACCAGCTACTAAGGAGAAAATTAACTCTACCCCAGCCAAAACCAGGACAGGCACATAGAACTTGATAAAATTTACTGTTGTAACAGTATAATCAGTAAAGTTCCTTCAGTGGACTAGATAAGGAGTAGATTACTGTCTTTATTAGTTCATAAATACTACTTTTTATAAAACGTACTTGAAATCTTGTTTCATATTTAATCAAAGACAGCAAAGGAGCTAAGTGCCCTTTAAGCCTGTAAATAATGTATTAGAAGCATTCTTGTTCCTTTCAATGTTGTTGCTACATAAAATTTCCTGCTATCCTACTCATTTGAAATTCTTTGTGTGCACTACCCAGTAATAATATCGTGATTTACTGAGAGAAGCATTAGATTATGCAAATACTAATGCAGGAAATTTCTCTGGATATTACAGGACCTTTACAATTTGTGCTTTCTGCTGGTGGTGGTATTAGGGCCTAAGGTTATAAACCTGCATGCGAAGCAAACCTCATTTGTTACTTATTTAAGTGATTGTACTAATCTGTTTAGGAGCCTGAAATAAACGTGGAATGTGGTGATACCAGTCTTCTTTGTGTGTGTGTGTGCACACTCTGTACCTCACCTGAGCCACTGTGTGTCTATTCAGTTTGAAATTAACACCCTAATATTGCCTTGTCTTTCACATGGAAGATAATATTAGCATTCTTGGTTCAGTGCTGGAGAGAGGCATAGTTATGCTTTTACTCTCAAATTGGCTGATTAAAATGCTGATGGAGAGATAGGGGCATTGAGGAATGTTTGGACAGAGAAGTGTGCAAATGTGATCGTTTTGTTCAATTAACCTTGTATTATGGTTTTGGTTTCTGTTAAAAAGGTGAAGAATCCTTTTAAGTATTGTGAGTTTCGTCTTGATGATATTCATACTGTGTCTTGCTCTAATGAGACAGGACATGGATGGGAGATGCTTGGGTAGTTAGGAATGATTTGTTAACTTTAAATTGCCTTCAAGCAGCATGAATATTACTGAGTGTGGCGAGCCGTCACAGATAAAGGCAATTTTAGCAGTTCAGGTTCAGAGCAGACCACAGTTCCTGTGAGTTCAGGTTAAGATGCAATCTTCTAGGCAACCATATGGAAGTGAACTCTTTCAATTACAGCTGATTTGGAATTCGAATGTAGTGCACCATGTTACAGCATATTCAAGTGGTGCAGAACAACAAAAGAAAGTGAATTGCTGTGCATGGATGAGTTGGCTATTGAGGATTGATTGAGGATGGAGTGTTCTTTTCACATTTGCTGGTATTTCTAATTACTTTTGTCTTCAATATCTGCCCCAGTTAACTGTTCTTCATCTAGATACTGGTTTGAAAAGTATTGAGTCTTTCAGAGATGTTAGGGCTGTAATTCACAGAGGCATAGCAGACTAAGTTTAAGGTATCACTAAACATAGTTCAGTCTTGTGTTGGTGAAAACAACACCAACGGTGCGTAGGACTTTCTAGTGAAGACACCATGTACTACTAGACTTAAACTCATGTTAAGGCTAACATTTAGTCACCTTACAGTACATGCACCTTATCCTAAAATGCTTGGGCAGTGAAAGTAATCATAGTTTTACCACAGGATGAGGCTAAAAAACTCAGAGTGCTTGCTCTGAGTACTTTAGGCCCATGCTCTCTTGAGTTCCATCACATCTTGATGCATGCACATTCTTAGCAGAAGGGACTTCACTGAATATGACAGAGCTGTGAGAAGCTGATGGGCTGTAATGGGGAGACAGAGAAGGTGATAATTGAGGAGGAAAGGTGCCTCAAGTCAGAGAAGCCTTTGTCATTTTAAAGAGGGAAGCCTGCCAACTAGCTGGAATTTGCAGCATGTGCTTGTCTTTAGGAACTGAGCATTTGGGGAAGATTTTCTGTTGTTGATATAGTTATGTCCTTTGTAGTTGTATCCTCAGAATGGATTAATGGTTATAGGCTTAAATCTGGGGTGTTAAATTATATGTAAAATTTTGTCTGCTACTGAAATACAACAATGGTATCTTAAAGCATAGTTACATTATTGGTACTAGAAAAGCAAAGTAGTAGCTTAAGGCAGGAAATACAGAATGTTTTAACAATTTAGTACAATTTTCCATACTAGTGAGGTTTCTTTCCTTTTATGGAGAACTTGCCAATTTTAGCATTTTTTCTGTTTAGCATCTTCATTAGTGGTCCAGATGTTAGGGCAGTGTGTACTCTCATCAAGTTTGCTCAAGACAGAAAATGATGAGAAGTGACTTATGTGCCAGAGGGTTATAGTGACATTCAGAGGGACTTCAAAGGTCTAGAGAAAAGGCCTGCCAAGAATCTCAAGAAGTTCAACAAGGGGAAGTGCAAAGTTCAGTATGAAAGAACAACCCCACGCACCAGTATATGCTGTGGGCCACCCAGCTGGAAAGGAAGAGGACCTGGGGGTCCTGGTGGACACTGGACTTGAACATGAGCTGGCAGAGGATCCTTGCAGCCAAGAAGGGGAATGGCATCCTGGGATGCATTACACAGAGTATTACCAGGTAGGTGAGGGAGGTGATCATTCTCCTCTTATACAGTGCCAGTGAGGCCACACCTGGAATCCTGTGTCTGTTTCTGGGCTTCAGTACAGGAGAGATATGGACATACTGGAGAGAGCCCAAGAAAGAGGCCCACCAAAGCTGCTAAAGAGTCTGCAGCATTTCTCTAATGAGAAAAGGCTGGGAGAGCTGGGACTGTTCAGCCTGGAGGAGGGTAAGGGGGATCTTCTTAATGAGTATAAATACATGAAGGAAGGATACAGAGAGGACAGAGTCAGGCTTTTTTTGCAGTGGTGCCCAGTGCCAGGACCAAAGGCAGCGGGCACAAACCGAAGCACAGGAGGTTCCCGCCGAACGTGAAGAAGCACTTTTTTCATACGAGAATGACTGAGTCCTGGCACACGTGGCCTAGGTAAGTTGTGGAATCCTCATCCTCGGAGATACTCAGAAGTTGTCTGGATATAGTCCTGGGTGTCTGGCTGTAGGTGACACTGCCTAAGTGGGATTGGACCCCTGATGACCTCCAGAGGTCCCTTCCAATCTCAGCCATTCTTTGATTCTGTGACAGGGATAATGTTAGTAGTTGCTCCTTTTTCAAGCAGATGTAACCTCTCAAGATCAGTTCTTTTTATTTTGCATGTTGCCATTCAAGGCTGTTGAATAGACTTGAAAAAAATCAACTTTTTAAAGAAAGCGATATAGGCAGTGGGCTGTCTGTTGTGTGCAGCTGAGCAAAGAGTGGTTGATACAGAGCATATATTACATCACTGTTGCAGACACCTGCAGTATGTACAGTGAACAAAACATGGCAGAATTTGATTGGATTTAAATCAGGTTGTGCGACTAAATGTATAGATTATCAAAGAAGAAGGGGTGTTTTGAAAATATGAGGCTGCTTATCTTTGAGATGAGTTATTGATAAGTATATCAATATCAGGTTTAGCTATCTGGTGGCAATCACTGGATTGTAATGGCATGATGCAAAGAAGTTTTAGAACAAGAAAGAGGAAGGGAAAACTCTAAATGGCTACAAAACCCTGTCTTTTTTAGGCTTTGTGTAGTTAAACCATGGAATGCATTACTGCTGAAATTTGGTAGAATTCGGGAGGAGATAGCACATTTGCCTGCCTTCAGGCCTCTCTGGATTCCTAGTGAATTGCATTACAAACAGTGTTCTGTTCACAAAATTGTAAGAATAGGAAAAAATAATCTTCCTTAAAGTTCTGAGAAGATATATTCAAATACTGAAAATTTTATGCCTGTAGTGAATGACAGGCTCTAGAAATACAGAGGCAAAGTCACTCCTAAAGTACAACATACTGTAGTCTGGTATTTCATTTCAGCATTTTATGCTGTTTATTATCAAGTGTGTTTAGGAGAATAAAGCTCACCTGTTTTTTTTTCTGTTAATTCTAATTTCGTTTTTGCTTTGCTCTGTCCATGTTCCATTAGCACATCTGAAAGTTCATCTGACCAGTAGTTATTCAGGAGTGCCTCTTCCTAGGTTAGGATCTGAAGCAGTAGCAGATTGCACTGCTGCTAACAGTTTTTATAGAATTAGATCATACTTGTTTCAATCATCATGTTCCTGAAATACAAAACTGTATTTTTTCCTATTCTGCTATTAATAGAATAATCTGTGAAACTTCGAGAAGCCTGGCAGTTAGATGTCACCAAGTATGGTTCCCTTAATGCTAAAATGTTCCAATGTTCTTAAAAGGTACAAATCAAAAAATACATCCTAATTAGTGGAATGTTTCATTCAAGATACCCATATTTTAAGAACTATTTTAAGACTAGCTTGAATGTTGTGCTAAGCTAGCATGGAAATCACTTCTTTAAATGAAAAAAAACTTGCAAGAAATATGTTTTAGAAGTTGTAATTTCTGAGGAATATTGTCTTTTGGGTGGAGACATGTTTGGTTTTAAGCCAGATCCTAACTCTCTATCAAAACAGCACTGTTCAGAAGACTGAAGCTGAAAAATTGAAGGTGCTGTTTGCCTCTTGGAGGAGAGTTTTCAGTGTTCAGCAACCTAAACAGAGCTGGAATAGTAGCAGCATTTGTGTGCATGTGTTGGGTTGTTAGTACAGCAGCATGCTGAAGATGAGCAGGTTATATGCGCACGAGTAACAATTAATTTCTTCTCTTTTTTTCAAATTAATGAATGAAGTGTGATGAAAAGCAAGGCTTATAGGGAACCTTTTATGTGCTTCCTGTATACATACCTTTTATGTACAATCTATCTTACTAGGAAGTAGACTGCCTTTTCCTGAAAATGTATTATTCCTCTGACAGTAATTGCTACAGATGGATTATCACGTTTCTTAATGCATGACTTATTCAGCAAATATCTTAATGTGGAAAATAAAGTATCTTGCAGTCTTCAGTTATCTGCCAAAATAGATAGCATTACATCAAAATGTTGTGTTTTCTTTATATTGCTAACATAAAAAAATAAATAAAGCTTTCTACTTCCCATTTAGTTTTTAACAGAAAAAGCCTCCACACTTTTTTCTAGAAAAGGGCAGTAGCTGGAAATGAAAAAAGATGTGACGTAAGTGTATTGCAGAAGAGAATTCAATATTTGTTTCAGAATTGCTCTTCATACTGTGTCATTCTTTGGTAATCCAGATCTTCTTTTAGTGTTGCTGTCTGGAAGTAACTAACAAGAGTTCTCCTGTATTCCATCTGACAAGTTCTTAGCTTTTTTTGTGGAATAATGTTGCTTGTTTGCAAACCTACCTTATATGGCTATTTAAGTTAGACAAACACAGTGGTTTCGGAGCTGAAGAACAATGTTTTGCCAAGTGGACACCTGTACCTCATTAATTGCTGTTGACCAGCAAATTCTGCTCTCCACAACCTCTGACTGTTTAAGCATGCTGCCAGCTTTTTTTTTTTTTTTGCTGTGAAAGCCTGTGTTTCTTTTCTTATGTCAGAAACACTGCTACAATTTCCTTGCTGAAGGTCTTTGGGCAGTTCAGAAAAAGTTATTAATTGCTGCTTGAATATTCTGCTTTTTTGACAAGAGAGATAAGTTGCCAACAGAATTATGAAATTAATCTACTTATTTTAAAAAGAAATACAGAGTAGCGATTGCTAACACCTTCTGTTTTGAGAGCTTGTTCTCAGAGTGTGGACTTTTAATACAACTTGGCCAAATGTTCAGGGTATAATTTTCCTGGCTAAGTATCTACCTAGAATTACACTGGTTTTTGTAAAGCTATGCTGTGGCTTATTTGATTTTGTGGTGTAGAATTGGGCAGGAAGATCTTCGTAACTATTTCGTGCCTCAGTGTTTGCAATGGAGACTTTGCAAACAAGAAAAATATTTTGACATAGTACTCTGTTTCAGAATGACGGTTCTGGGCGTACACAATGGGGTCCATTGTTGATACCATACAAACAGCTGCTGTATTACTCTTATATCAAACTTGTAAAGCACCAGGGCAAAACGTGCACCTGCTTTGAGAAAAGGTACTTGCGTTTGATGAAAAGAGTTTTGTGCACATGACAGCAGTGTGGACAAGGCCAGTTTTTGCTTTGGCCTTTGCTCTGGGATGAATTCTGCAAGATTGCGAGACAGGGTGGCCCCTCACCCCCACCCCTAGAAAATCAGATTATCATGGAATTAGAGATTACTGTGGAGAAAGATACATGGTCACAGTTCACTGCAGTCAGTTTTACCTAGGAGGTTTAGTATCATAGTGACATTTCACAATATGTGGCACTTGTTCTGATACTAATGCAACAGAAAAATTGGTATTTGCCGTCGTGTCAGTAGAAATTATTATAGATGTTATTCAAAGATTTGAGTCAGAAGTGTTTTACAAAAAATACTTATGCGCAGTAGTACAGTATTGCTAATAAAGAGTTAACCTCTCATTTCCTTGAAGTTATTCGGTTAGAATGTGAAAGATGAGGGCAAGTTGAGTATACACTGGGGTGTAAAACTTCCGAATAGAGGGGACCTTGTTTGGGAAGAGGAAGTAAAGAGGATGAGGAAATAGTATTATAGATGAGGAAGTTTCATAGCAGGTAAGGAGAGACAAAACACTTTCGGTAAGGTCCTGCAAATGACCTTCTGTAGTTGTCTGAAGTATATACCTACAGAACCTGGAGGAGAACAATTGACTGCAGTGTGTGCACTGTAAACTGGCTCTGGGTGGAATAGTGAGATGCAGTGACACAGACACCTGAACTGGAAGATGAACATGGAATAATGTGTTGTTCCTAGAAAATAGAAATTAATTCAGCTTGGTAGGGTAACACTGTTACTATTATGATCATCTAGAGAAATAGGTCTCTTATCAATAAAATACATTCTTTTTGATTGAAAATTTCTGGTGGGAGATGTGGTATAACAGTAGTACAGCGGAGTACAATTTGAAGCTACCCATAACTTCCTAAATTAAAGAATGGTTTATTCTGAAAGTGAATTTAAACACTGTAAGAATTGTTATATGCAGTTATGTTGAATTGAATGGTCAGAAACTGGATCTGCCTTTGTAAGTGTTGGTCTAAAGCTCATTTGCTTTTGAAACTGGAGCTTTTATAAACTAAAGAAAAAATTCTTGGCAGTATACTCAAACATCGTGTGCTAGTTTTGGCTGGGGTGGAGTTAATTTTCTTCGTAGTAGCTGATATTAGGCTGTGTTTTAGATTTGTGCTGAAAACAGTGCTGATAATACAGGGATGTGTTCATTAGTGCTGAGCAGTGCTCACACAGTCAAGGCGTTTTCTGCTCCTCAGCCCACCCACCAGTGAGGGGCCTGGTGTTGCACAAGAGGCTGGGAAGGGACACAGCCGGGGCAGCTGACTCCAACTGACCAAAGGGACATTCCATACCATATAGCATCATGCTGAGCAATAAAACGGGGGAGAGAGAGGAAGGGGGTGGTGTTCAGAGTGATGGTGTTTGTCTTTCCAAGTAACTATTTTGTGTGATGGAACCTGGCTTTCCTGAGATGGCTAAACACCTTCCACTTTTCTGGACATACTGCCGCACCTCGCTGTTTTGTGAGGGGCCCAGAACTGGACAAAGGGTTTGAGGTATGGCCTCACCAGTGTCGAGTACAGGGGGGAAATCACTGTCCCGGTCCTGCTGGCCACACTATTGCTGATACAGGCCAGGATTCCATTGGCCTTCTTCACCACCTGGGCACACACTGGTTTATGTTCAGCCACTGTGGACCAGCACCCCCAGGTGCTTTTTCCACTGGGCAGCTTTCCAGCCATTCTTCCCCAAGTCTGTAGTGTAGCCTGGGGTTGTTGTGACCCAAGGACAGGACCGAGCACTTGGCCTTGTCACACCTCATATGATTGGCTTTGGCCCATCAATCCATCCTGTCCAGATCCTTGCTTTGTTTTGCTTGTGTGGCTTTTGCCTTGCATATTAAACTGTCTATCTCAACCCACAAGCTTTCTCACTTACACTCTTCCAAGTTCCCTCCCTGCTTCCACTGTGGGGGAATGAGCAAGTGGCTGCATGGGGCTGAGATGCCAGCTGGGGTTAAACCATGACACACTGGAACAGGTTGTCTAGAGCAGCCTTGCAGTCTCCATTCTTGGAGATGATCAGAACCTGACTGGAGGAGACCCTGAGAAACCTAACTTAGAAATAAGTTGTGTTTTGAGGACTGGGTAAAAACAGATGACCTCCAAATCTTTGTTTAAACCTGAGTTATTCTGTGAGTTTTAAGGTCCTCCTAGTTAATAAAGCAAGTTGAACTGAGTGTCTTTTGAAGAGAGCTTGGACTCAAAAATGCTAGTAAGGGATATTAGAATTTATTTTGGGGAAGAGAATTCATTGATCTACAAAGAAAAGTGGCTGCATCAATGAGTTAGCATTTTTCTCTGCAGTCCTGCCGTACTTGTTGGTATATTATTAACTCATAGAACATACAGAGTAATTTGTATAAATTCACCTTTTCCCCACTGTGTTGAGGGCTGTGGTGAAGAACATGCATGTGGTTTGTTACCATAGCTCAGCTGACATACTGTACTTCATTGGTGCTCTAATAATTTGATGATGTGCGTAGATCTTTTGGAGTCTTATTTATCGAGACTAAGATGAAATACTTGATGTGGTGCAGTATGAAAAATAACTGCTTAAGACAGAGATTAGTAAAAGAATTGTAGAGAAGGAGCTGGTAGAGGTGATTAGTAGAAGAACTATTACCAAGTAGGAGTAATTGCAGTGGAGTTCACTAGGGATTGGTTGTGACTTAGTATTTATATTAGTGTGGTATGTTGTGCCATTTGATGTGAAGAAAATAGAGTCAGTACACAGGTAACTTCACAAGAATCTGCTCTGAGGAAGCTAGACTGCTGGGAAAGAAAGCAGTTGTCTGGAGCAGAGTGGGTGGCACAGCTGAAACTTCGTATGAAATGACGCATGAGGTTCTTGCCATCTGTAGTTAACGAAAAACTGATAATACTAAGATAGGTGCACAGACGAAGGAAGAGTGGAATAGTAAGTTTGGCAAAATAATCTAGGAGGAGCTAAGTTCATCTCAGCAAACGTGATGAGGCACTAATCACCAAACACGGATAAGAACTCTTGTAAGTTAATTGAAGAAGTTGGCACAATGATATTTTTATGTAAATTAATTGCATGGAAATGTCTGCTCATCCTAATGTTAAAGGTTTTCAGTAAGACTATGGAGAGAAGAATGTCACAAATTTAGAGGAGATGTCGCCGTTAATTTCTGTTATATAATATAACACAACTTTTAGAAAGGAAGAACCAGTCAGTTCTTTTTTCAGGCTTTACTTGCAGTCTTGCAGACTCGATCACTAGCTCTGCATGATGTTGCAGAAGCAAGGGGAACAGGTTTGCTAAAATAAACATGGTCACAGAACTGTATTAGCCTTAGAAATCTAATTATTTGGGCTGTTAATTCTATGCCATTATAAGGAATTTTGCTGTGCAGTTGCACAAGAAATGCAATTGTCTGTACCATAATCTTGGTAATAGTTCTGCTCGTAATGTTCATAATCTCTTCACAATTTTAAATACTGAAAATTATCAGGTATCTTTTTTCATACATATTCTGAGAACAAAAGCATTTTCTTTGATAAACTGACTGGTATTGTTACTTTGTAGTGTGTTGTGAGCACTGTATCTGGTTTTGTAACAGTAACAAATACATTTTCATTAAATTGGAAAAGCCAAGCTAGTGCTTCTGCGCAAGCCTTCTGCTCCCTTTTCTTCCCCATTCACCTGTATATATGTAATTTATATGGGTTCTGACACTCAGCAGACTTATTTTGTAAGCTGCCGTGTTTCTTAACATTTCTGCCATGCTATAGTATGACCCCAACAGAAAACCCTGACATTGTTTTCTGCTAGATTAATAAGTTAAGTTAATGCACTGAATGGCTTGACAAGTAGCAGGATTAGTACCAGGGATGGAAAAAGATGGCTTAGCCAGGATTGGTATAGGGGTGAAGGGAAGACTTAAGAGTGGGAATAGTGTGAAGCAAGGTTTACTTTGTAGGCAGTATTAGACTGTTGATGTGTTCAACTGCAGTGAATTAAACAGTCTGCTATCTGTTTACTCAGTTTGATGTGATTTTAGTAGATATATATTACCACGATAATTACTTCAGATTTTGTGAATGTTTTACACTTCCGTGCTCTTAGTTATATGGATAATGAGGCCAAATTTTAGACTGTCATTCACTTTTACCATCATAAAAAGTCTTCCTGAATTTTGTGATGGAGTCCAATTTCTCTTGTTAAATAAACAGAGAATTTTCCTGTGAGCTATAGGGAGGAGGAGTTGATGTAAGCAGTGATGGGAGGTACATCAAAGTGGTTTAGGTCTTTACATTTTGCTCTTAGGCTAATAATTGAAAATAGCATAAAACATTATTGTAAGTACAACTCACAGCTGAATTAAAATTTGATAGAATGCGAGTAGTCTTTTAAGCAGCCAGGTACATATGATGGGAAGAAGGTGGAGTCCAGGCATGTAAGTCCATCAGTAGTAAAATTTTCTCTGTTTCTGCTGTGAGAATGTTTTGAGGAGGGGATTTTGTGTGTTTGTGGTTTTTTTAATTCATTAAAGTAAGTGGGTTCTGCTATAATTGAATGACAGAATCAGGTTTTCTAAAAATAAGTAAGAAAAAATTACTGAACACAAGGGTGATGTGGAAATGTCTTTTGTAAAATTCAAAGTATATAGATATAGCTATTATGGAACAGCAGTGCAGTAAATGTACGATAAAATCAGAATTATCTCTGAATCCTCACTTGATGTCATTGTTCCAGACAGTGATATTTTGCCTGCTTCACTTTATTTGCTTAAAAATCAAAATAACTATTCTAAGCTTCTAATTATAAATCACAGTTATACGTCATAATAGGACAACATCATGCAGAGTTGCACATCAGTACAGGACAATAATTCTAGTTTCTGTTCAAGTAATTAAACCTTTGAAGCAATCATTTCTTATTTCTGCTGTCAATATCTGCAGATTTTTAGTAAATTCCCACATATTAGCATCCTACCTGCAAATTTTAGAGAGGCAGATTAGTCTCAGCATGTGCCTGGAAAATTGCCAGAGCAATTTTCTTGCTCGATATGATTGTGTGCACTTTTGATGCTTTGTATTGCGTCAGTGGACTTCTGCTCGAGCAAGTGGGGCCAGCTCCTCTAATTCTAACCATCTGTTGGAGAAATCCCCAATCAGATATGTGTATCTAAGTAAATATAACAGTTCCAAGCTAACTTTCATGGAAGTCTTTAAAATTTCATTGCTTGGATATGGTGTAATGAAAAGCTTCATGCTAGTAATAGGTAAGTAATAAGCTCTCACAGAAAAGTAGCATTTTTCTTAATTTGACAGGTGCGTCACTTTGTTGAAGAACTAGTAAAGCATTTTACCACTTGCCAAAAGTGCAAAACGTAACAGCTTGAGACTACTGCATTATTTTGAGTGAAAGAAAGACTTGTGTTCCACTGCTTAGAGAAAACCCAACACAAATGCCCCCCCTTATGAAGTAAATCATCATCTGCATGAAATGTCAGGAACTGTAGAGATAGAACATGGGTTACTGGGTACAGATTGAAAGAGGGGACATTTAGGTTAGATGTTGGGAAGACAATCATTACTCTGAGAGTGGCAAGATGCTGAAACAGTTTGCCCAGGGAGGCTGTTGGTGTCCCAACCCTGGCAGCCTTGGCCTTGAGCAATCTGATCTAGTGGGAGTTGGCATGGAGGTTGGGACTAGATGATCTTTGATGTCCCTTCTCATGCCTTAACATTCTGTGATTCTGTTCCATGTGTCCATCAACAGAAATTTAAGAATGATACAGCCTTTTTCATAGAGATGGAAGATGGTTAATAGAAGCCATTAAATAAGAGTATGCAGAGATAGAAGGCTGCTCCAGATCTGTCTGTAGAACAGGCAAAGTATTAATCAAATCTGGGACTTTGAAATGTGTAGGCATTAGCTTTGTACGTTGGATTAATTACTTACTGTCTTCTCCCAATACAGCCAGCAGCCAGCTTCGGGTGTAGCCTATTCCCATCCAACCACAGTTGCCAGCTACACTGTCCACCAGGCCCCGGTGGCGGCACACACGGTCACTGCAGCCTATGCCCCGGCTGCAGCCACGGTGGCAGTGGCCAGGCCTGCTCCGGTGGCCGTGGCAGCTGCTGCCACAGCTGCTGCCTATGGTGGGTATCCCACGGCACACACAGCTACAGACTACGGCTACACGCAGCGGCAACAAGAAGCCCCACCACCACCACCTCCTGTCACCACGCAGAATTACCAGGTAGGTTCCTGCTGTGTGATTTTTAAATGGTACTTTAGGAGGAGGAAGCCTGTTTGGAAAAAAAAAGTGATTTTGTGGAACTGCTGCTGTAAAGAAAAGCACTGTCTTGTGTTAGCTTAGATGTTGGCTTGGTGTGCAGTAAACTGCGTCGTGGAGCTGATGTACCTGAAAAGACTTCCAGTAAAAATTTTCAGTAGAGGTAGAAATAGTTCCTTTGTCAGATTCCCGGGTGCCACTGGAGTCTATTACCAAGCCTGTGAGGATAGAAGATTGCCCTGTAGGTAGTTTTTGGATATCCTCTTCTGAGGTCCCTGCCTAACCTTCTGTGGATACAGGGTTTTGCAAAAGGGCTTTTGCTCTCTGTCCCCTTTCATCTTGAAATACTTTGTTTCTTGCAATAATTTTTCAGCTTTTTAGTCCTGAACTTATCAAGGCATTATCTAGATTCTAATTAGCATTTTGGTTTGTTTAAAATGACTATTATTGCTGCATGTTCTCAATTCTTTTGTACATCTTCTGCAATTTGTTATATATTATAATATGAGGTCAGTTGTTAGATACATTTGGGAAAAAAGAGAGTCCCCTAAACTAAATAAAATAACTCCTGTTTACACAGGCTGGATGAAAAAAGATTTTGTTGTTGTATTTCTTGGAATTAAGAAGAATTTTAATACATTAGTATATTTCGGCTCTAGTAGTTCATGTCTTGCTCCCCCTCAGTCAATCAATTCTTTGTGCTTTACCATAAACATGGTGAGGATAAGAGAACCCATGTACATGCAGAGAGTGGCTTCCAGGTCATCCCCTTCTAAGCTTATTAGGGATCTACTGAGTTTTAAAGGTGTCAAATGAGCTATTTGCTTTGCCTTTATAGACTAGTTATGGTTCCCTAATGAACTAGTTGATACACCAAAAAGTAAAGATGGCTTTAAAAGTGCCGCTTTCATACTCTAAAAAATATAACCAAGAAAATGTTGTTAATGATGAGGTTTTTAAAGCCAATATAGATTCATGTTTCTACCCTTGAGAATTGGGCCTTTATTGGGCCTTGTAGAAATTTGTGTTTTGTAGAGATCGCTGGTGGATTTTTTCTTAATATTTTGCAGGAGTAGAATGTGATACAGTCATTAAAAACTATTGAGAGTAGATGCTTTTCAAAAATAATTTGGTAGAGAAAGTGATTAATAGCATGAGGATAGTTCCTGTATTAAGTCTCTAAAAGACCACTAGGGCTGTTTCAGTCTTGAAGTATCTGTAAAAGAACATTTAATTCCTGTAATGCATCTATTTGTATATACTGTTCGTGTAGATGGGGAGTTTTTAATTACTAGAGTACGCCAGAAGACAATACATTGTTAATCCGACTCTGCAGATGACTTCTGTTACCCTAACTATATACCTACAGGTGGTTTCTCTGTTTTGAATCCTTAGGATTCCTACTCTTACGTTCGATCTACCGCCCCGGCTGTGGCTTACGACAGCAAACAATATTATCAGCAGCCAACCGCGACCGCGGCGGCCGTGGCTGCTGCTGCCCAGCCGCAGCCGTCAGTGGCTGAGTCCTACTACCAGACAGGTGGGTGGCATGACTCAAGCTGCTCTCGTTATTCACAATCTGTTGGCTACTTTCAGCCTTAAAAATAGTTGTTTGACTATTTCACGTTATCTTTTTTTTGCTGTTTTTGTTAAGTTTTGTCATGTAATCTCTGTCACTATGTAGAAAGGTCTTCTGTGCTTAGAACTTCATCACTTGTGACATTGCCATAAGTAGCTGCCTCTGCGGTTGGGACTGCCACTAAATACACTCAAAACATACTTCTAGGCAAAGTTCCTACTGATTTGTCTAGAAACCTCGCTGAAGTAGGTTGAGATAATCAATGTTGTGTTCAAATGATAACTTCGTTAGAAATACTCTTAGTTCTCTAGCTACTTCATGTATGTAATTTTTTAATTATTCGTATCATGATTGCTAAAAAGCATGAATCTTGCCTAGTTTTTTTTACTTCACTTAGAAATAAGAGGAACATTTATGTGTGCTTTGGTTTAGAATATTCTAGTAAAAGTGTTGGATAAGAAGGTTGTTTAAAACCAGTTAAAACCTGTTTAAAACCATGTTAAAAACATGGTAGCACAGTTAAAAATAAATAAACAAAATTGAGGCTTACTACTGTGAGCTGTGATGTGATTGAATCGTTGGGTGATACATGGTATACAATGCATAGCCATGACGGTAAAGCAACCCAGTGCACAACACTGAAAAGCAAAACAAGTGAAACAAAAATCCCAAAACAAACCCCCACTTTTTATGCATTTGTTCACCAGCATATTGTTAATTTTCCATTAATTTGGTTTGCACTTTGCTCAACTAGCACATGTCAATGTTTGTTCACTTGTATTTTCTATCCTCATTAGCTCCGAAAGCAGGATATAGCCAGGGGGCAACTCAGTACACCCAAGCCCAGCAAACACGGCAAGTGACAGCTATAAAACCTGCAACCCCAAGTCCAGCAACAACGACATTTTCCATATATCCGGTGTCCTCGACTGTGCAGCCAGTGGCAGCTGCAGCCACTGTTGTTCCATCCTATACTCAGAGTGCGACGTACAGCACAACAGCAGTAACTTACTCTGGTAAGAATTCTGCATGTTTTGTTGCTGAACAGGCTTTCAAGGCTCAGAATTTTAGCAGTTCGTGCTCGATTACATCATAGTCTGCTGAGAAGTATCAACCAGTTCAGTCATTACAGTGGCAGAATGTTTTGTTGTTTCTTTAAAAGAGGTTTGATGTCTTATGTGCTTGTTTTGTTACATGTGAGAGTATACAAAGTGCTGGCATTGCTACATGAGCCGTGACTTATGTTAAGGTCAAAAGGAATAAACAGGGGATATAAAACATAAGGAAATGCATCCACACAGATGTTACTCCAGGAAAATGGGAAGGGTTACAGTTGTGTCTCTGTGCAGTTACAGAGACAGGGAGGAACAGTTCAGTATAAATCTTTTAAGTTTGGGTTGTTCTGACCCAAAATGGAATGAGAATGTGTGCTGAAAAGACTCTTGTTCAACCATTAGGAATCCAAAACATAGTTAAAGATGAAAATATGGTAACTTCATAGCCATAGATGGTAGTTAACTGGCATGTTATAGCTACCCTGAGCTTTTTGTTTTCTTTTGTTTCCTGCTTAAAAAGGGGTTTTAATACTTCTTTGAGAGAGAGCCTAATTTCCTTGATTTATTCAACTACAAATCAAGGACTGTGTAGCCAGGTGTTAGTGACCAAAGCATCTTCTCTGTACCAAAACAACTTAGATCACTGAAATAGGATGTAATAGCACTAGACATTCTGTCTTTTATCTTCATTTTTTCCCCTTCCTCTGCATATTATCAGTCCTTGCCATGAGGAAACTTGAACAGCAAATCTGGTTCTGGAAGATTGCTTGCTTCGTGGGGCCTTTGCTAAATCTTTCACTGAAATTCTTGTTCCAGCATACCCAATCTTACCAGATGTACCAGGAAATTTCATATGTTCTCTAGGGATGCTTTGATGTATCTAACATAACTGTGTATCTGCAAAGATGTGTCTAGAATTGAATATATTCCAACATGATTGGTGGCTGTGTTTTTCTCTGCTGTGAAACATGAAGCCAAATTCAAGACTGCCTGACAAGATCTCACTAAATTACTTGTATCTTGCCTTGCCTCTCAACTGTTACGCAACATGATTTGAATTAGTGTATTATGTAATTGATACATTATATATGGTGATGTAACATTTGTTTTAATTTTTCAGGTACCTCCTATTCTGGCTATGAAGCTGCAGTGTATTCAGCTGCATCATCCTATTACCAACAGCAGCAGCAGCAGCAACAGAAACAGGCAGCAGCAGCAGCTGCTGCCGCTGCTGCAACCGCTGCATGGACAGGGACCACCTTTACTAAAAAGGCACCATTCCAAAATAAGCAACTGAAACCAAAACAGCCTCCCAAACCGCCCCAGATCCACTACTGTGACGTTTGCAAGATCAGCTGTGCTGGACCACAGGTATCTGTATTATGTATTATTCTACTACACTTTATTCTACTATACTTTATTAATAATTTCTTCAGCTAAGAAACCTGCCCCTCTTAAGAGTCATAGGATTGTGGAATGGTCTGGGTTGGAAAGGACCTTGAAGATCATCTAATTCCAAGCTGTGTGCTGTAGGCAGGGACACCTTCCACCAGACCAGGTTGCTCAGAGCCCCATCCAACCTGACCTTGAGCGCTTCCAGGGATGGGGCATCCACAGCTTCTCTGGGCAATCTGTGCCAGTGCCTCACCACACTCACAGTAAAGAATTTCTTCTTAATACCTAAACCTACTCTTCAGTTTGAAGCCATTCCCTCTTGTCCTGTCACTGCAGGCTTTTGTAAAAAGTCTCTCTCTCCATCTTTCTTGTAGGCTTCCTTTAGGTACTAGAAGGTCCCAGCTAGGTCACCCCAAAGCCTTTTCTTTTCCAGGCTTAACAAACAAAATTGTCATAGCCTTTCCTCATAGGAGGGGTGCTCCAACCCTCTAATGAAGAGTATTCGTTAATTTTTAAAGACCTGAGTCTGTACTTCTGTTAAAGGAATAATTAAATGAAAGTGTGTGGTATAGAGAGTTCCTTTTGGAAGGAAGGAAAAAGATACATCCCCTGAGCTTGTACAAAGAAGCTTCACCTGACTTCAGAATTATTTGAACCTTTGAATTCTATTTGCTTTTTTAACATAGGAAACTTCTTAGAAAATACTGTTTTGAAAGCTGTGGAATTACATAAATTTTGTGAATGGTAAACCTGAAAATGTATTCTTCATTGTATTCCAACTTCCCAGTTCAGTGTCACAGTGGGTACAAGTGCCTAGAAAGTAGATACAAAGTAATGTAGAGTGTTTATTTGTCAGTCTGGCTAAACAGTTCTTTTTCTTTAGGTAAACTTGCCATTATTTCCTACCCTGCCGGCTCTAGATTGCCGGTGTTAATATAGGAACTTATATCAACTTCAGCATTTCTTTTTCAGTACAGCTTTATTTGTGCACTCCCTTCTTTTAAATTGATTTTTCTGTTTATCTGGATACACTTACAGTTTGAAGGAAGCTCAAAATCAAGAATAAGTGAATGCAATGCAAGAAACTGCAATTTTCTGATCATATCAAGTTTTCAGTGGCGCTATCTGTGGACCACTACTTGATTGCGGAATTGAGAAGTTAGAGGAGAAAAACCTATATTATTTTACCTAAGTGTGGAATCCAGGTGCTGGAGAAGAAAATTTTCTGGTCTTAGAAGTGGCCTATTAATGCCTTAGAGCATCTCATACAGCAGAAATGCTCAGTGTAGGAGGTATTTCTTAAGTAAAATGCGTGTTTTATGCTATGTTCTATATTACATGTGTTCACGTGGATGATGAACCAGCAGTACAAAGCTTACTGTGTGTGTTTTGTTTATTTGAATAGACTTATAAAGAACACTTAGAAGGCCAGAAACATAAAAAGAAAGAAGCAGCATTAAAAGCTTCCCAGAACACCAATAACAACAGTACTTCTGCTCGTGGAACTCAGAATCAGTTGCGCTGTGAGCTTTGTGATGTGTCTTGTACCGGGGCAGATGCTTATGCTGCCCATATCCGTGGAGCCAAACATCAAAAAGTAAGAGTTTTCTCTTGTTCTTAGCATTCAAGTCAGTATATACACTTCTCCCCATCATTTTTTCTTATTTTAAGGAAGGAGAAACTATGCAGGAACAGTATAATTTAAATTGTTTTATTTGAAGATGTTTAGTTCTTCTTTTCCTTTCAAACTTGTTTTTAGGCTCACTATTAGAGAGGCCTTGTTGAAAGAAAGGGGAGAAATCTTGCTATGGCATCAGTGAAAAGAGGATATATTGGGATATCATGCAAATCATAGGAAGAAGGTGTGGAGTAAGATGAAGAAATGGTACCACTGAGGACATGTGGTACCATGCTTTTGCCATCTAACTTTTTTCAAGACTTTTCTTGAGATTCATCTTACTTGTCTGGCTGGAACAGAAAATCTTTCAGTGCCCTCTGAAATGCTGTAAGCTGAGCCAGTGCAAAGAATAGGAGTGTTAGACATCATTCATTGGTAGTTCTTGCAAAGAAAACTGTCCTGTGGAAGCAAGGAACAATGTCCTGTATTAGACTTTATAATGAGTATGTTTGGAAGACTTATGGTACACGTGTTTTTATTACTGTTCGGGTGCCCTTACGTGGGCATTCTGAAAAAAGAACTGTGGCTTGCACTGTGAAATGCTGTGACCTGTGGTTAAAATTTTGCCATACAACAGTAAATACAGTGATAGGCAGAATATGTGTTTAGATATTACAGATTTTCCTCATAACACTGGAAAGATTAATATCATTAACAAATACAGTATTAATACTCTGCTTTTATAGCTCTTTGCATCTCAGAACATAGGCATCAGTGACATTGTTCCTGTTAAAATAAATAAATCTCACAACATATTTAAAATAATTTTCCCCCAAGAGCAAAAATTAAAATTTAGACAGACTTGTCTACTGTTCTTCCTTTAATAAATTGAGCCATTACTTTTTTGGGTTGTGCCCAATAACTCCATAGGTATATGGAGTATGGTATATATTATCCTTTTATATTTGGTTATAGCTTTCTCTTTGTGATAGTCACAAACCACTGCTGTTTCAGGTTCTTACCAGTGTAAGAATGGTATCTCAAAGGACTCTCTTTATTGCTGTGGTAACTAAAGAACTGTGTGCATTCTACTGGAAAAAAGTAACTTTGAAGAGTTGCTTGAGCTTCAGTTTATAGTATTGTGTGACATTAATATGTCTGTATTCTGATAGGAATAAGAACAAAAGCCTAAGAAATTAATTGGGTCAGTTGCATGCATATCAAGATTGTGTACATATTCACGTTTAAGGCATGTCTCACAGATTTGTATGGGGTTTTTTACTGCTATTATCAAAACTCAGGCGCTTTTTTTTGATTTTGCATGTTTTTTTCCTGTGGGCTACTTGCATTGCTTTTTTCAGGTGGTGGTCAGCAGTGACCAAAAAGAGGTATTATTCTATGACAGACATGTTGTGGAAACGCCTCTGCTTGTTACTTAAGAATAAGCATGTACCTCTTTACTTTCCATGAAATACCTCTTGAATCCTCCTTCACTATTTCTGTACATTAGAAAAAAAAAAAAAAGGAAAATTTTTGCCTAAGGAATCCGTTCAGCTTAGCTAAATAACCTGGAAATTCTTTCAATATGAAGACTCTTCAAATGTAGCAATCAAAAGACACAGTGTTGTTGAATGTGAATTAAAAAACTCTTAGTTACATATATTTGGAACCAAAATAGTCCACTGTGCTGGCCTTTCAATACAGAGACTAAAAAGTGACTGGGCAACAAAACAGACACATTGAAACAGTAGGAGCAAACTGTTTTCTTGAATTATCCTGACTTACAAGCTTACTGTGTTTCGGTTCTTATCGAAACAGCTGTGGGAGTAAATGCTTGAATTTCTAATGGAAGTAAGCAATGTGAGATAACTATTAACTACTTCCTTGTTACAGATGACAAGAGCTTTTATATGTCCATCTTTTTTCTTCCCCAAGACCACTTTTTGTAAAAAAAAAAAAAAAATAGCTAACTTTTAGTTTATGTTGGGTTTTCTCAGTTATATTTATGTTTGTGATACATTATTTTTGTAGTTAACCCCAGGGAGATCATGTTATGAATTTCTCTTCCTACTTACAGGTAGTAAAGTTGCACACAAAACTTGGCAAACCCATTCCTTCGACTGAACCAAATGTGGTTACCCAAGCTACTTCCTCAACATCCACATCTGCTTCCAAACCAACTGCCTCTGCTTCAAATATAGCCACTAGCAGCAGTACAGTGAACTCCTCTGTTGCATCCTCTGCAGTGAAAATTCTTACTCCCACAGCAAACACACCACTTAGCACTGCGTCCAACAACAAAACATCTTCAACTGCTGCTAATATAGCTGTAAAGAAAATATCTACACCGAAAATAAACTTTGTTGGCAAGTACAGAAGTCAGTCTTTATTTTGAAACCTATCCTATTCCGTAAATTCTTCTTAAGAATTAGTGCAGCAGATACAAATGTATTTAGTTAACTCCGTACTTGAGTAACTCCATTGTGTTTAAGGGAATTACTGATAGGTGATAATGTCTATAAAAGTTTTGCTTCAGAATTGATGGTGTTTTCTGCCCAGTTGTCTCCATCACCTGGCCTCTCTTGAATACTTTTCCCACCTTCATAAGAAGCCTCCCACCTTTGGTTTCTTATGTAGTAGCTGCTGGAGTATTGCAGTTTATAGTCCTAATTTCAGTTCACAGCCTGGGCTGTTAATGCACCTGCAATAGATTGGCAATTGGTGATGGGCAACTGAAACATCCTTTTTACGGTGGAAAACTAACCATGGAAACTTTGAACTGAACAGAACAGAGATGGGAAGCAGCTGTTCCACAGTAAGCTATCCTGCTCCTCAAGGAGAGACCTATACAGTTGCAACCCTAAGGGTATACTGCCTTGACTAGTACAAACATTAGAAGGTTTTGAAGTACTTTTTTGGAATAAATTTACAAAATGACAGAAAAAGAGATTATTAAAATATCTTTTCTGAGTTGTTCCCATTCAGTCCTGTGTCTTGAAAAAGCAGGAAAACAAATAACAAAAATGGTAATTTTATAAAGTGAAAGTTTTTCTTGTTAGAATAAAACACTTCAGTGTTTAAGTAACTTGAATGTCATTAAACTTACTATTAAAATATTTAGTTGTATTGAAAATATGTTTAAGTTTCGGTTGATTTTAAAAGACCAATAATGCTTTGGCCAGACCACAGATATTGGCAAATAAAATCTTTGTTTTGCACATCATGTTTAATCACATTCTCATTTTATGAAGGGTAATAATTTACCTTTTTTTGATTTCTAGGTGGCAATAAGCTTCAGACAACAGGAAGTAAAATGGAAGAAATGAAATCAGCTGAAAGTGTTAAAACACCTCCTGCTGCTACAGTACAAACACAGGAAGTAAAACCTGACACGGCAGCTGAACCAGTGACTCCCACAACTCTTGCTGCCTTGCAAAGTGATGTCCAACCAGTGGGCCATGACTATGTGGAGGAGGTATTAATATGAAAATGTGTATTATTTTTTAACTGTTTTAGTGAAACATAATCACAGAGTGGTTGAGGTTGGCAGGGACCTCTTTAGCTCATCTGGTTCAACCACCCTGCTTAAGAAGGACCACCAACAGCCAGTCACCCAGGACCATGTCCAGATGGTTTTTGAGAATGTCAAAGGATGGAGACTCCATAACTTCCCCTGAGCAGCTGTGCCAGGGCACAGTCACTGACAATAAAACAGAGTTTTCTGATGTTCAGCTATGTTTCAGTTGGTGCTCATTGTCTCTGGTCCTGGCACTGGGCACCGTTGAACAAGGTCTTTCTCTGTCCTCTTTGCACCCTTCTACCAGGTATTTATATGCACTGATATGATTTCCCTCAGCTTCCTCCTCCCTAGATGAGACAGTTGAGGTCCCTGTGGGTGTCAATGCAACCCTTTGGCATATCAGCCACTCTTCTTAGTTTTGTGTCATCAGTAAACTAGCTGAGGGTGCATTCCTCCCCATCATCCAGAGCATTACTGAAGATGTTACAGGACTGTATTGATCCTGGGGGTGCATTGCTGGCTCCTGGCCTCCAACTGGGCTTCATTCTGCTGATCACCACCCTTGGCCAGGCTGTTCAGACAGCTTTCAGTCCACCTCACTGTGTGCTTATCCAGCCTATGCATTAACAGCTTGTGTAGGAGGATATTGTGGTGAGACTGTATCCAAGGCTTTACTGAAGTCCCAGTAGACAGTCTTCACTGCTCTGCCTGCGTCTACCAGGCCTTCACCTTGGTGAAGTCATGCTGACTGCTCCTGATGGTTTTCTTGCCCTCGTTATACCTGGAAATGGTTTCCAGGATTAGCTGCTCCATCATCTTCCCAGAGATCAAGATGAGGTTGACTATCTGTAATTCTCTGGGTTCTCCTTGAAGATAAGAGTGACAAGGCATTGAACCTGCAAGGGCTTGTGCATATGTTTACATTTTTGTATTGTGCACGTTTCTTTTTTGCTCAGTGGGGCATTCTTCATGCGGTTGGTATGAGACAGGTGGATGAAGTCTGATGTAAATTTTGCATGATATACAGGTTTATAATTTATTGCCTCAGTATGTTCAGGTTTGACTTTACAGCTGTGCTCTCTTTGAAATGGAAGGACCTTGTTCCTTGCTTGTTACCAAGGATAGTGGTGTGTCTGTCAGAATTGAGGGTTCTACTTTTCTGCTTTGCCTTCTTTCAGTTATTGTGTGAACTTCTTAACATGTTTTGAGACAGGTAGACATTATCAAGTGTCACTGGACAATTAGATTAATGGATAATTAAATTTTATATCCCCTTTATTAAAAAAAAAGGCCAAATGTGTTATAACTTTATTTTTCAGGTAAGGAATGATGAAGGAAAGGTGATCCGCTTTCACTGTAAACTCTGTGAATGCAGTTTTAATGATCCTAATGCCAAGGAGATGCACTTGAAAGGGCGGCGGCACAGACTTCAGTACAAGGTAGAAATGCTAATGCTTCTGTCTGAAAATTGACCAGATGTCAGCTGACTGGTTGCTTGTTCTTAGGTTTAAAGACTAGACAAAAGTAGGCATTCTGTGTAAATAGCATATAAAAAGAGAGAAATATATTTCTTAGGCAATATAGTCCTTAAAGAATAATGCAAACTGTGAAACTGTTCCTTTGGTTGGGTTTTTTTAAAATGTTTTGAATGTTGCTTGTAGTACAACCTATGCAAGCAACAATAGGTTCTCCGTGTTGCCTACCATGGAGTTTAAAGAGAATAAAATATTATTGCTCAGTGGTTTTCGTAGGATAAGCAACACACACTCTTTGTGTTGCAGGTTTTTTAATGATAAGTGCATTTGTGCAGTTCTAAAACTGCATTTTACTCCCCTTGATTTTCTTGTAGATGAGTAGTGTATGTTAAATATGTCAGAACAGCTCTGTAACCTTGAGATGAGGACAGGAAAGCAATATTTAATTCATTATTTTTCTGATCTAGAAAAAAGTAAACCCAGACTTACAAGTAGAAGTAAAGCCCAGTATTCGAGCAAGAAAAATTCAAGAAGAGAAGATGAGGAAACAGATGCAGAAAGAAGAATACTGGAGAAGGCGAGAAGAGGAGGAACGCTGGAGAATGGAAATGAGGTAATGCATTCTGTTTCATGAATGAATGTGACAAAGCTGCTGTCAGATTGTCTGAAACTAAACTCTATAGTTACTTATTTTAAATACTTTAGGGAACTCTGTACTGTCTTGTTTTAAATTGTCATTCTCTCTCTGCGGTTTTTGCTTGTTACTCTTCAATCCTTCTGAGGAATGCAGAGTTAGTAGAAGTACTTTGCTATAAATCCAGACCTACTTTTACAACAATAATTTATGTTAGTTACCCTCTGTTCATTGGTATTTGCTTATGACTACTAACAGTTGTTGAGGATAGAGAAGAATCTCTCTAGAGCAGTGGCAAGTATTAACTGCTGTATAAAGAGAACACTTTGATTGATGCACATCAGGCGATACGAAGAGGACATGTACTGGAGGAGAATGGAGGAAGAGCAGCATCACTGGGATGACCGTCGCAGAATACCAGATGGAGGATATCCTCATGGCCCTCCAGGACCTCTAGGCCTGCTGGGAGTTAGACCTGGAATGCCTCCTCAACCCCAAGGACCAGCTGTGAGTTTCTTAACTTGAGAAAAAAATTAAACCATTCTTACCAGCAGGCACAGTTAAGAATTATAAATTATTCAGTGCTACTTCACTTGTCTCCAGTGTTTCTTAATAAAGGATTTGGAAAAGTGAAGAAGAAATTATATGCTAATGAAATGGTGTAGGTGGACTAGTCTTCCAAAATAAGTCCAGTGAAATGACAAGAGGATGCTTCAAATACTGCTTCTTCTGAAATACAAGCCATACTGGATTTTTGTACTTTTTATTTTATTTGATTGCATTATACAACATTATTTACCTAATTGTGGACAAATTATGGATAAAAAGTGACTGGATCATCAGTTTTGGAGTATAATGCTTAGTGGTACATCATACTCCAGCTGTGTGGAGTGCAGTACCACATGAGTTGATCTTGGGATTAGTCTGATAAGCACCTTATCAGTGATCTGAAGGGTGATGGAGTGAGTGTACACTCCTGAGGTTTGCAGCTGCCGTGAACCTGAATTGTCTTGGGTAAGGAGAATAGGTGATACCTCTGAGGGCAAGGCCACCATCCAGGGAGACGTAGGCAGGCTGCAGGAATGGAACATTATGGAATTCTGGAAGAACAAATGTCTAATGCTGAATTCAGAAAGAAATGACCCCTTGAATTGATAGAGTCTGGGTAGCAGCCCTGCTGAAAGGGATCTGGGGATCTGGTAAACAGCAATCTGGGCATGAGTCAGCAGTGTGCCCTGGCAGCAGGGCCAGCAGCAATCTGGGCTTTAGTAACAGGAGCATAATTAATAGATGAAGGGAAAGTGATCAGCTTCCGTTAGACCGTAACTGCAATACTACATTTAATTTTGGGCTTTCCAGTAGAAGATATATAAACCATAATAGGCTCAGAGTGGGGCTACCAGGATGGTCAGGGGTCTGGTGATGCCTTATCCCTAGTCCTAAAATTAAGAGCTAGACACGGTTAAGGGGTAAAAGGGTTTTTACTTCGGTAATTAATAAGGATCTTTATGGTGCAACAGTTTGTCAAGGTGGAATACGCTGAAATGCACACACCGCATACATCACGTATACAATTTTATAGACCTTGCAGATTAGCATATCTGACAAAGATTCTCCAGTGAGAGGCTTAAATGAATGGCATGACATCTCCCTATTAAAAAGTATTCCCCCCCAGATGGCCCTAATCTTAGTTTGCAGAATATGTTCTAGAGAGGGCCTTGGTTTTTCAAGATAGCGCAAGGCTTTCTGGCCTCCAGCTGTGAGGCCTTTAGGATGTGTGCTGTTCTGGCCTAGCAGAACACCAGGACTATGCTAGGATATCAGGCTTAAAGAATTAAAGTACGTGTGCTAAGGATACTGAGAATACATAAAAGGTATGTAAAAGGAAACAAAAAATCATCATGGCATCGCTGGAATACGTTGCCCTGTGAGGAGAGACAGGCATCTGGGCTTGTTCAGCCTGGAGAAGAGAGAGCTTCAGTGGGATGTAATAGCCTTCTAATAGCTGTGCATTATAAAGGATATGGAGCCAGGCTTTTTACAGTCCTGAGAGGGTGAGATACACCCAGTTTAAGCCAAGACAAAAGAGGTTGAGACTGAATACAGGAAATCATCTTTTTTATACAGCTGTTGTGCAACCTCCATCTTTAAAGGTTTTCAAAAACCAACAGGCTAAAGCCCTGAGCAACATGATGTGGTCTTACAGCTGACTATGTTTTGTGCAGGAGATTTGACTAGATGACCTTCTGAGGTCCCATCTTGTGATTGTGTGGAAGCAATCATGGATGCTTTATTTTGCAGCAATATGCAAGTATTTCCCAGTTGACAGAAAGGCAAGAGATACTAATGTTGGGGAGGTACCTCTGATCTCGGGATTTGGCTTCTGTTTAATTTTGATACATTTCATGTCTTTTCAGACATGATTGATTGTGACCAGTGTAGACTGTTGAGGAGATTTCATGTTTTGTTACATTTCAGTGACATGAGGTTTGAATATTCTGTTCTTTATCCACATGTTTGGGTTTTCGTCATTTTGTCTCATTTTTGAACTTGGAAGTGCACTCAAATTTCAGAAATACACTTTTTTGTCTGTTCAGCCTCTGCGCCGCCCTGACTCCTCTGATGACCGCTATGTGATGACCAAGCATGCTGCTATATATCCAACTGAGGAGGAACTTCAGGCAGTCCAAAAAATTGTTTCTATTACTGAGCGTGCTTTGAAACTGGTTTCTGACAGCATGACTGATCATGAAAAAAGCAAGAACAAAGAGGGAGATGACAAAAAGGATGGCAGTAAAGACAGGTATTTTTCTTTATTACTTTTTAAGAATTTTATTGTTTTTCTTTCCCCTGTTATCAGTGCTTCCAGGATCTCATGTCTTTGGGGTTTTTTACACTATTTTGAAGTCTCAGAAGCATGTGGAATACTATTTTATTTCACTTTTCTATCTTCAGGATTATTTTTATTATTTTTACATTATTATTTTAAATGCAACTTTTAACTGTAATTCACAGAGCTTTGAAAGGCGTTTTACGGGTGGGCGTTTTGGCTAAAGGTTTGCTACTCCGTGGAGACCGAAATGTCAATCTTGTTTTGTTGTGTGCTGAGAAGCCCTCCAAGACGTTACTCAGTCGTATTGCTGAAAGTCTCCCTAAGCAACTTGCAGTAAGTAGAATTCAGATTTTTGGATTTGAATTTTTGTAAGAGTACTGTAAAAATCTGTCCTCAAGTTAAATGTCTGCAGGGCTCACTGTGCTGCTACATGACATAGCTCAGGTTCAGTTTCTTTCCGTTTTCTGAGTGTTTTCATCTGAATTCAGAGACTGCTGCATGTTCTGCTTTCTCTATATTGTGTCCATACAAGTGTGTGCTCTAACAGTGTAGTATCAATCACCATTTAATAGATTTCATTTATGTAGGAAATAGAAATGAGCACAAGGAAGGCCATTAATCAGTTACCAGTAGCAATAGAGGTAATTGTGCAGTGTTACAGCACGCCTGCTGTCTCAAGGTCAAAGTTCTCCACTAATGCCAGTCTTTTGTACTTATTGTCTCCTATTCATATGTGTTAGTGCTTTATAGTTCACAATTAGTTAGCTAAGTCTTGTGTGAGATTTTTTATTTGGACCTTTAGAAAAGCAAACATGCAATCTTAGACCATTCAGTGAAATTAATATAAACCCTTTGCAGTATTTCCACAAGAAAGTATAAAACCTCTGGTCTCTGCTGAACAAAGCCTGTCACTATAGAGTGCTTGTCACAGCATTAGTATTTCAGTGCAATCTAGTAAAATGCTTTACAGAATCACTGGCATGGTAGAAGCTTTAGCAGGATCAGATTAATTAGAAAATAATCTCAAGTTTGCTCTTGTTTGAAGTAACAGAACAGAAGTAAATTTAAAAAATGGACACCTTGGTATGTCTTTGTGGAAATGTTCACTTGTCCATGTATGTGGAAGAAGGTCACAGAAGTGCCTATAGCTTCCTTTTGGGGCTATTTAGAATTATTAAATAAAGTTCCAAGAAGCAATTCAAAATAACCACTTTGTTAGTTACTCTTACTTTTTTTTTTTCCTGGTGCTTATCTTGCCCTTTTTTTTTCTTAGCATGTTGTGATACCCAAGCACAGGATGTACCTAGCAGTACCCATCTGTAACTGTGAGCTTGAAAAGTAACCCCTGCATCTTTGCTTTTTAAAGGCTTCTATGTTCCAGTGAGAAATACCCTGCTGATACTTTAATTGGCACTGAGGCTTTTCTTTATCTCAAACACCATCAAGATTCTCGTTATGTAATTGTATATTAATTTCCTTTCTGCGCAGTTCTTTTTCTTCTGACTTCTTGGTTATGTATTTTCATTAATAATTTGGAAATAATATGGAAGTCCACATATATTTATATCTTTATCATGTGTAGTGTGGTTTCTATGACTACACAGGCATCTGTTTCATATGATTGTGTTTCTATCTTTCTGTTAAAAAATTACTATGTTGGAATCCTTCCTCATACTTTTATTGGCCACATGCTAATATAAATTTCTGTTTCTCAATATTTAGGTAATAAGTCCAGAGAAATATGATATCAAGTGTGCAGTCCCCGAAGCAGCAATAATTTTAAATTCGTGTGTGGAACCCAAAATGCAAGTTACAATCACACTGACATCTCCAGTCATTCGGGAAGAGAACATGAGGGATGGAGGTTGGGAAGTTGTTAAAGATGTTACTTCTTTCTCACCTTTTTTTTAATGTTTATCTATTCTGCTTAAGATGGCACTAAGGTCCTGGAAGGCAACATGCTGGCACATGTATTCGATTGAAACCTTGTTTTTCAACAACAAGTCTCAGTAGAGAACAGTTGGTTAAAATAAATGTGTATATGATGGTTTTATTTAATTTTTAAGATTTCTAACTTTATGGCCAACCTCAGCTTTCTGGAAAAGGTACAAGCTTGACTTTTTCCCCCTCTTTTAAAATTATGTGGAAAACTAAGTATTTTACAGCAAGTGGCTATAAACTGGCTTTCTAGAGCAGTCTTGCCTTAAGAGAAAGATTGTATGGATTTAGAAAATCAAATCACAGGTTTTGGGTTTGAACTGGGTCAGTATTACCATCACTTAGACACTCTGAATAGCGCCACTTAAAATGCACTTTTACAGTACTTTTGACAGTAACAGTGCTTCTAACTTTAAAAGATGATGTGATTTTTTCCAGCTCTCTGAGGTTGTTTTTTGGTCTGGAGTGCTTTTTGAGTATATTTAGGCTCCTGGTATTACAATCAGTCTTCTATCCAACTGGCAAACCCAACTAGTACAATAAGAAATGGCTTTGTCGTTGAGCTGAAGCAGAAGGTGGAGCTTGGGAATCAATTTATGTTTCTGAAGTCCACAGTTTCTCTGGTGCCAGCAGTGTTGCTTTAGGGTCTGTTCTGTAACACTTTCAAAGCTCTAAAAGCTTTTAAGCCAACAAGCATGATTAATGTCTGCAGTACATTGGTTCTTTTTATTTACGGGTCAGATAAAATTAACTTTTGTTTCCTTTTAATCCTGTATTTTCATAGTTGAAAGAGATCATAGCAAACAGGGTTCTGGTGTTTGACAGTGAACCTACAAATAGGAAATCTGAGGCTGTTTTAACACTTCACATATGCAGGTTGAAAGAAATTGTATGTGTGTATGTATACATGTGCTTGTGTATATACGTATTTATATAAGCCATGGAGGTTTTTTTTATATTTCATCTCATCATTACATGTCCTCTAAAATACTTGAGGTTTTTATATTGCATTAGTAAGTGTCCTGTAGCTGTGACTAGTGCATTTATAAGCAAGCTATGTTAACAAAGTCATCCTACATAATCAGAAAGAAAAATTTCAAGATGCATTCTGTGGTTTGGATGACTTCCAAAGAGTCTTAGAGTGTTTTGTACATTATTTTTAAGCTGTGCATATTATTCCTAGCTATAAAGGCTTTGTATGTGTACTGTCACACCCAACCAATTTTACTTGGTTTTTGACAATCTGAGTGTCAGATGACTCTGGGCTGAATCCAACTTTCCATATTATTCAACTTTATAAAGAATGCATTTTATTATTAAATTAGACTAACCATTCAGTTAAATTAACCTTAAATACCATGTTTATTTCTTGATCTACTGTGCAAAAGTGCAGTATTGATTCCTGCTACAATACTCCGTTTCAACTAAGTGGTTTCTGGCCCAACATTCTATGATGTGTACTAAAAATAAAACAAATTTCAAATTACTACCATCAGTCCCCTAAGTTATGCCACCAAAAGGAAACAAATCTGTATTTTTGTCTGACCCACACTTGAGTTAAATTATCTTTGTGAGTTTATTCACTGCCGAGTGCAGTACTGCCTCTAGGCAAACAAAGTCAAGTTAGATTTCTCTTCAAGACACTGAGCAGTATAAAATGGATGTGCAGAAAAGTTCACTTTTGAAACTGGAGCAAATAGAAGACTGAATTGCCAATTATTGCAGCAAAGAAGTTCCTTATTCCGAAGACTGCTGCTTATTTGCTGCAGAGTAACAGTATGTGTTTGTGTTTTCCTTCCTGCAGCTTCTCATGCTCTGTGTCTTACACTGGTTAAAGTTTTCATTTTCCCTGGCGCGCTTGGGGAGCTAGTTCAGGTGTTAAGGAAGGCTTTACCGGAAGAACCTGTCTGAGTAAAGATGCAACTTGAGTCTTGCACGTGGAGTAGAATCATGTTTGATGTATTATTACATGGTAAAAGTCTAAAAAAATAAACAGTGAAATGAAATTGTTCACCGCATAGCTACTGTTCCTTACAGTGTTGTGCGTTTGACAGTTGACCGAATCTGATACATTTGAAGAGCTCTGACCCAGCTGTGGAGTCTTCCTTCAGCAAACAAAGTGTACATACTTACAAACACATCTGTGTGTGCGCGTGTGTCTTTTTTATCCTTAGCCAACAGCCCCGGTCCAAAGCCTTCTAGCAGAGGGACTTGATTCCTGTCAGGGGTTGCTGCCAAGACATCGGAAGGATTTTTGACCAAGGTTTTCTAAAGCTCAGTGTCACACCTGCCATGCTTTACAAAGGAGGGGTTTGGATGCATAGTCCTAGCATCTGCTGTTACTTTGTGTTTGTTGTTTTTTTCTTTTCGTCTTTGTCTCTCTCCTAGAATGAAGCAGTGTTCACACTAGTCTTATAATAGTTGACTGGACAAAATGTATTTTGCATAATAAAACTTACCTAAATTGACATACCTGTTAACTTTTAATGAAGAGGTAGTGTGGACACAGCACGTCTAACTGAAGATTAACCCCTTATGTTTAGGCTAGTAATAAGTTATACAGGGTAAGAATTCATGCCCGTATTCTGTAAATTAATTCAGTTTTGTCTCAGTTTAGTAGGGTGGTAGGTTAGGCATCTGATTTTAGTTAAATAGTCTTTAAGGGGTTAATCCTGAAATGTGAAACATATGCAAAAATCCACAGAATAAATATTACAGGAGTTCCTTGATATATTTTTTCAGTCAGTGTTTTCTCAGTGTAGTACGTGCCTCAGCAACTTCTGACTTTCAGAGTCTTTTTTAAGTTCCAAGGGTATTCTTATGATTAGTAACCCATTTTAGATCAACATTTCCAGCACTGAGTAAGATTCTTTTCTGTACATTTAAATTGCAATTCTTCTTAGTAAAATTATTTTACAAATTGAGGGTTTTCAGAGGTAGAAGTAAAGTATCAAATTATTCAATGAATTATTGTGCTAAAAGTTTGCACATTGTCACCTATTTATATATTAGTTTAGAAGAAAGTAAATAATTGACTGATTAGGCTATTGGCCCAACAGTGCATATTTGCATTTTTTAATTTCTCAGCCTTACTTTGCTACTTTTTCCTGTGGTGGGTTTTCTCTGGATGTGCTCTTTGTCTCATAGATCTGGGTTGTACTCCTTTCATCACTTAGCTTTAGCTGGCACCCCTCTTGTATAGGTTTGGAGGGGATTTTTATTGTTGTTTTGTTTGGGGGTTTTTGGGGTTTTTTAAAATTGGTTTTGTTTTAAAAGAAACATCACTTTAAACATTTTCATTTGCTCTGTAATTGCCTTGTTAGTGAAGATTTTCATCTTTCCACTTTAATATATAGCCTATAAGTTGGAATATCTGTGTGAGAAGTTACCTATGGTCTTCTCGACTTTGCTCTTATGAAGTCTTCACACTTTTATCTCTGTGCAGAGCAGTAGGATTATCCTATCAAAATGCTCAAATCTGAATGTAATACTTCCCATTAAATTTAGTTACGGTATTGCAAAGTTATACCACCATGTTAATTCATGGTCTTTTAGCTCTGTATTGTAAAGAATCCTACTATTTTACATCTGTGATCTCAGAGCACAATTTCTGCAACATTCCTAAAAGCTTCTTGTTGCAGGCATGTTTCATGAGTCTCATTATTTTTTATTTTATTTTATTCCCTGGCTTACCTAAATTTAGGTCTTGGAGGAGTAAACTGTACTGTTCCAGACAGCCAGCTCCTGTGAAATGTGTGCCATTGAGTGATGGCTTTTTGTTTCATCTTACCTCATGTATCAGCAGTTGTGCTATCAGCATATGTTGTGACTAGTCACAATAGCCATTTTCATAATGAGTAAAAAAGTAACTTCTAACGGTGATCACTGATCTGATTATATCCATACAGTTTTCAAGTAAAGTAACCTGAGGATACCATTTCACATTGTTTAGTGGTTCCAGTTTCATTGATTAAACCACTTCTGTGGTCTCTTCATTTTTGGTAGCAAAGCAGTCAGCTTGGTAATTAAATTCTTTTCTGAACATTTAAATATGCAAGGTCTGCTATGTTTTCTGCATCTTTCAGACATTTTGCTTTGTTTTTTAGACTATTCTTTGCTTTTCTTTATCTTGTTGAGTCTGTGTAAAGTAGTCCCTTTTTAGATCTTTCCTTGCATCCTAAGTGTTGCTGGAACATATCTATTATGGGCTGAGGAATTTTATTTATACGGGTAAGAGGGAAAGTACTAGAAAACAAGGAACTCTGTAATATTGAAGAACATGTCACATTCCTTTAGTCAGGTTTTTAAAGCAAAATAATTTCAAGTTAAAGGCATGATAAAAATAACATCATTACTAAACATTTAGTGCTTTTAAGATTTGTTATACTTAGCTTTTCTTTCAAGAATAGGTCCCAAATAACACGTGACAATTAAAATTTAAAAGAAACTAAGTTTGAATGTTTCTACTTGGTTAAAGTGGATTTTTGTGTTCCTTCTGTCTTGTGTTCTCTGTGCTGGTGCACTGTGTCCAACCATCCTTCCTTCGGTATTTAATTTTAGGGGATATCTGTTTTTCCAGTGTTAGCTGAAATAAAGAAGTACTAAGCATTGCATAATCAGCAATGCAGTTGAAAATAACCTCAGAGCTGAAGTGCAAGATGCTCTTGATCTTTATACTGGGTCGATGCCCTAATCCTAATTGAGCGACTTCTGCTGAACATTTACATTTCTCGTTCAAGGGTTTAAACTTTAAATGGCATGTGTGACATTGAAGCTATTTAAGGAAGTGTCTTGCTCACCTGGTCAAACACCCATTCCTCACTGCATTTTGCCAATTCAATCCATTTTAGATGTAACCTCGGGTATGGTGAAAGACCCACCGGACGTCTTGGACAGGCAAAAATGCCTTGACGCTCTGGCTGCTCTACGCCACGCTAAGTGGTTCCAGGTTCGGAACATCATTTTACTTTCTTCTTGTAGCCTTATGAGAGATTAGTTCAGTTGCAATATAAATGTTTAACTGTGTGAAAACACTCAGCGTTGTTCATGCTAATAATACTTAATATTTCTCTGGTCCCTAAATTTAACTGTAGAAGGTTGAGTATGGAGGAGCTGCTTTATGCAGTTATTGCTCATTTGACGTCATTTTTTTTTCTGGTCATTGAGAAGGCGATGTTGAAAGCTTAACTCGCTTGGGGTGATCATATGTTGTATATTTGTTATATATTCCATAAGGCTGCAGAGTAACTTCGCTTTAAATAATGGAATATGTGTTTAAAGCTTTGTGTTTAGATTTAAGACTTTTTTTTCTATTTCTTTAAGTGCATTAAGTGTAGGGAATGAAAGGTGAGAAGCAACTGTTTGGTTTAGTGACTTTGCATTCTGGCAAAGGCACAAAAAAGAAACCAAACAGATTCCCTTGACCTTTCAGTCTCTATACCTATTTCTTAGATCTTTACTTTATCCTTTTTATTTCTAATATAGAAAGATACTGTATTTATTGTTACAAATGAACATAGGTCAAAGTGTATAGGGGATCAAGAAATGTTATTCTTGTATAACCTGTGCACTTTGACTTCTACCACCTTAAATTACTAACCCTGTATAAAATACTGCTGTAAATGGCAGCTCACGGAATAAAGTTGTAGAATGATTTGTTTCAATCTTGTATCTGAGCTTCCATTGAACAGTGGTGTTTTAGTCTTTCAACAAGTCCTGTTTGCTGTAGGTGCAGGGGTTAATTAATTTGATTTTGTATTGCTCTCAAGGCTAGAGCTAATGGTCTGCAGTCCTGTGTGATTATCATACGTATTCTTCGTGACCTCTGTCAGCGGGTTCCTACTTGGTCTGATTTTCCAAGCTGGGTAAGTAATGTGGTTTTTTAATGAGTCTTCTTAATAAATATGTTACTACAAGGAAATTATAGGGAAGTGTTAATACAATTTTTAAATTCAGACTGTTTCAACAAGTAATGCAGGGTTTTGTTTGGGAATTTTGGAGGTTTTTTTGCTAACAAATACTCCAGATTCCCTCTTAAAAATACAGTTTTCTGAGGTTTTATTATTTGAAGCTGGAAGTTATTTTTTCCAAAAGGAATTTTCTTGTTCTTTTTTATTCTTTGTGGATAGATTCTTGTTCTAGGTTTTAGCATTTTTTTCCTTTACTCTATACAAAAGAACCTATTTTTTTCTAACTACCTACTCCAAATTGCTTGGAGTTTGCTGAAGCTTATTTAAAATAATGTTAGCTGTGCCCAGATAGTTCTGTGATAACAGAAAGAACTTGAAAGAAAAAATCACAGTAATTCTTATGATCATTAATATATCTCTTTCTCAAGGTGAAATACCACAGTACTTAAGTACAGCCTGTGGTTGTGTCATGGTCATATTTTAGTCAGTGTCACTTAAATCTCTGGGCTTTATCAGGTCACCTCTCTCAATTCTTGCAAGTTAAGTCTTCTTGGAGCATTCCTTTTGCATTGACTATCTTATATTATCTCTCCAGGAGTGCAACATGTGCTCCAAATACTAAGAGATGTAGGATCTGTAGATTGGACAAAGTTAGTCTGAAACAAATAGCTGAAACATGTTTTGTGTGGAAGTAAACTTAGCTCTGACTGCTGTATTTTGCAGACCAAATCCAGTTGCACTGTGCTGCTTCCTTCTCAGTTTTGGCAGGAAGAGCACTAACAGTGTCAAAAAAGTTTGAGCAGTTGACTTTATTTCAATGAGAAGTGTTTTACAGCTCCACTAACTTTGCAGACAGTTTTATTAAATTACTTCTAATAATATTTATTGCTTCTGGAAAGGAAGAGTGGAGCAGTAATACCTGCTTTTTAAAGTATTTAAAGGGAAAAAAAACTAGTGCCAGTTTCAGTATTGCATTTCATGAAAAGTACACTAAACAAATACAGCTTAAAAGATGCTAAGAAGTAAGTGCCCTTTTAATATCACTATGATATTGAGTTGCCAGAGAATGAACCCTGGCATACTTTCAGAAAAGGATCCTTACAACTATTGTAACACAGAGCGGGCACATGGGTGAAGAACAAGGAATGTGGTTTCTTAATTCTCACATTATCTGTTCCAAGGCACATCCAGAAGGGAGGAGAGGTATGAAGCAGTGTGTCAGACCTGGCTGTATCTCACTTCTCTCCAAAAGTGATTCCTGATTTGCTCCTGGTACCTGATGCATTCTCAGTGACATGAATCAGCATTGAACTGTAGTCAGCAGTTCTTTTGGCCTGTAGGATAAATCTTACTGATAAAAACAATGACAAAATGAAAGTGATGATTTCTGCCAGTTCAGGTGGAATTTCATAGATTGGAGTAATACAGTTTTCTGGATACAAACCTCCTACCATCTATACTAGAAACCTTTTACAAACCAGATGGCAGAGCTTTTTAAAAAAACTATAAGTGGTTGTAAAAATAGAAGATATTAGGAAGTCTGAATGTTCACAGTAGTAGCACTTCATGTGCCTTAAAGTAAAAACTAAATTAGAAGAACTTTGTCAGGTTCCTACGCGTTGTTCAAATTTGAAATCCAGCCTTTTGTGCACATAAACACCAGGACATCATAATACAGATTTTCCTAGGATTGAGTTATAGACATCAGTGTATTGTGTGAGGATCCAAAAGAACTAGATTTTAAAAAATGCAAATCCAAGATCTGCTTTTTTTCTTTACTGATGCACTTTGCTTCCTACTTGAAAACAACTAAATTACTGTTGCCAAATCCTGACTGATACAGTGGGAGCATGGAAATAATGTGCTCAGTAATTGAAATCTGTCAGTTAAATGGAGCTAAAATAGAAAGGAATGGGCACCCTTAGTGAAGGATTGTGATCAGCACTGCCTGTAGTTACTTGCATACATCAGAATAAATATTTACACCTGGAAAGGAAAAACAAAAGGTAGCATTTGAACAACTGTAAATGTGGTGAGGAGGAGAAGGCCCAAACAACAAGTGCCTCCAAAAAACCTACCAAAAACCAAGAGAGACACATTGCTTGAGAATTAAAATTGCCAAAGAGGTAGTAGTGAAACATCCACAGGCTGGGAAAGAAAACTAGGGGAAGCTAGTCTTTACTTTTACAAATACTTCTATAGGTTCTTCTGGAAAAAAATAGTGTCTAATAAAAGTAAACAGTGGAAATATTCACAGAAAACCACCAGTATTTAAAATAGAAAGAATTATTTAAACAATTTTAACTAACATCAAGTAATGCATACATTTCAGAAAACATGTTTATCATAGAGGTTTTTTTACACTTGTTTAACATCTGAGTTAGTGTTGGATAACCAGGAGAAAAATTGCTGTGAGCTTCAGTTTTGCTAAACTGAAGGACTAGCGAGGATATTAAGCATTTTAAGAACATTAAATTTTTGATGTTTCAAGTTTCTGTACTCTTGCAGAAAAAAAAAAATTTTATTTTTCTAAAGCATCTTGTTTCATTAGGTATACTGTGTACTGTATTCATGTGGCTGACAGAATCAAAGGTCCCACAATGTTTCACACTCCCAAAAAATGACTCAACAAGTTGTCTACCTGCATATGTAGGCTACTACTGTAGAAATTTCTACAAAATTATTGAACAACTTGTGATGGGAAGAAGCCCATCATAGAATCACTGATTGTTCCAGTTGGAAAAGACCTTGAAGATCATCAAGTCCAATTGTTAACCCAGCACCACTAAACCATGTCCTTAATTGCCATATTGCCACTTGTTTTGTGAACACTTCCAGGAATGGTAGCTCCACCAGCTCCGTGGGCAGCCTGTTCCAATGCTTTACAACCCTTTCAGTCAAAAATCTTTTCCTAATAGCCAATCTAAACCTTGCCTGGTGCAACTTGAGGCCATTTCCTCTTGTCCTATCACCTATCACCAACCCCCACCTCGCTATGCCCTCCTTTCAGGTGGTTATACAGGACAATAAGGTCACCCTTGAGCCTCCTTTTCTCCAGGATAAACACCACTAGCTCTTTCAGGAGTTCCTAACAGAACTTGTGCTCCAGATCCTTCCCCAGCTCTGTTCCCCTTCTCTGGACACGCTCCAGCACCTCAATGTCTTTCTTCTAGTGAGGGGCCCAAAACTGAACCCAGGATTTGGGGTGTGGCCTCACCAGTGCCCAGCACCGGGGGACAGTCACTGCTCTGGTCCTGCTGGCCACACTGTTGCTGACACAGTTGTTGACACCGGCCAGGATGCCTTTGGTCTTCTTGGACACCTGGGCACACTCCAGCTCATGTTCAGCCACTGAAAACCAGCACCTCCAGGTCCTTTCCCCCTGGGCAGCTTTCCAGCCACTCTGTCCCAGCCTGGAGCTGCAGGAGGGCAGGACCTGGAACTTGGCCTGGTTGAACCTCACACAATTGGCCTCAGCCCCCGGATCCAGCCTGTGCAGATCCCTCTGCAGAGCCTTCCTGCCCTCCAGCAGATCAGCACTCCCACCCAGCTTCCATCTGCAAACTGACTGAGTGTGCTCTTGATTCCCTCATCCAGACCATCAATAAAGATACTAAACAGGACTGGGCCCAGCACTGAGCCCTGAGCAACACCACTAGTGACCAGCTGCCCGTATCAGTACTCGGTGTTAATCTTGCACCACCTTTCTTTTTATTCGTCTTTATAAAATAACTGGGGGTTCTTTCCATTTTAGCTGAAAGTGTTGTATGATGTGTAATGTTCTCCAAAATTCTGGATTCAAAATTCTCTACTGAGGAACAGGAGCAGCTTTTTTCTGTCTTAGTCCATCTTCTAATTTGGCTGAATCCTGTTGTTGGTCTAGGCTATGGAGTTGCTTGTGGAAAAAGCAATTAGCAGCGCAACTGGGCCACAGAGCCCTGGAGATGCACTGAGAAGAGTTTTTGAGTGTATATCTTCAGGAATCATCCTTAAAGGCAAGTTGCATTTAACCCCTGTATGTATACTTACCCGTAGCTAATCTGTAATCTTGCTTGAAATAAGGTAAAGATGTGCTGCTAATTAGCCTGATTATTGTAGGTGGTCCTGGCCTTCTGGACCCCTGTGAAAAAGATCCTTTTGATACACTTGCTGTAATGACAGATCAGCAAAGAGAGGATATTACTTCAAGTGCACAGGTAAGGGAACGTAGGTGTGAAGTAATTAAATTTGGTGGATGGTTTGTTCAGTTTTTTTTTTAATGGAGCTTTATATTGGATGTGAATTTTCTTTTCTTACAATGTAGTCAGATCTTACCAGTCTTAAGCTAGGCATTGGACATGTCATAGGAGAGGATGTATAATAGTGTTCATTTTTGCACTAAAATAAATATATTATCCTGAAAAATTTGTAGCATTCTCATCTATATTTATATATCTAGATCTATCTATATCTGTAAACAGGCTCACTCTACAGTAGTATGTTACTAGATTGGAAATTACTTTGACATTTAATATTTTATAAATACATCTCTGTAAATGTCATTAGACAATATTGACCATTCATGCTTGCAGTTTAAGAGGTTACTGCCTCTTCATTTGATCCTTTTGCTAATGATTCCTAATGCCTAACGTGACAAGCCTTGCCTGCTTCAGTGCAAGCCCAGGAGCTCAAACACATGTACATTATTTTTAATCTAAGATGCTGCACTTACAGAAGCAGCAAACATGACAGACACGTTTTATTGTGTTGACTTTGTTGGGGGAAAGAAAGACGGGATCGTTAGAGCTAAGGGTAATACCATACATCACTGATGCTCTTCCTTAATTGACAAAGTGCTCAAAATGGACATTGGTTTGTAACACAAGTAACTTTTTATTACTGTTTTTCTAGTTTGCGCTGAGACTCCTTGCATTCCGTCAGATACACAAAGTTCTAGGAATGGATCCGTTACCACAGATGAATCAACGCTTCAACATCCATAATAATCGTAAAAGGAGAAGGGACAGTGATGGGGTTGATGGGTTTGAAGCAGAGGGAAAGAAGGACAAAAAAGATTATGATAACTTTTAAAAATGTTTGTTATCATTGCTAAGATTGATGGTAATGAAAAGTCCATTTGTTGCCTTGCTTTTACTTCATTCATAATGATGTCTGTTTAAAACATCCAAAACCAGCTTGTGAGTTAGATATGGAAGAGAACAACCTAGCTCTTCTGTGAGATTCCGAATATTTTAATTGGATGTACTGTACCAGACAAATTATGGATGGAAAGACTGCAAATGGAAACTGTTGTCATAGGAAAAAATAGTTTTCCCTTACTGAATTTTCTTTAAATGTGTTGCTGATTTTAGTCTATTTTCTTCTTTTTTTTGTCTTTTTTATTAACAAGTGCATTGTCTTCCTATCTTGACTGTATTTAATGCAGCATTTGTGCTTCTGTTGCTATGTGTATTTTGACTTTTTATTTAGAAGTATTTCTGTTTGCCTTTGACACTAGTTGTATGAGTTACTTTGTGTTAGGTAGTAAAACTGTTCCCCTCCCAATTAATATTTTACAGAAATTTTTTCTTCCTTTTTTGTAAAGTGAGACTGCAGGATCATGTTTTTTTCTAAATGTGAAGGGGTTACAACACATAATTGTCCTGCCATTTGAGTGCTCAGAATTAAATGTTTTTGCCAATCTTGTGGCATTTGTCTCCTTAGTGTGATATAACGGTGTAATTAAGACAAATTTGTGTTAATCTAATCGAGTTTGCTGTTAGTTGTGCATTAGCAGTATAAAAGCTAATATATACAGTATGGTCTTGCAACAGTTTTAAAGCCGCTGCATAATTGATCAAAGATTTGCATGATGGTTTTGTTTTTTTTTTATAGAAGGGCTTTTAAAACTATTATCTTAGGTTAAATGCGTAGGTCTTTGTATGATTGACTTCGTGACATAGCAAGGCCAAAAAATAACTTTCTGAATTTCTTTTCTCAACAAGCAAAGGTGGGCATTTTCCATTTAGACAAAGTTAGTCATTCTTTTCAGTCAACTTTGTCAATATGGTATTAATGCCTCTCAGCCCTTAAAATAAATGTTTGTCATATCAGTGCCTGTGAGGTTATTCCTTATATCTGTTCCTGTATAAACTTTCTGTGATTTTTTTTCAATAATTCAAATTTTAAAAGTGAAGTATTACTGAAAAAGTGAAGGTTATCAAAGAAAAAAACCCAGAAAATTATTTGCTGTGGCCATAGTGTATGCTTATGTCTCTTTCAAAAATCTAAATATAGCAGTGGTGTAAGTAACGTTACATCATACTGTTGATGTATGCTCTGGTACACAGGTGTGATTTGTTGTCACAGCACTACAGTGGAATACACAAATAAAAGTTAAAATTTATTAAATGACTAAAGTTCATTACACACTGGAAACTGAAGTTTCACTTACTCTGTTAAATGCGTATTATGCTTTGTTGCAAACCCATAAAACACAGATTAACACAGACTAACATTCCGGTAGCTACTTTGTATCGATGGCTGTAGGACAGTATCACATGTGACAAAGATAATTTGTTATTTCTGATACCATTTATTAAGAAAAACCCAACTTCTGTTCCATTTCAAGGTCAAATTTATCTTTGACCTTTTTAATAAGCAACTATTGGAGCAGAGGGGATGTTTCTGTTCCCAGCATCTACTGCTAACCAGCGTGGGCCTATGGAATAAAAATACAATGTTTTAGAAAAACAGAGAGAATCTAAAGATTTAAAAGAAAAACACTTAATAATAGTGTCCTGTGAGCATCAGAGTGCAATTTTCAAGGGAGTGATTAGGGGTTAGCATATAAAAGTAAAGCTTTCTCACTGTATGAAAGCTTTCTAAATAATTAGAAATATGAAAAGCAGAAATGCTTTGGAGTTACTTTAAAAAATTACACTCATTTCATTGTGCAGCCTTCATGCATAGCTCCAAGCATATGCTTGTTCTAGGGGATATCTTGCTGCCATCGTGTCTAGTTAGCCATTACTATTTATTTTGAAAGCTACAGGTGCTATTCATGTAGCTAGTTCAACTCCATACCAAAGTTTCTTTCCTCATAAGGCAAACTTGTCTATTCAGGAATGTGACCCTAAAATATAGGATTAAAAAGGTCAAAGATGTATTTTAGATTTTCTGTATTTTTGTTCTACTGGCTTTTAGCTCCTAACCAGTTTCTGGATCTTTTGAAATATTGTATACTTAAAGTGATTCCACATTAAATATGAAGCTGTGACTATGATTTTTGTGCTGTGTGGTGAAGGGTGAATTTGCAGTTTGTTTCTGGTGTTTCTGCCCATTTTAACGGGTAACTTCTGACTCTTGTTAACAAATCTAAGAAGAATGTAAAAACAAAGTTTTCAAAAGTACAGAGCTAGCTTTGACTTTAAATACTACACTGTGCACATAGGAAGGCAAAACTGTGACTAAATAAGCATTTTAATAATCTGTGTTCTGGTAATGCTAGCAGTTTACTAATAAGCACTGTTTGCATTTTTTATTCAGCAGTGCTGTGTGTTAAATCCCTCAATCACAAACACTGCAGTCCTCATACACAAAAGAGAAATGTACGCAGGAAGGATATTCCCCCCTCCATGCTCACCTTAGAGGAACAGTTTGTGAAAATGTGAGCTGTTCTGTTTTGAAGCTTTTTTGACCTTTGACTTGACTTCCTAGTTCATGAGTGTGTCCTGTCTGTGAGCAGTGTAATTTCACATGGATTCTTGCATAAAGGCACTGCTAAAAATTAAAGTCTGTTAGACACAGTCCATCGACTTCTTGCCCTTCTATGAAATTCTAGATGAACAGTTAAACTTCCAGAGCTATTGAATATGATTGGTTCATTTGCAGCTTCTACTTTTAGACCTTTTAGTACTTAAAATTGTTCTGCCTAGAAAATTTTCAACAGTCGGAATCAACTTTAAATATTCCTGCAACAATTTGTATGCATATTTAACATTCTTGTTGCTGGCTGAATATCTGCTAGTCATTAGTCTGTTAAATAGTCACACAATGCCAAATTCGTTTCTTTATTAAGCAATTAAGACTTGTTTGGACTACCCAAACCTATTTGAATAGCATAGCCTTAATAATGGGGGGAACTAGACACAGTCAGCAGTGGTTTTTTCCACTTATATTTTGGTTTTACCAAGTACAGTGATAGATTCAACAAAAACATCTGTTTTCCTTCCATTTTTGGGGGTTTTTTTAAATGACAGCTGTAAGCTAAAGAGCCTTCTAGCCGAAAAGGCTGGCAAATTAAATTTCTCCTGAGAGATTCTTTTATAGATCTTCTCAGATGATCTTTTTCTCCTTCAGTGTCATATTTCTCAGACTTTCAAAAATGAAACAGATAGCTGGTCTTTTAGGGGAAGAAAAAAAATCCAAGGAGTGTTGTCTATAGACTTACTGCAGCAGTTTTGATTTATATCCAAATAAAAATCAGGCTTCATTCTGTAAATATCGTAATCTGTATTCTTACATTTTGCTCCACTTTTTCATTTGCATTACGAAAGTCTGAGAGAAGCCTGCTGTTGTTTATTGAACTTTCTGATGTTTACAGTTTGCATTTTAAGAAACACTGCCCTAATAATACTCAACAAGTGTCCAGTTGCTACCAGGATAGAAGTCACTGTTTTTCAGGGACTGGCAGCTCTTGCTGGGGACCTTGACCCTGCACAGTGCACACTTTCCCACGTCATGATCCTTACATACCTGTGTTGGTAAGGGTTATCATTTAGAGACACCTTCAATATTTGTGTTTTCTTAAACTGTTCTGCAAAGCCATGGCCACCAGTATTTATTGGAGGGTAGTTTAAAGCCTATCAGTTTGTAGAGGCTCAGCCAGTAGCTTAAATGCTTTCACATACATTCTGCATCAGCCCTGTTAGAGGTTCATACCCTAAATCAAAATAAACATAGAATGGCATCAAGAAACCTTTGTGGATTTTGTAAGTTTCCTGTACTTAAAAATCTAAGACTGCAGAATGGAGTAGCTGACTAAGAGAAAATAAATGGCTTTTTCTACAGTAAAAAGGTTACTTTAAAAGTGAGACAAAAAGGCTCTTGTTTCTACACAGGAATCACAAATCTTGCTCCTTATATAACCTCTTTTCTTTCCTTTTCTGCATGCTGCATCGTGATTGTATCAATAGTATGCATATTTGATCAGACTATATAAGACAGCTTTATCACAGACGTCACTTCTGGCACACATTTAAGTTTGCCCATAATTTTCTGGTTAAACAAGTTGATGAACAATATGGGAGAGATGAAGGTGCCTGAATACTGGAGTTCAGTGTCATGTTTTACATGTTCCTGGGGTGTGTGCTCCTCCAAAAGCAGATGGGTCTCTCAGAGGTGCAGGCCCACAGCTGCCAGTCCCACGTGGATATCTCAGCATGACTTAGAATGTCAATGCTCAGGTAACTACTTCATATTTTCACACATGAGAGAAAAGTGTGGTACATTTAAGAACTGGACCCAGAGTGATCCAGGATGTTGCCAATATAGTCATGTAAAACTGCAGCTTCAGGAAGGTGGGATAATCATTGTGGTATCAGCAACAGAGTGTGCTTGTGACAGGAAAAGTGTCTGTGATAATTAAATGCCATCCCAGTTTCTACCAGTAACTTCAATAATTTATGTTAGCATGTTTTGTAAGTGGAAAGGGAATACGATACAATAGAACAGACTCTTCCAGTTGGAAGGGACCTACAGTCATTGTCCAATCACCTGCCTGACCACTTCAGGCTGGCCAAGTTCAAGCACATTGTTAAGGGCACTGTCCAAATGCCTTTGACCACTGACAGACTGGGGCATGGACCGCTTCTCTAGGAAGTCTGTTCCAGTGCTTGACCGCCCTCTCTCTATAGAAATGCCTCCTAATGGCCAGTCGAAAGCTCTCCTGGTGTGGCTCTGAACCATTCCCTCATGTCCTGTCCCTGGATACCAGGGAGGAGAGCTCAGCAGCTCCCAGTGCCCTTCCCCTGCTCAGGAAGCTGCAGAGAGCAGTGGGGTCACCCCTCAGCCTCCCTTTCTCCAAACCGGACAAGCCCAAAGTCCTCAGCTGCTCCTCACAGGAAGTTCCTTCCAGCCTTCTCACCAGCTTCGTTTCCTCCTTGGGACACATTCGAGGCCCTTCCCATCCTTCTGCACCTGCAGGGCCCAGCAGGGCCCACACTGAGGCCGCCCCAAGGCTGAGCCCAGCGGGACCATCCCCCTCTGGGCCACTGTGCTGTGCTCGGTGCTCTGGGATGGGCTTTGTCCTCAGAGCTGCCTGGGCACTGCCGACCCACATTGAACTCAGCACCAGCCAGCCCCACACCCCCTCTGCAGCTGTCCAGCCACTCCTCTCCCACTTCATACCTGTGCCTGGCATTACCCCATTCCAGGTACGGAATCCAGCATTTGAACTTGTTAAATTTCACTCCAAAAAAAAACCAACCAAACAAACAAAAAAAAATGGTAACAGAAAGAACAGAATTAATTAAATGCATCCAACTCAAGAAATAAGATGGGGGAGGCCATTAGAGAGCTACAAATAAAAGGTAAATTTAAAAGGAAAAAAATGTTACATCAAATAGTCAACAGCAATCAGCTCTGAAAATAGTGTAGGAAATCAAAGAGAAAGGCTCAATTTCAGCAGAGAGAAGACCAGTGCATGATTGGCCACTCATGCAGCAACTGCAGTGCTCCACAAAAACATAGAAGAAAAAAGAAGTTCCAGGTGACTGAGGAGGTTGAGACCAAAATGATTCAGGCCAGTTGATCTGAGGTGTTAAAAAATGTTACCTGCTACGTACTGCAAGTGTGCTGTGGGAAAAGGTGAAGGAAAAGCTGAAGACAAGGGACTGGAATACTGGCCTTCCAAGCATCTCTCCTGCTTCACAGACGGAACTACATCTGGAGCCCATGCCTTGCTCCCTTACACGTGAATGGAGAGTGTTAACGAGTGTGTGAGGACACTTCTCCAAACACTCGGAAACCTAAATGAACGTGCCACAGCCAGAAAGGGAAGTGCGTTTTTATGCAGCAAATCCACAGGGCTGTGTTTGAAGTGTCCCTGTGTGCTCCCAGCAGCAGAGAGCGCTGTGTCCTCAGCAGCAGCTCCCACTGGAAAGGCAGAGTTCATTCTCACCTTTCTGTTGCAAGCACGAAGGGAAAACTGATGTTTCAGCTGTTACGGCGTTCCTCTCTATTGCCAAAGAATGCATTTTAAAACAATTTTAAAATAATTTTTTAACGGTGCACTAAAGTCGTCATGGTATCAAAACCCCAAATAAAATCTGCTAGTGAATTAGAAGACAGCAGTAGTTAGAAACACAGCCAGGACCATCTCGTGAATACATTAGAAGTAAATACTTTAGGGGTGTAAAGAAATTATACAAGTCAGAGTAGGCATAGCAGAAGGAAGAAGAGAGATTCAATTTTGAGTCATTAAGGGCTGCAAAGAAGAAATTCTGCAAGGTAAGGATTCCCACTGAGGAAGGCAACCTGGGAAAGAGGTTATAAAGGAAGATAAATGAGAAGATAAAATGTGTGTCAAAAGACTGTATCTGACAAATTATTGAGAACAGGAGGAGAGGGGTATTTCAGATAAAAATGTTGTGTGAGGAGGTAGTGTGTGGTTTTGCTTTCTTGTATCCATTTCTTAAGAAATTTCTTGCAGCTGCTGCCAAGGGTGGTTTCAGGGCAATAGATTCAGGATAAGCATTCCTTATATGACAATGGTAAATAATAAACCAGGATTCTGGATGCTTTAACTAACATCCCCAGCATGTTCTCCAGCCTATCCAAAGGCATAAGATGTGCCAATTTACAAGCTATGGGACCAGGCCTGAGCTCCTGTTACAGGAGTAGCCAGGGCTGAAGTGTTTCCCATGAAGCAGTGGTGCAGTCAGAGAACACAGATCTGAAACCCAAGGGTTTGGGACAAAGTCCACGCAGTAAAATTCCGTCAGTCCTCTGCTGGTTTATATATTCTCAACGAGGAAAAGTCCCTCTACAAATTTCACCCACACATCAGAAAAAAAAAATAGATTTAAAATAACTTATTTCCTTGGAAAAACCTGGAGTTCTGGAAGTGCAGATGACTTCTGGAATCCTCAAAAAAAATGTTTCCAAATACCCATCTGACATTCAGGCATGCCAGTTTCCCATACAGACATCACCATAAATATTTTAATTCTAGCATGAATGCATTTTAATTCTAGAAAGTTTGGTCAAGAAAGTTTCCAAGGGCCTGAAGATAAAAACCACAGCAATTCCAGAGAAAAATATTCTAGTAAATCAAATACATTTGCTAACAGAGAAGAATACATGGATTTATGAGATTTCTTTTACAAGATTTGCTGCTTCTATAAAGTTTTCTGCTTCAAAGTCATTTGTCTTAGCCAAATAAAAGTGTGCCTTGCTTAGACAAAGGCCTTTTTGAAGTCAGGGACAGTAAACGGAAGCTAAAGCCAGCCTCTAGACTCATGTTTGTGTTTTGCCATGAGTTTCTGCTAAAGAGCATGTAGCTTTCCTGAAGGGATAGGTTTGTGCCTGTTCCTCAGATGATCTGGGCTGGATTTTTTAGTTGCAGCAGTTGTATGGGAGGTGGGGACGACAGCACAAGCTGGATGGCTTCTTTCATTACCTGACATCCATGATTACTGACACACACACACTTGCATTTTGCATTAGGAAATCAAAGCCAAGAGTATGTCAAGGGCCTGGTGGGCAAAGTAAAACAAGCACATTTTTTACTGCAGTCATGCACTAGATACAACTTTCACTGCTAAAGGAAAGAACAGAACAGCCAGGACACAGCCAGCAAAAACTTTCAAGTCTGTATGTATCCATCCCAAAGAGGAGAGGTTACTGTGTAGGCCTCATAATGAGTAGTTCTCCCCATGGATGTGCTGGAACTGTCCTGTACCCTGTAACTTGGACACTGGATGGTTCTCACTAGCTTCGCCTTGCTTCTCCTCATGCCCAGCAGGAAGAGTCCTGCACAGGAGCAACTATTCAACCAGATGGACCAGATTCCTAGCCAGTGACAGACAGCTGGACATCTTTCCCAAGGACTTTTCATCGACATTGCATTTGGAGAAGTGACTTGGGAAGAAAGAATCAGGGCTGGCCAAGGACACCTTGGCAGATTTTTTCTACCACACAAGTACTGGCATCAAATTGGGAGCTGAATGTTGCTTTTTTCTTTCATAGGGTTTATTCCAAGACAGAAGGGTCAACTCACATCCTTTGATATCAGGAGGGCCACATTCAGATTTATCAGTCTTATTATCTACGAGCTCATGATCCTTAGGACCTCCCTTTGGATTGCAGGTTTAGAGGAAACAAGGGTGAGAGGAGAGCCCTGACTTAACTTTGCCTCACATCCAGCCATGGCTTTTTCCTGATACAGATGGGGTTTGGCTCACCCTTTGCATACTGCTAAGGATAAGAAATACCCAGTCTGAAGTAATTTCTGTTCACAGCCTTTTGGAGAATAAAATAAAGAAGTTCACCACACGACAAAGAAGTCTGTGTGCGCCCACGAACGAGTAATTGTGTTTGCTTCAAAAGAGCTAAAAAAAGGTGGGGAACTTCCCTAGCCCTTGTATTCTTGTTTGTGACACCCATGCTTTCCTGGGTGAGTAGAGTTATTAGTTACTCACTTCCTCTTCTCCCACTTGTAGCTATTAAGAGAAGGTGATTTTGCCATTCGATGTGAGGTGCTTTGTTCCCTGAGTTTTCACAACTCTCACAGCAGTATTTTGTTTTCCATCCTCAAGTTTAAGACATGTAATTCCCAGCTGCGTCTCTATGACTACAGTAAACACTCTGGTCCAGGGTGTGTTCTCAGCAGTTAATGCCTCTGTCCTGCTCTTCATGGCACAGTTGTTAATTTGGTCTTGCGCTCTCCTGTGTGCGTGCTTTGGCACTGTATGCCCCAAATGGCAGACGAACCTTCCTGGCTAGGAAGGTTAGGAAGGTTAGCTCCGGAAGGCCCCAGCAGAACAAAAATATTCAGTAACTAAGGGATGGACACAAAATGGCACCGCTGTGTATTGCTACCCCTGAAGGAACTGCTGTTTGCCATCTGAGTCATGATGTGTGACCATGTGGGACCTCCCAGATGGCTTTACTTAAGAAAAAAGAAATGCATCTCTTCAACCACCTTCAGGGAGGAACTGGGCACGCAGGGTCTCAGGACTGAGACATGGGATGGAACAGGAACCAGAGCCACAGATTTCAGCTGAGGAAAGCTAGAGTAGATCTGCTTTCCCTTTACCCAGAGAGATCCACCCAAAATCTCCCCAGAGATTAGGTTCTCACTACAAGGAGTAGAAAACTGCTTAAAAAATTGAAACGCACAATACAGTCAGTAGAGAAAGGCCACTGCTACAAAAATGAAACAGAAAGAGTTCATATGAGACAGCATTACACAATCTCTGACCATATACTTCAAAAATGAGTTCACCTCAAAGGTGACAGACTGCAATCTGAACCAAGTTTGGAAACTAATTCCTGAAGGACACTGAAAGTACTGGCAAATGAAAACGTCAGTGTGAATCCAGTATTAGAAGTAATATGTTAGAGCAGAGCCCTTTAATGTTTTTTTTTCTTTTATTAGTATTGTCTTAATTTGCAGAAAGCTAACATTCATGACTTTTCATAGAAAATTATCTTAGCCTGTACAAAGCAGAGACAGCTGCTGGCTATAGACTGATTTGCTAACTTTTTCCCAGAGGACATCACAGTATATTCCTCCTTTCTGATTTTTTCCCTGGTAGTTCCCAGTAATCTGACTTCCAGCTCCATCTTAAGTCTTCTATATTTCTTGCATACTGGTTTCAGACACTTTAATGTGTTCTCTTACTGTTTAAAATACTAAGCCCTAAACTGGGTTACTTAATTGAACAGTAGAAATAGGGAGTATCAGACCCAGCATGCATGGCAGATCTCTGTATACTCAGGGTAAATCCAACACTTTTGGGACAGCTCCTCCCTTCTGAGCTACACACAAGCGTATGTGATGCTTTGTGAAATGTCAGAGTAACTGTGCAGCTACAACAGAAATACCCAGGTTTGCACACCTAAGTGCAGTTCTTCTGGTAATGCCCAGACAAGTGCGAAAAAAAGAAAAACCAAATTCTACACCCAGGTAGCTTTTCTGAATAGACAGATCACGGACCCTTGACAAATGGTAACTTTTTGAAATCCTCTTTCCAGCTGCTACTTCAAAATCTTTACCTGTGTCACCACTGAAGGTGCATTTACTAAAAGTAGTGTCCAGACCTGGATCCAGTCGTGATGAGAGATCAAAGGGGAGCACAGCTGCAGATTCCTGCCTCTGATTTACCACTCTGGAATGGGAGTTATGCACACCTGTGACTTTGCAGGTCTACAGCATGGCAAAGACTCCCCCTGTTTTCTTCAAAGAGAGGAAGTGGGGAGTAGAAATTAGATGTAGTCATGCAAGTTTGCTCAACACTCGTGAATGGCTTTAAAAATTCATTATATCTGTCCAACCTATACCAAAGCACCCACAACACACAGTGACCTGCACCCCCTGCATATCCAAGCACCCTTTGCACTCCCCAAGGCATCGAGATTTACTAAGGCCCAGGCTCAGAAAAGCTGAAATGTGATACAAAGAGCTGTGTTCAGTGATCTTCACCAACTGTGCTCCAGCTACTGCCTAGGATAATGCCTTATCCAGGCTACTTGCTTCCCATAGCCAAGGAAATGCTGACAAGGAGGACTGCCACAAAGGAAAATATGAGATAAAACTTGTAGTGGAGGATCCCTGAAAGAAAACAGATAGAGAAGCTGCAAACAGCTCCTTTGTGTCTCCCTTCCATCAGCTGTTACCACCGAGCCTCGGCACAGCTGAGAATTCAGCCCAAAGAATTATTCCAATCAATAGTATGCACATTTTTTAAACAAAGTAATCTCTGTTTATGGGAAGAGCAGAGCTGGTCTGTGAAAGTCCCTCCTGCAGACAGCTTTAAAGGTAAATACTGTGATTATACTTTCAGAAACAGAAAAGTATCAGGATGAAATGGTGCCAATAGAATGCTGTATATTCTTCATCCATTACAGACAAATTATAACTTGGCTTTTAAAAAGTTTTACTCTTCTATATTTGCATGATTGTCATTGATATACATGTAAAATTGAACAAAATTAAATTACATGATTCAGTACGCTCTTTTTTTCTTTAATGGATTGAAAGTCGTTGGCAGCACAGACCAATACTTCCCATTTAGAAGAAACATGGGAAGACAAATCCTATTAATACACCATTCCAGGAACTTCAATTTATTGCAGAAATTTTCTTTTAGAAGTCTTTATTAGTGAAGAGAACAATCCCAAATGATTGAACAGCATTGAATTGTCTTATTTCTTCATCGGGATGGGGCAATTTGGAACAACACTACAGAGTGACAATGCTGAAGAGAGGCGGCACATTAAAATGGCAAAAAAGTGAATACATAAATACGTAAGTGAGAAGCAGTAGATGACTATGGGGGAAGTGTAAAGACAAGGTGGGGAAGGAGGGTGCTTGGAAAGGCCAACTTCAGCCTGGCCAAGCTGATCTCCTGAGGTGCTCTGAGCACTGGGCAGCCTCTTGAGACTGTTTCTGAACAAGGAATTTATTTGCTGCCCCCATTGCCTCCAGAAGGAGCCTGTTTCCCTCCACTGTCTGCAGGAGGAATCTGTGGAGATAAGGTGGCTGGGCTGAAGTAAACTTTTGCGAGTACTCGCCACAGACAATCCAGGTTTCAGAAGAGAAAGTGAGAATACATCGTTCTTCCCGGGGAAAGGGAAGAACATGGAAGCCCTCAGTGCTTGGTGATCTGCTGGGCACAGTGTCAGGGCTGCAGCTGGCCCTTTCAGATGCTAATGTTCTTCTCTGAAGTAAGTTAACTTGCTTGTGGTAGCTTTATTTCTTCCATTCCAAAGAAAGATGAACATGCTGACTAATGGGCAATCCAAATCCAGCCCTCAAATTCTAGCAAAAAGGCTTCAAATCCCTTCTGCAATGGGTTCAGCCCCACACATTTTGCAGCCTGGAGTGCAAATCCCAGGAAGAAGCACTCCCTGTTCATCACCATGTGGATATTTTGCTGATGGAGAATAGCAGTTACATTCAGATTTTTTTTTTTGATAGGGCTTTTTTTGATGACAAGATGAGGAATGAATTCCCATGTGCTATGTGGGAATTAAGGCTCCTTTTGCACTTCCCATCAGAGTTAAGACTCTGGCCTGGTGTCAAAACAACCCTTCCTCTTTGAAAAACGCTATGTCAAAAAGTAGCTGAGTTTTGCCTTAGTGTGCTGTAAACCTCATGGCGTGCTGAGGTATTCACATTACTCCCACTCTAAATTCAGGTACTTTAAAAGATTTTCTTATAGTGCTATTCTTTTTTTTTTGAGTACTTTAATACACTAGAGAGCACAGGGATGGTGTCCCACACTTCCCCTCACCCTGGATTTGCACCAGTTTAATCCCATGGGGTGTACTTTTGACCTATGCAGCTGAGGTCAGCTGCAATGTAAGGAATGATGTGGAAGCAGCCGTGGAGTGAAACATGAGAGCTCTTCAGCGTGGGATCCCATACCAGAATAGCCTTTGTTGTAAAAATAACGAAAGCTAATCTCTGAGTTGTTTTGGTTGGTTTTTTTTTTTTCCCAGAGAGAAAGTGATTAAATCCAAAAGACTTCTCATTCCTTGAGTTTGAAAAGAGGGAAATTGTTTTATTTCTGAATTGAAACAGTCATTCCATTTTACTTTTATAAATGCGTTCTTATAACTCCATGTAACTCTTTTTCTTCCTCCTGTAGTTTTCCTAGGTCTGGGTTTGGGACAAGGTGAATAAAGTGAAGTATTAAAACAAAAAGTCAGGGGGGAATGATATGAAAGGTGCTTATCATTAATATTTGAAGGAGCTGTTGATATTCACATCCTATGGTCTACTGAAGTTTGTAAAGTATATTTTATTTTTGTAAAAAATTTCCATAAAATCTACTCTGTGCACAAATTGTCGCCTGGGTTACCATTCACCATTCAAATTGCTGGGTAGTCTTGCTGCATTGCCACAGGCAGTTTACAATATTTGCATTGTTCTGTATCCATATAAAAATGAGGCTTTTAAAAGTAACCTACATACCAGTTAAACCTGGTGTTTATTTACAGCTCTGATTATACAGTGTCCAAAGACGACATTCCAGGGAGGCTGTGGCTGTAGCACATTAAAAAGACATTGGGTAGAGGACTTCTCGGTGTGTATCAGCAGTCAGGTTTTAGAGGGTTTAGAGGATAATTTTATGGAAAGCATATTTTATGACATTTTTCTTGCACTTCTCCTGCCCTAAGTAAAACTCTGCATCTCAATGCCTTGTTTAAATTTTCCTTAATGCTGAGTTGTCTTCTAAGTGTGCACATATACAACACAGGCACTTTGCAGCTGAGTAAGAAACAGTGCAATAGATGAGTTAAACAAAGTTTAGATGCGATATTAGGAAGAAATTCTTTACTGTGAGGGTGGTGAGGCAGTGGCACAGGTTGCCCAGAGAAGCTGTGGATGCCCCATCCCTGGGAGTGCTCAAGGCAAGTCCGGATGGGGCTCTCAGCACCCTGGTCTGGTGGGAGGTGTCCCTTCCCACAGCAGGGGGGTGGAACGAGATGAGCTTCAAGGTCCCTGACAGCCCAAATCATCCTGTGATTTTTGTGACTCCATGAAAGTGACGACGGGATCAAGGAACAGGCCAGGAGCGGGCGGTCCCCGCAGCCCCGCAAAAAGGTACGCGGTTACCCCGAAATTAAAAAGGCGAGCGGGGGAACCCCGTTGGCTCGGGCCGCACCCCGCGGGCCGACAGCAGAGCGGTGCGGGGCATTCCCGGGGCACAGCCGGCAGCCCGGGGCACCCCCGGCCCGTGAGCGCCGCGGGCCGCTGACTGACACGGGCCGTGCCCCGTGAGGGCGGGCGCGGCGGGGAGGCGGTGCCGCAGAAATGGCCGGCGCCGAGCGGGGCCGGAGCCGGGGCCGGGGCTGTGGCCGGGGGCGGGCATGGGCGGTGCCGGCTCCGTGATGCGGCTCGGCGTCGCCGCGCTGCCGTGGGATCGCTCCTTCCGCTGCCTCCCCGCTCGGGACGAGCGCTGGGAAGCGCCGCCGCCGCGGGCCGGGGCCATGTTGGGCGGCGGGGCCAGGGCGGCCAAGCCGTCCTTCGTGTCCTACATCAGCCCGGAGGTGCGGGGCCGGGCGGGCGGGGCAGGGCAGCCGCGGGCGCCCGGCCGGGGCTCGGGGAGCGGGGAGAGCTGCGCGGGGCGGTGGGAGCGGGGCCGGGCCAGGGTTGCCGCCGGGCACTGCGGGGCTCAGCCTGCCTGGGCTGCCCCGAGCGTGAGCGGCGTGGAAAAGAGCTTAAAAAATAGAGCTGGCTGGTCAGCGGAGTTGTTTCTGTGAGCGGTGGGCAGATGTCGGGCTGCGGCTGTTCGGCCCGTAAGGTGGGACTTTCCGAACCTGTTGTTCTTATTGTGCCTGAGCAGCATCACTTCACGTTCTGTTCGGTGAGCTCCTTGCTATCAGTTCCGCCGCTGGAAAGTCCTGGATATCCTTCCTTAGCAGCTCGATGTTGAATTCTTGGCAGTGTGTATCTTTCTGTGTGTATCTTTCGTATTGTTCTGCTTGTTGTCCTTTCGCTTATTTATCGAAACTTATGTTGACGGTTTGATCAAAGTGACCTTAGGCTCAGTTTACTGAGGGCATCTTGTTAGCACATGGTATTAGGTCATTATTGTTCTGTAGTCCATCATTCTTATTCCTGGTAAACAGCTGTTTTCTAGGAAAAAACATTTCATGAATATGGGCCATAAGTGTTGGGGTTTTTTTCCTCTTCTAGTTCTTTGTAATCTGTGTCAAACTGATTCTTCTTAATCGTTAATTCTCTTGAGAGCTTCTTAAGGAAGAGATTTTTCTCAATCTTGTTAGTTAGTGCAAAGTCTGTCACTGATAGGACCTTGGTGAATCTGCTGTTTTTATTTCTCACTATATCCGAAAGAGCAATCAGGGTTGTTATGGCCAAAATCAGCTGTGGTATTTAAAACTTCTGTCCTTAGTTTGTGATAGCAAATCTGGTTTCATATGTTGTTCAGCCCTGGTGGCTTGTAGTTTCATCAGTTTACTTTAAAAGTTTTATCTCTTTCTTGTATTTCCAAGTGAAAACAGATGGAAGTGATAGCTACAAATATTTCTAGAGTCAGCAAATATATCCCTGTCTGAGGTCACTTTTTCACCTTTGGAAAGTACCTTGTACAAATATACAAGGAACTGAATTTTGTGAAAGTAACACTTCACTTGTTGGACTTACTGGAAGACATTTCACCATTTAAATGAGTGTGGTGTATGACTAAAGCTTGCTAGAAAAAATGGCTGGTGGGAAAGAGTACAAGTAAATACATATGTAGTGCAGCAAGATACCAAATGATAAAGAATACTTTAACTTGATTTTAAGTGCAGTGATGTAACACTTCAAATATGATCCTGACGGCTGCAGGAAGAGTAACAAAGGTATCTAACACTGGAAGATGAGGCTGTTTATTAAATATCCTGATTCACTAGACATTGCAGTCCTCAACTCTTGATGTATTCTTGCTGCTTTTAAGTCTCTCCATATTTCACTTAAATTTAAGGATTTCATTCACTCTTGCAGCAGAAACTTTGTGTTATAGACATGACTTCTGCCATAGAATGGGTGTCTCTTTTGCACCTTCAAAGACACAGTGAAACTGAGGTCTGATGTGATTAGCAAGTAAAGCAAGTTTGACTCTGCTGTTGACAGTCTGTAACTGCCGTAATGGTTACACGGGAAACTGAAGACTTCAGTGGCTTTTATGAAGATTAAAAATAAAATTTTAGATATATGGTGAAACCTGTAAGGCTATTTTGGTATCTAGAAAAAGCACGTTAATTAAATATCTTAAGAAGAAGTGAACCTCTCTCACAGAACTGTGTGCACCCAAGAAGAACAACTTCCTGAACACAGGTTTCCTGTACAGGTTAACTTTCATGTAGATGAGTTTTAAAAGTAGAACTAGACTGATGAAACAGTGGAAATTCCTAATTCCTTTTATGTGGAACATAGTTTGGTCAGCTGGGAGCTTTGACCAAGGCATTTTAACTTCCAGGTGCTTGAAGAAGAAGTATTGGCAACAGGTGTGATGCTTCCTCTGGCAGGCCCTGTCAGAAGGTGGGAAACAGCAGTTCAGGGACTTGATGAGCTTGAGATTTCAGCTGTGTCGGATTGGAGTTAATGGTGGACTTCTCCATGAATTTTCAGAGCCTTGCCTTGAATCTCTTTGTGCTTCCAGCCTGAGGCAAGATTTCCAGTCAACCACGATGCAGTACAGAGCAATAGAGTAGTGTCACACTGTAGCGTGCCTTGCTTGCAGCCTCCAGCTTCTGTGGTCTTGTCCTGGTTTGCTTGGGAAGTTATTTTAAGACCTTAAACTGCTGCTTGTAGGTTAGGGGAGCCCTAGAATAGGGAAATTAACAGTCAGAGCTGAGGTTTGGTTTAACCCCATCTTGTTTAGTCCATCTTCAGACACCTGAGGGACACAGTAGGCAATATACTGGAAAATAAGTCAGCTTTAAGCTGCTGTGTGTGCTTATTTGAATATGAAAAGAAACTGGCACTCTATTTGTGTTAATATATGACCAGGTGGAAGTAAGGAGTGAAGAGAAAATGCTGTTTATTAAAGGAACAGAAGTAATTTCTGCTGTGAAACCCCAGAATGTCTGGAAAAGCAGCATTTTTAACATCTGACTAAATATAACCTAGTTATGCTCTGCTGTATGGAACTGCAGATCAATCAGTGGTCTGTTTAGAGTGAGACCATAGGATGTTGATATTAATGACATGCTTCCCCTCAGGACAGACTTGACTACCCTGCAGGAAGTGGGGTGAATACTGGGGTATAAAGTCAATGTTTTGACATTTCAGATCACAGACTTAGGATATGTGTCTGGGGAGACAGTGAAACAAGAACCAGTGAATTACTTCATGATTTCTAACTCTTTTGAAAACTGAAATTATTTACAGGGCAAACAAGCTAGATCGTATTTTCCTAAAAACCTTAATTCACATAAAAAATTAGATTTTAAATTTGATTTCAAGCTTGAAGTTGGTATTTTTGCATGCGTTCTGTAAAGCTAAATCCTTCATGTTAATTCTTACGGGATGTTATTTCCTGTGTTAGCCTTAAACTATAGAAGAGGTCATTCTGCTTCATGCTGCTTGTCCCTGAAATCTGGGGTACACCACAGACTGCTGAGGGTAACTTTCATATCTTGTATGCTTTGTCTCTCAGATCCTGCACTGTTGTTAGCTCATAACCACCACAAATAACCACCACAAATACTTTTTGCTTGTAAATCTGGGCACAATATTGTGTGTTCTGTATGATCAGTTTTTAAAAAGTACCTTCCTCCTGCAAAATTGGAATGGTGGAGTTGAAGGGTGGAATAAGGAGCAGGAGTTAGTGAAGTGGACAGCTGGGCTGACATGGGGGAAGCCAGGCATTGATGTCAGAGGAGATGGACAGGACAATGTAAGGAAAGAGGAAAGGATAAGAGATGAAACGGACGTGGAAAATATGTGCCATGATCTAATAGACTTCTGAATAATGGAGCTGTGAAAGGAAGGAAAACAAGCAGTTACAGATCATTCTCAGCAATGTTATTAAAGTGTAGTAAGTAGTAAGTATATGCTCTGGATTGTATGGCATACAACACGGGATTAGGCTTGTTTGGCCACCAAGGAGTCCTTCAGAAAATACCAGGCATGTAATGTAGTTTGTTTCTGGATGCTAAGTAGCTACTCAGCTTTTGCACGGGTGTTTCCTCTTTTGCATGAAATTCCAGTGGAACTGTTCCACAAAAGTTTATTTTACTCAGGAGCACTGTATTCACTTGTAGGAGCACCACAACTTATTTGCAACTATTTCAGTACACTGTTTGACTTTTACAACTGATAACTTTCTTAAGTATACATTTAGCTTTATCTCACCCCTCTTTTAGTCTTTTAGTGAAGTAAATATGAAAAAAACAGATGCTCAGAGCAAATGTCACCAGGATGTAGAGCTTCCCTGTGCAGAGCTTACTTGTGGAAAGCTATATGAAAACATTAAAAGTATTCTGTATTCTTGCAGCACTGCTATTTGCTGTCAGCTTTGAAAGCTGTCAGCTTTTTTGTCAACTGTTTCAACCAGTACCCTTGATACCTTGGAAGTGATAACTTGTTCCTTCATTATTTGAATCCTTCAAACATGTTTTCTCAGTATGTTTACTAAAGTCAAGTCTTGCTTTTCATTGTCATAATTATCTCGAGCACAAATGTCCAGCTGTGGATCAGTGGAAGCATTACTGTGGGGTAAGGTAGGTTCAGAGTTTACAATTTGCAGCAGCAGGCTGTGTGCATGGTGTCTGCTGGGAGTGATGAGCAAAATCAGTATCAGTAGGCACATATATGTATGTATGTCAATAATGATTTTAAAAAAAACCACATTCTCTATCAAGATCTGGATTCTGGCATGCAGTGAATGTTTTTCTCTCTTTACATATTTCCTGTGCACAGCTGTTTGTCTCCCTGTGGAGTGAGAGGAATTGCCGTCAGTTGTGGTGACCCTGTAGGACAAAGAGCAGGAGTCATTTGGGATTCCCTTCCTGCTCCAGCCGTTAGGACCCTGTTAATATGGCATAGCTGCTACCTGACCTTGTTGCCCTAAACTTTGCTGCCTCACTCATGCCTTCAGCACCTGGGGAAGACCTGTCTCCCCAGACAGACTCAGGGAAAGTATTTTAACCCCTTTAAATAAATTTTTTTTGGGGGGGAGAGCTAAGCGTGGTCCCTGGGTATTGCAAACTGTGCAGTTGTTCCTTATATTTGGGTAAAAAACAAGAAGAGAACTTTCCTTAAGAGAAGCAGTTGGTTTTCTGTTAGCAAGAAGGAGGATGTATTATGAATTAGTTTGGTGTGACATGGCAGCCTGAGGTTTTGGCATCCTGTGGTACTCTATACTGTTAAAATTGATAATTAAGGGCATTGCCGTATTTCCCACCATGGTCTGAGAGCCTGGAAGAAGGAATGTAGCACAAGGTAAGTGCACAGGTTAGAAGCATCTCTTAGAAGAGAAGTTTCTAAAACCTTCAGCAAATTTGAGGTCTTTACCTCAGAAATTACCGAAACAAAGTTAATTTTTTTCATTTGCGTGGTGTCCTATAGGTGACTGCTTGTAGCTGTGGCTGGTAGTAGGGTTTCCCATGTTGTATCTTAAGTGACAAAATGCTGCTTGGGGCTTTCAGAACAGGGGAGCTACAGACAAAGAACTGTCAGTCTAGAGGTTTGCATGGCTTTTGGTGGTCACAGATAGAAAGTACTTGCATGCTTAGCTTCAACAAATGATCAGAAGGTGAAGATTCCTGAGGTCCAAATATAGTAGCTTAGTAGCTTGCAGAAAGAGGCAGTCTTACTTCTGCTGCTTCCCTTTCTTTTGTTTCTGTGCTCATCTGACCTGTTGATGAGCCAGTTCTGCTAACAATAGGCACTAACAACAAAACCAAATGTAGGACAAGTACATACTTCCCAGCTGATTTTACAAACCAAATTACCTCACCGTGTAGTGAGACAAACCCAGGGATAAAGGAGTGGGTGGGTGACTGTGAACGTGTGACTGATTAAAGGGGCGTTGAGCAGCATGAATTGAACAGTCAGCAGGCTCTTCAGCTAGTGGTAAGATCTGTGTTGCCCCAAAATTTACATTCATTATAAAAATAAAGTTGAAACAGAGTGGAGGTGGCAGCTGATCCACTCATATGTGTGTTCCTACACAACTTGAACTGACTCATGGTGAGTTAATTTTTCTTACAGATCCTTACCTTCTTGCTGAAAAGGGTAAATACAAAATGTGACAGTAGTGAAATCTGATGTATTTTAATACCCTCCCTAGGAAAATGAGTGCAGCAGCATGGGTTCTTCAGCAGCACTCATGGCTTGAAGTCTAGCTATCTCTAGCATATATGTATCAAAACCACCTTTAATATGTTTATGAATTTATTATGGGAATGTAAATGTTGACTTTCAAATAGAAGTCTTCTGGCGGCTTAACTCCTGCAATCTGTTGAATGTTATAGGAATTGTGCCTCTAATAAGCACTTCAGTGTCTGTGAGCTTTTGTCAACAAAGTGAAACTGGATTTTACAAGGTGATCTCTGTGTTTGTGGTCTCTAATCTGCTTTGATGCAATTTGATTAAACTTCTAACTCCTTTCAGAAGATAACCAATTTTAACTTGTAACCAAAACCCAAACCACTTGTTCAAGATTATTTGCCTTCGAAACCCTTTATAAGAGCTTCATTGCATTTTAACAAATGGGTGTAAGCTCAAAGAACTTCTTTGAGGTCAAATATTTTTTTTTCCTCAGTTCTTATCTGCCAACACTAGTGTAAACTGGTACTCCTGGCAATGAGTACAAACAGTGTGTATGCAGGAACAGTAGTTATTACATTCTTTATGGCATCTCCCAAAGTAAAAGGTGCTGGAAAAGCACCTGGCTGGTATAACTGCTTTACTGTTCCGTGGCAGTGATTGTTGGCATGCAGTTTTCTGAGCAGTGTTGCATGTGGTTAGACACAAAGAGTGATTGTATAAGGCAGAGCTGTTAAAGGCACTTGTAAACCCAAAGCTTAGCTTAGAGCTACCAGTGGTGAGGAGACAACACTGGGGAAAGAAACGGTGTAGATATTTCTCCTCTCAATGCAGAAGTATTCAGCTTAAGCCATAGGAACATGTTAGCTAACTTTTTTAGCTGACTAGCCTGAACTTTGATTAAAATTTACTTCTACAACATCCACATTTAGAAGAAAAAGGCAGCAGACTGGGGTTTGTTTTCTCTATTAGCTGTCAGCTGTAGTTATAGATTTCTTTCTTCACACAGCCGCCACTTTCATTTTATAACGTTTTTCTCTTTTCAGCCTATCTTGAGCATCTCTCCTGTTCTCATGACGTGGTTTCCTGGTGGTTTTAGCTTTGCTGTGCAGCCTTCAAACTTAGTTCTAGGTCTTCTGAGTGTGGAGAGCAAGTGTTTATATGAATGGCAGAGGCTGTTTATTTTTGTACTCCCAGGGGCTTTTGTCTCTCTGTGTTTAATCCAGCAAAATTATTATTGCTTATATCTTCTTTTGATTGTTTGCCTTGAATTACAGTATCTGACTCTGGATGCTGGTGACAAACTAAAATTAACTTGCTTACTGCTGTGCCCCCAGGGGGCTTTCCAGTTAACTAATGATTTTCCAGAAAGACTCCAATGCAAGCAAAGTGATTTGGACTTGGAGGAGGAAGTTCTGAACTGGCTGAGCAGGAAGGGTGTAGCATGTCCTCTAGTTTAATACTCTTTTGGCTAGAAACTTTAGCCCAACTGTCAGTGCCTAAAGGCTAGAATAAATGACACTTAGAATTTAATATGTTTGTTTTGTGCAGTTTGGGTCCAAACTGAAAGATATCCTGTCACCATAGCTCCAAGATCCTGAAATACCTTCCATATAGTCATGTTAGTGCTGTTTAAATAACTTTTGCACTTTGGTTGAAATAATGCGTGTAAGAAAATCAGAAACAGGGAGTCATGGATCAAACTTGAAAAACTGAAGGGTACATTAGAAAAAATAGCAAGTCATATATGGAAAAGCTTATGAATGACCTGGGAGATGGTGTTGTAATACTAAGTTTGTGCTTACCCATTTAGGTGTGCTGAGAGAACTTAAAAAGTATTGGTAGTGTTTTATTTCTGTCTGTTACTTACACAAATAGTGCATTTTTTTGTGTGTTCACAAATGCATGTACTGACACTGTGGATGTCAAGACAATTAATTATTTAGCAAATAGACTTCTGACATTAAGTGGAAAGATCACATTGCAAACATAAACGCCTTTAGTTTAGGAGGCTTTTCTCCTTAATTTTAATTTGCCGGAATGTGAGGAATTAAAGTGAGAGGGTGTAGTTCTTTACAGCATGTGTTGAAGGATCTTTGCAAAGTAATAATTACTCTCTCTCTCTTTAGGAAATACACATAAAGGAGCCCGTAGAAAAGGAAGTAAATCCTCGCTTATTACCAGGTAACCATTGTGTATTACTAGATGTAAGTAATAAAAATTAGTGATTAATACTTAAATATTTCCATGTCTGCAGCAAACACTTATGTGATATGAGTGTCACAGATAGTAAAATACAGGATTTGGTTTAACAATCCATGCAAGTTGAAATGTTTTTAACATCTGTATCTGCATGGGATGTTGCAAACTCTTTAAACTAATTTTTTATAGAGCACAGTGTCCTCAGGTAAGCTGCATGTGGAAAACTGTCTATACTTGAGTTTGCCCTGTTTCTTAGAAGTTAAAGTTGGGCGGGTTTTGTTTGTTTGGAACTGAAGACAAGAACTAGATGAAATTAACCTTCTAGTGGCTTTACCTCTACTGTGAGTTACTTGGGCCTTCCGATGTTTCGTTTACTGTTAAGATTTTCTTTTGTAGTTTACAATTATTTCTTTTTAAAAGATATTTTCCAAGATAATGAAAGACAAAATACAGGTAAAAGTTTACAATAAACTAGTATTCTTCTGTTTGGTTTCCTACGCTTTTTAGGAAGGACCAAGAGTCTGTTAAAACTTTACTTTCTTAAATTTGAAGTTCAGTTCCTGTGAATTCTAACACTAGAACTTAATTGACTGTTATTTATGCAGACTTGTGTTTGAGACTTTAAAATAGCCCTGGGACCTGTAAAATAGTCAAAGCTGTGAAAAAATAACTATGATGAACCTGAAATAACTAATTCAAATGTTTCAAATGTTTCAGCATTCTTAGAGTTTAACAGTAAGGAAGATTGGAATAATTTTCAACTTGTTTACTGACTACATAAAGTACTCTTGCTGGGTTTGGGGGTTTTTTTTTGAGTACACACTCAGATGATTACTCTCCTCCTGCATTTGGAGTAAGCCATGACACAGGTACCTGTGGTTACAGAACTCCCAAACATCTGCAGTTCAGGCCTTCTGGAATAACGTTAGTAACCTGTAAGGCTCTCAATGGGCTGATTCCAGGAGCTGCCTCTTGGTGGTTTTGTGTGACAGTGATGAAATACCTTTAGGCATACAGTTCTGAGAAACTGTCAGGAAGTTATTGCTGAATTTGAGATAACAATTGAAGTAATTCAATTGTAAATGTCAGTTCATGTTGCAAGTGTTTCTTCTCTGCAGGTGAACTGCTGCTTTGTGAAGCTAGCACGGTGTACAAGTATATACAAGAGGATGGGTCAAATCGTGGCACTTATGGGAAACTCGTGTGCACAAACTTCAAGATTTCTTTCCTTGATGATGATTCTGCTTCAGATGATAATGTAAGAAAACAAGTCTTCTAATTATGACTATACAGAATCTGAATAAATAATCATATCCTTCCCTTATATAAAGATGCAGAATGAACATAAATGTATAAAATTTCCTAGCGGGTGCAGACTAACTTAAATCAGTCTGCATCTGCTTGATCCTTCCACAAGCTCTAATGAATATTTTAAGCAAATGCAGTGCAAGCATTTGTGTGGACACTTACATTAGACATAGTTTATAACTCTTCATATTTTGTGAGTTGGTGAAGCTTAAGTTAAAAGAATCCATTGTTTGGAAAACTTAACAGTTTGTTTAAAGCTGATTTCTGACTCTTTGTCTTGGTAGCATTTATGGAAGTGTGAATGTCAAATGTAGCTCTGATGATGGATAACATCTGCCTGATTTGACTTTGGGCTACAGCTGCAGAATCATTTCAGGCTGTGCAAGACTGAGTAAGCTAATACTCAGCGGAAATGCTCTGAAAAATTGTGTGGCTCATTAAAGCTCTGAATTATTTCAAAGTCAGGTGTTTACTGAAAAGATTTAAAAACCTGGTGCTGTTGAGCTTGCAAACACTGAAAAAGCTAAAAACTCCCCAAATCTTAAAAATTATTTCAGTCTTTTTTTTCCTTTGGTTTAGGTGCTCAAATTGAGCTGTCAGAGGAGAATGGTAATGCCACTGTGCTTTTGATAAGGTTAAGCATTGACATAGTTTAGTCCATTTAGGTGATACAAGTGAAAGGAGAGTCTAGTGGCTCCCAAGGTCAAGGTGATCTTGACAGTGAAGGACAATGAGAATAATATGATTTGGCACACGTTGATTGTAGTCAGACATTTCTTGGGGTAAAATTTCACAAAGTTTAAACATTAAACTAAGGCTTCTGCAGCCAAGTACAGGTTACTGGACCTTCTGGAATTAATTAAGAAAAAGCTGCAGAATCTTTTGACATAAATCTCAAGTGATCTGTGGAAGGTTGGTAATGACCATGCTAATTTCTGTTCCATTGCTGGTTTTTAACCTTGGGTTTATAACATGCCAAATCAACTATATTTCTTTTAACGAGAGTTCAGTATTAGCTACTTGGTTCAGAGTACTGCAGACCTGAAAGTAACTTGAATAAGGTTAACTCTGTCCACAGTAAAATATAATTTGCTGATGTAGTGTACATCAGCCTTTTGGTAATAATATTGAAAATAATAGTGTTTAGTTGTGGGCCTCACTCAAATGCCATTTTTAACTGAACTCGTGGAATGGTAGAAGTCAAGGGAACTCCAAATCACTTCAAGTTTGGTTACTTGGTGGATGAGGTAATTGGGTTCTCTATGTGTCTTCATTTCACCCGGTGATAAATCTGACTTTAATGTTGGAATGTTCTTGGGATACTTGTTCTTTTAAGAGGCTTTGTATTTCCTGCCAGGTTCCCATAGCAAGGAAACTTGTCATAAAAGGGCTTGGATTACATGAAGTTACTGTATTTCCTGTTTACTGCAGTGATTCTAGTTAGAAAAATGTCTCTCAATAGAAATGTATGCTTTGAAGCTATTTGAAAAGTAAAAACTGTACCTACATTTCAAGCATGGCTGGAACTTAAGCTACACTTGCAGTTTATAAACTATGTGTGTTCAACTTGCATCTGTCTGTATTTTAATAACTGTTCTTCAGTGTCCTGCCTTACACAGCTTGTAAGAATAAAAAGTAATGCTGGTATTAAAACAGTGTGTGGAAAGCCTTTACTTGGCAGAAGGTACTACTGTAGTGTGACATTTTTAATTTTTTTTTCATGTTTCTAGGAGCCACAATTTAAGAATAAGATTGTAGGAGAAAATGACATAACTCTGCAATGTGTAGATCAAATATATGGAGGTAAGTCAGCTTTCTACCCCTTGGGGGACTTAGAGTGCTGGTGCTCCTTGTACAAGTACTTCCTTTTTAGAAAACCAGGAGATTTGGAAAAAGCAGCTGCAGTTATATTTAATGATGAAGTGACAGATAAGAAATTTGTCAGAACCCAGTCTTGTCTGTCAAGCTTGTGGAATTATTTTAATCTATTTGGTTAAATTAATTGGATTAATTATCTGCTGGAACAGACAAAATGATTCCTTCAAAATGCAGTGGTTAAAAGCAGAAAATGAACTGTGAAAAGTCCCTATATTTGGTAGACAAGGATCTTCCAATGTGTCAACTATTTATATAGATATGGACGTATTCACTTCATTTGAGCAATAGCAGTACAGGTACCAAATTCTCAAACAATTGTTTTTGTTTGTCTAAGGGAACTTTGTTTTATGAGATTCACGATGTCTTCAGCATATTAAAGAGATAGAAAAGGAGGTTTTAATTGTCGAGTAAATCAAGGAGTGCTTTGCATCAGGGCTTAGAGGTGTACCAGTATTGCTAAAAAAGATAAATGAGAATGGGGCCGATAGTTTTAAGTAGGGGAAGACTTTATTGAGAATCCCCTTCTTGGGCTAGTTATGAGTATTCAGAATGTTTATAAATGGTGGTGTGGATTTGTGAAGGAGTGAACTGGGGCAGACCGGTGAAGCTGGTTATGAGACATTGTTTACTGTCATATGCAGTGGCCCAGCTGGCAGCACTTGAAGTTGTGAAGTGGTACATCCTCAAAGAGAAGTGAGCAGAGGTTTGCCTTGGGGACTTCATGGTGGTTAAAAAATATTTTTAAGGAACTTAGAATGATCTCAGATGCCTGGGGGCTTCCCCTTGGGTAAAACTACTAGATTGTTCTTTATATATCTTGAAATTTTTAGCATATTGTGCAGTCAGAATGTGAAGAGATATAACCACTGAGCAGCTGGTTTGCTGCAAATTTGCCTTTTACCTTGTATGAAGTAATTTGATGGGTTTTAAAAGAAAAGGTTGAGTGTATTAGCACAAGAGCTTGCCAGCCTGTGTTGTAGGATGCTTGTTTTGTCTTGAGAAAACTTGGCCTTAAATTAATTTCTTGAGAATTCTGGAAAGTCAGGCAGGGACAGCTTTATCAACACACAACATATACCTTTTTGATATTTACTTAACTTTTTAATTTTGTAGTTTATGATGAGAAGAAGAAACTTCTAACAGGACAGCTGAGAAAATACCCAGAGAAGTTAATTATATACTGTAAAGACCTTAGAGTATTTAACTTCTGCCTGAGATACACAAAAGAAGAGGAAGTGAAAAGAGTAAGTGTAGTAACTTAATTTGCTTTTCTATTTTTAACTTGGTGTTGGGTGTTTAGTTGTGGGGATGAGGGAAGGATGAAATTCACTCTGAGAGATCCCTGAAACTGGGAAGTGTTTTCTGATCATTTCCAGCTAAGACAGAAAGTAAAAGACTGATTTCATGAAACATTTCATTACGCACAGCAGTTAAAAGATAGGTGCAGTGGCTCTTTAAAGAAAACTGGAACTTGGGAGTGCTACAGGAAATTAGTTCCAGTTCAGTCAAGCTGTAAAGCTGTTTTATTTGTGACATGTAATGTCATTGTATTTTAAATTTCAATATAGTGTTTCTTTCCTTATAACTTCAGGTTTTTTGACAAGTTTGTCTGAACTCCAAATTAAGAGTCAACTAACTTTATTTAAGTAAGAGTAATTCTGGAGGTTGAATGTATATAATACGGCTTAGGCTAAGTAGGTACAGTGTCTTGCAAACAACAGAGAAACCTTCCTGAAAGTCAGGTTTCAGTTGTTTGGGAGAGAACTCATCAGTTTTGTTTAAAAGCTGGATGGAGGGGTTGGTAAATAAAAAAGACTTTTTTTTTTATACTGACAGTCTTGGTGTGTGTTTGGGTGTTAATTGTTGGTCCTTTTCTAGATCGTCAGTGGTATAGTTCATCATAGCCAGACTCCTAAGCTGCTTAAACGTTTGTTTCTCTTCTCTTATGCATCAGCTGCTCCAAACAGCACAGGTAAATGTTTTTCTATTTTGGTTCTCTTTGTTGCACAGTTCTTTAAGCAGTCCGAGTAGTCTGTTGAGTGTGTGCTTGGCTTATGGCTCTGTCCTGCTGGCAGGTAGCCTCAAAAGAAAAATTATTCTTTTGTTGTACATTGTTAGACGTGTTGCTAAAAATCTCTAAATTGTCTCCTGTTGGTTTCTGTGTCCTTCTGGAAGTTGCACAGAAATTTTCCAAGCAAGAGTAGCATCCCTGGACTGAAAACTTACTGTGACTAGAATGTGCAAATGCTTTTCATGTGGTTCATCTTGAAAATACTTTGCTTGTTTTATCAATGTGGTTTTTCTGTATTACTGCTGTGAACCAGACTTCCTGCTCTTAATCCTGAAATTACTGCATTTGCAGTGGCATCATATCAGAAAGTGTTTCCCTTTTTGCTCTTATTTGCAAGCAATATGCTTCTTCCCAGCAGTTGCAAAAAAAAAAAGCATGGGTTTGCAAGGCATCTGACTTCCTCTTATATCTGACTTATTACATAATCTTCCCACTTGATCAAACTTGGCTGAATAATACATTAAGCTGCAAAATTCAAGATAAAAAATTGTCAGTGCACTTTTTAGCATTCCGTAATTCAGACTTTAGCAGAAATAGTAGTGCTGTTTTGAACTAGGAACCTGATCCTTAGTGCACCACCAACACCTGTTCCTTTTACAGGGGGAGGTTTTGATGTACACACGGTATTAAACAAACACCAAAATATGTCAAGGAATTCCAGGATCACTGAGGTTAGAAGAAACATCTGGAGATTATCTAGTCATGTTCCTGTCCGTGTGCCCTTCTTCAGAGTAGGGTTAACTGCATCAAGCTTAGTCATGTCCAGTTGGGTTTTGAATATCTCCAAGTGTTGAGACTCCACAGCCTTTCTGGACAGTCGGTTTGACCCTCCTCATACTGGAAAGTGTTTCTATTATGTATAAGTGGGATTTGCTGTAGTTTTGCTTGTGCATAACTGCCTCTCATCAAGTCACTGAGTTTAGGTCCATCTTCTGTACTCTCCTCCTCTGCTTCAGTCCCAGTGTTTGTACACACAGGGGAGATTGACCCCTGCTGAGCCCTCTTTTCTGCAGATTGCATGATCCCAGCTCTGTCTCTCCTCCTGTCAGGTGCTTTGAGCCCTTTAATGATCACACTGGGCCTTCACTGGGCCTGGTCCAGGAGGCTCCACAGGAGAGCCCAGCACTGGGCACAGCCCTCCAGCTGAGAACAGTGGTGACTTCATTCAGCTGGTGCACGATGGCTTTGCTAATGCAGCCTAGGAACACCTTGTCTGTTTGCTGCCAGGGCACGTTGCTGGCTCAGGTAGTTCCTGCAGGCTTCACCTGTGGCTGGTGTTCTGCTCCAGCTGCAAACAATGGAAAGACTGCAAGCTTTTCCAGGCAGAGACTGAGCGAATGTGGGAGAAGCCTACTCTTTAAAGCAACATTGAAGTGCTGTCCCACAATTCTTTCATATTTTTATAGCTGTTTTCAATAGTAAGTGGCTAGGTGTCATTCTTCATAAAATTATTACAGGATAAGCCAAGTAGACTGTAGAAATTGTTTTTTATGCCTCTTACAGTCTGATACCTCTAAAATCTTGTCTCCAAGAGCTCATCAGTAATGTTCTGTTCCGAGCTGTAAATTTTTCATCTACCTTATCTTCTTACAGTGGAAAGTTTCAAGTTGCCATTGTATCTTCCATGGAAATTATAGTTCTGTTCGGTATTTCAGTGTTAGCTGATGTTGTAGAATGTTACTTAATTAGGATGTGTGCTTAAAACAATTGACATTACTCCATAAATTATATGGTTATTATGCAAGATTTGAGGCTAAATCAAGCTGCTGCCTTAACTGTTTCTGAGTTGGCTAAGTGGAATTACAGGGAAGATTCTCAGTTGAAAGTATTGAGACTGAACTGCTGTAATTAATTTTCTGTTCTTACTGAGTGCCTGAGATGTTCTAGTCAATGCAAAACTATTCATGATAAAAGAATGAACCTTAAATGAAATGCAGTATCTGAAATTTTTGTTGAAAGGTTTTTGGTATGATTGTTAATTCTGCATTTAAACTATAGTATTAGATACCAGTCAGCTGCATTAGTATAAAATTATATTTCCTGCACAGTAACCTGGATTTTAGGCTGGATGTGAGGACAGCCCCAGCTATATGGAAGTTCTGTAACAAGTAATTAGGTCCTGCAGGAGAAACTGTTCCTGAAGTTATTAGTCACAGCAGTATTTGACAGAATGTTGCTGTTGTTAAAGATCAGACAGAGGCAGTGTGGTGTACAAAGGCATTTTATCTTTGACTCGAGGCTTTCTGTACATAACAGGTTCTGCTTGCTTACCTTAATGGCAACTACCAGGTTTGCTTAGGAATGCTTTTGTGTTAGAGTTCCTGATAGTCTGCAAATTTAATATTACTGATGTCTGACAGATGGGAGAAACCAAACTGTGATGTTTGAGACGCTCGAGGACTGGCGTGATGAGTTGGAGCGGACCAAAGGGAATGTGAAATACAAAGCAGTGACCACCAATGAAGGCTACAGAGTCTCTGAGAAGTAAGCTTGCCCTTGTTGATAGTGAACTTTGGACTTGTGAAAATCAGTGCTACCTTTGATGCTGGGGATTATAAGTCATTTAGGACTTTTTTTAGGATCTGGTTTCCATTTTTATTTATGGAATAGTTTGGTTTGTAATCTCAGGAGGTGATCCTACACAACCCCTGGCTCAGGCAGGGTTAACTTCAACATTAGGTTTAAACTACTCAGGACCTTGGTCAAATCAAGCTTTGATTATGTCTAGGAGTGGAGAATAGAAAATATGTAGGTCTGGGACCTACACTCCTGTCATACTCTTTAGGATGACACTTTCTCAGTCCTGTACTTTTACTCTGATAAAATTTCAAGTTACGTGCACTGGAGATTTTCCACTGTTTTAGTTGGGGGGGGCTGGGTGGGGAAAGAGTAACTGGTTTAAAGTAAATCTGTAAAATGTGCTGATGGAAGTTAAGTTGTGTTGCCTTTAGGAGAAGGTTAGCTACATTTAGCTGAGCTTGGCCACCAGTTTAGCTGAGTAGAATTTATTGGTGAGCCCTTTAGGATGTATACAAGGATTTGTATACTTCTACTGTTGTTTCATAGTCAAATCATGAAAAGTTTCACAGACCTTGGAAACTAGTATTTCAAAGTCTTAACTATTTATTCTAGAACTCTGTCTTGGGAAACCTAAACTGAGTTTGAGTACTTACCTTTGTAGCTTCTCTGGGCCTTGAACACAAATAGTGTTGGCTGATGCTGGAAATCCTTGATGTATTAAATGATATTCTTGAATTAGGATGTGAACTGCTTAACAGGCATGGAAACAGAACTAGTCATTTAATACTGCAAGGGTATCTTTTGAAACAACAAAGCATGAGAGAACCAAGGTGGTCTTAGCAATCAGTCTTAGAGTTTAATTAATTGCACCTTTGCAAGGGGGATTGTTGCAATGAAAATAGTTAAGAGCTCAAGGTTGGGGAAAAAACCTTATTCAGCTGAAAGTACAGGGACAGCTTTGATGACAATATAATTATCTAGTAGACAAGATTATTGTAGCAGAGTGAAGATATAATTAAAATTTGAGCTAGAACACTCACCATCATTAAAAGGAGCTTGGAAATTGTTCTGTTTTTGAGACCAAGAAACTCTTCTTTGTTACCTTAGGCTGCCTTTGTATTTTGTTGTTCCCATATGCATTTCTGAAGAGAGTATCTTGAAGTACGAAGGCAGAGGCATTCCTGTAAGTATATGTGCATGGCTGAGGGTAAGACTCTTACTGAGATGGCAGACTTCCAATTAGTACTGCAGATGTTACTGCATATTATTTTCAGAACTTTTTTTTAACAACTTACATGTATTCCTGGTCATCTACTGAAGGGAAACAGATGTTGGAAGGAGAAGTGCTTGATACATTCTGTATTTCACTGAACAGTGTCATATGTAGCAAAACATATATATGCAACATACACATAACAGCAAAATACGTATTTACTGTTCACAGTTCCCATTTACTAATGTCCTACAGCCTACATACACTATTAGCCTGTCTGTCCACCAGCCTGTTTTTCACGAGACTGTACTGAGTGGCATCTGGCTGGGGCAAGATGTAGGCTTTGAAATGCTGTTTGGATATTGAGGTGAAGGTGGTGCATATAAGGTGTAGGTGAACACCTCCAGTTACCTGGCTTGGGTTCTGGTAAGTGCTGTGGCTGTGATGATGCAGTGTTTTCACAAAGTCAAGTAGCCCAACTGAAAAACTAGTCCTACCAGTCCGACAGAAAATGAAGTTAAATATACTGGTTTGCACCCTGTAGCAAGCTGGGTTTGGCTTCCTGCCTTGTAGTTCAAGAACCAGTAAGACACAGAAGATGGAAACAAGGAGCAAAGTAATCTCACTTGTGAGGTCTTACCTTAGTTGCTGTATTCCCATTAAATTTGCCAAGGAAAACCATGTTCATTTCATGCTTTTAAATTAATTGGTCCATGGAGAAGATAGTACTGTACTGTCCTGCCTAAAGGTTGAAGTAGTTTGGTTCGCTTTTTCTCAGAGAATCAGAGACCTATTACACTGGTTCTTACACAAAAACAGAAGTGTTTGGGGTTTTTTTTATTCCATCTTGCATTCACAGAATTGTAGAGTAGTTTGGACCTTTAAACATCATCTAGTCTAATCCCCTTCTGGAATGACAAGAAGTGTCTTCTCCTAGATCAGGTTGCACAGAGCCCTGTCCAACCTGGCCTTGAATGTTTCTGGGGCATCTACCACATTTCTGGGCATCCTGATCCGTTCAGTTTTCCAGCACCTTCCTTGTAAAAACTTTCTTCCTCATATGTAGTTCTAAATCTATCCTCTTTTAGTTTCAAACCATTACCCCTTGTCATATCGCAGCAAGACCTATTAAAAAGTCTTTCCCCATCATTCTTCTAAGCCCCCTTTAAGTAATGAAATGCCACAAAAAGGTCTCCCCAAAGCCTTCTCCAGGCTGAGCAACCCCAGTTCTTCAGCGTATCCTCACAGCAGAGGTGCTCCAGTCCTATGACCATCTTGGTGGCCTCCTCTGGACTGGCTCCAGCAGGTCCCTGTCCCTGCTGTGCTGGGACCCCAGAGCTGGATGCAGGGCTCCAGGTGGGTCTCAGCAGAGCAGAGCAGAGGGGCAGAATCCCCTCCCTCCCGTGCTGCCCACGGGGCTCTGGATGCAGCCCAGGACACGTTTGGCTCTCTGGGCTGTGAGTGCCATGGCCGGGGCATGTCCAGCCTCTCACCCACAGCACCCCCAAGTCCTTCTGGGCAGGGCTGCTCTCGGTCTGTTCGTGCCCAGCCTGTGCTGATACCAGAGGTTGCCCTGACCCAGGTGCAGCACCAGCACTTGGTTTTGTTAAACCTCATGATGTTCCCATGGGCCCACTCCTTGAGCTTGTCCAGGTCCCTCTGGATGGCATCCTGTCCTTCAGGTGTGTCAAACACACCTCAGAGCTTGGTGTTGTCTGGAAATTTGCTGAGGGCATACTTGATCTCACTGACTGTGTCATTGATGAAGATATTAAGTAGTCCTGGTCCTAGTACAGACCCCTGAGGGACACCACTCATCACTGATCTCCATCTGGACATTGGGACATTGACCACTACTCTCTGGATGTGACCATTTAACCAGTTCCTCATCTCTGAACAGTCCATGCATCAAATCTGTATCTCCCCAGGTTTGAGAGAAGGATGTTGTGGGTAATCATGTTAAAGGCCTTACGAGTGTCTGAATAGATGACATCTGTAGCTATCCACTGTTCACAGGCCTTGTAGAACTCTTCTAATTATTTCCAAACTGTCAAGATAGCTGGACCATATTAAATTGGTTTGAGAAAGCAGTCGAAGGACAGTATAGTAATTTTTTCCACTCCTCATGATTGTGAGGTTTCTGCATCCTTCTGAGGTGCACCTCTTGGTTACTGTAAATTGGTAGCAGAACTTCAACTTCCTGATTTCATTTGTGTAGTATTCCTAATGAAAATGATTCTTACTCCCTGCTTCAATGCAAGTTTACAGATCATCTTGAGAGCTTCAAGGCGTAGGTATGAATGAGGAAGCTATGTGTACAGAGAAGTAAGAAGCTTTGAGGACTGATTTGCCACAAGGAATACCTGTGACCATGCAATCTGATTCAGCTGCGGAGTGTTTAACACTTTATTTCATATGCCTAGATTACTTTTTATGCATAGTTCACATGAAAAAACATCAGTGCATCTATTGTGAGTTATCTCAAGGCTGAACTGTAAGAAAAACCTACCATCTGTGTGGAGAAAGTGATGGATTATATATATACAGATATATATATTTAAGTTACTTACAAGTTGTATCTTGCTGTGGCATATATTCTGACATAATTTGGCCGTAGACTTTTTGATCAATTTTTTTTTTTCACCTGTGAGGGAAGTTGAGAAAGTAATGTTTTGACATAATCTGACATTTTATATTTCCCTGTGCCTGTGTAAAACGTTGCAAATGGTAACGTAGTGTACTCAGGCATGTAATTTTGGTGCAGGTGTAGGAGTTTGCTTCTATCGATGGTGTTATTAAATACACTAAAAATTCAATGAAGCAAAAGCACAGAGAAATTTTGAAATCACTCAGTCAAATAAGCAAGTACCTTGTATAGGACAACTTACTAATTTTTCTCACCTGGTAAACGTCTTTCTGCAGATTTGGTGTTGGTCTTGCCATAACGGTGCTGCTCTCCTCAAAATGTCTTCGTTTCCCAAAGAACAGGATGACAGCACTTCACAAATGCAAAAAGCCTTCTTGGATGGGTCAGTAATAGCTATTCTGTCCACAACACTTTGCTTGGTATGGACCTTGCTTCTCTTTTTCCATATATGCTATATCTTTTAAGCTTTCACACATCAGGAAACAAGTTCTGTATCTAAAAGTAGTTTTCTGTAGTGGAATGTGTTTAAGCCCTTGACCTAATGGCATTGGTCACTTGTGCAGGACTGGAACTTCACTGAAGGCTTTTTCTGTGGAAATACATACAGATACATGTCTGAGGAATCTGTACAAACTGTGGTGTGTTATTTAGGTAAAGCAGCAGCAAAGCCTGTAGGGTTTAATGGGCTTAATTGTTTGGAAGTAAGAGAAATCTAGACTCCATCTCTAAATGTGGATTTGCAAACTGAGCCTTTAAGACTCTGCCATCTTCTGAGAGCTAGGTTCATGTTCTTAAATAACTTGAGATAGGTGATCTAAAATGTCTGAGACAGCCTAAGCAGTTCACTACTGCAGCTTTCAGATGTGAAGGCAGACAGCACTTTTTCAGATGGGGTAGTGAGCTGAATTAGTTCAGCAGTTTGAAAAACGACAAGTTTAACTTAAGGGAAGGAGCACAGCTGTCTGACTGTTATGGAAATTACTTTTTGCCCTTTAATTTTGGCTTTTTTTTAACCTGTTGTGTGTCCTGAACAGAACTTCTCTCTCAGCAGCCACCTGTTAGATCAGACTCATATGTATAATCTGTGCATTGAACATTGGCTCCTTGCTCCTCATAGATGGAGAGCCTTTTAATCACACAGAACTAACATGAAACAGTTTGACTGGGCTCTTAAAACTGCTTTTGTTTATAAAATTGCACACTTGCATAGGAAAAGCCTGTGGCCCTTCCTGCAGATTCTCTAATATTTTTACCCTGAAATGGGAAAGATTACATGATTTAGAACTGTCTTTAATACTATCTCATTATGTGAAAGTAAATAAAACTAGCAGTAAGCTGTAACAAGGCATCCTCTGATATTTTGATGCCTTCTCTGTGGCCATTTGAACTTGGGGCAGTATTGCTGGTTTTCTTTGCTGTGCAGTACTGGTGCTTAATCACTGGAGTCTGAAATATACCTATGAATTGGCCATCAGGGTGTGTTAAAGTGCCATTATAGTAATAGTCTGAACTCAGGTACAGAGCAGATGTTTACAATTAGCAGTTTATCTTTTTAAAAAAGCTGTTCAGAGCCTGATCTTCCAGCACAAGTTCTTTACTGCTTTATTTGGAAGAAGTATTTGTATTTGGCCAGTGATTGCTTTCCCTCACCTCTCTGATCTGATGCATCTTCCAGGAGGTCTGGTAACCTGTGTTTCTGATGTGGACCCCTGTAGTTCTCACCTAAAGCAGGTTTCTGTGCTACAGCCTACAGGAAGCAAAGGACTCTGTCCTACCTGGAAAAGTGCCCACAAGGCCTCACTTCTGAAGTATGAGCTAGAGCAACTTTTCCCAGGTCTTGATAATAAGAGGCCAGTGTGACAGCAGACGTAGTTACTAAGTTGATGTTCATCTGAGCTCTGGAACCTGCATGAGAGAGGATGTGCTGGGTCCAAACCAAAGCGTCATCTGGCCTGGTATTTTTTCCTCTCCTTCAAGGGAAAAAAAATAGTAGATTTATAGGAAAGTCCAAGATATATTGTCTTGTTTGAATCCAAATAATTTCCTTTTCTCATGCGTTTCATTAGAAGATCTGGCAGCTAGGTATCAGTCTGAGTGGCAAAAGTTGGGAGAAATTGTAAGCTTCTGCTGGGAGGTTTGGGTGTTTCTGTCGATCTCTTCTTTCTGGATACACCTCTAGCAGCCCCCTAGAAAAGTGATTTTGGTGTGTCTAGTGAAGAAAATACTAAAGAAACAGTAGTAAAAATCAAGTACTGCTTGCAATATTCATAACTGAGGCACAAATATAATTTTATTGGTGTAATGGTTAAAATCTTGTTATAAGCCTGTAGGCAAGCTTCCAGGCAGTACTTAAAAATGCATGGAGGCCACTAGCTTTCTAGAGTGTCTATCTTCTGGTATTACAGCTCTTTCACAAATCATGCCTATTAATTTTGTCTTCAGTGATAATAGTTGGTGCATTATTTGACTTGTGAAGCAGAAGGCTTTAATCTCTTGATGGTTTGATTTAGAATCTATAAGACAATTAGCAAACCTCCCTATGAGCTCCTGAAGATGGATGACTTGTCAAGCAGCCTTCCATCTCTGCAAGATATCCAGACTGCATACACAAGATTTAAGCAGCTGTTTTTGATAGGTAAGTCAGACTTTAAAGCGAAGCGTAACAATGATGTGCTGTGTCTCATGAGTGCAGTAATTTTCTTGATTGGTGTCTTGATTTCAAAGGTGGTTAAAAGCAGATTTTAAAATACGTAACTGAAGACTCTGCTTATGTCTGGGATGTGAATGAAGGTTTGTAGTTCTTTGACTTAACCACTGCTTGCTAAGCTGTCACAGTATCTGAAAATTACTTTTAAAGGGAGTGGAGTCTTAAGTGTTAGTTGGAGCACACTAGCTGGAGTGAAGTTTGTGGGGAAGATTTTTCAGACTGTGGTCAACCTTTTAAAAAGCCTTTGTGCTCTGTCAAGAGTGCAGACTAAATGCTATTAATTTTTGCACTCGGTGTTGTTACCCACTAGTCACATCTCAAAACATGAAGCTGCTTAAATTCAGTCCCTTAGAAAGCAATGAAATGGGAGCCATGTGAAAGTATGCTCTAGGCTTTCAGACTTGTTTCTTCTGAGACTTTCCAACTATTTTGCTGTCATGAAACACTTCGACCTCATCTCCTGAGATAAAAAAAGATCCACTCCACTTTTAATATGAGATACTAGAGTTTCACACTGAGGATTTTGTCTAGAATACACCGTCAAATCCACAGTGAATCTTAAGAGCTAAAAATAGTTACTTATCTTTTTATGTGGTTTTTGGTAACTCACCCTCTGTAGGAAGAAGGCCAAAGCTTGAATTTAAGTCATTGAACCTGTCTCAGGAAATACTGTGTATTTCAATGATGTAATTGTATCATTGTGTTATACTCATGGAAAGGGGAATGTGTTAAAACTCCAATCCAGTAAGTGTTTTGTTCTTGCAGCTTTTAAAATAAGGTTTGATAGTAGACTGTACCTCACTGAGTATAGCACTATGCACTTGCAGTCTGAGAAAAAAGTTCAGGTAACCTTTTGCAGAAGTAATAAGATCTTACAGAAATTTACTACCTTATTACCATCTGTTAAAGTCTGAACACATTAACTGTTACTTTTGTCCTGTACTTGCCTAGTTAAGATGGTATAGGCAGCTTGTCCTGGCCATGGCACTCGCAGCCCAGAGAGCCAAACCACTACACCTGGGCTGCATCCAGAGCCCCGTGGGCAGCAGGGGAGGGAGGGGATTCTGCCTCTCTGCTCTGCTCTGCTGAGACCCACCTGGAGCACTGCATCCAGCTCTGGGGTCCCAGCACAGGAGGGACAGGGACCTGCTGGAGCCAGTCCAGAGGAGGCCACCAAGATGATCAGAGGGATGGAGCACCTCTGCTGTGAGGAAAGGCTGAGAGAGTGGGTGTTGTTCAGCCTGGAGAAGAGAAGGCTTCGGGGAGACCTTATAGCACCTCTCAGTGCCTGAAGGGGCTACAAGAGAACTGGAGAGGAACTCTAGACAAGAGCATGAAATGATAGGATGGGGGAGAATGGGTGGGTTTAGATCAGATATTAGGAAGAAATTCTCTACTGTGAGGGCGGTAGGATTTGGTGAAAACTACATCTAATGGAACAGAGTTTTGAAGATGCATTCTAATGCTTTTGTGGAGAACTAGTTTCTATAGCCGGAGTGAAAAAAATTGGGAGAGGAGTTTAAATGTGTAAAGAGCAGGATGAGGGGCAGAGGTATGGAGGCAGAACAGCTACAGGAACAAAACGTGTATGCTCATGCATTTGAGGCATAGATGAAAGATGCAGCAGAGACAGAAGTGTGTGTGTATATGTGCTGGAATTGAACACTGGAAGTGTATGGAAAGAGACTTAGGGAGGTGAGCAGTTACACAGAAACATGTGGAACTGAAGCTATCATGGAAAGGGTGGGGGAGGAGGGAAGTGTGTGTATCTGGTTTCTCACTAGTAGAACTGTTTGTAGGCTTGTCTCATGTGGGAAATCTAATCTATTCTGGTTTTAATTTACTGTATCAGCTTGTGAAATCTTTCCAGTGTCTGTTGACTGGCTTTGATAGAAATAAAAGCAATGGAGACTTAGGTGGCATTTCAAAAAACCTACAAAAGTCGTAGTGAAAAACATAAGAGTTTAATGACTTTGTGGTATTGAACTTGGCCTCGCTGTTTCTGTATTTTAATGCCTTTTTTAGTTGCAGCAAAAACTGTTTAAAAAGTTTTTCAGGTAGTCTCTTACATTCCATAAATTTTTATAACCTACTTCTAAAACCCGTTGATGTTTCTGGCTGCGATGGTAATGATTTTCAAAATCCAGCCTCTTTATGTTAAGCTTTATGTAGATAATCATCTCTGATTAAGCTTTTTTATTCCTTTTTCATTTTGTCAACAGATTTATTTACCTGGTTTGAGTGCCATGAACCTTCAACATACTTTTTCTAAAAGGCTGTGGTGCTATAAAACTCTGCTGGTGTTTGTAGGACTACTTCACTTCCTTATTTAGTTATAAGGTGTCAGCTTTAATAGTGATTGAGATTTGCTGACTCCTTAGTATTGGTTGTTTTGTACCAGTTCATAACTGAAGGGGAATACAATGGATGGCTGCTAATTATCACTATGTATGCATGTCTGTGTGAACAAACCAATTTTTTGTTTTTCTCTTCTTTTTGCAGACAACAGTACAGACTTCTGGGCAACTGATGTGAAATGGTTTTCGTTACTGGAGAGCACAAACTGGCTAGAAATAATCAGGTTTGCTCTATCTTCAGCTTTCTGTGTTTCAGATTGTTGGTAAATGCATTTGTAGTGGGTTTTCTAGCTAGTTTCTTGAAATTGAATGACATTCTTTACTGCCAGTGGGAAAAAAATTAAGACAGGCTTATGGTTGCATTTATATGTCTTATTTCTGCAACTTGAGACAGTGTTTTTAACAGTGCAGACTTGTGTTAAGCCTTCCACTTTAAAGGATGTGAAAAGTAGCAGATCATTCCAGTTACAACTCTTCCAGAAAGCCTATTAAAATTCTAGATCCAGTGATTTCTGTCCTGCACTGTCACCTTCTTTCCAAACTCAAGAATCCTATTTGTTTCTTGCATGAAACTATTCTGTTTCTCTTACTGGCCTTGCCATTCTTCTCTGTACTCTCTTCTTCTGTAATGTCCTTTAGGATGAGAGGAAGTACAGTGTTCAAGATATTAGCCCACCAAAGATTGATAAAATGACATTTCTTCTCAGTTTTGTCCCCCTCCTGTGCTGATTGTTCCTTAAGTTCTTTTTTCTTCTTTCAGCAGTCCAGACTGAGTAAGTGTTGGAATGGTGTTGGCTAACTTAAGGCTTGTTGTAGTGGAATGTTGAGGAGTTTTGTTTTCAGTGTTACTTTGTGCTAGCTCTTTTGTCTGTCAGTTTATTCCATGATCAGCTAATTACCATGAGGTGCTTCTGCAGTCAGCTCCAGTCCCTTCTAGTCTTAATAACAATTAATAAATATTGATAGTTATTAACTCGTTAATCCAGAATTTAAATGTATGTGTTTATTGAAGGTTCTAGTGAAGAACATACGTTGAGAAGTTCATTGACATAACCAAGATCACAAGTAGTTTAAAGTAAAAGCCAGGCCAGGTTGCTATCCTTAGGTTGTTTTGAGATTGGTCATTTCCATACTTGGATCCAGTTGGTTCCTGGATCAGCCTGGTTTTGGCTCTTGCAGTTAGTAGGAATGCCTTCTCACATGTTCTAGATGATAGAACAAAGAATCTGACAACTCCACACTTAAGAAATAAACTGTCAGCTTCTATTAGTGGCCTAAGCTATTGCAAAAATCCTAATTTGTGTGCAGGCTTTTGCAAAAAATAATTAACTTTATGAAGATTTAGATCTAGAAACCAACAGTGTTACATCTGATTTTATGTGATCTGTAATTCTACTCAGTCTTCCTTGTGTAATAATGTTTTCTGAATAAATTTTGTCTGAGTGTTTGTAAGAGCTGATTGCTCATCCTTCCCTCTGCCTCTTAAAACCAGATTTTGGAAGAAACGTAGTATGTAGTACATTAGAACATAAATGTGGTGATGTTGACTCTTTCCAGGATAAAGATCTGGTTCTTAGCAATTTTAACACTTCAGGGTGTGATGGCTGCTGTTGATCCAAAATAAAGTATTGTATCATAGCAACTGAAAATGCATGGTTAATGGCCAAATAAAATGTTCTTGAAGCTAAACAGTTCTTCATTTACACAAACTGAGCATGAGTTTTGTGTTTTAAAGAACTAGTCAAGTTTCAAGTATGGCATTCTAACCCTGTCTAGGGGAAACTAATGTAAGAAACTTCACTTAACTTTTCCTGTACCAAAACAGGAGAGTCTTGAAGAAAGCAATAGAAGTTGCTGAGTGTCTGGAAATACAGCATACAAATGTTCTCCTCATAGGTAAGTATTTAATGAGATAGTCCTATATATTTATTTTTTTTAAATTAATTTTGAAGTAGTTTAAGCTGTAAGTTTATAATTACAGTAGAGACTTGCTAAAATTCATACCATACTAGTAAGAGTAAAGCACCCAAATCTCTCAGACTCTTGGAAATGCTTCCTGTAGTTAAAAAAATACGGTAAGCACAGTTCCAGGCTAAGATAGGATATGAATGAGAAAGCTGCTGATAAATTGTCAGGAGAGTCATGCATAAAGAAGAAGTAACAGTCCTGTTGCCCAGTTTATTTTATTTAAGGTCTCCTAGACCCTTTGCTGTACTTTAAGGGGAAGGGGAGCCATATCTACACAAAGGACCAGTAATAAGGAAACTTAGCAAAATAACCTTTATATTTTCTAGATACATGCTGGATATTCTGTAGCCTCTTTATTAAAAATACATGGAAGAATATGCTTACTGTAAACATGTTGAGCAGTTTATTTTCCTAGACTGAGTAATCACATGGAAAACCAAACCTAACGTTAACCATTAAGTGACTCTTGGATTGGCAATTTAGTTGGGTTTTTCCCATATATTGGCGTTTGAGAAACCTAGCACAGGAAAGAAGTGTATTCTGAGGGCACCTTTTGGAAAGGTGAAGAATATATGTTGCACGAGGAGGCAGTTTCACACCTTGTGAAAAGAGGCATGGAGGATAGGAAGGGTAAGGGGCTGAGGGGCAGGGTGTGCTTTGTGGGAGACTGAAGGGCACAGGCAAGTTGTAGTGGTAAAGGCTGGGGCTTGCAGGTTTTATTGTCACAGTGTTTTCCTAGGATAAGTGTGTCAGTAACCTTATATTTGGAATCATGGATGAACTTCTCTCTGACTTGAAAAAATTTCTGTGCTGCTCTGATCCTGAAATACGATTTTGTTTATGTGGATGTGGCAATGCTTTGCTTTCTTACACAAAGTTTGAGGAATGACTCAGTAAAGAATATGGTTTCTACTCTCCCTTGCAGAAGAGAGTGCTACTGATCTGTGCTGTGTAATCTCGAGTCTGGTTCAAGTGATGATGGATTCATACAGCAGAACAAAGTCAGGGTTTCAGAGCCTTATTCAGAAGGAGTGGGTGATTGGAGGACATGGCTTTTTGGATCGCTGTAACCACTTACACAAAAGTGAAAAAGAGGAGGTAGGATTTTTTAAATTGCTTTCCTTACTTACTATTTACAGGCTTACTCAGCACAAGGAGGGATTTAGCTGTTAGTCCAGAAGTTCCAGTTACTCTGTGGATCTTTTGTGTTTTGTTTTACGGGTTGATGTCTGTACAGTGGCACTGGTTTTGCTGTTAAGAGGTCAGCAATGGCTTTATTATTGAAGAGAACAAATGTAAAATTTCCCGGTCTTGGAGTCTTTTGAAAGTCATGTGTCTTGTGCCCTTGAAAACTGTGTTAAATGGTAGTAGCATCCATAGAAATAACTCAAGTTAATTGCCTTATTCCTGTCACATCTAGAGATCAACTTTGTACTGTCTTGCTTTGGGACTATATCAGATTGCTGTACAGAATGGAAATAATAAACGTAAACTGACTAATTCTGATCAAGAATTGCTGTAAACTAGTTTTGCTTTGCCACCCTTAAAATGCTGCATGGTGGCAACTTTCAAATTCAGAGTAGAAAGTGCTCACCTCTTCTGTCAACAATTGGCCAAGGGTAGCTCAGATAATACTTTTTCAGAGTTCAGCCAACTATATATGCAGCAGTTCTGTAGTTAATCAGGCTTCTTGCCTTCAGATTTGTATTTGGAGACACTAAATACTATAAAATAAATAGTCTGCATGGTGGAACAATTTTAACTTTTTTTGAAACTGATGAAATATTTTATTTACTTAGGCTCCTGTTTTTCTGCTCCTGCTAAATTGTGTTTGGCAGCTGGTACAACAGTATCCTCCAGCATTCGAGTTCACAGAAACTTACTTAACTGTCTTGTCAGACAGCCTCTATGTGCCTATTTTTAGCACTTTCTTCTTCAACTCTCAACATCAAAGAGACACTAATAAGGTACGGGTTTGGTATTTTTTGGACACAGTGTGTTGGAGAATGAGTTTGACCAACAAACAAGGAACACTCAACAAAAGCTAATTCCCAACAGCACCTTTTTCCTTACTCATTGAAGTACCTTGAAGGGTGAACAAGTGCAGTTTTGGCCATAAGGAGTCAAGTTCAGGACTTAGGAGTTTATGATGACAGAAGGAATACATAACCTGTAATGTGTGGCTGTAGTTTCATGTTTAATACTCTTCAGTGAAATTGGAGCTCCTTAACCTATGAGGAATATCCAGCTGTCCTGCAGAATAAATTATCTACAAAATTCTTGTATAGTATATTCTGTTGTGTTCCAAAATCAGCATCTCCTGAACATGGATTTATATTTGGTTCATGCTCTTCTCTAGCCTAAGAAGCTGAGAGCAATGGGAGTATCCTCTGCACAGAGACTAAAGGAAAGGCTGCACAGAGACTAAAGGAAAAAGTGAAGATAACTGTATTTCATGCAAATAAATCATTGAACACTAAATCTAGACCAGTAGCACTGCATGACTGCAGTTAACTTTTGTCATTTGGAATCCTAACATGCCCCCTGTGTTTGAAGAATCCAAGTGTCTGTCTCCTGCCCAAGTTTCAAAACCTTTTTTTTCCTGACATTATTTAACCTTATTTTAATCTGTGGAAGTCTAATCACACTATTGTTGCTCAGTTTTTGAACACATAGAAATCACAAGTGTTGTTGCAACTCTGTGGCCTTTTTGTGAAAAGCCAGTTTCTTAATTTCACCTTGACTTGGTCAGAATTCCCTTCTAGCAGTATTAAACCTGACCTGTTTGTTTTGGCAGAGTGGGGAAAGCCTCAAGACACAAGGTGGTCCTTTCAGATTCCTTACTGTGTGGGACTGGTCTGTGCAGTTTGACCCCAAGGCCCAGGCTTTTCTGAACAACCCTCTTTATGCAGAGAAACCAAAACCAGATAAAAGTCAACGGAAGACTACACGATTCAAAGTAAGATACGTGCTGCTAAACTAAACTGGTTTTTTAATTCTAGAAATATTTTGTACACCTCTTAGTTCAAATGTACTCAAAGTGAAAGTATTGGTGCAGACTTTTTTTAATTGACAAAATGCATGTGTACCTCAGACCCACCTGGATTTTAAGAACCAACTTTGCATCCACCTGAGTTGAAAATTACTGTTTTACAGTAGCTATTCGTAGCCATGAAGCTAGGGATTCTTTTTGTTCATACTTCTGTGCAAGTATAGTGGTAAGTCATGAGATTTAACATTCAGGTGAGTTGCACTGACATGTTTGAAGAGAGTTCATTTCGTTGTTCTATGGAGTACCTAACTGAAATACATAGCAGGTTTGTAATTACCTCCCTAATTTTGTCTGTAACTGGAGTGTGTGTCTGCACTTGGAGCGGGAGGGGGACCAACAACAGCAGAAAACTGTCTGGGGTATGGAGGATTATGGATGGACCACTTCATTACTGGAAAGTAGCACTAATTCAGGGAAAAATGTTTGGAGTAGCCTCCTTCAATTGTAATTTGTTGGTGAGATTCTGTCCTGTACAAAGCACTCCCAAGTGAGACACTGCCAGTATGATCTACAGCATTAATATGAGATGGAGTGAGGGACCACTGCATAAAAACCTATAATTCAAGTGCTCTCTGATTTCTAACTAGCTTAAACTAAACATGGACATTTATAATACTTGAATGTAAGCAAAGGATTTGGCATTTTCAAAGAAAATTTCTCTATCAGTGTTACTTTTGGTTAGTGCAGGGAAGGTAGCTGGCAATAAGTACACTCTGTGAAGTATTTGATGTATAGAAAAATAACAGTTTAAACACAGCCACTGCTTTGCTATATAGTTCAAGTGACTATTGTATGCAAATAGTTTCTGAATACAACTTTTCCTTCCTCTTAAAGCTGCTTTCTGAAGCCCCATTAGTATTTATCTGAGTATTTTTCTTTTCTTTCCTCTTAAAGCATCAACGGCAACTTTCATTGCCACTGACACAGGCAAAGCCTTCCACGAAGAGAGGATTTTTCAGGGAGGAAACAGATCATTTAATAAAAAACATTCTGGGTAAAAGAATTGGCAAGTTTATAAATTCTTCAGATGAGCCCCCTAATAGCTTAAGGGAGTTTTATGATAGCTGGCATAGCAAACCTGTTGACTACCATGGTCTTCTGTTACCACGCATCGATGGCCCCGAAATCAAAGTCTGGGCACAGCGTTACCTTCGATGGATTCCTGAGGCCCAGCTTCACGGAGGTGGAACAATAGCTGCAGCTGCCAAGATTCTGGACTTGATGGAGGAAGTGCAAAGCCTGCAGGTGAAAATGGATGAAGAGCACAGTCACGCTGTGTCTGGAGATGTACATTCTGTTCCCATGCTGAGAAATTCTGCTCGTTTGTCGTCCTTGTTTCCATTTGCTTTACTTCAGAGACAGTCTGTCAAACCAGCTTTACCCACTAGCACCTGGAAAGACTTGGAAGATGAAGATGACTTGGTCAAGAGGGATGATGAATTTGTTGATCTAAGTGGGGATATGTTGTAACATGTATATAAAATACAGTATGGATCGTATGTGGCTAAGCACTGAGTTTTAAATGTTGTGCTGTATCTTCATATAAGGAACTCGAGCATCTGCAACATGTTCAATGGGTTTGTGGGGTTAAAAAACCTTGATTGGAAAGAACTACTTGTAATTAACTGAGCATGTTTTGAACTTCCATTTCACTCCAACAATATTTATTGCAGAAACATATTTTAGCATAGGTGTAATAAAAATGGGAGTCTTGGCTGGAGTAACCATATGGCTACTGTTTAAAAAAGAAAAACAGCAAATAAAATTCCTGCTATAAAGGTGGAATGATAAATGCATATGGCAACAATCATGCTATCTTAATAGAACATCTCTTTCCCCTTATGTTAAGAGTACTGGGAATGGAGTGCTGTGATTTGCCTTTCCCCCCCACCTAAAGTAAACAGTGAAAGAAGCAACCAACTGTGCCTTCACAGATCAGCTTTTGACAGTTGAGGAAGACACTCGTGGTCACTGGGGGTTTTCTGTCTGCTGTTGGATCAACAGAAGTCACGTGCTTGCCCCCTCCCCTTTGTCACTGTTGGTCTGTGTGGTGTCACGGTCACAGGTTGTTGCTGTGAGCCTGTGCATGCACTTAACTCAAAGGTCAGATGCAAGAGCTTAATGACACATTTCAAGTCTTAATGTATGGCTGCTGTGCTACATGCCCTTGCTGCCTTGGAATATTGTTTGCTCTTAATTTTGAGGAATGAGATTTCAATTCGCCACGAGTATTTTTTTCTCCTTTTAAGTGGAGTGAGACTTTCATTTTAACTTTCCCCCATTGATGCCAGTTGCCTTTAAGGCTTTCTGTAGCTTGCACTGAGACTCTCCACATAGCAGGGAAGACTTTTCCTGTAATCCTGCAGTGAAGCAGGATTTGCAGTCTGTTGCCACTTGCCATGAGTTGGTGGTACAGCTTATGAATGTGGTGTTTATACCATAGAACACTTGTGTCCTGTTGCTGGATGTTACAACAGTACCTCAGTGAAAAAAGCCATAAAGAAATGCCTGTTGACTTGGATCTACTGTGTGTATGTTTATACAAAGTATTTTTACTGCAAATAATTATCCTCCATAAAGCTGAACATTATTTGACTGTCAGATCTGTTTTGAACCCTTAAATTGTATAATACCCCAAGACAGATTCAAGTCATAAAATCAGTTACACTGAGAGGTTAGACATTGAATATTTTCTCTGTTCTCATAATAATTCAGAAATCCATGCTGGAAAACTTAGCTGGTGGATAAACTGTTGCTTAAATTTGATCAGCTCGGTGAAACTGGGGATATTAAACTTTTGTTACTAACTTATCACTTCATACTGAGTTGTATTAATGTATAGCAACAATTCATCAGCAGCCCTCTAAAAATAAATTCTCGTAACTGGGAAAGGGGGAGAGCTTGATGCAGCTGTGCCAAACTGAAGCTTCCCAGCCCTTAATTGCCTTAAAGTCTTAGCGCGAGGACAATACTTGAGTTTGTAGTGTTTTATTTAAAAATACACTAGTACTTATGCTTTCTTCTGTGATATGTATGATCTTTACAGCTAGCACTTGCTAGAATGGGCTGTACAGCACATTTCCTTCAGACTTAGTTGTAATTCATGTGACTCATGTATGCAATAATACTTTGCATGTTGAATGAGCAGTGTATTATTATGGTGAAGAAATACTTGTCATTCTAAGGTCATTTGGGTTCAAGGACGGGGTTTTTTAAATGCTGCCATTAAAAAAAAAAGATATTAAAATGATTTTTCTATACTTTTGATCAAACTGTTGTAATATTTCAGTCATGAAGATCACATATTTGTATTAAAGAACAGATGTTGGACATCTTATTTGTACATAAGTTATCAGAAATATATATAGAAGAGAATCATATATCTGGAATTGAACATGGGAACACTTCTAATGTAGAGTAAATACCATTGTTGCTGGTTTTCTGCACTGAAGGATTGGAAATATACTTCATATTTTTACTCCAGGCTTCTGTTTATACCTCCAAGTTTTAACACTGAATGCAAGCTAGCAGCTTTGCAAGTTTTTATCTTCTTTTTTTCCTTCTTCTTTTTGTCACATACTGTTATTTCTCTCTAAGAGGCTGTTTGAAGAGTGTCAATAAAATATACTTTGACATAGTTGTCCTGAAATGAGAATGTATGTTTAAGGTTCACTTTGCAAGTGATGCACTAAATCACAGCAGACTTGACAATCTGCAGTGACAAGGCTTTTCTGGTTATATCCTGGGTTTTGCAGACTGTTACGGGGAAGCTGTGCAGTTTTGATCTGGCTGTACATCTGGAGAGGTGCCACCGGTGCAGGAGAGAGGAAGGTTCAGTGCAGTGAAGTGGGATGGCTGTGGGAAGTTAAAGGGGATCTAGGAACTGTCTGCTGAGTGTGTGTAGTGGTGGGGGTTATCAACACTGTTGATTTCTGTCTTAGCAATGTACTTTCCCCCTGTCCAAGGCAAAAGTTGTTCTTGCATTGTCACACTAAGCAACTTCTTGAAATTGCCACAGGGGGGTGTTTCTCAAACCAGTAGCATGTTTGAGATGGACTGAGACGTGGCCACAGTAAGCTGTGGAGTACAAATTTTAAAATTCCGCTTTCTTCAAGACCCTACAAATTGCTAGCCCCTGGTCAAAGGCAGCACACACAAATTCGTTGATTTAGTGGAAATCACAACACTAAAATGCCATGAATTTTACAAGACTGTGCCAGCTTTGTTCTTGAAGCCCCACACAGCAAGAGCTGTGGGTCACGTTGTACCACAAGGTGTGCCTCTGCCTCACCCACACCTGCTAAAGACCAGCAATTGTACTTTGACCGCTTGGCTTTGATTTAAGACTGTATTCACTATTGAAAAGGTTCAGCTGTTGATGTGCAGCATAATGGAATGCAAACATGTACTTTATTAAGGTGCTTGCAGCCAGCTTGCCCTCCTGATCTCTTGCTCCAGCTAAAGCTTTTTCCATTTGTGCTCAAAGCACGGAAGCATAACTTGTTCCAGAGGTAGCAGAATACTTTCTGCTGAGGATTTCTTACAATGGAATAATTTTGTCACAGCAGAGGTCACCTTCATTCTAAACTACCTGGAGACCTCATGCAGTATTTACAGCTTCACAAAGAGCTACGTTTTGCATAAAACTCTTTAAAAAAAGTAATTTTGTGAAGGACTTCATTTTCTGGGACAGGAAGGAGATTTGAGTAGTGAACTTAGCTGAGTCTGAAAAGAGCATTATGTGTACAGAACTATACATTCTCTTCCAGGGTGATCTGGGGAGGTGGGGGGAGTGGAAGGGGCAAAACCCTTCCTAGAGTCTCACGTCCTTTTTCTTATTTTGTAATAAAGTCAACATGACAAATGCTTTTTGCCAGCATTTGCAAGATGGCAGAACTTGGTGGGATAATAGAGTTAACTTGGAGAGGAGTGGACACAGAAGACAAGGAGAGTTGATACTTGAGCTGGAGAGACAGTTCTGTGGGGAGGGCACCACGATGTTGAGTACTGAGGCAGGAGCAATGGGGTTGTTGAGCCCATGTTAGAAGAACATGGCAGAGACTTACACACAGTTCTGAGCCCCAGAGGACTCCCTCTGCTTGGGAGGTAAGTTTGACTGGGGTCACAGCTTTAAGCTTGCTGTGGAGGCTGAGAAAAGATTAATAGAGGACTGCTATTATCTTGGCAAGTGTTTGGATGGACAGTGGATGCTCAGTGCTGCCACGGCTTGGCTGCTGTGGAGCCCTGTAGAGCAGTAAATGCTGGTGCTAAATTGCAGCATGTTATTCTACTTCCAGCAAGCATTTGGTTTCCCTGTTTTTCATTTCAGCAACCCAGTAAAATGAAATAGGCACTTACCTTAATGTTATCCCTGGATGCTTAAAGCAGGCGGGTAACACATGCCTAGGAAACGCATTTGTAAATTTACTTTGTGAACAGCAGATCTAGGAAGACTGATTTCCTGTGGCCTTGGCTTGTCTGGCCATACCACTCAATTTTGTCCTTTATTCTGGCATTTCCTGCCCTTGTTCATGCCAGAGCATCTTCAGTCTCCATCCATCTCCTCCCTGTTCCTACGTCATGTGCTGTACCAGCAGTTTTTGGGTTTGTCACTGCTGCTGACTTGCTGGACAACTCAAACTCTGTGTCTCGGTTCCTGGGGGACCAAGTAAATGCTCATGATTTGGCATGGTCTGGCCATGTAGCCTCCAGACTGCCTGTTGGAATCTAGCAACTTCTGAAATAATTTTTTGTCAAATACCGTCAAAATTATTTACTGTTTTCTAAGCAGGTAGGTGGACAGAACATTGATTAGATGCCCTGTGTTGTTACTAAGGAAATCAGGGTAGGAGAATGCAACAGAAAAGCCCTGTACTGCAGCTCAGGCACAATCCAAATCTGCAGTTCTCAGGCTAAAAGCAGTGCTTCTCTCAAATAGGAAAATCTGCTCATTTACAGTCAAGACAGGTATCCCAGTTTTCTCTTAATCCAACTTTTTTTTTTTCAGTCTTGCATATTGTCTGTTTCTGGGTCCTGAAATAAAATTTTCATTATGCTGTAGGAGCCAAAATTCCGTCTACGGAACCATGGAATTTCTTGGAAACAAACTGATACTTCTACGAGTTCTGAAAGGCCACTTACAAACCTTATTTTTATTCCTATCTGAGGAAAATTTCCAATTAAGAACAGCTAACACTGCTAGAATTAGGTTTTGCTAATAGAGTGTAAATCTTCAAGTCTTCTTCAGATTTTTAAAAGTCAGAACTCCTTGGGCTCACTTTGCAATCAGTGGGACTCCTTTCCTTTTGTTTTAGAGACACTAATTTAAAGTACGTTTATGCATGAATGTGATGACAGAGATGCTAATTTTATGTAGAGGGTATAAGTGCATAATTGTTCACGTTTTGGTGATGCAAGAAGATATTTCCACTCTCACTCTGACCCCCGTTCATAAATCAAAACAGGATGTTCCTCACCACCCTCCTTGAGTTCACTATACACATGAACCCAGTTTGTTTCCTACAAGCCACTTCCTTTATTTTCCAGTTTCCCATCCCAAACTTTCCACTGTGGATTCACCATTAGAAAATACTTCTTGCTTTTCTGATGGCTGCTTATTTAACTTTGGAAAAGGCTGGTTTCATACCTGCCAGCTGTACTTAGTTTTTCCTGTTGCAGGAGGTGGTGGGAATATTTGAAAGCCAGACGAGTACTACAGATGACTTAAACAGTTCTCAAAGTACAAGGTCTCTCACTTCCCTGCCAATACAGAGCATGGCAGTTCTGGAAGTCATCCTGTAATAATAATATTATTATTTAGAGTAAGTAAAATCCTCCTGCACAGCATTTTTTCACAAACAAAAACTGCATCGAAGGAAAAGCAGGGTGATAATCCCAAAAAGTGTTTTGTAGTGCAGCATATCTCCTGTAGATTCAGCATTCGCTGTGATGGTGCCTGCACAAGTGACAGGAGAACGATGGTCCGTTCTCCCAGCAGGTTTGGGATTGGGTTACACCCGATGTGCAGCAAATGCAGGGAACTGCCAGAGGGAGCCCTGCTAATCACTGCCCAGCGGTGCCCTCACACTGTTGCCAGCCGATCTTACGGAAATCGGTATTTTGCTTTTGTGGATTAGCTTTCCATCAGACCAGCTTGTTGATCCAAACCACCCCGTGGGGATGCAGGGGGAAACAACAGGAGCAGATTGTTTGAGGGTGCCCCTCTCAATTGGCAGCCCCCAGTCAGAGCAGATGAGGTGAAAGGTGGAACTACAGGTGCAAGAAAAGTCACTTTCCAGCTGCTGTGCTGCTGAAAATGAGATAAATCCTGGGAACCACCTCTAATGTGCAGCGAGCTGAAATGCTGTAAATAACACACACGGCCAACTCCAGCTATTGAGCACTTCTGAGGAAAAACAATAAGACAGAAGAAAAAACCACAATCCAAACCAGCTGTGTTTTGAGGTTGCCTGTAGAAGCCTTACAGAATGATTTAAAGTACAGTTGCATTGGATCTGACCTGTTTGCCACAGCAGGAAGGTCTAAGTAAGGTGAGCATACCCAGTGAATTCAGTCTATGGCCATCAAACATGTTCTGATGCTCCTCAGGCCTGTAGTTCCCTAGGCTGTGCTTTGGTTGGGCTGGCAGAGCCTTAAATACCATCAGGCTGCCTGGGCTGTGAGTAAGCAGTGATTGAGGGCAGCTGCTGAAAAGCAAATTCCGTGTTCTGACTTGTAATCTAAAAACAGCCATCGCTCGGAAAGTGATTTTGGATTCCTGGTGCATTCCTGCTGTTCCCTTCAAAGCTTCAGCCACACATAGGTGAGCTGATTGGTTACTCCCCCACACTTCTTCAGCATATTTTACTTACTTACTTCTCATTTGTATTTCGATTTAATGCAGGTGATCTGCTTTGTCCATAATCTGCCCATTCTCTCTCTCAGGTGTAGAATCTAGTACTTTCTCTAATTTTCCATGAAAATTTATCTACCTAATGTTGTTCTGAAAGCAATGGTCCTTTTTATGATTCAAATTGCAGCTGAACAGCTATCAGGCAGAAATGATGATAAAAAGGGCAAGTTAGTGAAATGAAATACAGTAATAGTAAAACCATTACTCAATGGCTTGGTATTAAGTAGAGGCTGCATGAATATGGCAAACCTCTGGAGTTCTGCAGGCAATAATGAATGCTAGAAACAGCTGAAACACAATTACCAGGGACCCGGAATGATTTAGGCAGCAGGAAATGACTGAATATAAACTTTTTTTATAATCTTTGGATCTTATTAAAGTAATAATAGCCCTCCCTGTTCTGGTTGCTGACATTAATATTCTGTCTAGGCTGATGGACATCCTTCTCCTCCTTCAAAGTTTTCCCTCTCAGTTATTAATATACAATTTACTACCTTCCAGCCTCAGAAGGCAAATGTCTCCCCAGCTGCAGCACACTGAGGGAAAACTTGACTGACATCTTTGCATTTGTCAGAGGAGCATTGTAAATGGCTGTTCCCTGCCAAGAAATTTTTTTTGAAAAGTTAACATTTAGTCAGTAAAATAACACCTGAGTGTGCCAAACTAGAGCTGAAAAAAAGTAAATTTAATCATAGGACTGAAAAGGAATTCTTTAATACACCTGAACTGAAGTGAGGAAAGAAGGATTAACTCTTTTCATGGACAGGTGGAGGAAAAGACACACTGGCTGGCTGTGTCCTTGCAGCCCCTGGAGGTTCACGGGGGAGCAGAGATCCACCTGCAGCCCACAGATAACCCCACACTGGAGCAGGAGGATGCCCGAAGGAGGCTGTGAGCCCATGGAAAGCCCGTGCTGGAGCAGACTCCTGGCAGGACCTGTGGCCTGTGGACAGAGGAGCCTACACTGGAGCAGGTTTGCTGGCAGGACTTGTGAGCCCATAAAGGACCAACACCGGAGCAGCCTGCTCCTGGGGGACTGCACCCTGTGGAGGAGACCTGCGCTGGAGCATTTAATAAAGAACTGCAGTCTCTGGGAAGGACTACCTTGGAGAAGTCCATCGATGACTGTCTCACTGGAAGGAACCCCACACTGGAGCAGGAGAAGAGTGTGAGGAGTCCTCCCCATGAGGAAAAAGGTACAGCAGGGACAACATGTGATGAACTGATTGCATCCTCCATTCCCTGTCCCCTTGTGCCACTGGGGGAGGGGAGGTAGGGAAACCCTGAAGCTGAGCCTAGGAAAAAAGGGGATCATGCAGAGAAGGCCTTTTTAAGATCCATTCTTACTTCTCATTATTCTACTCCGATTTAATTGGCAGTAAGTTAAATTAACATCTGCAAGTCGAGTCTGTTTCACCTGTGGTGGTAGCTGGTGAGTGATCTCTCCCTGTCCTTACCCCAGCCCATGAGCCTTTCATTACATGTTCTGCCCCTGTGCTGTTGAGGAGAGGAGTGACAGAGTGACCTTGATGGGCACCTGCTATCCAGCCAAGGCCAACCCACCACAAACACTTAAACATTGCACCTTTCACAGCATCTCTTTGACTGTGTGAGATTTTTGAAAGCCTTTATAGCAGGATTTTCAGTCCCTTTAGGTACGGCTGAGTTTAAAAGGTGTTGACAAGGTATTTCATGTGTCTATATTAGCTTTTGTTCAATTAGTTTAACTATTGGTCTGCCAGCAGCAGCCACTCAGGCAGCCACACTTGGAGGACAATGTTGTTTAGTGAGAAACACCCGCCGATTCACATTTCCCAGGCCTCCTGAATGTCTCCCTGGGCCTGCTAGGAGAAGGTACATGTTGCATTAATAACCAAGTTATCTCAGTGTGGCCATCACCAAATCCTCACTGCTGAGCTATGGCAGTCCAAGCAGTCTGTCTCATAGTGGGGCAGGGAGCAGCTGTGCCACCACTCATTGGCCACTTTGGCCAATTCCATCAGATTTTTGAGATGTATTCGATGGCAGTGAGGAGCATGAAGTGAAGAATTGCTCCGTGGAGAACTGGCAGAGGAGAAGCCTTGAAAAAAGGTGCTGGCTCAAAAAGCTGTGTTAGAGAAGCTGTGTCCAGCTGTTTGATTTATCCTGTGCTCAAAGCAGCAGGGCTTCTTACATTTTTGTAAATAAACCAAACTGAATCAAAGATGCTTTACTCCTAACTGGAGTAACCTATTGGACACCAAGCTGGCCATGCACCCAGATCAAGAAAGATCTCTTCCTGTGGAAGGGAAATTGGCGGATGACGCAGAAGTAGGAATCTTGATTTTCTTTTTTTGTCAGTTGTGCTAAAGAGACATAGTAAAAGGTCGACTTTGAAATAGTTTTATCTGCCTATGTATTTTAAAATTTTATAGTAATTTCTGTGCAACATTATCTTCCCAATGCAAACATGCCAATGGAAAGTGGTAAAAATGTCATCTTCTTCCTTAAACAGTCTTGGTCCTCCATATTTTATGCTATATTTCCTGATGTTAATGGCACAATGAAGTCCCTGCTACTGTCTGCTTGAAGCACATCTTCATAAAAATCATTTACTGAAGTTTTACTTCTGATGCAGTAGTATAGCTAAGAGCACTGTGGCCTTGCAAATCATCAGAAATAGCTCCTGTCATGAAACAGGATGTCAGAAACCCTTAGCACTTTGTATTAGCCTTGTGTTAATAATGATGAACAAACACATAGTCAAACATGACATTCATATCTGAGGCCAGTTTATAACCTTGGGGTCATGCAGAGGTAAGTAATGCTTTGGTTCTGGCTGCAGGATGTTTATGACTGATGGTGAAGAGCCAAGCTGGTTCTCCAGTTCCAGGTTGAGTTTGCAGCGAGGGAAACAGAACCCATTTGGTTTAAAGAAGAGGGAAAGTCCTAACTTTGGTTTGGGGATTGTTTGGTTTTTGGGTTTTTTTGCAGAGCTGTATTTCAGAGTGGGACCATGCTTCCAGGATAAGGAGTGCTTTGTTTGCTTTGGCGCAGTGCCTGATCCTGGTCTCCCGCTGTGAGCAGTGGGAGATCACCTTGCTGGGTTTCAGCCACAGGTGTGTTTTGACCATTAAGGCCAGTAAAAGCTTAAGTGTCTTCTGCTCATACATTTGTTCTGCAGGAACACAAGATTTGTATTTTGCTGCTCCTTTACAAGCTATGAACAATGAGACTAGTTTTAGTTTAGGGGGCAATCTTTTAAGGACTTTTTTGTTAGTTGAGTTGGGTTTTTTTTAAATTTTCTTTCTGAAGGGCTTAACTGTGTAGTAAACAGCTGTCAATTAAAACCATTGTTTTATCTCTTGGCAAAGAGAATTAAGCTGGTGCCTAAATAAATATTAGGGAAAACACTTAGTGAGAAAAGGCCATACATACCAAAGTAGGACACCTTGATGCAGATGGCTGACTCATCAGTGTGACATATTCTGTGATAAATATGGAAAGCTCAGATGTCATCTGTTGTACCTCAGCAAGAGCAGAAAGAGATTTATTTTTATTTTTTTTTCTTCCAAAGATGCCTTGTAAACCAGGCAGAGATCTTGATTTACTGTCTATGCAGGTGAAAAAAATTGATACACTGTGCAGCTCTTCTCATTCCTCTGCTGCAGCCAAGGGCCTCCCGTCATGGATGCATCCCTGTTGTTTGGAGGTTCCTGGCCCAAGCCAGAGCCATCTTTTTAGGCTGCTGGATGTATTTTTACTACCAGTCATCAGCTGAGTTTCTCCACTAAGATTTTGTTTCCAACTTTCATCTTAATTTGCAACCGGCGATAATTTAGCTGCTAATCCTTTTCCATCTCTCCTCCCTGGGGAAGTCACTGGAGCCCTGAAGGTCTAATCCTGGCTTCAATGACGTAGCTTATTGCTGTGAGCATCCCACTTTCCCCAGGAGCTGTGGGAGGCAGATTTTTGGGAGGCTGTGTTGTGTAGCCAGTTCTGCAGCTGCATGGGAAAGTGATCTGGGGGTCACCTGCCACACGCTGCTGCTGCTCAAAGCCTGAGGCTCTGAGGCAGACAGATATCATTGTTCTGGCTTGGAGTTACAATGTAAATGGGTTCAAGGGGAAAGGAAAGCTTCTTTCGGCCAGATCAAAGCTAACATTTGCAAGATGTTAGCCTGTTAACCTTTAGAAAAAATAAATATGGCAATGCAGAAGTAAGTGGGCCTCAGCAAGACACGAGTGCATCAAACCGAACAAGTGATGCAAGCACTTTTTCACACTTTCTTTCCTTTTCCTCCCAGATACAGGAGAGTTTCGGGGAACCATTCTCTTGCCAAGTTTGTCAACATGGTTTTTGTCAGGCTCACTGCTGCTGCATGTCTGGGCATGCAGGGAAAGGCACCAAGCTGCCGCTTCACTCTGCAGCCAGCGAGGCTTTTGGATAGGGAGTTCTCCTTTCCCATACCAGCATCCCTAGGAAAAGAGTCATGTAACCTTTCCAGCTCTGCTTTGTATTTTTGGTGTTGTTTTAGCTCTTTTTGCCTTCAACAGTGAAGTTTCAAATCCCCCATCTTCTTCCCCAATCTAGTTTTCAGGGAGAAAAAAATACACTAACAGGCAGAAACATAAGCATGCTATGGAGGTATAAGGCTGATGGTAAAATTATCCTTTTTTCAGAGTTTTATGACAGTCCCTGACTACTAGTCAAGTTTCTGCTCTGTTTGAATTCGCTGTGATACCTACAAATACTAGTTTTAAAAATCAGGAGACATTCTAGAATCACCTCGCTCTGTGTCTCACAGTTAAATATTGTACTTCTCAACCCTGAGATGAGTTCAGTTGCTTAGAGCATGGTGCTAACAATGCCAAGGTTGTGGGTTTGATCTCCATATGGGCCATTCACTTGATGATCCTTGTGGGTCCCTTCCAGCACAGAATATTCTGTGATTCTGTGATCTTTACTTAGTTCTGTGCATGCAGTCTTATGTTTGGTGCTATATTAGTACATAGCAGGAGTTCTTACACATTTGTAGCTCATTAATGAACTCTTAAATGCAATCAGTACTTACGAAAATGTACTTATTCAACTGGACAGCAACAAATCTTTAAATAACTGGCTAAACTTAGAAACAATATTGTGCTTAATGCTAAAATGCTCATCAATCTCTATTATGCAGGCTAATGTCCTAAACCTTTGGCCTTTGTCCCTACCATTCAAATTATTATGCCAGTTGTAATTAAGAATGTGGTCTGCAGTGTAGATTTACTTTAAAAATTCTTTGCAGATCCCCTATGAATAGATTTCTGTTTCAATAGCAGCTCTTTTGCAGCAGATTTATCTATTTGCATAGATGATAAAGTGCTTGCCAGTGAAATTGCTTTAAAAGCCGTCCCACAGAAATGATATAGCAATAATACCATTTTACAATACAGAGGAGAGACGTTGTTTCACAGATATGATCCAGTGCAGAATTAACCCCCCAAAAAATCAATCCGTATTTGGCTTGTTTTAGCCTTTTGGGGATAGTTCACAGGATAATACTCTCAAGCTCTCTGCCTTGCAGTCAGCAGAGGCACCTGGACTACAGGTCAACACAGAAAGGTGGCAGTGCCATGGAGTGCTCTGATGCTGAGTCTCACTTCTGAACTTCCCCCTACAGCCCCTCCAAAAAACATCTTCCGGAATTTTCTCCCATTATCACAGTCACCTATGCAAGGCAGTTCACAGCAAGATGGTGAGACAGAGTGCTGCCTAGGACTTGACTTGGGTTTTATTCTTCCATGTTTTCAAAGCTAACTTTAGCAAACTAATTAGACATGCTTCCATCCTGGTTTGGTGCTTGAATGAATCAGGGAGAAGGATAGCCCAGAGATGTCTGTGTGTTCAACCTACAAATGTTTATCGGTGCTTTTTGCTCCCTGAGTAGAAGGTACTATGGAAGGTACTGACATCTGTGCCAGACTTAAAAACCTTCTGGCATTCCCTGCAATCACAACCTCCTGGCTGCCATCAGGAGAACAAACCATCCAGCACACCAGGGTGTGCCACCTCTGCCAGAAGCAGCACAGAGAGTGCAATGCACTTGGCTGATTTCTCAGGAGCGAGGTAACTTGGAAATGCAGTTTTATCTCCCTTACAACAGTTTTTATAGAGGCTCAGAGATGGCTGCTGTCAAATACTTCTAGATTTTCCCTCTATTTCCCAGCTGCTCACACACCTTTTCTGAGTTTATGTGACTACTAGTTCCTGGAATCTACTTTTCTCCCTCACTGACCTCACGGCTCTGTTTGCCTCACAGTTACAGTTCTAAAATTACCAGTCATTATATGATTGTCTCTACATGGGTCTTTGGTCATAACAAGAGGGTGTAAACCTACCAAGAGTATTCAACATTTATTCTACACACACTCCGAATACACACAAGTACTCTCTATTTAGACAACATGAATGCTGCTCTAATCACTATTTATCTTGTAAATTACAACTTTATGGAAACATTTTCTTTGCGCCATCTGGCTTGATGTATTTTTTAATCAGTTGATGAGTATTTATATACGTTACAAGGAACAGATAGTAAAGCATTTGTTACATTAGGATGTGAAGTAAAGATTTTTCAAAGCTGAACTTGTAAAAAATTCACTGCATTAAACATTTTAAATTTTGCCGAAATACCAAAGTAAGTTTTGGTGAAGGTTTCATAGGACTCATTTTGCACAATAAATCTGTCAAGGAAACTGCACATTTTTCCTAGGGATGCTGGATGAACAGGACCCCTGGGTAGAAATGAAAAGACATCTCAATTATAAATAGCACTCTGGCTGATAATTTTGTCCTTATGATTTCAGTACTATAATTGCAATAGTAAAATAACCAGTACAGATTCTTGCTGCTGAAGATTTTCACTCAGACACAAGGAGGAAGATGCTATTACAATACAAAGATTTCAGGAACCAGCAATCATTTGAACTCTCCTGGAGATAAGAAAATGAGACTATCTGGAAATACTAGAAATTTAAAAAATGCTTTTGAGATGAGCAAATATGCACAGCACTTTCTCATGTCTGCCTTTGGTTTTCCTATAATGCCAGCCACTCTTTTTCTAAAGTCCACAATTTATTGTATTTGTAGATACAAAACTTAAAAGCAGCGTGTGCTGGTTTTTAACTCAAAGTCCTTTGAAGATAAAGTTTATTACTTAGGTGGCTGCATCTGATTTTATATGAGCTCAGTGTAAACACTGGCATTTATGATGCTGAAAGTAGAAATTAAATCTACAAATTTTTGAGAAGCCCAGAACATTGTCCTTGAATCATCCTAAGGGAGAAGCTTAAAAAGTGGCTATTGGAAAAGGTACATTGGCAAATTCTGACTTTTTAAATTGACAATTTAAACAATGTCCAAGCAGTTGGGCACTAACAGCCAAATGAGAGTTTGTTGTACAGATAGAGTCATCAGTAAGTGTTTTTTACTCAGAAAAAATTGCTGTTAGTGTTGGAAAATCCATTCCTAAAACCAAGAAGAAAAACCCAGCTGGTCTGCACTGGCTAATGAAGGATTTATTTAGTAACCAAAACAACAGCATGAGTAAAACAGGTGCAGCTGAAACTGAAAGAGAGACTATTACATGATCATTTGTGTACCAGACACGACTTCTACAGTCAGTTGATCATTGGCTTCTTTTCACATACAGTAACACAAGCAAGCCCACTCACTTCCCTTGTCCCTTATCTCTGATCTTCTTTCTTCACTCTGTACCTCTCAGCATCTTGATTCTTCTTGGCAGTGAAAATCCTGTTCTTGGAGATCACACTGGTAATATTGGATAGAATAAATCTCACAACAGTTTGTTTCCAGTTCTTTTCTGCCATTAATATCTAGTCTAGCATTCAAGCAGCATGTCTGTAATCAGCATGGTTTTGAAGACTTTTTGGCTGTAAGGAATTCCTGTCACCATTTGATCCTGGTCCTTGGGTTTCCATACTTTGTAGTCCAGCACAGTGCTCCATCAGCAATGATCCTATGCTTGTATGTGAGAGTGCCCCGTCAAGAGATCCCTGAAACGATACAGGGGAGCATGGCCTTTTTCTTGACTTGTTTTTAAATCAGATTGTCACAGGGATTCAGGCCATGGCTCCACCAGACACTTGTTTTTAGTGGCCTAATTGGGAGTGTCACACTTTCACCGGGAGGGAACGGAAGACACAGGCAGGAATGTAAACAAGCTTGACTGGTGAAACTGCTGGATGGTGAAGCCATAACAGAGCCAGCAAACATCTCCTGTTTTCTTGCTGTCAGGTTCAAAACATCCACATCCTATTAATCTAACTGTCTTTCAGGAGAAAATCTGCCCACCTATATCCTGTGATGATGCTGTGACAGGAGCAGTAGGATTTATCCACTGTGTCTGAAGTTCCAGAGCCTGGCACATCTGCTAGGCTGAGGTTTCTGCCAACTTGTTGCTTTAACCAGCTCTGTGTCATGCTCCTGATGTTCAAGTTGTGAAACATCTGTTTGTAATTAAGAGCATGTGAGCTCCTACTTCAGGTGTTAAATAAAGTTACTCTTTGCCTGACCTGCTGTCCCAACACATACATGCAATCAATTGGTCACTCACCTTTCTGGCTGACACCACTGGGGTAACACCTGCTCCCAAGGAGAAGCAAATCATGGCAACTGCAACTAGCACAACAGAAAGTAAGACTCTCAGATTCATGCCTTTGCTCTTTTCCTTTTTATTTCAACCTCCCAGCTGGCTAGCAGCAACTAAAAAATCCTAGCTATTTCAGAAGACTACTGCACTCTACCAGAGATGAACTTAAGGATAAACTAGGATGCATTACAAGGTCAATTTACTGCAAGACGAACAAAACTATTTATAGACCACAGCCTGTCCTTTTGCATTATTACTTCTTAACAGAGTGTTTTGAAGATTTCGGGCCTCAGCTCTCTGGATACCACTGGCACTGGGATGGGGGAGGAAGGGGAGTCTGTACCCAAAGAGACGCCCAGTGAAAACCCAAACAACATCAACCACGCATTGCCGTGTCAGGGCTACAGCCTTCTGAACTCCTGATAAAGCCATGCAGGACTCAGAAATATTTTTCAAATACTGCTCGGCACTGTAAAATAAACTTCAGTTATGAAGGTCATGACAAAGGACCTCCTAGGTGGGTATTGGAGTGCTCCTCCCTGGCACGCCAGCTCTCTGCTGTGTGGAAGGGATCAACACCAACAAAATCATGTGCTGAAACATGTCTTGTTCGCTATCCTTTTCATTCAGATTTTGCTTTTGTATATCAGTGTTGCCTTGGTGTAAAAAAAAAAAATTAATTGCCACAAAATTCAAGTATATGTGTTCTTAATTTGATTCACACTGAACTTCTTAGTTTATGTTCATCAGATAATGACTCAGAACTGAAATGAATAATGAAGAAATACATTTGTTTGAAATTACATCATTGCAATTTCTGCAAACACCTGAGTTTCTAAACCAAAAAAGTGACTGTTAAGTATAAGGAACTTCACTGGACACCTCATTGTTATAAAAAGGAAATTGATCAATTAAAAAAATTATTAACCAATAAGTCATCCTAATTTGTTTGCTTTTGTAACAAAATACAGAGAACAGGGCAAATCAATAATGTAATTAGCAACTATTTTTAAAAACTGATTTTTACAAAATGGAAAGTAATGAGGCCCTTCAGGAAAGAATAAAAAAAAACCCAAAAGAAAAAAATTAGGAGTTCATAATGAACATTCCATTAGGTAACCTTTAAAATGCAATCAGGACAAAATGCAATGTACTTAAATGCCACACTACCCAGTGGGAAAGTGAAAATAATTGTAACAGCCCAAACAGTGCATTCTATTGATAAAAATGGAGATGATAAAATTGCTTTAAGATAGGAATTAGACAAAATGTAAGTTGTGCTTGAATGTGAACTGAATGTAGGTACAAGGCAAATTATACCAATGATATTACCAAAGTGAAATGTAAGAATTGTTAACAGTCCTGTCAGAAAATGTATTCAATAAATAGCTTTGTGTTTCAGGGAAATAGGTAAATATTATCAGACAAGACAAAGATTAAATTCTTTCCGGTAACAGTACTTTAAAAAAAATTTAAACAGCAGCACTACAGCTGTAATTTGTACCCGTAAACCAGGATAGCTTGCATACATGTTTTTGAAAGAGTTTTTTGGAACCTCTTTTTGATCTCTAAATATGATTCTCAATAAACATTGGGAGTTCCAAAGAACAGGAAGAAAGCTAATACAGTGACCATGTTAAAAGAAGGCAAAGGGAATGACCCAGGTTAATTACATGCCTATCATCTTGACTGTAATCCTCAGGAAAATATCCAAGTTGCTTATAGAGGATTAAATTAATAAATTATAGCATTTAATGACAACTCAGAAATGACATTTTCAGGAAACAGATCTTGTAGTGCTATTGTGGTATCTTTTCTTTGAGCAAACACTTATTTGATAAAAATAACAGTCATGTTATATCCTTCAGCTTTGGTTTGGCATTTGAGCTGCTACAGTAGGACATTTTAATTAACAAAAAACCCAGAAAGATTTAAAAAAAAAATCAGAATGTCGCACAGTAAGTGGACTGTGAATAATCAGCAGGCCTCAAAAACCAGAAGAGGAACAATCAGCAAACACTTGTGTGAGCGATCCAGATCCTCTGAGGATCAGGACTGTCCATCTGCTATTCTGTCTTATGCTGCACCAAATTGTCACCAAGTCACAATAGCAGGGGATGCAAGGACTGGGGGCGTGGAAAACAACGAAAGCTAAAGTCACTTCCAGAGTGACTCAGAGCTCTTGGTAAACGGGGTCCAGTTAAAAAAACCCCAAATAAAAACCCCAAACATAAAAAAAACCCCTCTATTTATTAAAGTATTTTATTTATATACTAAATACCTATTTTACGTATATTTGTATTTATGTATCTCAGTATGGTTAAATGCAATATTCTAACTGTGAACTAAAAAGTGTAGGCCATCCTTGCACCATAAACACCTTTATTCTGCAATAATTACGCTGCCTGGAAACTTACATGGGATTTAGCCTCGATAAGAATTTTTTTGAGTTTTTGGTGTGCCACATACAAAAGGGCTCAAAGTTTGAAAAGCTGCTCATCAACAGCAGAGCCAGGGGACTCCATCTCCAGAATCTGAAGTAAAAACTGTTGAGAGCTCACCTGAGTTCACCTGACACCTCATATATACATACATAGAATCATGGAATAACAGAATTTAGGTTGGAAGAGACCTTAAAGATCATCTCGTTCCAACCCTCTGCCATGGACAGGGGCACAGAATCACAGAATAAATAAGGTTGGAAAAGACCTCTCAGATGTTTGAGTCCAACCTATGACAGAACACCATCGTGTCAACCAGACCATGGCACTGAGTGCCACATCCAGTCTTTCCTTAGACACCTCAAGGGATGGTGACTCCACCACCTCCCTGGGCAATCCAGCCCTATGTTGAATCACCCCTTCTGTGAAGAAATGCTTTCTAATGTCCAACCTGAACCTGGTTTGGCATAGCTTGAGGCTGTGTCCTCTTGTCCTGTCCGTTGTTGGGTGGGAGAAGAGGCCGACCTGCACCTGGCTACAGCCTCCTGTCAGGGAGTTGCAGAGAGTGGTAAGGCCCCCCTTGAGCCTCCTTTTCTCCAGGCTAAACACCCCCAGCTCCCTCAGCTGCTCCTCACAGGACTTGTGCTGCAGACCCTTCCCCAGCTCCCTTGCCTTCTCTGGACCCGCTCCTCAGCGTCTTGTGAGGAGCCCAGGACTGGACACGGAACACTCGAGGCGTGGCCTCACCAGTGCCGAACCCAAGGGTATGGTCGCTGCCCTGGTCCTGCGGCCACACACCTTCCACCAGCCCAGGCTGCTCATCGCCACATCCACCCGGCCTCGAACGCTTTCCATGCGGAGGGAAAGGGGCTGGGGGGGCTGTGCCAGCAAATCGGACACGGTTTTGTGGCTAAACTCGAATGGTCAGTCACTGGAACAGGCTGTCCAGGGACGTGCGGGAGTCACTATCCCTGGAGGTCAAGTGCCGTCTGGGTCCGGCTCTGGGTGATGTGGTTTAGAGGTTACAGGGGCAGTTCTGGGCACACGGTTGTACTGGATTGTCTTGAAGGTCTCTTCTAACTTTTATGATCGTATGAAACCAAGCGGACTTGCGGCTGTGTAAACGGGGCACTTGTGGAAGCACACGCCGATGCCCGAAGGCAGCGCCATGCCCGCCCCGGGTCACGGCCGCACTCCCTCAGCCGCGGATCCCTTTCCGGCGCCGCCCCGCCCGGCGCTGCCACATCCTCCGCTGACATCAGCCCGCGCCGCCATATTGAGCCGCCGCCGCCAGCGCGGCCGCCCCGGGACCGGCCCGCTCCCCATGCCTGCCCCCGGCCGAGGCGCGTAGGGCGGAGCGGCTCCCAGCCCGGCCCGTCCCCTCCCCTCCCCTCCCGAGCCGCCGCCGAGCCCCGCTCTGTCCCCGCAGCCATGACTTCCCTGACCCAGCGCAGCTCCGGGCTGGTGCAGCGCCGGACCGAGGCCTCCCGCAGCGCCGCCGCCGCCGATAAGGAGCGGGGCGCCGGCGGCGGCCCCGAGGATGAAGGGCGTCGGGACGAGTCCGGCGACGACGAGAAGGGCGATTCTAAGGAAACGCGGCTCACCCTCATGGAGGAGGTGCTGCTGCTGGGCCTCAAGGACCGTGAGGTGCGGCCGGGGACGCTGGACGGGGTGTGCCCGAGGGAACACCGTTTTGGGGGTGCTTTGGGGAAGAGGAGCCTGATGGTGGGATGGGGTCAAGGGCGCTGCAGTGTGAGTGTGGCTGTGGGCTTGGGGGCAGAGGGGACGGGGGACGTGATGTGGCTGTAACAAGCTCCGTGTTTTGGAGGAGGTGAGGAAAAGGTGCACGGATTTTGGGGAGGGGGAACTCGTCAGAGTTTGTAGCGCTGCCCTTCGGTTGCGGGGTTCGCAGAGGAGCTGTCATATAGATATATATGAGAAGGAATATAGAGGGCCTGAGGCAAGGTAGGGACCTGGATATCGGAGCCAGGGCTTCAGGCCAGCGTTGGACATGAAGGCCTGGGTGAACCTGGCACATTTATCCTCATTCAGCTTACTCATAGCTCTAATGTGGGAGATCCATCTACTTTTGTGGGTTTTGTCAGACAGAACTCTGGTACTTACGAGGTCCTCGGGGGTGTTCTAGAATGCTGAGCAGCCCTTTTCTACTAAGACTTTGCAGAGTAATGCATGTGAAAAATACCATAAAATTGGGGGGAGGGTTATATGACAAAAAAGAGCTGTGAGTAATAAGAAGTATGTCAAAATGAAGAAATGGCATTATTAAATAATTCTGTGTTTTTACTGGTTTCGTAGCCTAATAGTTTGCCATGATACTGTGAATAAGTCATTGGGGAAGGTGTGCTTCCACCGGTGTGTTGGGTTTTTTTTCGTTTGAAAGAGGCAGTTAATATAGAGAGCACACACACTGCAGAATGTCATTTCTGTCAGGGAAGCAGTTTAATTTGACGTGTATGACGAAGCATAATGGACCTTTGTTTTAGATATGAGATATAGTATGGATTTGATTAAGCAACGTGCTTTTCTTTTCTTGTCAAGTAAACCTGCTTTTCTTTTTTAATTTTTGTGACAAGTAAATTAATCTGGTTCATTGATTTGAATGGAAGTCTCTTGAAACTCTCCGTGTTCAGGACAAAATAATGGGGGAGGGAAGCTGATAAGCTGTATGTTCTTTGATAGGGCATTACATCTAAAATTTACTGGTTGATAGTGCATAAAGAGTGGTTTTCTTGATTAAAATTTGCTTTTTTAACACATGTCACAGCACCAAGCCTGACTGAGTTCAAGCAGCGTTTGGACAGTACTCTTGGGCATGTGGTGTGACTCTTGGAAATGGTGCTGTGTAGCGCCAGGAGTTGGACTCAATGATCCTTGTGGGTCCCTTCCAACCCAGCTTGTTCTGTGACTCTGTGATCTGTGTATATACCTGCTACAATAGCATTTTATTTCTCTCTTGACTGTGTGTTTCAGGGCATATTCTTGTAGTCCCATTTTTTCAGGTGGACCTTGCTGTGGCGTCCTGATAACCTCAGTAGACAGTGATCTCTGCTTCTACCTGTGAAATTGAAGGCTTGTGCATATGAGCATTTCTCTTTCTACGCACCTGAATAGTTGGGGGAAAGTAAGTTAGGAGTGGCAAGAGCGATTGCTGACAGGATTGCCTTAGGATGCCTTACCTTGGGAAGGTGGTATAAACTCGGTGATCTTACAGCTCTTTGTTTTTTAACCAGGATTGTGTGTTAGATATGCTGAATCTGTGGGCATTATGCTGTAAAGATTTCAAGGTAGGGAGCGTTGTGTCTGCCTAGGAGGAGTATGTGGCACAAGTCTTTGTGGTGTATCAAAAGGCAATAGTTAACATTGAGTCTAAAAATCTAGCTTTGCAATGGTGGGCGTCAAAGTTATAAATTATCTGACTTTGCTGAGTGCAGCAGTGGCATACATTGCAGCTGATCTAATATTCCTTTGTATAGAAAAAGGAACTGAATGCTTACAGTGGCATGGATATCCGTAACTCCCTTGGGATTTTGTAGTGGAGACACAGACAGAAGGAATGAAAATGTCGCCTGTAGGACAGGGGGCTTAAATGCAGGAACTGTAGCATACCCTGTTTGTGAGCTTTGTTAGACACGAAGCATGGGGATTTGGACTTCGTTTTTGGGTCTGCTTGTGCCCCTGTGTACAGGCTACGCTATTTAAACCACTTGTCATGTGTTTTCCTTCCAAAACTGGAAGTAAAACTATAGGCTCGTTTTCCAAGATGAATATTTTTTGTTCTCTGTTGTTCTAATGATAAGTAAGCAGAACTAACTTACTTTACACATCTGGAAATGTTTTTTACGAAGTTTTTACTTCCAGTAGAACTGATTTACCATAACATTTGAGTGAGACTTTCTCAAGAGAGCAAGCAGAGGAGAGCAAAACAGGTCTGTAAAGTGTAATTGGGAAACTATACAAAGTCTAAGGGACAGGCAAAGGCAGGTTTTTGAGATACAAGCTCAATTAAAAGCCTGTAAATTTAAAGCTGAGAACATCCTTCCTGTTTATTCCAACAGGATAAAGCAATTTAATGTTTACTTTAATATAAGAAAAAAAAAATACAAAAAGTAGACTGGATTGGCCAAAGAACATATTAAAAAAATACAAAAACAAGGACTCTGTTTTGGCCAAAGAACATGTTTCCCTAAAAATAGCTGCTTTCTGAGAAAAGTCACTTGATACATGCATTGATAACATAGCTTTCAGATTTTTCGGGTAGTTTTTTAAATGAAATTAAACACTGGTGAATATGGCTTAACTTCATGTAAATCGTATACAAAATACCTCACATGTATGGAGCTACCTTTATAATTTCTAAGTGTACATGGAAGAGTCTGCTATTAGGAAACAGTTTTCCAGGAAGATCCGTTTAGTGATGCATTGATGAGTTCAGTGTTTCCAGGAGATTGTTAGATATTAATGTGAATCCTGTTTTCAGGGCGGTGCGATGGTCATAAAGAACCACAGCAAGACTCTTGAGTTGTTGTCTGGTTGCTGCTGCAGTATGGATTCAGCGATGGGAGTTTCTGGCAGCTGTAAAACACACCACCCCTCAATCCGATTCCTGATGTGGGAACACAATTAAGTGCATTTGAACATGCATATTGGACATGGCCTTTTTGTTTGTTAATGTTGTGTCCCCCACCAGGTTAGCCTAATTCATTTGTACATAACGTATGTGTTCAGGTTGCTCTTTTCCACCAATGGTTCTTCTTACATCTGTATCTTCTGTGTACACCTAACTATTTCTGTATTCCAGAGTCAAGATGGGTTATAAGGGATATGTGCTGAAATATTTGCATGCTTGCATAACATGACAGAGGCAGTGTCCTTGGAGGAGCAGGTAATAAACTGGAAGAAAATACATTACTAAAGTTTTTCGGGGAGCCATCACAGTTACCTGTATGTATGTGGAAACCCTTTAGAAACGTGTCTGAAAAAGAGAGTCAGCTTCATCCATTTAAAGCAGAGCAATAGCCAGTTGCTATAGGAATAAAAAGCATGCACTGAAGTAAACTAGTGCTGTCTTAGGTTAAGAAACAGTATTGTGGTAGGATGGGTCAAAGCCACAGCAAAAGGGAGTTACGGTGTAGAACTACTGAAGCAACAGAAGGGAGTGATGAATATTAGATGTTATATTCTAACTTACTGAAAAATGATAGCTAAGAGATGAGTACGGGGTAGCCGGTTCATTACAGGTCCTCCAGACGTCTTGTAGTTCAGTCCCATAAAAATGGAGAGGTTGTGAGGTGGCCCTGCTATGTAACTGTTGCTCCATTGAATTTCATCCTGGTAGGGTTTCTTTTGGTTGTGGGTTTGGGGGTTTTTTCCCCACCTTTTTGAAATTTTCTCTCGGTATTTGTTGGGAATCTATTCGAATACAGCAGTGCACTCAGCTGCTTTTATCCTTCATACAATTGCCACAACTAAACAAATTGAAGCAGCTAGAGAGACCTGGCACCCACTAAGATAAATTATTCATTTGATCTGTAACTAATTCCTTACTTGCTGAAAGAATACTCATGTAAAGTATGCTGAAGAATATCTGGGTACTGCAGTCTACCGCAACGTTAAGTACTTCTTGGACTTTTTACCCTTTCTCAGCTGAAGACTAAAATGTCATTTGTGGAAGTGAAGTAATGTTAAATCACTTTGTTAGGTACAGAAGTTATCTTGGATCTTTGTTGCTCGTGTTTGGCCTTCAAAAATTTTGTGTATTACTGAAGATTTGGTTTTGCAGCATAGCTTTGTGTGCAAATAGGTCACATGAAGGTCTCCAGCTTGTGATATTTTTCATTGTATTGAAATAAGCTATTAGGGAACTAGTGTGCCTTCTTAAATGGGCTGTTTTGTATTGATCAGATTAGTACTAAAATGTAGTTTCTTTATTATTCTTACAAATATGAGTGTCTCAATTGGTTTCTGAATTTTATATTTTAATCCTAAAGATACTTGCATGAAAGGTGACGTAGGAATTTTGAAAACATTCAAAATGTGGGTGGTGTTTTTCCTCCTCTTAAGATTTGACATGGTGAAACTGTGATAGTATGATGCAGAAGTCTGAGGGGATTTGCCTTTGTAAGAAATTAACAGGTTTTGAAAAGTCTTCTTTGTATCCTTTTAGTATTTTTTTCCTCTCATTAAAAAAAGTTTCAGCAAGCAGCTGAATGTCAACTTAGAAGCGCCCAAGTTTTGCTGGAAAATTTCTGAGACAAACAAGTGTAAGTTGAAGAGGCGTCTACTGGGAATTCATTCGCATTGCAGTTTAAGAGTGACGTATGAATGTGTTGAAACCTGGACGAAGGCATGCTTTTTCTCAAATGTTCAGGGCCTAATAACAAAGTGTGTAATGTCTGTGGTGAAAAATTCTTTCTTTCATAGTTGCCTACCTTTTTGGTCTTTTTTATTTTTTTATTTCATGTCCATAGATAAATTACAGGAGAAATTACATAGAGAAATTACTAGGAGAAGATAGGAGGTGTGGGAGGAGGAGTACCCCAATTCTCTTTGCTACAAGATGAGTGAAGTGCCTCTTTACCATGCTGCTGAATAAATCCTACTTTTGGGCTCTTTGGGAGATATGCTGATTTTGAATCATTTGCATGCAGTTGGTGTGGTTATCCCTGCTCTCATGGTTAATCTGTAATCTATATTATTTTTCTATGGATAACTTTGAGTGTGGCAAAGTCCCTTTTTTATGGCAAGCTGTCTAGAGTTGGGCGAAGACAAAAACATTGTCAGAGCCTTTTTAGTAGTGCTTTCCAGTTTTTTTAAGTGCTCTTAAACAAAGCTTTAACTTGAGCGCTCGTAAAAACACGCCATAACTCTTCTTCCTCTCCCTATAGGAAGCTGCTTTTATTAAAAAATTTGCATGAAGTATATATAAGAAACTTTTGCTGTTTACTGCTAGAAGGGAAATAATCATGACATTGAAAATAATATTTTGTATTAAAGAAGTAGTGGTATTTTTTCAGGTGTTCTTTGATCCTGATGTGGACAAAGTATTACAGTACATATTTCAGTTAGTCAAGGTCAATGTAATGGGACTTCTTTGCAAGGGTAAAAAACGACCAGACTAAATGTTGCAGACAGTATATTTAAGAATTACTTTCTTACTGATCAAATAATTACTACCGCACATACTCATCCCTGTGTTGCATTATTGGGAAGAGGGGAAGCTGGTCTGGAGTAAATGTGTGGCTTGGGTTCCTCTGCACAGATAACATTCTCTGTCCATTTTTTCATAACTTTTAGTAAAAGAAGAAAATAACTAGCCATGTGCCACTTTTAACTGTTTTTTTTTCTGGCTTGCAGAGAGGTCTTAGATAAATGTCAGTAACTTGCTTTCTCTCAGAATTATTGATAAAATGTTACTGCAGAAGGATTTCACATGTGCTTTTCAGACATAAAAATTATGGGATTGCACAGTTCTCAACTGCTGTCTTCCTCCAAGTGTACTGTATGTAAGCCTGGATGAGTAGGAGCACAAAGGTGTGTGGTACTATCACTAAGCTGCTAGTCTGAGTGTGAACTAGCATTGTGCGTGCCAAGTCTTTCACACCTGTCTCAGTACAACATATACTAAACTACTGCATTTCACCCTTTTTTCCCCCCCTTTTTCCTCCCCTGTTTGTGATGAACCATTGAGATAATACACCCTGTAAGCTAGTAGATCTTTGTAATGGGAGAGGTGTTACATTCAAAGCTCTTTTTTTATTTGTGGATGTTACAGGATTTATTCATCACACTGGGAAATTAGCTGTCAGGCTTTTTGCATATCTTTCTGTTGCTGATACTCTTTTAAGCACTTTTGAGCTGCTTTTTGCTATATACTTTCTAGTCATCTGCCTTTATGGTCTTACTAGATAGCATCATGTAGTTATGTTATTTGGAGTCCTTAGCTGCTAGGCTGTCTTTTGTACATGGTTTTAGCAGAAGATTTGTATTTAGCTTGTCGTTCTTGTACAGCACAGCACATTGCACTTTCATTTTTTTATTTCAATAGACACTTGGTTTTACCATGGTGCTTCCACATTGGGCAGTCCCTACCATGAGAGAAGCATTCTGTACGTATTGCATTGTAATTTCAGTATTCTGTCTTCTGCAGTGCACAGTGACCAAGGCAGGTATATGATACTCATTGTGTAGCTTGAGGTAAATGTCAGGTGGATGTTCTGTCTGTACCGATCACTCAGGAAGGGCTGACTGCAACAACTTTGCCTGAGCTGGGTATTTAAATGGAATTCCTGCTTTAGCAGCTTCTGCAGACTGTGACTGAGTTTGGAGTTAGTATATGTTAAATACTAAATGGAGGAACTTGTTCGTTTTAATGTGAGAACAGCACAGTGGGTGGACTTTTATTTAATCTCACAACAAAGATGTTGACATGGCATTATTATGGGATACTCTGTTTCTTGAAAATGTTTGCAACTGGACAAGTGAAACAAGTGAGAAACTAGAAGCTTGTTCTGAAAAAATCTGAAAGAAAGATGGGTGAGATTTGACAAAGAAAGGACTCTCTCTCCCTTATGTACCCTGTTTTTTGAAGACCCAACACATGACTCTAGAATTCCGTCCACATTAATGACCAGATGCAGATTACTCAAAATTAAGCACTGTGCAGCTCCCCATTGAAATAACATAGCATTTTACCGGTATTACTTCTTTTACAGTGTTTTTAATTGTGACCGCTGTAAAAGAAAAGGTAGAAGAGAGGAGAAGGGTAGATGTTTTATTTGGGGGCAGATACACTGTATTTATAAGACTGGAGGAGGGAATTATAATTTTAATCAGCGTGGCCTAGTTAGTCAAAGTTAGTGAAACCTCCATCTCTTATGTAGCCAATAAGGGACCTGCTTTGTCTGTATTAGGAAGACATACCAGATTCAGGTTTTTCCTACTGTTTAAGAGAAGTGTACTGGACCTGTCTGGGGTAGAGTTAATTTTCGTCATAGCAGCCAGCATGGTGCCATGTTTTTTTATTTTTGGCCAAAACAATGTTGATAACACAAAACAGTGGTGATAACACGCACCCTGTGTTTTTCTGTTGCTGAGCAGTGTTTGCACAGCATCAAGGCCACCTCTGTCTGTCACTCTGCCACCCCCTCAGTGGGGTGTGCAAGAGGCTGGAGGGGGGACAGCCAGAACAGCAGACCCCAACTGACCAGAGGGATACCCCAGGCTGTGCAACGCCATGGTCAGCAATAAAAAGAGAGCGGAGAGAGCAGGGTAGATGGTCACAGCTTGGGGACCACCTAGGCATCAGTCTGCTTGTGAGAGGTACTAAGCAAGTGTTTGGCATCACTTACTTTTGTTTTTTCACTTACGGTCTTCCCATTTTCTCCCCCCAAGCCAAAGTGACTGAGGGAACAGCTATGTGGGACTTAACTGCCACCCAGGCTCAGCCCAGCACTAGGAGACACTAAATTCTAATTAAACATTTCTTTCATATAAATATCAGATTTTACATTAAGTGATTATAGGAGGTAGAGTAGAAATCAGTTTGTTGAAATCAAAGGTTATTGAACAAACTAATTAATTAAGTCTCAATTTTGCACCAATATGCAGAATAGAGATTGGACCCTGATGGAAAGTGGCTTTGCAAGAGTCATGCAGATATTTGAAGTCATTATCTGCTTGTGTATACACTTAATCATGAAGAAGGTTGGGCTTCTAAGTTTGTCTTTTCATTTCTAAATGATCAGTCAGACTCTTAAATGTTGATTTAATCAGATGTCTCATAAGGGTTCAGCAGTATGTGTGTGGTAGTTGCTTCCTCCTTAGCAAATTTAGGTTTATTATCTTCATTTTAATGAGAGATGTGCCTGTGTAACATTTGCATGTGTATGTGCTTGAAAATGTGGGCAATAACATTTGGCTTTAGTGCTTTCAGCACCTGACAGCAGTTGCTGTGTGTTACTTATTCCTAAATGCAGTGGCAGGTTAATCAAATGCCTGACTAGTTGCTTGTCAAGAATACTGTGCTTTGTAGAACATGTATGCCTGCTTTCCTAAAGTATTTCTGTGTTTGACTGTCAGAACATTTCAGAGATTTCCCCCACTAACTTATCTTCTATTTATAACTAGAGTACAATTTATGTTCCAGTGAAACGACTAATGATTTCATTTGCATGAAAAGAGGAAATCAGGAGGGACTGGAGTCAAACATCAAAGTCCTCGCCTTGTAGTATTCCAATAATAAACACCCCTGCAGTCTGACTTGCCTTTTTCTTCTTAATTTTCAAAAGTTTCGTAGGTTAGGATGTGTTATTAGATGTTCCTGCAAGTTTCTGGGTTGAGAAGGTGGTGGTTTACTTGAAAAGTCAGATTTGCAGTAAAGAGCTAGGTAGGTATAGGTTGAAAAAGACCTGGTCTAATGTGGAGAGGAATCCAGTTTATTTAAATTGCACATGACTTGAAGTTTGAATATTTTTCCTTTGATACATGAGCAAATCCAGAGTATTCCTGTCGCAGTGTTTTACTTGAATATTTTTTTAGCATTTACTAAAGTAAATGCTAAAAAAAAAGGGAAGTTTTGGGCGTCTTGTTTTTATGTTTTTAGTATTATTATTGAGTTTCCTGATGACACCAGCTTGAGAGGAGCTGTTGACTGCCTGGAAGTCATAGAGGCCCAGCAGAGAGACCTTGACAAATCAGAGGGTTGGGTATCACCAGCCGCATGAAGTTTAACGAGGGCAAGTGCCAGATTCTGCAGTTGGGATGGGGCAACACCGGATGTAGGGGGGAACGAGATTCTGGAAACGTCTTGGGCATGCGGTGGGATTGTTGGGCCCTGTGCAGGGCCAGAAGCTGGGCTTGATGATCCCTGTGATTCCGTTCCACCTGAGGCTATGGATACAGGATATCATAGGATATGATTCTGTGATTTCTGAGGGATGACTGGTGAAAGGGATGAATGTCTCCTAAAATTATTTTGTCTTCAGAATGTCCTCAAAATGTTTTTTCCAGCTATTTCTTTTACTGGGTCTGAAATTCCTTTGTTACTCATTTTAGAGATATCTGAAAAATGAAACTCTCGCTTTTGGTTATTAAATATATTGTTTGTCTGTATAATACATAGAAAATAGCCTTCTCTGAATGCATTCATGTCAAGTAAAGCTGGGTCATGTCTTTAACCAAACCTTTTAAAACAAGTTGGTCTGTAGAAACAGTGAAAATCAATGTGTGACAGACAGTAGATGTGAAAACCATTTTGTAAAGAAAATAGAGGGTTTGTCTTTTAGTAATTTGCTAATAATTATGAATTTTATTGAATCATGTTGCTGTTTGAATGAAAATTCAGTTTTGTGTTTCAGGATTGCTTGTTGTCTTAGTATCTAAGCATGAAGAAAAATAATTGAATGTGTTCTCAGCTTAACTATCATTCTTGTATTACAGAATTGTGGAGGTTTTTTGTCTCTCGTCTGATAAGTCCACTGAGAGGGAAAAAGGTTGAAACTATTATTGAAGAGTTATTCAAGCAAGACACCCTAACCCTGAACGTTTTATTTTCAGTTTAGGCTAAGACCACACAGTTCCTTGCCAAAATTGATTTGGGACTTGCCAAAGAACGCTGCCAGAGAAGCTGAACTTGGTTTTATGTTTAAATCTGTCTGGCTTTGTGCAGTACTGTAGTGTTGTGAAGTATGAGATTTTCTTAGAGGTAATAAGTTAATAGCTATTAGAGTTAATAAAATGAAATACATATATTGAATGTATATTAGAAAGTAAGAATCTCAGGGTCATTAAAGCACACGCGTAATTTGACTATGTCAACTTGTCTTGTTTGAGACTTACTGTCAGCTGCAGCTTCTGTGCTGTTATTACGCTTACATTCAGGTTGATATAAATTACAATAACCCGCACTCCAAAGAAAAGGACTGATCTTTTTGGTTCCCTGGAGATGAAAATGGATCAGTTCATATACGATACCTGTGGTGAGAGCAGTCTGCTTTTACCTTGAGAATTCAAGTAATTTTGGACATTCCAGCCTGTCTTCAATAAATGTTGCAATAGTTTTTCCTTTTTTGTGTCTTCTGTAATTGTTTTCTGTTGTTTGCATTTTTCCCACATTGTTATAAATATGTTTAGCTAGGCTGGCAGAAAGACTTTTAATTGGTTCTCACTAGACTTCAAGGTGCTTTATATGTTTAGTCCGTCGAAGGCTACTGGAGCTGAATCAGAGATTCGCAGAAGTCTGTATAAGGATCTAGCTGAGGTGGAAAAAATGCTGGCTGGCTGCAGAAGGGGAGTTCTATTATTGACTAGCATTTCCGTTTGTCATTGCAAACTTGGAAAAGTTTGTGGACTTTCTTGAATTTTGTGTTTATTCTTCCAAGACCGGTTTGCCTGCTATTATGTTGTGAAGCTTCTTGTAACGGTATGCTGGAAGAAAAGACTTCATTTTTGAATTTTTTCTTCTTTTTTTTAGTGTTCATTATTTCTAAAGGATAATCTAAAAATTATGTAATTGAATTTTTTGACTGAAAAAGTCAGGTGTCAAATTTGCTGGACAAATGCTTTATAAAACACGCTAAGCATTAAATCAAGCATCTGTAGCATCGCTCTTGCTGACTCCTACCCCATGCAAAAGTGTATTAGTTGTTCTTGTAGAACGATGATGTTCCTAAATAAATTACTAACTTTTAGGAGTTTTCGTATCTAAAGAATCCATAAACTTAATGCTTAGTTTTATTGCCCAGTAACTCAGTTGCTGACTTTGATTTGCCTGAGATTACTGCTTGTAGTTGTGTTATCAGGAAGAAGAGGTTTCTTACCTGCAACAGTATCAGACAGTTTATCTTTCTGCAGTCGGCAGTTCCAATCAGCAGTTTCACCTTCAGCTAGGAAGGTCAGGAACCACAGTGTTGTGTGCAGGTGTTAGAAGACAATGTTCCGTACTGTTCCTTGTCCTCTCCTAGTGCTGTCAGCTGGTATCTCCATTTAATCCAAGAGGATGCAGTGTTTCTGTTGTAGAAGAATGGTGGTGATAGATGCATTTGGAATTTTTAAAATTAGGCTTTTGGGTCAACAGAATGAATTTAAATTCTATGCTAAGACATTATTTATGATAAACCACGTACTTTTGCTATCCTTTCTCTATATGTTCTGCTTATATTTTGTACTTTGTTTATTTGGATTTGGGAGCGGCTTTATGGAGATGTGTTGTAGAAGTTCTTCAGGTAAGTGCTTTCAAAAACTCACAGTAATAGTAGTAGTTGTAGAGAAACTACATAAAGGGATCAGTGTATTAAGATGGTTGCTGTCTTTTGGGGGAATATGATAGCCCTATACTTTTCACTCCACTAGTACTCTTCATTAAAATCAAAATACTTTTAAGGCAATTTTTGTTTCATGAGCAATTATATCTGTGAAGCAGATTAAAGTTGTAAAGTTTCTTGTGACCGATTCTTACATTGGAAATAGGGTGCAGGGGGAAGGAAGCAGTCATCTCTGACATGAAAACTGTGGCAGACCAAAGTTTCTAATAACTTTTCACCTGCTGCAGAGCACCTGGACAGTGTATGCTGTTAATCCTTTACTTTCTGTTCTCCTCAGCTGTCTTTCTGTGATCACAAAATGAGTACTTCAGGGAGGAACTCCTTGACTAAAAAAGTGACATTTCTGTCACAATTGTGGTTAAGTCCGTTATGAAATACAACTTTCTACAGCCTCTATTTCAAGATAAATTGTCTCTGCTTGTCTTTTGCAGTAGGTTTCAAATGGGTGACAGATGATGATTTTATATTATTATGTTCTGTCTGTGCTTTGTGTTGGCTAATAATAGGCTAGTAGGTGCCTCTGAAAGAACTTGCTGTTGCTTCAGAGAATCAGAAAGGGATGCTATTGCTGTCTTGTCAAATTTAAATAATATAACTTCCAGTTTATGATAATCAGGGTACTCATTGCTGAAGTCCAAACCAGGGAGCTGAAGGTAGTGATGAATAGTGCGTGATACGTTAAGCTTTATGCTTTTTGTATTTTCTGAGCAGGTTTTAGTCATGAATGGCTTTAGCACAGGTATCCCAGTAGTGTTCTTTGTCCCGAAGACTAAGTTCTAACTGAAACTATTCAGGTTATAAAAACTATTCAGGATTTGAATGCAGCTTATCTATGGAAGTGTGGGTTGTCACTGAACGGGATGCTGTTATATTTTGCTGTCTGTCCGAAGCACATTCCTTCCGTTTCCCATGCTGTCTCTGAAATTTGTTCACCTGCATGGTGAATCAGGTGAGGAAACTGGCCATTAGCTCTCAGAAAGACCACTTTCTCATCTGGCTGACTACACAAATGCTGCTGTGGGCTCAGGAGAGAGAACAGCAATGTGCTTCCCTGGACTGAAGAAATGTTTTGTCTTCAGCAGCAGTTCAGGCTTTGGACTGCTTCCTTGGGTTTAGTCCTCAAACAGCTAAAAATGAAGATATGGTGGAGGACATACCATCTCCAATTCCAAATTGCAAGGTTTTGTGGAAGGTTAAAATGAGATGTGGTGATACTGACTTGAAAGGTCAGTAAAACTGAAATGAATCTCTCCAAGGTAAAAAGTAGTGATTCACAAGAGTTGCTTGTGCTGGGAAAGTAATTGAACACTGGGGTATCATTTTGTCCTGTTTCTTTTCCTGCTGTTTTTCCCCTGGTGTTTCTCTTTGCCACTTTTAGTACCTCTAAGAAAAGAAATCTGAGTTTATGTATATATAGAGCATGAGTCTTTCTCGGAATTAACTGTGCACAGTGAGCATGCAGGTACGTTTTCCCTCCATGACACTGCTGTGTAGATGCTAGATGTATGTAGACTCTTTGCTAATTGTGCTATTCAACATGAAAAGCAGCTCATAGAAAATTTGTACCAGCAGATGACTGAATTTACCTTGTCCAGTCCTACAGATGACCTGAACTGACTTTGAAAAGTTTTTTTTTTTCTCCAAGTTCCACGTCGACTTTAGTTAGTCCATCTCAGACTTACATGTCTTGTCAACTGTTTCCTCTTATTCTCATCTGAAGAGTAGAACTGAAAGTCATGTGTTTTATGTGTCTCCGATCTCTATATTTATTATTCTGGCATCTGTATTTGGCAAGGGTCCCATATTGGACCTGGAGATAATTGTCCTCAGTAACTTCCCCTGATCCCAGCAAGCATGGAATATTTTCCAGTATGTTTGTCATCTGTGATTTCAGAGAACATACCATGAAAATAGTCTGCCATATGTTGGAAAGAAAAGATAGCAAAGAAGAAAGCCCTGTTTGGGAAAGCTCAACACTTGTTTGTATATAGACAAACCAATAGTCTTGTGTCTCAGAGCTTTTATATCGCTCAACAGAGTGTTTGGGGGCCGTCTATGCAGAAGTAATAACAGTAACAGCAAACTCCAGCAAGTTTGGGAAGTCTAATTTTTCTTACCTTTCGTCATCCAGGTAGAACTTGTTGCAATCTTTTTTCTGAAGTACTATTCTAATAGAGAACAGGCTACCTGTAAATTCAGTATTTACTGTTAGCTAATGTGAAAGCTTTCTTTAACCTGGATTGTGCCTCCTAGCTGATAAACCCTGAAACTAAGGATTTGATGCCTTCTGACTAGACTGTAAGGTGTAATACCTTGGAGCTGGGACTTCCGAACTCCTCAGGAGCTGTAATTGTTCACTTCTGCTTTCTGTTAGTTAGCCATCTTCCCTTCTGATGGAGCTGCCATGGCTGGAAAAAGTTTAACCAACATTGTATTTGTTTTGTCTGTACATAAAGTTTCAGAAATTTACCAAATTTCGAAGTCCTTTTGTTTGTGTCTTTCATAAAAGAAAAATTTGGAATTTCCTGAGAACAGGAATTCAGGGGTTTGGGTAGCTGCAATGATGTTTCTCCTTTAGAAGGCTCCCTTCAATTGTTTGGCTTATTTGTTTACCATGGATGTTTTAGTTTTAAGTAGAGGGTGCTAGGTGAGGGTCTAAGGGGTACTACTAAGTTTGAATGTAAAATGAAACGGCTTTTACTAAGAGAAGCATAGACTGGGCAGTGTTACATGCATTATCCCAGAGAAGCTTCTGTTGTGGTTCTTCATAAATGTGAATTGAGTCTGAGTCAGGGCCAAAACTTTGACCTAACACTGACCTGTGATACTGAATGTGAGGCCATGTGGATCTGAGGATGGGCCTGAGGGGCCTGTTGTGCTAAAATAAAAAAATACTTTATTTTTTTGGTGAGTAGGCGGCTGTAACCCATGAGTTCTCTTCGCAGACCATTACGTGACTTTATGATGCTTTTTTAAAAGACGCATGAAGCTGATTTCCATTTGCAATGGCTCTGTGGTCTGCAGAGTGATCTCAATAGCTTGAGACTCTTTGGATTAGAATGCATTGGCAGCTACAGTCTGTGTTCTGTAAACAGGTGCCCTTAACCACGTGAGTTAAACACATCATATTTATTTATATTACCATGTTTGTATTTTGAAGCCTCAGCTTTGTAACTCTGCAAGCATTTTTCTTTCCTTTCTCTTGAATCTGAGGTAATTTTAGTGGATTTTTTTACTCTGCCATTCTCCTTTCTTGTCTGTGCCAGGTATAGTAGAATTGCTGTTCACTTATTCTGAGTTAACTGAAGAAGTGGAGAGAATGTATATTTCTGTAGTGGGAAGAGCAGCTCTTAGCAACTCCAACGTATAAAACAAAGTATTCTCGAGTGAAAGATTACCCAGTTCTATATTTTATTTAGAAAGTTTTCTTTTTTTATTCTTTCTTTTTTATTTTTTATTTAGCTTTGAGATCCATTAGGGGTTACTTCTCCGTCTATATAAACGTAAAATGACATCTACAACTTAATTGCATTTTTTGCACTGTTACTGCTGGGTAACTTTAAATGGCACTTGGGAAATAGAAAATAGTGATGTTCGTTCAGTGGGGTCTTTCTGTTTGTTCATTTTTTTAGTTATTTTTTGTTTGTTTGTTTCAAATAGAGCTAGTGTGACAGTAGCCTGGAAGCTGAGTAGGAGCAATGTGAGAGGTTATGGTGAGATTCACTGCTCTTTGAAGGTTGGCTGTTTTGTGCTTAAGTGAAATGATTTTGAAGTTTTTTGCAAGGCTTAAAGCAGCCTTAATTGTGTAGAAGTCACTAACATACTTGGCACCAAATATCTTTAGGCACATTTGATCACATTAGTCTTCTCACTCTGATTTTTTGACATACTTGTGAAGTTACAGTGGTCATGGCTGCAGTACCCTGTCAGATCAGAGATATGATGTTAGCCTTTCAAGGAAAAAAAAAGTTTACAAACAACCTTTTGAATTTTAAAATCTCTCAAGTAAATTCGTGGCTCTAAAGAGACCAAGTAGAAGCAGGAAGTGGAAAGTAAGGTAGTTTAGCTAATTGGCCTTTGTTATACAATGAACTATTTAATAGGGAGTTTCAAGTGATTAATGAATAACTGAACAGGAATCCCTGTGTGAGCTGGAAGTCAGGCAAAAGGGAAGGGAATAAGAGAAAGTGAATAAATCCCATAGCTGGTGGGAAAGAAATGGCCTAATGAACATGGATTTTGAATAACTTATTCTTAAAGTGGAAAGAGAATCTTAGTCTTAGCTCTGTGCTTGGCCATACCAGGGTGGAAAGTCTGAGCTTTCGAAGTTAATATGGTAACAAGTATTTGGTGTAAACTTTATTCTTATTTCCCTTTATGCTTGTCTAGCAAAACTAGTTTTTAGCTGAAGGTTTCTAGGTCACGTCTGATGAAAAATGCTTTTGTGCTGTGTTTGTGTAAATAAACATGACAGTTGTAAACAGTTTTTTGATCTTTGAGTCATTGTAGATTTAAAATTTTGTCTTGCAAGCTATTCATAGCTTAAAGTGCTATTCTAGTGTGATTGCTGTCAGATAAAAATAATCTCCTGCTTTGTAAGTCTTCCCCCCTGCTGCTTAGCAACTTTAATGAAATAAGTATTTCTTTTGAATTAGAAAGTTTATAAAACTGTAAGACTTGCAGGAAGACAGGTAGTGTAAAAACACTTGGTGTTGTATTTGTGAGAAAACTAGTGCTGTTTAAGAGCATTAAATAGTGGAATGAGTTGCATTTCTAAATAGTGGTGCTTGATCTTCAGTCAAGGGTTTTCAGACTGCTAGGAATTTGGGATAACTAAACA